>CM064863.1:3919857-4519857 GCA_032719365.1 Prinsepia uniflora
GGGGCGGAGTGTAAGGACCCGTCCCGAATATCGGGATTGAATATTAATTAATTATGGTTTAGAATGACTAATCGGGGATTAGTTGAGTGAAATCGGACGAAACGTGCAAAATGACCATTTTGCCCCTAGCGTGGTAAAAATGTTGACTTTTAGTTCGGGCGGTCAAACGGACTTTGACCAATGACTGTGACGTAGTTCGGGACGTCACGAGTTCATAGACAGGTGGCACGTTCGATTCCGACATTCGAGGTGAAAGTTATGACGTTCGGAAGTTGAGGGGCATTTTGGTAATTTTGATTAATTGAGGTCAAATGTTGACTTTTTGATCGGGAGGTCCGATGGACGAGGGCCAAGGACCGTTACATAGGTATCGTCGATACGAACCCAACGACAGGCGGCATGTCGAAAATAGAGTTCGGGTGACCAAGTTACTGGTCACGGATGTCTAGGGGCGAAATGGTAATTTGTCGTACGAAGGGCAAAATGGTCTTTTGACCTTGATTCTTGCTACCAGATTGTGACATCTGTCACTTTGTCATCTTCTATGTCCCATCTAACATAGAAACGGGAATCATGGAAAAACACAATCATTTGGACATTAACCCCCAAATTATGGGTTGTCTTAATCATTATCAATTAGCAGCTAATTAACCCGTGTCTCAGCCTCATTGTGCAATTGGGAGACTGAGGAAGCCGAATTGAGAGAGAGATTCGAGTGACAGTGAGGTCTCTGGGAGAATTTTGGTTTGAAAATTCAGAGAATTTGGGGGACTTTCGAATTCGGGATTGTGGGCTGTGAGGATCGAAATTGAGGATTCAATTCGATTCCTGAGATCAAAACGGACCTTCCTGCATCAAAACCAAAGTGAAACCGTGTCGGATTGAGGAAGAACTGAGCTTCCATGGCAGCTCAAAATCGAGCTTGGGTTCAACGGGTTAGAGGTAAGAATTCTTCAAATTGATCTTGGAAAAACATTCAATACACTCTCACGATGCTTACTCTATGAATTAATTTGGAAATCATGGACGGAATTGGTGAACCCGAATTGGAAACCCGTCAAGGATCGATCGAGAGTCGTGAGGATTTAGACCATGATTCGAGTAATTGAACTTACAGAACTCAATTAGAGTTGGATTAGAAGGGATCAGTTGAAAGAACGGATTAAATTGGTGTCGAATTGGGTGAGTTTGAACCGGGTCTGTTCGCGGGTTTTTCAACCCGTTTACCAGACAAACGGGTGAAGGAGGAGCACTGTAGCAGCACTGTAGCTGGCGCGTGGATTTCACGCGCAGCCACTCATGGCGGCGCGTGAGGGCGCGTCCGGCCTAGTCTCAAGGTGAGGTCAACATGACTTTTGATCCTCTCAGTGTAACGAACATTTTAACGTTGGTTTCGATGAAATCGGATATTGTTTCTATAATGTTCCGCGTATTCGAAGTTTTGTTTTACGTTAAAAATACGTATTTAAATTCCGGAAAAATTGGGAGAAATTATATGTTGTATTTTGAGATGTTAGTAACCCTATATAATGATTTTGGACAGGAGTTGTGATTTCCAGATTTTACGGAAAAACGTGCAGCTCGGAAACGGACCGTTTTGGACGGTGTGTGTGAGTGGATTTTGTTTTCTAACCGTGATGCATGCATATATGATTTTTATGCCTTATTATGTGATTTTATATGCTTGGGCATGATTTATGTTTCAATCCGGTAATTTCTCGATTTTATGATTATTATATTATTATTTTTGGGCAATTTTCGAGAAATTACGAAATTTGGTAAAAATGATGTTTGGACTTGGTTTATGAGTCCGGGATTGAAATTGATTGAAATTAATGGTTGGACTCGGATTATTGAGTCATGGATTGAAAAATGATGTGATGACTCGGGAATGAGTCAATGGTCAATTTCGTGGATTTACGTGAAAATGGCAACGGAGGTTGCAACGCATGGATTTGCGTGATAATGTTATTTTGGGCATGATAATCCAAGTGAATAGTGATTTTGACTCGGATTTGGAGTCACTTGTGAAATTAATGATTTATTGGGATTTTATGATTATTTTAATCAGTCTTTTCGGGCACGTTTTACGAGGAACGTGCAAATGATGTTTTGGGCTAGGCCTGGAGTTTAAATGATTTCTAAAATGATATTTTGACTTTGTTGGTGAGTCAATGATGATTTCTGGAATATTTGATTGAATTAAAAGGTGATTTTAAAGAAATACGTGTAAATGGTATTTTGGGTTTGAGACCCAGTCGGGGATGATCTTGACTTGGTATGAAGTCAAGATTTGATTGAAATGTTTTAGGATGTAATTCCCGGGATGGTTTTCATTGTGATTGTGATATTCCCAGACGGTCGGTGCTTGGGGGAATTTCCCAGACGACCGGAGCTTGGGGGATGTGATTGCAGGATCATGAGTTGATCCTATGGTAGTCAGCTTCTCGGATGAGACTGAGCCTGGATGTACCACTCAGATGGGTCTGAGCCTGGGGATGTGTTCGCCCAGAGGTAACTGAGCCCGAGGGGGTTGAGCCCAGAGGTGTCTGTTCCCGAGAGTGACTGGATATTGGCCTACGCGTAGTGCAACACTTGTGAGTAGTGCAGTTCGATTGATTGTGCACTTGTGAGTAGTGCAGATGTGATTTGTGATATTTGATGCACTTGTGAGTAGTGCGGACTGATTGGATTGATATATTTATTGTGCACTGGTGATTAGTGCTGATTGATGTTGTTTGTGATAACGTACTGGTATTGAGTACGGGTTTTTGGTCTTTGTGGCCAGTGATTATGTTTTCACATGTTTTGGCCTGAAAGCCGGGATTTGATGTTTTATAACATGAACTGATTTGGTGAACATGAGTTTTGTGGACCATGGGAAAACGTGTTTTGATTTTATCAGTCCACTGTTCATACTTGAATGATTTCATACTATTACTCATGTTTTACGATATGCATGCAAGTTTGTGAAAACTGGAGGGTAAGAATATATTTTTGATAAATGTTTTTATAAGAGGTCATTTTTGTCCACTCACACCTTTTCTGTTTCGTGACCCTCCAGGCCGTGGTACGACGTTCGGGACTGATCGTGAGGCAGTGACAGTAGCAGAAATCCGCGCAAACATCCCTTGTCTGACAAGCACTGAAGGGTAGTAAGGGACCTTTAGTTGACTTGTCAGACGGGAGCAGGACCGGGCACGGTTTTTGACGTCCAGTTGGGACGGGTCCTGTCACGGAGACGGTGAATTAGGGCTTCAAACAGAATTGGATTTGGGGTATTACTATTATTATGAATACCCAAAAATACCCCTATTTTTATGCCACATCAGTGGCTAACTGGGTAATTTTATTGACACGTGGCATTTTAACGGTAAGAAAGATGGAAAATTTGACGGAGGTAGTTAAATATGGGTAGTCGCATAGATTGGGTAGTAATTTGAAAATTGTGATAGTTTGGATATGAATTTGTTTTGATCCCTATAATTTAGGGTTTTTTTATGTAATTTTTCCTATATTTTATCAGTGGTATAATATGTGATTATTTTCTTGAGAAATACCCTTTACAAACTTGCAAAGTTTTTATTTTTTTGTTTTGAATGGTACTTTTTTGTTCTATAAAAAAAGAAATATATATTTTTTTTTTATAGAAAAGAAAAAGTATATGAGCGTAGAAAGATCTGAAGAAAATATCAGCCCAAAAAAGAACTGTAATAAACAAGGTATACTCGGTAGGCCTATAACTATCACGGAACTCCCGTGAGAGTTTGAGACTTTAATTCCTTCAGTCGGCCCAGAAGGTCCATGAGGACAGAAACTTGCGATGGTTAGGCTGAAGCGGCAACAGGGGGTATTTTTGTCAATGATGAATCGGTCTCATTGGATCGCTTTGTTGACTGTAGCGTTGGCTATTGTGCTGAGATGCTGAGGCTAGTACTGTTTCTCGTCTAAGATCGGAGACCCGCGCTCTGTCTGAAGGCTCGTTCTTTCTGTAAGTTTTTCATCGTCCTTTGAATAGTTCGCGGGAAGCTTACGACTTGCTCCGCAGTATGCAATTACGCTAAATTACTAACTTCAACTTGATAAAATTTAATTTTATTGTGTTTGTTTTGTCATTATAAATATCTGATTGCCGAAATAATTTAGTTTCAGATCAAATTTTTGTACTTTGAAGAGATTGGAATGCAGAGGTGTATTTGGTGTTATCTAAAACCTGAAACTAATTATGCAATCTAAATATGCACATTGAGGAATGGATGAAGACACGAATGTAATTTTTGGTGAAAAATCGATACCATAGTTTGTGTGTTGCTCGAAAGTTGGGCAATTCGGTTGAGACCTGGGAGAGTTGTGTGTTGTTCGTGTTTGGTGACTTTGATCAGTGGGGGCGGTTCAATAGGTTTGCCAGTGTAGAATTTGGTGTTTCTTTAAAGGTTCGAGTGTTTTTGTAAGTACGCAAAACTTTGCAGGTTGCATGGAGCAAAAGAGGCGTCTTCTCTATCAATTTTTTGCTTATATTGTGGGATCCAAGTTAACTAATTGATATTAAGTTTTTTTATCATAGTTTGAGATCTTCTAGTTGAGTCCTTGATAATTAGGAAATCAGAATCCCATGTAGTTTACGTGGTTGAGATTTGTGAACTTTTGAAGGATTGATCCGAGATCTGATAGATTATCTGTAAGCCATTCCATTAGTCATTGCATCTCAGATGGTGTTACTGAAACAATCAAGGCAGAATGGAATCAACAAAGATCAAGGAATTTCATATATTTATGTTAAATATTTTGTTTCGGAAGCTCTATTTCTCGAGCAGTTGGACCAAAAGATGATATTTATCTTCTGTCTTAATCTATGCCTTGATTGGTCATACCGAAATAGTGTGATGATGGCGTCATTACTGCAGGATCTCTGTGATGGCATGGAGGAATCATATGTCTCGTCATGCTGATGGTTTTCGAGATTTCTGTGATGATCCTCGACCTGTTATGAATCAAGGACCAAGGCCCTTGAATATACACCCTGCAGATTTGGAAGAAGAACTTGCAGTACAGCATAGAGAAATGCAGAAAATTATTGCTGACAATCGTCTGGTAATCGACGATAATACTCTTCTTCAACGTGAACTGACAGATGCGAAAGATGAGATTCATAGATTGGGGCAGGTCTTACCTAAATTCCGGGCCGAGAAAGAGGCACACTCTAGGGAGTTGGTTGAGAGAGGGTCGAAGCTAGAAGCTGATCTCCGTGCAACTGAGCCTTTAAGGGTAGAGGTTATGCAGTTAAGAGATGAAGTTCAGAAACAAAATGATATACGGCTGGAATTGTCTTCACAAGTCCAAGGTCTCACGCAGGATGTCACTAGATTGCAAGCTGAGAATCAGCAGCTAATTGCCATGAGGGCTGATATTGTTGGGATGCGAAATGAGCTTGCTGAGACCAGGTTTTTACAGTGAACTTGTAATTAGTTTTCTAGCCTAAATATTCTCTTGATCATATTTGGACGATGCTTGATGTACTTTTTGTCCACATTTGGATTGACTTTGCAACACTGTCTTTAGGAGAGTTTATGAATATGAGAGGAAAGCGAATGAAGAACAAGTTGAACAGAAGCTAGCAATGGAAAACAACCTTGTTTCCATGGCTCGTGAAATAGAGAAGCTGCGAGCAAAACAACCGATTTCAGACAGGAGGGCACACGGGCTAGGTGATCTCTCTCTCTCTCTCTCTCTCTCTCTCTCTCTCTCGTCACACACACACACACTCGCACAAACCTCATACTCTAGGAACCTGTTTAAGGAAAGTTGTTTTGAGTCTTTGACACCTTCATATTTGTATAGGTGGTTGGGGTTATGGAAAGATGAATGGAAGTCCTGACATGAGATATTCAGGTGGTTCATATGGCAATGGCTATGACAGTAATTGGGGACCTTATCGTAAGCGTGGATCACGCCGTTAATTTCTCGTGACGACGTTTACCCTTGTAAAATTATACAAGATTGATCCTTTAATTATGATGAGGCTTTGAGCAGCACGTGTTTATTGATTCCTTGTTCTGGTTTGCATTAGATAATTGTAGTTGAAAAAACATAGAATGACGAAAATTTGTCATATCATGGCCATTGTTATTCCCCCTTGGTTTATAAACAAAACTTCATAAAATCGATAACAAGCTCAGCATTCCTCTTTTTTTTTTTTAAAAAAAGGAATTCTTGTTACAATTTTGGTTTCCAAAAGTAAACCTAACTAAAAGAAATTTCTGTAACCAAATCAATCTCGGTTAACTTAAGAATTCCTAAATGTAACTGTCACCGGAGCTTGGTCATTTGGTCTTTCTTTTTAGAACCTTAGAAATGGCTTGAACGGTGGAAGGTGTTGTCCGGCAACAGCCTCCGACGAGTGTGGCTCCCGAGTCGCGCCAGCTTGTTGCAAAGCATCCAAAGTTGTCATCATCAAAGCACTTGGCAGGCTGTCCATGCAAAACAAAATCCACATTTCACTAATAAATCACACACCATCACCAGATGGTCTGTGTTTAGAGAGAGATTCTAAAACAATATTTTACTCACCAGCCAGCTCTTGGCTTTGCCATCCCATATCTCACCGCTATTAGGGCACACAACAATTGCTTTCTTGGTCAACTGGAGAAAGAAAATCAAAGTTAGATCACTAGCTCAGGCGACAAATTGACAAATTACAGTTTTTGAATTTGCAGCTGGAGATTTTGAATCATTCTCTAGTTTTAAAAATGACCTCTTTGAACTTGCAGATGAGATTCTGAATCAAATGGGGAGGTGTGCAATTGATTCCAACCGCATGTATTTTGTCACTATTGTTTACAATCTCCAGGCACTCCTCAAAACTCTCTCCGGACAGGGCGTTTTCGCCGTCTACAGAGCTGAAACATATCCATGATGGCATCTTAGTGTCTTCTTCTTCCAGCAACTCAACGCAAGCATGCAAACATTTCCGAAAAATCAAGTTGAATCTCATCAAGTTTTGAAAATCGATGAAACTATGGGAAACAACATTTGTATCAGAATAATCAGACCTGAGCTTCAAGCTTGTTGGGAATGGTCTCGAATGCAAGTAAATCAGGACCGGCTTCCACAAGAACTTGCAGTCTACGTCGGTGGAAATCCTTCAGCTTATCCACATTAACATCTGGACCGTAACTTCCGCTACCGAATTCCATAATTACATGATGGTTCAGCAAAGTACATATAAATGACTGATGAAATCGAAATTTGTTATACCGATTTACCTGTATTCTGAGCCATCAGCAAGATAAGCTCCATAGCTTCCAACAGAGGCAGCAACCAGAGCCCTGTTATAGTGATGCCCAGGACTCACTTTCTGAGCATCCCAGAAACTATTCCGAGCTTCAACCGCCAATTTTACACTCCTCTTCAGTAACAACTCTGCTTCTTCCACCGACGATCCTCTGGACAAAATTCCAGGAAATGTTGCCTATCAAAATCCAATTTAAAATTTCATTATCTAATACAACAACCAAATAAAGTACGATCTTTGTCCCATCAAATTCACCATGGAAGGAACGGGAATTTTCTTTTGGACACTTGTGGATCTTATGTTTATTCTTTAATAGTTTAATGTAACGCATTATAATCATATATTGAGATCCTAAGTTCGAACCTTTACCTGGTAGGATGAAGTGACGAGGACATCTGCGCCGGCTTCCAAGTACTCAAAGTGGACCTGATGAAGCAAATGAACCCAGCATTGATTAAGATTATGATTCCGATTAACCGATTAAAGATAAGAAATTTAGAGAAAGTTGGGAGAAACTGAAATTAAGAGATAACGAGGCACCCGTTTGATGAGATCGGGGTCTTTGATGAGGCAGACAACGCTCCAGAGAGGGTCGTTGATGAAAGCGTCGTGTCTCTCCAGTTGGATTTTAGGAAAATGAGTGTCATGCGTACATAGTTTACAAATTTCAAATTTCTTAAAATAAAATATTAACGATTAAATCTGCAATTTTTTCAAATAATAAAACTTGTTAAGACGATAGATTATTAATTATATATTCTTACTAAAAAGAATTATTATATTTTCTAATATTAAATATAATTTTTATAAAAATTAAATTCGAGGCCTTACTATACCTAATTTTAAAGGAATTTGGCCTATAAAATGAAAGTAGATTTTTTATTTTTGATAATTAATGAAAGTAGATTATTGTTGGTGAAGCTAAAAATGAAACGAATGTGAAAATGATGACGTGTCCCAAACATCATGTCTTTGACCGCGTTGAATATTAAAAAAAAAAGGTTGGAACTTGGAAGGCAATAGGCCCAGCGCCAATGGATTTTGGTTGGGTGCCATGCATGTCACCATGTCTCGCCAGTGGGACTCAGCTCTCAACATGCAAAGTGGACTTCACCAAAGATTTATTAATTAATTGTTTATGTCTCAGAATTCAAAAATGAAAGAACTGTTCTTTTTAGCCACCGGCCCAAGTAGGGTCGCAGACTGAAGCTGCCACCAGCTTTTGATGATCAGATTGGAAGAAATTATAATGCAATCATATGGAATTTAGAATTAATGTTCATGAATCGGCCGGACCTAATGGAAAGATTGGGAAGATTACTTGGATTAAGGTCAAGCTCATTATGAAGACCCATTGTTAGTGCTTATTATCAAGGCTCACCTATCTCTCTTTGGATATTCAAATTAAACTTATTGAATCCAAAACATGTGAGTCATAATTCACAAATTTTAGTTAGATTTCGACATTATATGTTTCCTATTTCCATTCTCACCGTTCTATAAAAAAAATTTAAAATTTACAAAGTAGATTTATAATTATATTGACGTCATAATTCACTTTTCGGCCTCATTATGAAATTTCTTTAAAATTTCAATTTTAAAGAATCAACATAAAGAAAAACCAATCAACATAAAGAAAATTCAAAATTCTTTATCAAACTCATAATGTCAAATTTTATAGTTCATATGAACCTTATAACTACAAAAATCGAAACTCAATTTTTTTTTAAAAGACATTCAAAATCCCAATCTCAAATGATAAGAATTCACATCAACCCATAAAAAAATATTTCAAAATGGAGAAATTAAAAAAAAAAAACCAATCAACAAAAAGAAAATTCAAAATTCTTTATCAAACTCATAATATCAAATTTTATAGTTTATATGAACCTTATAACTACAAAAATCGAAACTCAATTTTTTTTTTAAAAGACATTCAAAATCCCAATCTCAAATGATAAGAATTCACATCAACCCATAAAAAAATATTTCAAAATGGAGAAATTAAAAAAATCTCATACATATAATATCAAATGCTACAATTCCTATGAATTATAATACGAAAATCAAACTTCGAAATATTGAAAGAAAAAAAAAACTTGAACAGTATCATATTGCCAAAGTTCATATTAAATTTACTGTAGAAAAATCAAACTCAAAATAGATAAATTTCAAAATTCTTTCTCCAACTCATATCAAAGACATCTAGTTCATATAAAATTTATAACTTCAAATTACTAGGGATTATGAAAAAAAAAACTTCGAAACCCCATAAAAAAGGAAACTCAAAAGGGATAAAAGTTAAAAAAATTTCTCCAACTCGTAATATCAAACGTTATAGTTCATATGAACCTTAAAATTCGAAAAAAAAAATCTCAAAATTTAGAGAAAAAAAAATTGAACTTTGAAACTATAACATGGACGGATCATAGGCTTGGATTGGGAGGACCCTTCCTACCGAACCTAACTCCTTTAGCCCATTAAATTTTGGGCTTAAAAATAGGTTAATCTAACTTCTTACACGCACCCGAAAAACAACCAAGAATTTGATTGGGTTTCACATACGCAAAAAAAAGAGTTAAAAAAAGACAGTAAACAGAGCACAACAAGATTACGACAACAACCACAATATTTCTTCTTTATTTTCTTCACTTTCAAATTTCACAAATCACAATTTTCTTCTTCTACTCATTTTTTCCCTTCAAAACTTTATTGGGCTCAATCATGAAAATATCGACAAAATCGTCGATATATCGGTCAATATATCGGAAATTCTAGTTGGCGACACATAAGGAGGGGTGAAGGAAATTTGCAGAAATATCGAAAAAAAATTCTTGTTTTGAGCCCACAGATCCTTTTCTGAGATCAAAACGATGAAGATGGACTATTAATTCATGAAAATTGAACGTAAAACAAAGGAGATTGAGTCGGATCATGCTGTTGGGTCGAAAAACCCGAGTTACAGACTCAGCTGGAGGTAGGAGATGACTATTAGTTTTTATAGTTATTTATTAGACGTTGCTTTAACTTATAATAAAACTGGCTAGCATAGTTGGCTTTGGGTTTTATTTTTCATTTGGGGAGTCTTGGGTTCGACACCCCCCCCCCCCCTTGTTTACAACTGCTATTTCATTTTTATTTTCCTGTTTTTATCCAATTTTTCAACAAAGTTTTGCCTTTTTTTTTCATTTTTGTCCAATTTTAAATATATTTAGACTTATTTTATAATTTTTTTCCTTTAAATTTTTTTTTATACTTATTGTTATGTTTTTAATTATATTAACATTCAATTATAGTAACTCACTTCAATTTATATTTATATTTAAGATTTTATATTATTAGTCATCGCCAGAATCATATTATGTAACGACCCGTCCCGAATATCGGAATTTAATAATATTTAATTGTGATTTACTAATCTGGGATTAGTTGAGCGATTTCGGACGAATTGTGCAAAATGACCGTTTTGCCCCTGGGTGTGGGCAAAACGTTGACTTTTAATTCGGATGGTCAAATGGACTTTGACCGATGACCGTGACGTAGTTCGGGACGTCACGAGTTCATAGACAGGTGGCACGTTCGATTCCGACGTTCGTGGTGAAAGTTATGATGTACGGAAGTCCAGGGGCATTTTCGTAATTTGGACGATGTATGGGAAAATGTTGACTTTTTGATCGGGAGGTCCGATGGCCGAGGACCGAGGACCGTTAGGAAGGTCTCGATGCCCTGAGTTCGTAGACAGGCGGCACGCATCAATCGGAGTCCGTATGACCGAGTTACGGGTCAGGATGCGTGAGGGGCATTTTGGTAATTTTCTGCACAAGGGCAGAATTGTAATTTCACACGGTGGGTACTGTTTGATCGAGCAGCCGTGGGTGGGATACTTTGTGCGATCGATCCCATGGGTTGTTTATCAATTAATGGACTGTTTTGGAGCAGCTTTGAAGTGTGATCGCACATGTGGGGAGCTGGCAATTGATTGCACAACATGGACACTGGTTTTGTTTAATGGTTTCGGGCCAGTGCGGGAACCTTTACACAGAGGATTGAAGAATGATTTGGGGTGCTTTAAACAACTGAATTGGATTAAAATAATTGTGAGTGAGTCGTGAGGATTCATTCTGGGCAAGTGAGGACTGTCGAATTGGAGAGAAACAGAGATTGGAGAAATCTGGAAAAATTGAGGGAAAATCAGAATTTAAAATGTGTGGTGTTTTGGATGAAACCAAGGGCTGTAATACTCTTCTGGGTTCATTACGAACTCAACCGTATCGATTAGCAAGGGTATCGATCACGGTTTGGCCATGAACGCAGGTTCCAGTTTCTGGGGAATTTGGAGCTTGAGGGCGACCATCTACGGGTAAGAATTCCTGAAATTAGTTACGGATTAATGATTGGTTAGGTCATACGAAGCTTCTGTATCTTTTAATTTGAAAACCAGGATGATTTGTGTGAGTTTCGAATGTTCTGACCGTGAGTTTGAATTCGAGAGAATTGTTGGATTAAGGATTTATGGGTGTAATTAAGTTTACAGAACCATAATTAGACACAGGACGATCCTTTTGGCTGTTTGAATTAATGAAATTAAGTGGGAATTGACAGGTTTCTGGCCGGATCAGATCGCGGGTAATCAGACCCGTTTATCAGACAAACGGGTGAAGATGGTGGCTGTAGCAGTCACTGTAGCAGGCGCGTGGCTTTCACGCGCAGCCACTCACGGCGGCGCGTGACGGCGCGTGGGCACGAATCTCGAGGTGAGGTCAACATGACTTTTGTCCTATACAATGTAACGAACATTTTAGCGTTGGTTTCGTGTCGATCGGATCCCGTTTCGTTATTGTTCGGGATGTCCGAAGGTTTTAAATCCAGTTTAAAAATACTTAAAAATTCGGGAAAATTACGGGACTTGAATAGGATGTTAATGATGAGGTTAGTGATCCTCTAAATTGATTTGAACAGGATTGGGAGTCCCGGTGATAGTGATGTGGCCCGGGAAGGCCTATGGCACGCGTATCGAGGCGCTCGGTTAAACGGTCTGTGAGTGGACATTGGTTTCATAAATTCGATGCATGCATAACTGTTTTATGATTGTTATGGTTATGATTAAATGATTTACTTTGGATATCGGTGAATTTAAATGATTTCACGCATTTCGAGGCGATTTACGTATTTTCACGTAAACCGAGGTTTTCTAGATTTGCACCGATTTCCATAAATGTGGTTGGATATGATTTCATGAAACGGTTACGAACTTGAATAAAGTGAAATCGGGCCAGGGGCCCAGTTGACTTCTACATGTGTTTGCGGGTCGGGGACCCTAAAACGGAATTGAATAAATGTTTTCTGGTTTACATTTTATATATATTCACCTGCTAAAAACAATAGTGGTTTTGATGATATGGAAAATCTGGTTATGGCATGTTTCACGGTATTTGGGCTTGAGACCCGTCTGATGAAACTTAATGATTGGTTTGGATTTTTATCCATGTATATATATATATATATGCCTTGCATGTGGATATCGATAAAATGTATTTAGTACTGCACTGTATAGATCCTTCCATATTATATTTTCTCCTCCGGCGAGGTACCCCGGAGAGGTCACGGGCGTCTAGTACGTCCAGCGTCTATGACGCTAAGCATCAGGTGATGCTGCATCAGGTGATGCTGTACCCGAACGGGGTTCGGGGATTTATCTCGGAAAATTGAGACCCGAGTGGCACGCGTAGCCTTGTGATTGTGACCTTATTGACGTCAGGGACGTCAGACATCAGGGATGTCGGATTGGAGTGTATAGTGCAGTGGCTAAAATAATGGTTATGGTTTATATTATATGCCTTATGGTTCATATTACTGGATTTATGAAATAACTCTTGGATTTACTTTTGGAAATTGAAACTATGCTTTGGTTTCCGGGCTAAGGCCCTAATGGTTATTTCTAAATAAATATGGGATTATTGGTTTTGGTGCATGCATATGATTTTACTGAGGGGCATAAATGTCTTATAAATGTTTTAAACAGACTTGTTTATTTTCGTCCACTCACAGCTTTTGTTTTCAATGCCCTTCAGGTTGATTCCGAATACGACTGCAGCAGAGACCTGAGCATCGCACACTTCCTCCATCGATCCTTACGCACTCTGGAAGCCCGTATGGGCAATGGCAATCGGTTATCCCTTGTCTGATGCCTCTTGTCAGACGGGAGCACGTCACATTCCATGGTAATCCCGGGGGGGATTGGGATGGGTCGTGTCAAGTGGTATCAGAGCAGGTTTTGCTCTTTTGTGCGCGAAGGACGAGGGTGTGATGTCTCGTTGGGCTGCAGTTCCGTTGTTAACCTGATAGATAGTTTTGGGTTTATATGGTGAATTGGGTGTGTTTGGCCCGATACGCCGTGCATTGTTGCGATTCAACCCAAATGGGGTTGTATTCGATTAACTGGTAATGTGGGACCGTCGGTTCGGTCATGTGATGATGGATTGTTGTGCCACTGGGCACAGCTAGGTTCAGGGAACCCCATTTGATTGGAAATGCGAAACTCAGTTGAGTATTGGTCTAAGTTTTGGACCCTAGTAGTGTTGGCTAATGTTCGGGGTGTTGGTGCATCGGAGTTAGCCGATGACCTTCGTGGTGGAACCCACGATGGAACCCACGTTGAGTTGACGATTGGATTGGATTGGACGTCTATATGATGTCAGGACCGCGGGGTCGGTCAGGTTGTGGATTTTACTGCAAAAGGCAGTTGGGTTCGGTGGAACCCTAGGGTGTGATCTTGGAACCCTAATTTTTAATCGATGGACCGAAAGGTGAACTTTAAATGAGAACTTGTGCTGCGACGAGCGGCTGAGGTCATGGATGACCATGTGGATGACTCTAGTGAGTCTAGTCTGGATTATGGGATTCGATCCACGGATGCGGTTATGAGATAAAATATGGAATCCCGTGTTGGATCGAATACTAGTGTGAGGTGTGGTTACGGATCTTGACAACGATGACTGTTGGTCGACAGTTGTGTCGAGATGACTGGCTATCGAGGGTATTTTGTGTGGCTTTCACACTTGAGGATCAGGGGATGTTCAGGGAACGACCATTATCCTGATGTGCCAGTGGTCAAATTGGAGGTACCCATAGTCGTGGGGTATGAGTACTGTTACGGGATCGTCGTTCGTAATGAACGGAGATCCAGGGTAACAACTTTGCACACTGTGTGCTAGCATGGATGTTCGTGTGCTATGTATGGATATTGGTATGGTGATACCTATATGCCAATACTAGTATGGATGACTGTGTGCTGATACTAGTATTGATGATGGTGCGTTGGTGCTGGTACTAGCGCTGGTGCTGGTGACAGTAATTGTGATGACGTTGAGCCACCAGTTGGGGTGTGACTCTGTCATGATGAACAGATGATTGGTATCTGCGACTCAGTGGTGGTTGAGTCTTGGACTGGATGGGATCCAGTGGAGGTTGTGTCGTGTTGGGATAAGTCCTAACAGATATATGACGACAAGTGATGAACGGATAAAATGGTATGATTGAAACTTGAGGAATCTAGGGACGATGTTCCCTATTTCATAAGAATTGGTGGATTTGGGGAGTTGTGGTCAACTCCGAGATTGGTAAGTTTGTGTACTGCTTATATCCCCTGAGAGTACAAGGAAATTATTGAAATTGGAAAAGTCGAGGAAAACCATTCGTGGTATTGATGTGGGATTTTGTGATTGTGAATCACTTGGAACCTGAGGATTGAACCTGTTAAGGTTGAGATGTGAGACGAAGGCAGTATGGTATGCACATCCAGGCAGAGTTGAGGAAATTTCCGTTCGGAATCGGGGTGTGTGCATACATGATTATTGACGGACGTGAGGTCCGAGTAATGAATTGATTTTGGACACGTGGTGGTCCAAGTGAGGTATGGACGTGGGCAGTCCAGTGGTTGGACTTGACATCTCATTGGGGGCATGTCTGTTTCCAACATGGTTGGAACTCCCGTTTCGGGGAGAGTTGTGATTGGGAGACGAGAGGAGTGCTCGTTTCCGCATCGGTGATTGGTATTCCGAAGTCATTAGGGTTGACTTCATATTTCCTGCCGTGGCAGATGATGATTGTTGCTACCAGTACGTTGAGTGTGTATTGGTTGGTGGACCCATGTTTGGCTTGGGGTCATTGGACACAAGAAGTTGTGTATGATTGTGGATTTGGTGGGAAATGCGAGGTCATCTTTCCACCAAGGGAAATTTGGCGAAGGATTCAATTGAGGGTGTAAGACCCTACGATCAGCTTTCAGATGGATTGTTAGCTATGTGTGCATGTGTGGATCCTAGGTGGATCTGATTTGCGATGTTGTCGACTTTGGTCGATGTGACGATCTAGGATCGTGATATTACTTGTCGGGTGACGTAGCGATGGATATGGTTTGTGATCTTGATGATCCAGATGGGTGGAGAGTTTATCACTCTTACCATGGTATGTGAGTCGTAAATGACGGGACTGAACTTCTTTTCGGAGTGAAGTCCATATGGTTGTTACTCGGTTGAGTAGGTTTCCGAAGTGGTCGGATCTTGTCAAACTTTGACGTGTGAATATTGGGATTGGCTTCCCTATGAAGTCAATCGAGTGTTTTGAGCTGGCAACCAATAGGTTCGGTTATGTTACGTCTTGGTGGACGTAAACGAGATTTTGGGTTTTGGAATCGAATTTCTGGGTGACGATTCAGGATTCGATTGCGAAGCTCGAAAATGGATTACTGGATTTGGGTGCGGAATGGTTATTCCAATGCTAGCTTACGGAATAATGATTTCGGATTCGGATTTGGAAATGGGTTAAAAATATGATGTTGGGTTCGGATTCGGGATTTCTTACGAAATTGCGAATTCGGATTCGGAATTGGAACTAGATGACGGGTGGAGTTCGTTTTGTCTCATGTTGGTTTGGGCAAATGTACTCCATTACTAGAACGTGTTTGGCTATGACCTGGGTGGCTATAGTCAGATTGATGGATTGACGTACGTTCAGGGTACGTTGTACGAGGATTGAGACTGGTTAGGCTGAGTGGTGCCTAATGGCGGTACATGGGATGTACCAGTGGTGTGTAACTAAATGTGTTGGTAATCGGCTTGGTTCTGATATCATTTGTTTGGCTGTATTGTGGACTGGACATTTGATACTGTGCGCCGAGCAGAGTGATTTTGTCAGGGTTCAGTGATTGTATGAGCAGGTGCTCTTGGCCACGGTTGGCTAGTGGAACCCGGTATTGATATGTGTGTTCACTGCTGGGCTGGTATTCAATGTGTTCCAGTTACACCACTTGATGGAGTAAGTTGACGGTATACGTACACTCAGGATGAGTGAATTGGTAGTTTGAGTAACCACGAGTAGCCTTGTGTGATATTATCACACCGTGATTTCCCAGCGTTTTGGTTCGCTGAGGGAGTCGGCGATTATGGACATTGAGATTATTTTGTGTCGCAGGATTGGGCTTGCCCTGCGAATTGAGATCATGTGGTTGATCTTACGCTACATCGAGGGTGATGTAGTACGTGGTGTTGTCACGGACGGACAGATGGTTGGGGCTTTACTAGGGTGGTAAAGCTTTGTGGTGACAGTTTGACTGATGGTGTCAGCATGGACTGACAAATGAGAGTTGGTGACTCCCAATGGGAGCAAATGTAAGGATTTAGTGGCAATGGAAGGGAACCGTTTAGCTGAAGGAGTCAGCTAAATGGTTATCCGATTTTATCGCGGATCAGGTGATCATTTCCACTCGCGGTGGTCGAGTGTTGTTGCTATTATGACGTATGACTGTGATGGGATGTCTGGGTACAAGCGAGGCTGGTGTTGTCCCAGTATGTGGGTGTACAAGTGTACATAGATGTGTGGTCGAATTGTTTTCCACAAGGTGGTTGTGGAATAAGATTGTTGGTAATTTCGAGGACGAAATTTTTTAAGGAGGGAAGGTTGTAACGACCCGTCCCGAATATCGGAATTTAATAATATTTAATTGTGATTTACTAATCTGGGATTAGTTGAGCGATTTCGGACGAATTGTGCAAAATGACCGTTTTGCCCCTGGGTGTGGGCAAAACGTTGACTTTTAATTCGGATGGTCAAATGGACTTTGACCGATGACCGTGACGTAGTTCGGGACGTCACGAGTTCATAGACAGGTGGCACGTTCGATTCCGACGTTCGTGGTGAAAGTTATGATGTACGGAAGTCCAGGGGCATTTTCGTAATTTGGACGATGTATGGGAAAATGTTGACTTTTTGATCGGGAGGTCCGATGGCCGAGGACCGAGGACCGTTAGGAAGGTCTCGATGCCCTGAGTTCGTAGACAGGCGGCACGCATCAATCGGAGTCCGTATGACCGAGTTACGGGTCAGGATGCGTGAGGGGCATTTTGGTAATTTTCTGCACAAGGACAGAATTGTAATTTCACACGGTGGGTACTGTTTGATCGAGCAGCCGTGGGTGGGATACTTTGTGCGATCGATCCCATGGGTTGTTTATCAATTAATGGACTGTTTTGGAGCAGCTTTGAAGTGTGATCGCACATGTGGGGAGCTGGCAATTGATTGCACAACATGGACACTGGTTTTGTTTAATGGTTTCGGGCCAGTGCGGGAACCTTTACACAGAGGATTGAAGAATGATTTGGGGTGCTTTAAACAACTGAATTGGATTAAAATAATTGTGAGTGAGTCGTGAGGATTCATTCTGGGCAAGTGAGGACTGTCGAATTGGAGAGAAACAGAGATTGGAGAAATCTGGAAAAATTGAGGGAAAATCAGAATTTAAAATGTGTGGTGTTTTGGATGAAACCAAGGGCTGTAATACTCTTCTGGGTTCATTACGAACTCAACCGTATTGATTAGCAAGGGTATCGATCACGGTTTGGCCATGAACGCAGGTTCCAGTTTCTGGGGAATTTGGAGCTTGAGGGCGACCATCTACGGGTAAGAATTCCTGAAATTAGTTACGGATTAATGATTGGTTAGGTCATACGAAGCTTCTGTATCTTTTAATTTGAAAACCAGGATGATTTGTGTGAGTTTCGAATGTTCTGACCGTGAGTTTGAATTCGAGAGAATTGTTGGATTAAGGATTTATGGGTGTAATTAAGTTTACAGAACCATAATTAGACACAGGACGATCCTTTTGGCTGTTTGAATTAATGAAATTAAGTGGGAATTGACAGGTTTCTGGCCGGATCAGATCGCGGGTAATCAGACCCGTTTATCAGACAAACGGGTGAAGATGGTGGCTGTAGCAGTCACTGTAGCAGGCGCGTGGCTTTCACGCGCAGCCACTCACGGCGGCGCGTGACGGCGCGTGGGCACGAATCTCGAGGTGAGGTCAACATGACTTTTGTCCTATACAATGTAACGAACATTTTAGCGTTGGTTTCGTGTCGATCGGATCCCGTTTCGTTATTGTTCGGGATGTCCGAAGGTTTTAAATCCAGTTTAAAAATACTTAAAAATTCGGGAAAATTACGGGACTTGAATAGGATGTTAATGATGAGGTTAGTGATCCTCTAAATTGATTTGAACAGGATTGGGAGTCCCGGTGGTAGTGATGTGGCCCGGGAAGGCCTATGGCACGCGTATCGAGGCGCTCGGTTAAACGGTCTGTGAGTGGACATTGGTTTCATAAATTCGATGCATGCATAACTGTTTTATGATTGTTATGGTTATGATTAAATGATTTACTTTGGATATCGGTGAATTTAAATGATTTCACGCATTTCGAGGCGATTTACGTATTTTCACGTAAACCGAGGTTTTCTAGATTTGCACCGATTTCCATAAATGTGGTTGGATATGATTTCATGAAACGGTTACGAACTTGAATAAAGTGAAATCGGGCCAGGGGCCCAGTTGACTTCTACATGTGTTTGCGGGTCGGGGACCCTAAAACGGAATTGAATAAATGTTTTCTGGTTTACATTTTATATATATTCACCTGCTAAAAACAATAGTGGTTTTGATGATATGGAAAATCTGGTTATGGCATGTTTCACGGTATTTGGGCTTGAGACCCGTCTGATGAAACTTAATGATTGGTTTGGATTTTTATCCATGTATATATATATATATATATGCCTTGCATGTGGATATCGATAAAATGTATTTAGTACTGCACTGTATAGATCCTTCCATATTATATTTTCTCCTCCGGCGAGGTACCCCGGAGAGGTCACGGGCGTCTAGTACGTCCAGCGTCTATGACGCTAAGCATCAGGTGATGCTGCATCAGGTGATGCTGTACCCGAACGGGGTTCGGGGATTTATCTCGGAAAATTGAGACCCGAGTGGCACGCGTAGCCTTGTGATTGTGACCTTATTGACGTCAGGGACGTCAGACATCAGGGATGTCGGATTGGAGTGTATAGTGCAGTGGCTAAAATAATGGTTATGGTTTATATTATATGCCTTATGGTTCATATTACTGGATTTATGAAATAACTCTTGGATTTACTTTTGGAAATTGAAACTATGCTTTGGTTTCCGGGCTAAGGCCCTAATGGTTATTTCTAAATAAATATGGGATTATTGGTTTTGGTGCATGCATATGATTTTACTGAGGGGCATAAATGTCTTATAAATGTTTTAAACAGACTTGTTTATTTTCGTCCACTCACAGCTTTTGTTTTCAATGCCCTTCAGGTTGATTCCGAATACGACTGCAGCAGAGACCTGAGCATCGCACACTTCCTCCATCGATCCTTACGCACTCTGGAAGCCCGTATGGGCAATGGCAATCGGTTATCCCTTGTCTGATGCCTCTTGTCAGACGGGAGCACGTCACATTCCATGGTAATCCCGGGGGGGATTGGGATGGGTCGTGTCATATTATTCATCACATATTTATTATATCAAAGTCATTTTATAATTTTATTAGTCATATATAACCATTATTAGGTACTTATGTTTTTCCCAAAGTTTCATTAAAAATTTCTAACTTTTAGACTAAATTTCCATCATTTTTATTGACTGTAAACGATATTGATTTCGATATCGACATTTAGAGCGAGATATCCGTAAATTTGGGTAGCGATATATCCGTCGATATTGATATTTCAATCCTTGATTGGGCTTCTCAATTCTCAAATCTTCAAAGTATAAAGTATTTCTCTCTTGTCTTAATTTTTAATAGAAATTGAATATGTGCTTTGGGTTTTGGGATATGGGGATTAGATATTTCTTTAGAGTTTTTATTATTTAAAAAATTTAACGTTGATGTTGAGGTTTTTGTAGGAGCAATTGATTCAAGGATATAATATATGTCAAGACTCGTCCAATCCCCTCGGAATTAACGCGGGACATTCCTGATCTCATCTAACATGGAGTGTCAGACAAGAGAAATTCCGACTTTAGCCCGCTCGGGACTTCAAAGTACGCCAGGATCCGGAGGAGGTATGTGATGTCTCGGTTTCTGCTACAGCCTGCATCGACGTTCAACCTGAAGGGCAGTCAAAACATTAAAAGTTGTGAGTGGAAAAAACAAAGAGTTTATAAAAAAACATTTTCATAAAGACATTTGTACCCTTCACTAAAAAGCATGCATGCATTCGAAAACCATTTACCAAACCATTAGGGTTTTAGCCCAAAATCATAAATGAAACCAAATACACGGCCCACTGCCCAAATCCATGTGGGACTCAGCCCAAAACCTGTACACATCACATATGGTATAACATATACATATAAATCATGCTACCAATCTTGTCACGGTTTCTAAAGCTACGTGCGTGCCACCCGGTGTAAAAACCCGTCCCGAGAATTGGGATTAGTAGAGTGATTAAGGTGTGATTAGTAAGGTTAATCAAGGGTTAGGTGGTCCCGAGGGGTCCGGGAACTTAGAATGACGATTTTACCCCTGGGTCGGGCAGAAATGTTGACTTTTATTTCGGGTGGTCAAATGGGAGTTGACTAGTGACCAGGACGTAGTTGAGGACGTTACGAATCCTTAGGCAGGTGGCACGCCCGATTCCGACATCCGAGGAGGAAGTTGTGATGTTCGGAAGGTTGAGGGCATAACCGTAATTTTGGAAAAAATAGGGGGAAAAGTTGACTTTTTGAATAATCGAGTTTTGGTAGGTTGACCTAGGATGGTTAGATAGATTCCGTCGTCCTGAGTTCGATGACAGGCGGCACGTATTCATCGGACTTACGAGGCGAGAGTTACGGGTCTAGGAAGTTTTGGTTAAAACGTAAATATAAGCTAAAAAGAAGGGTAATTTGGTCTTTCTGCACATTGGGATTTGTGCAGAAAGAAGGAAAGGGACGGCTGGGATGGAGCCATTTGGTGAGAGAGTGAGGAGGATTGGTGACACGTGCTAAAGGTGGAGTGGCTTCTGGTGAGTTCGAGTGTGTGCACCCGTGTTGTGTGTGATGCTGGTTCAGAAAACAGAGGGAGGTCGTGAAGGAAATTGAGGGCGGTGGTGTGTGTGTTGATGAATTGTGAGTGTCTGAGGATGATCAGAGAGTGAGAGGGAAGCAGTGAGAGAGGTTAACGGTGTGGTGGCCGTGTGTGAGGGTGTCGAGAGCTGCGGGAAAATCAGGGAGGAAACAGGAAGGAATTGTGAGAATTGTGGCGGTGGTAGCCGTGTACGGGGCAATTGAGTCCGTGGTGGTGTCGTGCGGGTTGCGAGGAGTCAACCACTACCAGCGGAGCTCACGACGGCGACTGGAGGCAGGTAATTCTCTCATCCCCAAATCGATACTCTGTTTTCCCGTTGAGTTTCAACGTGGAAGTCGTGGTTTGGGAGGTTGAATTGATGACTCTAGAGTGATCTAAGGGCTTTAATTGAGTCCTGGGAGTAGTTTGGTGGTGCTGCCGTGAGGAGTGGTGCACGGTTGCGGCAGGTACGACGGAGGTGTCTGTGTCCTCTGTTTTGGCCGTGGGTTTCAAACGGCGAGTCGTCGAGCTTGGGGCTGAGTCGACAGTCCAGGAAGGTTGGTTGAGGTTTGGTAGAGTCCTAGGAAGAGGTTGGTGTAGCCTCCGTGAAGGGGGAAGTCGTGGGTGGTCGGAGTAAGAAACAGGGCAGTGTACGGGTTTTTGTTCAAGGTTGAGTCGACGAGTTTTAGGGTGAATCGAGGTGAGTGACACACGGGAAGGGGTAGCCTAGGATGGGACGATGATGCTGGTGAAGAGAGGAGTCGTTTTGGTGGACGGAATGAGGAGAACCGCTCTCGCCGGTTCAGGGTCCAGACCACTGGTGCGAACCGGGTCTGCCCAAGGTTGACGGTGCACTGTAGCTGGCGCGTGAGGGCCACGTGCAGCCACTTTGGGCGGCGCGTGGAGGCGCGTGCGGCGGTTCTGGGAGAAACGGTCAACATAGTTTTTGGTCTAGGAGTTGTTGTGAGTTCAATGGAGTTGGTTTCGGGTTAATCGGAAGTCGTTTGAGTGTAGTTCCGCGAGGGTGAATGTGTAGGGTCCCGGGGTTTTAAGTCTTCGGTTCGGGGATTTTTGAGGAAATTTAGGTGAGTGTTTGTAGACGTATTAGTGACGTAATTTGACGGTGATTGACAGGATCGGGATTTCCCGAGGAAGCCGAGGAACGGGCTGGACGTTCGGGACGCGAGTAGAGCTCAGTACTGTGAGTGGACCTCTTCTTTAAACTCGAGCATGCATAACTGTTTTCTATAATTGTCTTATGGTTTTAATCATGATTTTATGTTTATCGAATATGTTTGGTTGGTTTTGCATTATTACACGTTTTTCGAGGAAAGTGGTTTTTAGCACGTTTTACGAGGAATGGTTGGTTTTTGGAATATATGTTATGATTTTGGGCTTTCAAATGATAAGTGGTTTTCAATGGTTATAAGTGGATTTTGGGGAACATGATTTCGATGATCAAAGTTTTCGATTTTAGAATCGGATTTCACTAATCGGAATTTGGTTTTAAGATTGGAAAGTGGACTCCGGATTTGGGTTCGGAATGACGGTTCTAGATGCCGGGAGAGCATCGGACCAGTGATTTCGGATTCGGGTTTGGATGTGGATTGGTAAATGGTTTTTAAATGGTTTTGGGATTGGATTTGCTGGATCTGGATATTGGGTTTAAAGACCCGGATATATGTGACGGGGGACCGGCCGGATTGGGTTTAAAGACCCGGATTGAGTTTAAAGACTCGGGAGTTTAAAGACTCGGATATATATTGATTTTCCCCGTAGGCCTTGAGTTTAAAGACTCGGGAGTTTAAAGACTCGGATATGATTAAGGCCTGGATTGAGTTTAAAGACTCGGGAGTTTAAAGACTCAGATAGATCCAGCAGGTTTGATCGGGAAAATGATGATTTGGTGATTATGGTTTTGATACGGTTTCTGATACTCATGTTATGGTTTCTTATGGTATTTTATAGTGTTTCTGTTTCTTATGATGTTTAAGAATGATTCTTTTATTAATGTGTTTATAACTGTTGGTTATGCATGTGGTTTCAAAACGGAGGGTTTAACTCGGTTTTCTTATAAAATGGTTTTTTTGAACTTTTGTACTTTTGGTCCACTCACATTTTCTGTTTTAAATTGCCCTCCAGGTTGTGGAGCGAGCGCGGGGTCTTGACGTCGAGGCAGTGTCCAAGGCATAGAAGTGACGTGAGAGTTCCCAGAGTAGAGTAAAGGCTTCCGTGTGCGTGTAGTTATCGGTTTTATTTTCTTTGTATGTTGTACTATGTTCTGTAAATGCTACCTTCGGGACATTGTGTCTAATTACTCCTGCGTTTGACTGGGTTCGAATAAGTGTTCCTTAGGTGTTGTGTCGGGGAGTCAGACGGGAGCGGGATTTACCTCGGGTTTCGGGGTGAAACCGGGGTGGGTCCTGACAATTGGTATCAGAGCATAGGTTTGTCGCGTTTGTTGGGTCTGTCGGTTTGTGATGTTGTGTTTTAGTTTCTTAACTACTTCTATGCCTCTTTCAGTGTGCGGTTGACGATGCCTCCGAGACGTAGACCCTCTCCACAACCTGAAGAAGTAGCCAGAGAGACGGAGAGTGCCACGATTGAGCGAGCCCAGCGGCTCGGGGCTACTACTTTTAGTGGTGGGGCTGATCCTGAGGAAGCCCAGAGGTGGATTACTAGACTGGAGCGGATTTTTGCGGTGATGCATTGTCCGCCGGGGGAACGAGTGTTGCTGGCTACCTTTTTACTAGATGGTGCGGCGTACGAGTGGTGGTATACCCTCGAGTTGTCCGGTTGGGATGTCCATAGTGTGACCTGGGAGACGTTCAGGGAACGGTTTCTGGAGCAGTATTATCCTCGTTCTTTCCGGGATGCCAAGGAGGCAGAGTTTTTGCATCTCCAGCAGGGGAATATGACAGTGGCAGAGTATGAACGGAAGTTCCAGATGTTGTCTCGGTTTGCTCCTGCTTTTGTGACCACTGAAGCCGAGAAGTGCCGTAGGTTTGAGTTGGGCTTGCGCGGTGAGATTCGAGCCGTAGTGACGGCTGGATCTTTTGCTACCCTCCGAGATCTGTCGGATGCTGCGGTGCGAGTTGAGGCTAGTTTGCCGGTGCGACGCCGGGAACTATCTATTCCTGGAGCTTCGAGCCAGCGGACACCGAAAAGAGGTAACTTCGGTGGGTCGTCCTCGTCGGGCGATGATCGTTTTGGTAGGCCTGGTAGTGCCCAGAGTTCCGGATTTTGGGGTTACCGAGTACCGCCGACTCCGCAAGCGAGTGCGACATCGGTAGCGTCTACAGGGAGACCGAGTAGTGGACCAGGCTGGAATGTGTGTTTCTACTGCGGGGAGCGAGGTCATTTCCGACGTGAGTGTCCACTGTTGCCACAGGAAGGTGGGGTAGGCAGAGGAGTAGCGGAGTCCGGACAGAGTACAGCATCAGGGACAGCGGGCACTAGAGGAGGTGGTGGCACAGCCACGAGTAGTTCGAGGGGACGTGGTAGAGCGTCAGGATCTCAGGCCCGGGTGTTCTCGATGACTCAGCAGGAGGATCAGTCGATATCAGATGTGGGGACAGGTACTTGTTTCACTTTTGGTTGTTCTGTTGGTTTGGTTGTTGGATCTCGGGGTAGAGTCTAGGAGTTTCCTAGAGGACTGGGAGTATATAGTAAGTTCCGTAGTAGGTTGACGGAAGGTATAGGAAAGGAGTGACTATAACTGATCAATCTGAGACTGTGGAAGGAGAGAACCCACAAGCTAGAGTTTGCCTTTAGGACTTTGTGAAGTTAGTCCGACCGTGGCCGGAATAGTAGCCGAGGGAGATGGGTGGACGATTGTTTGGGTTAGTAGTCGAGTTGGTTCGGGCAGGTAGGGTGGTTGTATACGAGGATGTACTCTATGACTTCTGTCGGGTATTGTGAAATGAGGTATTATATAATACCTTTGTTTTCTGTTTATAGAGTTTCCCTTGCGTACACCATGCAGTTGTTACATAGCTAGGGTTGGCTGTGGTGACAGTAGTTGGGGATGGAGTGAAATACCCAAGGTGGAGATGATAGACGGAGTGTTTAGGAGAAGCTGTTGCTGCCCTAGTGTGGATACCGGGTAGAAGACGTTAGGTGTCGGGAACTAGCTGTGGAATTTCGGGGACGAAATTCTATTTAGGTGGGTAGATTGTAACAACCCGTCCCGAGAATTGGGATTAGTAGAGTGATTAAGGTGTGATTAGTAAGGTTAATCAAGGGTTAGGTGGTCCCGAGGGGTCCGGGAACTTAGAATGACGATTTTGCCCATGGGTCGGGCAGGAATGTTGACTTTTATTTCGGGTGGTCAAATGGGAGTTGACCAGTGACTAGGACGTAGTTGAGGACGTCACGAATCCGTAGGCAGGTGGCACGCCCGATTCCGACATCCGAGGAGGAAGTTGTGATGTTCGGAAGGTTGAGGGCTTAACCGTAATTTGGGTATAGTAGGGGGAAAAGTTGACTTTTTTGAATAATCGAGTTTTGGTAGGTTGACCTAGGGTGGTTAGATAGTTCTTGTCGTCCTGAGTTCGATGACAGGCGGCACGTATTCATCGGACTTACGGGGTGAAAGTTACGGGTCTAAGAAGTTTTGGTTAAAACGTAAATATAAGTTAAAAAGAAGGGTATTTTGGTCATTGTGGCACATTGGGATTTGTGCACAGAAGAAAGGAATGGACGGCTGGGATTAGGCCAGGTGGGATAAAGGATGAAGGGATGGTGACACATGGCAGGTGTGTAGTGGCTTCTGGTGAGTTCGAGTGTGTGCACGGCCCAAATAATTGGGGTGCACCCGTGTTGTGTGTGATGCTGGTTCAGAAAACAGAGGGAGGTCGTGAAGGAAATTGAGGGCGGTGGTGTGAGTGTTGTTGAATTGTGAGTGTGTGAGGGTGATCAGAGAGTGAGAGGGAAGCGGTGAGAGAGGTTGACGGAGTGGTGGTTGTGTGTGAAGGTGTCAAGAGCTGCGGGGAAAACCAGGGGTAAAAGCAGGGAGGTTGTGAGGATTGTGGCGGTGGCGGCCGTGTACGGGGCAATTGGGACCGTGGTGGTGTCGTGCGGGTTGCGAGGAGTCAGCCACTGCCAGCAGAGCTCACGACGGCGACAGGTTGCAGGTAATTTCTATTGCCCCGTGTTTATGCTCTGTTTTGGCCGTGAACTTCAAGTCGGAAGTTGTGGCCTGAGAGGTTGAATCGAAGAGTCTAGGGGAGTTTAGGGAGTTTAGTTGAGTCTAGGGCGTCATTTGGTTGAGCTGCCGTGACGGGAGGTGCACGGTGGAGGATGGCACGACGGAGGGACTCTGTGTGCCCTGTTTTCCCGTTTTGGTTCAAACCAAGAGTCGTGATCCTAGAGTCTGAGTCGAAGGTCTAGGAGAGTCGGGTTAGGTTCATTGAGGTTCTAGGAACCGTCTGGTCTTGCCACCGTGAAGGGAGGTTACCTGGGTGGCCGGATCGTGAAACAGAGTTTGGGGAGGTTTGAGTTCGAGCTTGAGACGACGGGTAGGAGGCTGTGTCGAGGTAATTGGAGGATGGGGATGCTTAGAGTAAGGTTGGACGAAGCTGTAGGTGAAGAAAGGGAAGGAAATCGTGCAGGCACGGCGGAGAACCGTTGACGCCGGTTCAGCTGTAGCCTACTGTGTTGAACCGGGTCGACGTGAGGTTGAAGGTGCACTGTAGCTGGCGCGTGGGGCCACGCGCAGCCACTTTGGGCGGCGCGTGGAGGCGCGTGCGGCGATTCTGGGAGAAATAGTCAACATAGTTTTTGGTCTAGGAGTTGTTGTGAGTTCAATGGAGTTGGTTTTGGGTTAATCGGAAGTCGTTTGAGTGTAGTTCCGCGAGGGTGAATGTGTAGGGTCCCGGGGTTTTAAGTCTTTGGTTTGGGGATTTTTGAGGGCTTTTAGGTGAGTGTTCGTAGACGTGTTAGTGACGTAATTTGACGGTGTTTGACAGGATCGGGATTTCCCGAGGAAGCCGAGGAACGGGCTGGACGTTCGGGACGCGAGTAGGGCTCAGTACTGTGAGTGGACCCTTTTCTTAAACTCGAGCATGCATAACTGTTTTATATACGTATTTTATGGTTTTACTTATGAATCTATGTTTATTGAATATGAAATGATGATTTTATGTGTTTGCACGTTTTCGAGAAAAAGACGGTTTTGGCACGTTTTTCGAGAAAATGTTGGTTTTCGGATTTTGATGCCACATTTGGGGATTTCCACCGATAAAGGTTTTCAAATCATGATAAATGGGTTATGAAATATGATTTGTGATTACATGTGGTTTTGGTATGAAAATGGATATTTTCCGGATTTGGGTTCGGAATGACGGTCCTGAACGCCGGAAGGGCATCAGACCAGTGATTTCGGATTCGGGTTTGGATGAGGATTTGGTAAATGGTTTTCAAATGGTTTTGATTGGATTTGCTGGATCTGGATATTGGGTTTAAAGACCCGGATATATGTGACGGGGGACCGGCCGGATTGGGTTTAAAGACCCGGATTGAGTTTAAAGACTCGGGAGTTTAAAGACTCGGATATATATTGATTTTCCCCCGTAGGCCTTGAGTTTAAAGACTCGGGAGTTTAAAGACTCGGATATGATTAAGGCCTGGATTGAGTTTAAAGACTCGGGAGTTTAAAGACTCGGATAGGTCCAGCAGGTTTGATCGGGAAAATGATAAATTGATGTTATTGGTTTTTGATACGGTTTCTGATACTCATGCTGTGGTTTCTTATGATACTTTATAGTGTTTCTGTTTCTTATAATGTTTAAGATTGATTCTTTTATAAATGTGTTATAACTGTTGGTTATGCATGTGGTGTTAAAACGGAGGGCTTAACTCGGTTTTCTTATAAAATGGTTTTTTTGAACTTTTGTACTTTTGGTCCACTCACATTTTCTGTTTTAAATTGCCCTCCAGGTTGTGGAGCGAGCGCGGGGTCTTGACGTCGAGGCAGTGTCCAAGGCATAGAAGTGACGTGAGAGTTCCCAGAGTAGAGTAAAGGCTTCCGTGTGCGTGTAGTTATCGGTTTTATTTTCTTTGTATGTTGTACTATGTTCTGTAAATGCTACCTTCGGGACATTGTGTCTAATTACTCCTGCGTTTGACTGGGTTCGAATAAGTGTTCCTTAGGTGTTGTGTCGGGGAGTCAGACGGGAGCGGGATTTACCTCGGGTTTCGGGGTGAAACCGGGGTGGGTCCTGACAATTGGTATCAGAGCATAGGTTTGTCGCGTTTGTTGGGTCTGTCGGTTTGTGATGTTGTGTTTTAGTTTCTTAACTACTTCTATGCCTCTTTCAGTGTGCGGTTGACGATGCTTCCGAGACGTAGACCCTCTCCACAACCTGAAGAAGTAGCCAGAGAGACGGAGAGTGCCACGATTGAGCGAGCCCAGCGGCTCGGGGCTACTACTTTTAGTGGTGGGGCTGATCCTGAGGAAGCCCAGAGGTGGATTACTAGACTGGAGCGGATTTTTGCGGTGATGCATTGTCCACCGGGGGAACGAGTGTTGCTGGCTACCTTTTTACTAGATGGTGCGGCGTACGAGTGGTGGTATACCCTCGAGTTGTCCGGTTGGGATGTCCATAGTGTGACCTGGGAGACGTTCAGGGAACGGTTTCTGGAGCAGTATTATCCTCGTTCTTTCCGGGATGCCAAGGAGGCAGAGTTTTTGCATCTCCAGCAGGGGAATATGACAGTGGCAGAGTATGAACGGAAGTTCCAGATGTTGTCTCGGTTTGCTCCTGCTTTTGTGACCACTGAAGCCGAGAAGTGCCGTAGGTTTGAGTTGGGCTTGCGCGGTGAGATTCGAGCCGTAGTGACGGCTGGATCTTTTGCTACCCTCCGAGATCTGTCGGATGCTGCGGTGCGAGTTGAGGCTAGTTTGCCGGTGCGACGCCGGGAACTATCTATTCCTGGAGCTTCGAGCCAGCGGACACCGAAAAGAGGTAACTTCGGTGGGTCGTCCTCGTCGGGCGATGATCGTTTTGGTAGGCCTGGTAGTGCCCAGAGTTCCGGATTTTGGGGTTACCGAGTACCGCCGACTCCGCAAGCGAGTGCGACATCGGTAGCGTCTACAGGGAGACCGAGTAGTGGACCAGGCTGGAATGTGTGTTTCTACTGCGGGGAGCGAGGTCATTTCCGACGTGAGTGTCCACTGTTGCCACAGGAAGGTGGGGTAGGCAGAGGAGTAGCGGAGTCCGGACAGAGTACAGCATCAGGGACAGCGGGCACTAGAGGAGGTGGTGGCACAGCCACGAGTAGTTCGAGGGGACGTGGTAGAGCGTCAGGATCTCAGGCCCGGGTGTTCTCGATGACTCAGCAGGAGGATCAGTCGATATCAGATGTGGGGACAGGTACTTGTTTCACTTTTGGTTGTTCTGTTGGTTTGGTTGTTGGATCTCGGGGTAGAGTCTAGGAGTTTCCTAGAGGACTGGGAGTATATAGTAAGTTCCGTAGTAGGTTGACGGAAGGTATAGGAAAGGAGTGACTATAACTGATCAATCTGAGACTGTGGAAGGAGAGAACCCACAAGCTAGAGTTTGCCTTTAGGACTTTGTGAAGTTAGTCCGACCGTGGCCGGAATAGTAGCCGAGGGAGATGGGTGGACGATTGTTTGGGTTAGTAGTCGAGTTGGTTCGGGCAGGTAGGGTGGTTGTATACGAGGATGTACTCTATGACTTCTGTCGGGTATTGTGAAATGAGGTATTATATAATACCTTTGTTTTCTGTTTATAGAGTTTCCCTTGCGTACACCATGCAGTTGTTACATAGCTAGGGTTGGCTGTGGTGACAGTAGTTGGGGATGGAGTGAAATACCCAAGGTGGAGATGATAGACGGAGTGTTTAGGAGAAGCTGTTGCTGCCCTAGTGTGGATACCGGGTAGAAGACGTTAGGTGTCGGGAACTAGCTGTGGAATTTCGGGGACGAAATTCTATTTAGGTGGGTAGATTGTAACAACCCGTCCCGAGAATTGGGATTAGTAGAGTGATTAAGGTGTGATTAGTAAGGTTAATCAAGGGTTAGGTGGTCCCGAGGGGTCCGGGAACTTAGAATGACGATTTTGCCCATGGGTCGGGCAGGAATGTTGACTTTTATTTCGGGTGGTCAAATGGGAGTTGACCAGTGACTAGGACGTAGTTGAGGACGTCACGAATCCGTAGGCAGGTGGCACGCCCGATTCCGACATCCGAGGAGGAAGTTGTGATGTTCGGAAGGTTGAGGGCTTAACCGTAATTTGGGTATAGTAGGGGGAAAAGTTGACTTTTTTGAATAATCGAGTTTTGGTAGGTTGACCTAGGGTGGTTAGATAGTTCTTGTCGTCCTGAGTTCGATGACAGGCGGCACGTATTCATCGGACTTACGGGGTGAAAGTTACGGGTCTAAGAAGTTTTGGTTAAAACGTAAATATAAGTTAAAAAGAAGGGTATTTTGGTCATTGTGGCACATTGGGATTTGTGCACAGAAGAAAGGAATGGACGGCTGGGATTAGGCCAGGTGGGATAAAGGATGAAGGGATGGTGACACATGGCAGGTGTGTAGTGGCTTCTGGTGAGTTCGAGTGTGTGCACGGCCCAAATAATTGGGGTGCACCCGTGTTGTGTGTGATGCTGGTTCAGAAAACAGAGGGAGGTCGTGAAGGAAATTGAGGGCGGTGGTGTGAGTGTTGTTGAATTGTGAGTGTGTGAGGGTGATCAGAGAGTGAGAGGGAAGCGGTGAGAGAGGTTGACGGAGTGGTGGTTGTGTGTGAAGGTGTCAAGAGCTGCGGGGAAAACCAGGGGTAAAAGCAGGGAGGTTGTGAGGATTGTGGCGGTGGCGGCCGTGTACGGGGCAATTGGGACCGTGGTGGTGTCGTGCGGGTTGCGAGGAGTCAGCCACTGCCAGCAGAGCTCACGACGGCGACAGGTTGCAGGTAATTTCTATTGCCCCGTGTTTATGCTCTGTTTTGGCCGTGAACTTCAAGTCGGAAGTTGTGGCCTGAGAGGTTGAATCGAAGAGTCTAGGGGAGTTTAGGGAGTTTAGTTGAGTCTAGGGCGTCATTTGGTTGAGCTGCCGTGACGGGAGGTGCACGGTGGAGGATGGCACGACGGAGGGACTCTGTGTGCCCTGTTTTCCCGTTTTGGTTCAAACCAAGAGTCGTGATCCTAGAGTCTGAGTCGAAGGTCTAGGAGAGTCGGGTTAGGTTCATTGAGGTTCTAGGAACCGTCTGGTCTTGCCACCGTGAAGGGAGGTTACCTGGGTGGCCGGATCGTGAAACAGAGTTTGGGGAGGTTTGAGTTCGAGCTTGAGACGACGGGTAGGAGGCTGTGTCGAGGTAATTGGAGGATGGGGATGCTTAGAGTAAGGTTGGACGAAGCTGTAGGTGAAGAAAGGGAAGGAAATCGTGCAGGCACGGCGGAGAACCGTTGACGCCGGTTCAGCTGTAGCCTACTGTGTTGAACCGGGTCGACGTGAGGTTGAAGGTGCACTGTAGCTGGCGCGTGGGGCCACGCGCAGCCACTTTGGGCGGCGCGTGGAGGCGCGTGCGGCGGTTCTGGGAGAAATAGTCAACATAGTTTTTGGTCTAGGAGTTGTTGTGAGTTCAATGGAGTTGGTTTTGGGTTAATCGGAAGTCGTTTGAGTGTAGTTCCGCGAGGGTGAATGTGTAGGGTCCCGGGGTTTTAAGTCTTTGGTTTGGGGATTTTTGAGGGCTTTTAGGTGAGTGTTCGTAGACGTGTTAGTGACGTAATTTGACGGTGTTTGACAGGATCGGGATTTCCCGAGGAAGCCGAGGAACGGGCTGGACGTTCGGGACGCGAGTAGGGCTCAGTACTGTGAGTGGACCCTTTTCTTAAACTCGAGCATGCATAACTGTTTTATATACGTATTTTATGGTTTTACTTATGAATCTATGTTTATTGAATATGAAATGATGATTTTATGTGTTTGCACGTTTTCGAGAAAAAGACGGTTTTGGCACGTTTTTCGAGAAAATGTTGGTTTTCGGATTTTGATGCCACATTTGGGGATTTCCACCGATAAAGGTTTTCAAATCATGATAAATGGGTTATGAAATATGATTTGTGATTACATGTGGTTTTGGTATGAAAATGGATATTTTCCGGATTTGGGTTCGGAATGACGGTCCTGAACGCCGGAAGGGCATCAGACCAGTGATTTCGGATTCGGGTTTGGATGAGGATTTGGTAAATGGTTTTCAAATGGTTTTGATTGGATTTGCTGGATCTGGATATTGGGTTTAAAGACCCGGATATATGTGACGGGGGACCGGCCGGATTGGGTTTAAAGACCCGGATTGAGTTTAAAGACTCGGGAGTTTAAAGACTCGGATATATATTGATTTTCCCCCGTAGGCCTTGAGTTTAAAGACTCGAGAGTTTAAAGACTCGGATATGATTAAGGCCTGGATTGAGTTTAAAGACTCGGGAGTTTAAAGACTCGGATAGGTCCAGCAGGTTTGATCGGGAAAATGATAAATTGATGTTATTGGTTTTTGATACGGTTTCTGATACTCATGCTGTGGTTTCTTATGATACTTTATAGTGTTTCTGTTTCTTATAATGTTTAAGATTGATTCTTTTATAAATGTGTTATAACTGTTGGTTATGCATGTGGTGTTAAAACGGAGGGCTTAACTCGGTTTTCTTATAAAATGGTTTTTTTGAACTTTTGTACTTTTGGTCCACTCACATTTTCTGTTTTAAATTGCCCTCCAGGTTGTGGAGCGAGCGCGGGGTCTTGACGTCGAGGCAGTGTCCAAGGCATAGAAGTGACGTGAGAGTTCCCAGAGTAGAGTAAAGGCTTCCGTGTGCGTGTAGTTATCGGTTTTATTTTCTTTGTATGTTGTACTATGTTCTGTAAATGCTACCTTCGGGACATTGTGTCTAATTACTCCTGCGTTTGACTGGGTTCGAATAAGTGTTCCTTAGGTGTTGTGTCGGGGAGTCAGACGGGAGCGGGATTTACCTCGGGTTTCGGGGTGAAACCGGGGTGGGTCCTGACACATGAAGTTGGAACGTGCTATCGAGGTGAGTTTTATGAGTTTGGATGTTAGAGATTTTTCTTGAGATAAAAAAAAGAGAGAATATGGACGTTAAAATCATAAGAAAATGTTAAGAAAAACAAGTTTTAGAACCGGGTCGTGGTTGCCAAGTCGGGCAACCCATATTATAGACCCGACTGAAAATTGCTGGGTGACAAGCCAGCACGTGAAGCCCACGTGCAGAGGTCCTCTTCGGCGCGTGAGGGTGCATGGGACGTCTTCTCTGGTGGCGGTCAACATGAAAAATGTTCATCTGTAAATTATGAGTTCATTGGTCCAAAGGTTGATTTAATTGGACAACTTTTGGGTTTATTTCCGAATTTCCAATACAATAAGTTTATGTTTAAATTAACAACTAATATAATGATATTAAGTATAAATTAAGGGGTGATTTGATCATTAAAAATCCCTTTAAAGTAAATTATTTTTATGAAAGGGGTTTACAAAGAATTATGAATTAAATACTATATAATTGGTAGTTTACAAGGAATTATTATTTGGTTGTTATGTAAATAAGTTTTCTAAGTATATATATGTATATATATACATATGCTTCTCGATATTTGAAATACGTTTTGAGTAAGGAAAAACAAAGGTAAATTATTATAAAATTAATGAATGAATATTGGGAAATATAATTAAAAGGTATATTTGATTATATTGTTGAGATTATCTGGTCAAAAACTTGTTTATGGCTATATATGAGTATTGTTTGTACAAATTAGTGAGAGATTGCTATGGTAATTAGAGAGATTATTATTGTAAATAAAATTCTATGATATAATATGAAACATAAAAGGATTTATGGAAAGAGTGAAAGAGGTAGATCCTAACTAAGGACTTGTGTATATAAATAGATTGAACTATTACGTTTTTATTATGCAAAAGTTATTAGTTGAATTTATTATGACGTGGCTTATGCTTTACAACGCAATATTTAAACGAAATTGTGAATAAGCAATATATTTGATTATATAATTGACATTGCACATAATAATCATTTTAACAATGAAAATGAAACCCAGAAATTGTAACAACCCGTCCCAGAAGCCGGGATTAGTAGACTGATTAAGGTGTGATTAGTAAGGTTAATCGGTGGTTAGTTGGTCCCGATAGGTCCTTGAGCGTAGAATGACGATTTTGCCCGAACCAGGCAAAAATGGTAACTTTTATTCGGTTGGTCAAATGGGGGTTGACCAGTGACCAGGACGTAGTTTACGTAGTTTAGGACGTCACGCATCCATAGGCAGGTGGCACGCCTGATTCCGACATCCGAGGAGGGAATTGTGATGTTCGGAAGGTTGAGGGCATGACCGTAATTTGAGTAAAGCAGGGGGAAAAGTTGACTTTTTGTACGAATGGGTTTTGGTAGGTTGACCTAGCATGGTTAGATAGCTTTCGTCGTCCTGAGTTCGATGACAGGCGGCACGTATTCATTGGACTTACGAGGCGAGAGTTACGGGTCTAGGAAGTTTTGGTAAAACCGTAAAAATGTGTAAAACTGGAGGGTATTTTGGTCTTTTTGGCTTCTGGGGATTTGTGCAGAGAAAGCAAAATGGACGGCTGAGATTGGGCCACATGGGTGAGAGAGAGTGGGGGATGGTGACATGTGGCAAGTGTGTAGTGGGTTCTGGGGGATTCTAAGGTGTGTGCACGGTTCTATTATTGGGGTGCAACCGTGCCCGTGTTCGTGTTTGTGCGGAGAAGGAAACAGAAACAGAGGGAGATTGTGAGAGGAAATTGAGAGCAGAGAAGGGTTGATTGAGGGAGCTGGTAAGTTGTGAGTGTGTGTGGGTGTTCAGAGAAGGAAAGGGAGACGGTAAGAAGGTTGGGAAGTGAGGTAATCGTGTAGTTGGGCAGTTGGGAACTGCGGGAAAACTAGGGGTGAAAAGCAGGGAGGTCGTGAGAATCGTGGCGGTGGCGGCCGTGTATGGGGCAAGTGAGACCGTGGTGGTGTCGTGCGGGTTGCGAGGAGTCAACCACTACCAGCGGAGCTCACGACGGCGACTGGAGGCAGGTAATTCTCTCATTCCCATGTCGATACTCTGTTTTCCCGTTGAGTTTCAACGTGGAAGTGGTGGCTTGGGAGGTTGAATCGATGAGTCTAGAGTGGTCTAAGGGTTTTAGTTGAGCCCTAGGAGTAGTTTGGTTGTGCTGCCGTGATGGGTGGTGCACGGTGGCGGCAGGCACGACGGAGGTGTCTGTGTCCTCTGTTTTGGCCGTGGGTTTCAAACGGCGAGTCGTCGAGCTTGGGGCTGAGTCGAAGGTCTAGGAGGGGTGGTTTAGGTTCAGTGAGGTCCGGGGAAGAGTTTGGTGAAGCCACCGTGAAGGGGGTGAGCGGGGTGGCTGGATCGTGAAGCAGGGGAATTGGGGCTGTCTGGTTTCGAGTTCAGTCGACGGGCTAGGGACAGTGTCGAGGTGAACGGAGCTGGGGAACCAATAGGGCTGGTCTGGACGATGCTGTTGGTGAAGAAAGGGAGAGAAATTGTGCAGGCACGGCGGTGAACCGTTGACGCCGGTCTGAGTTGCAGGTTACTGTGGCGAACCGGGTTTGTCTGAGGAAGACGGTGCACTGTAGCAGGCGCGTGAGGGCCACGCGCAGCCACTTTGGGTGGCGCGTGGAGGCGCGTGCGGCGGTTCTGGGAGAAACGGTCAACATGACTTTTGGTCTAGGAATTGTGTTGAGTTCAGTGGAGTTGGTTTCGAGTCAATCGGACGTCGTTTGAGTTTAGTTCCGCGAGGGTGAGTGTTTAGGGTCCCGGGTTTTAGGTTTTCGATTCGGGGATTTTTGAGGGAATTTAGGTGATTGTTCGTGGACGTATTAGTGACGTATTTTGACGGTGATTGACAGGATCGGGATTTTCCGAGGAAGCCGAGGAACGGGCTGGACGTTCGGGACGCGAGTAGGGCTCAGTACTGTGAGTGGACCCTTTCTTTAAACTCGAACATGCATAACTGTTTTCTATAATTGTTTTATGGTTTTGTTTATGGTTTCATGTTTCTCGAATATGTTTTGTTGGCTTTACATGTTTGCACGTTTTTCGAGAAAGTACAGTTTTAGCACGTTTTACGAGGAAAGGGTGATTTTGGAAAGATAAATGATTTCCATGATTTTAAGGGGTTTTTGGATTTTGATTTTGATAATCAAGGTTTTCGATTTTAGAATCGGATTTCGGAAAACGAGATTTGGTTTTAAAGTTGAAAAGTGGCTTCCGGATTTGGGTTCGAAATGACGGTTCTGGCTGCCGGAAGGGCATCGGACCAGTGATTTCGGATTCGAGTTTGGATGTGGATTGGTAAATGATTTTCAAATGATTTGGGATTGGATTTGCTGGATCTGGATATTGGGTTTAAAGACCCGGATATATATGACGGGGGACCGGCCGGATTGGGTTTAAAGACCCGGATTGAGTTTAAAGACTCGGGAGTTTAAAGACTCGGATATATTAATTTTCCCCCGTAGGCCTTGAGTTTAAAGACTCGGATATGATTAAGGCCTGGATTGAGTTTAAAGACCCGGGAGTTTAAAGACTCGGATAGGTCCAGCAGGTTTGATCGGGAGAATGATGATGTGATGTTATGATTTCTGATATGGTTTTATGATTCACATGTTGTGGTTTTTTTTTCTAACTGTTTTATAGTGTTTCTGTTTCTTATGATGCAGTTTATGGCAAATTGATTTATAACTGTGTTCATAATTATTGGTTGTGCATGTGGTTTTCAAACGGAGGGTTAAAATCGGTTTTCTGATAACTGTTTTAGAACTTTTCTTTTCTTATGGTCCACTCACACTTCTGTTTTAACTTGCCCTCCAGGTTGTGGAGCTAGCGCGGGGTCTTGACGTCGAGGCAGTGTCAGAGGCATAGAAGTGACGTGAGGGATCCTAGAAGAGTTTAAAGGCTTCTGTGTGCGTGTACTTTATCAGTTTTTATTTTCCTTGTAATTTAGTGCTATGCTCTGTAAACGATAACTTTGGGATATTTTGTAATTACTCCTGCGTCTAACTGGGTTTGAGTGAGTTTTACTTGGGTGTTGTGTCGGGGAGTCAGACGGGAGCGGGATTTACCTCGGGTTTCGGGGTGAAACCGGGGTGGGTCCTGACAGAAATGGTAAAATTAATAAACTCCTCTACTTGACGGGATGAGTGAATTGGATGTGGGAGGTACCCCGCAAGGGATGATTTCTGTTTGATTAATGGTTCAATTTGAGAATAAGAATAAAAATAGAAAATCTTTTGTCTGACAAGAGTTATCAGACAGGAGTAGTACCAGCTCCACGTTCGAGGAAATCTAGGGACGAGTTTTTGTCATGTTGCTAGTCGATTTGCATGACTGGCATAGCCTGCCGAGTTACATGCTTTTCGATTGGCATGACTGGTATAGCCTTACCGTGTGCTTGTGGTGGTGCTGCTCGAACCGAGCCTAGTTAGTCAACATGGTATCAACAAACTCATAGCTTTTTTTTTCCTTTTAATTTTTACCATTGTGAGAATTTTTATAATAATTTATATTGATAAAATTTTCTTATATGCATGCTGATATGAATTTTTAATCATCATCAATAGATTTTCTTTCACAATGATGAATAATAATGGAAATCCAAATAAATCAAAGTTAAAGAGTTTGTTCTCTTACTATGTAAAAAAGAATATTTCATTATCAAGGAGCAAGTCTTTCAAGTATTTTTATCTATTCAATTTTTTATGAAACCCCACAATTAGGTTTTTTTTTTTTTATGTTTATTAATTAAATTCACTTGTACCCTTAAGTTTCTTCTATATCCAGTATGCAAATTTTACTCAGCTGGAAATCAGGTTTAGGAGTTATCCCTAAACCCTAATATCATTTTATGTGAGCTTAATTCAACATTAAAATAGAAAAGGCAAACTCAAAATAGAATATATTCAAAATTGTTTATTTAATCTGTAATATCAAACGTTAGAGTTCGTATGATATATAATTCAAATATTCAAACTCTAAATTTTGAATAAGAAAAAATTGAACTTCAAAACTCTAGTCTTGTCATTATTAATTAACATGAATCTAATTAGTAGAGAAAAATCAAACTGAAATGAAAATAAAAACAAATTTGAAATTCCAATCTCATGTTGTGGGAGTTCATATCAACCTTATCATAGACAAACAAAACTTAAGAAGGCGAAATTTAAAATAATTTTTTTCAAGAGCTATTCATTGATTAATTTTTAACAATATCAATGTTTTTTTTTTCAAAATCCACTGACCATATTTTCTAAACTTTATATTCCTAACCATCATAATAATTACTTAATGAAATTCACTTTTTAATTCTTAAAAAATACTTTTAAACTTTAAATTTAAAAAATCTTTATTATACCATATTAAAATATTATATTATTCGCATATGGTTTAGGATTTAGTTCTTGGATTTTGTGACATTAAACTTTAAACCCTAAGTGTACACCATAAGCTCTTCCATCACCACATCTAACCACCGCCCACTTTCTCTGAAACTTTCTATACTCTACCGTTAAATTAACCCCAGACAACCACTACAAGAAAATGGCCTATTTACGACACTTTTTTTGCGACAGGGCATGCGACTCACGTAAAAGCCCAATAATTTGTGTGAAATTTGGTGGCACAAAAACATTTACTACAGATTATAAGTCATGTCGCAAATACGTATAATGCAGATTTTATACGATGGTGCTAACAACACATGTCGTAAAAATAAATATTTACGGCATATTAGGTGTTTGATACGACACCAATTAACACGTCATAAATATTATACAACACTCCTTTTGAGATGAAAATTTTGTTCTCCCGCACTTTGCCGCTTTTGTCTCTCTCACTCTCACGCCTTCCCTGTTTTTTCTTTTCTGAAAAATCCTTGCACCATAGTTCTAGGGTTAGAGGGTTAGGGGATTAGAGGGTTAAGAGGGTTAGAGGTAGAGGGTTAGCGAGCAAAGTGAAGCCGTTCGTCTCGCCGTTTGTCTCCCTCGAAGCCGTTCGTTTCCCTCGAAGTCATTCGTTTCCCTCTCCACTGGAAGCAGTTCATCTCCGTCTCACTGGAATTTGTTCGTCTTGTGCTTTGAAGGTATGTAGATCTAATACTTTTCAATCCATTTAGTTTCCTTGACTCAATAATCTTAGCTTAAGTTAGGATGGTTCAATTATGTGTTTAGGTTTCTTGTTTCTAAATTTTTAGCAGCTTCATTGGAGATAAATATTATTCTGTCTTTATGAATGATCAAAACGTGAGGGGACAGAAAGTAAATTAACAACTATTAAACCTTATTCAGCTTAATTAATTCATTTTCACTATAGCAGAGCCTAATAATCTCTAGTTGAGTGCTAAATACTCTTTGATTATAGGCATACTGCAAAACCTAGAACTGCAAGGCTTGAGGGAGGTCCCAATCATTGTTTCAACATTGTTTTGCTAAATACTCAGAGCTAGACTAGTTTTGCTAAAAAGTTATAAACATTGTTTCAACATGATTTGAGGGTTGAGACACCTTCGTAACTTCCAAGGCTTGAGGGAGGTCCCAATCATAGAGAGTCACATAGATTTGTAATGTGAATTTAAAATTGACATTTACAACTTACAAGTAGTGGTTAAGCAACCATTCATAGACCAAGATATGAAAAATTTGTAAGCATCCATTCATAGCTTTGGAAGTTGGACCTCATACAGTCTTCTTATGTGACATGGAATATGACTGGACTGAATATTGAATTTGATTGGTGGTTATTGCTATTTCATTCCTATGAATATGATTATGGGATATTATTGTTGTTAGATTAGCTATAGGCCATTAGTTCTATATAAATATAACGCAATTTTCTTCTGCATTATGTCTGGTGCAGAATAGGAGACGCCGAAATAAATTCAAATTCTCTTGCTATGAATTATGATAGGTAGCACCTTGCCCCAATGCAAAAGAAGTTGTGTTATAGAAAGATATATATATGTTAACATGCTTAATTGTTACATCTTATGTGGCCCAACTGTTAATAATTACAAAGGAAAGGAAATGAGCTGGGGTTGGGTTGGGTTGACCTTCTAAATGAATTTGCAATATAATCCCGGCCAAGTTGGAAGTCTCTCATTAATGCATCCACTGTGCTTATTGCTTATCTATATTCTATGTACTATTTGTATATTGGATTAGGTCAAGCTCTGTGTGTGTGGAAGCTTCTAGGGAGAAGATGGATCTCGTTAGGTACATATTAATGGGAGAGAGCGAATTCAACTCTCAACTCGAAGGCTCAGGAGTGAGTGAGTCAATTATTCATGGAATACTGATAGCAGCCATTTCACATTAGTAGACAGACACTCAGACATTCAAATATCTTATTAGTATTTGTGCAAGTAGAGCAATCCTTAAGCAATTCCTTTTATGATACTGAAATGCTTCTTCCAATCTAATAGCATTGCTCTTGCTGTATTTGTCCAGTGCAGAGAAGAAAGTAGTAGATGAATTCATATGTTTGAAATGTAAAAGAGACATAACAGAGTTAATAGTAGTAGAATTAAAGTTAGAATGAATGTTGATGACTAAATAAAAAGTATTCCAAACTTTTGTTTGACATTCAGGATTTTGAATGAGACCTATGTTGTCGATCTCATAGGCTTTGGCCATGATATTCGATGAGTGGGAAACTGATATTGTGGATATATTTAAATGATATTCGTTTTTTTGTGGAGACAATTTGTTATGTTTTTGTGCCGTAGATATAGATTTTCCTTATGAATTCATTGTGTTATACTTCGACTTTGAGTTGGAGTGTTCCTATAAATTTCATTGTTTTATATAGATGTGCTATAGTGATTGGACTTACATTCTTGCTATGATAATGCATGTTACTGAACGGCATTGATAGAATCATTACTGAGAAAGATCATGGGGTTCTAACTGCGTTTGGTGATTGCTCACAATTGAACAAGATCATTCTAGATATAGGTTTCTTTTCAATTGTTAGCATAGAAAAAAAAAAGATCATTAATGTTGGTTTCATTGATCACATTTGTGAATGCTCCAAAATGGGATGTAAACATTCTACATTGTTCGCATAAGAAGGATTTAAAATTGATTCTTGACCTAATTAATGCTTTGAGGTAGATAACTGTATGAAAATTGACTCTTGACCTAATTAATGCTTTGTGGGATGAAATGCCTGATGATATATTAAATGATATTTGGGACGATGTCAAAGTAAGAAAACTTACAAAGTTACCTAGTTTTACTGATGCAAGTATGCATAAATTTCATTAATGATATTTGGGGTATTCGTGCTATTAAGGTATGTATATTGAATACGATTGCAAAGTTTATAATAAAGAGATGAAATCTAATTGAATTTTTGTCTTGTAAGAATGCTCTGAGGCAAAAAAGGCAAATCGTTCACAAGGATGTGCTCCTCATAGGACTGGTTGTACTTCATTTGCTCAATTGATCCATAAGGTAAGATCATTATTTATTCATTTGATATCTAATTTTGATAGCATTTACTTGGTCAATTTTGGTTTAGTTTGTTGTTCTATTAGAATGAGTAACATTTTTATATAGTATAAGTAATGATCTAGTTAATTAGATACCATTTATTGTTGGATGAGTTTTTCTTTTGTTTTTTAAGAGAAAGGAAAAGGGAGAGAACAAATCAGTTGAGTGCTCATTGAAACACGAACAAAGAAAATAAAGAATGACGCTGCCGATGTTTTTGATAGAGAGAGTGTTGATATAATTATAAGTATGTTGTACTTTGGTTTCTTTCTAATGATAGAGAGAGTGCTGATTTAATTGTAAGTCCTATGATCTTCAATACGCTAAATACATTTGATTCTCCATGAAATGATTTTGAGGCGAGTGGTTGAAATTTTTTAAGAAATTGCTGCTCTTAGTTTCTTTGAAAAGACTCGATTATTGAGTTGTTGGGATGATATTTTTAAGGGACATTAGCATGGCTGTTGTATGAGTTTCGTGCTGATCAACAAAAGTATTACAATTTTAAGGTAAATTGTTCACGTTCCAACAATATTCTTTAAGTGTTAATACTTATGTTAATTGTTCTGTAAATTTTATTTCAGGCTTGAGTGAAGATTTTTGGAGGGAGATTGAAGCATTACATTTTTAGTATGATCTTTTAATTTAAGTGATTAGGTACTTAGAAAGACTATTGGATATATCTTTGTCTTAACTGCTTATATTACTTTCAAGTTTGATAAAGTTGGGTTTCATTATTCTTCTTTCTCCAATGTATGTCCTTATATTGTTCAATATCTCTCTCTCTCTCTATATATATATATAACAGTTTTTAGGTAAAATAAAACCCTGTTAATGATTAATGGATCATTTATTCCTTTTTTTATTCTGTAATATTAAACATTAGAGTTAATATGAAACATATAATTTTAGATTCACCCTTTTATTATTTTTTTCTTTTTTCTTTTAAAAAAAAAGTACCAAGAGATTCTCGGATGAGACTACGTACCTACCGACTGTTCTGATCGACACACCCCTGATCTATCTTGATTAAGACCGACAACTATAAAAAAATGGATGCAGCTGCAGCGGGTCCATGCCATCTCCATGTATTAACAATCATGATCTCACGCAGTGGCCACAGCTAGCTTGGCAGCCCCACGACTTTCCGGACCTGAAATTAGTTGCATGCATAAATTGAGATTGTGATCGCATTCACTACGTACGTACAGTTGTATCAATTGATTTGTCTCACATTCATGAATTAAATTAAAATGTTAATTAGCAACTTAACTATTCCCATAAATTACTTGATTCCTCCCCTAGCTTGCTCCGAGTTATCAACTTGCGTATTAATTTACATACTTAACGTCAAGTGTTCGATCTTATATATAATCACCTTCAAGACTTCACCACTCACCAGTACATAGAGGGGTGTACGTATTATTGTGGACTCGTTAAAATTTAGCTGGAGTTTTCTAACTTGATTTTAGAAAGAAAAAATACCATGTACGTACTACAAGTAATTATTAACCAAATCTTTAAAAATTATATCAGATGGTTTTTCAAACTATATTTACTTAATTATGATCAGTTAGGGTGTGTTTGTTACGCCGTATTACGGTCCGTATATGCTAAATAATCTGAAATCTGTGTTTGGTATCAGTCGTATTAATTAGTCACCGTATAAGTTAATACGGTTGAATATTTTTATACGGTCCAGACATCCTAAAATAATACGCTCGAAATTATTCGTATTAAATAGTCGGATAACTAGTAATCTTGTAAAATATAATAATAATAATAATAATAATAATAATAATAATAATAATAATAATAATAATAATAATAATAATAAATAGTAATATAATAAAAATAAAATATTAATTTAGTAAATATTAATAATAAAAATAATAAAGTAATAAATACTAATAATAATAAATTAATAATTAATAATTAATGATATTTTAATAATAATAATGATAAAATTAAAAATAATTAATTAATAAAAATATAATAAATAGTAATAATAATTATTATTAAAATAAATAATAATAAAAATAACGACGTACATAATTAATATTTAAGATATAAGTATTTCGTCAATTACTATAATATAATCCGGTTAGTATAATATAGTCGGCATTCTAATCCGGAAAAGTACCAACGCCCGACTAAATAATCAGTCTATCCGGTGGACAGATTAGTCTATCCGATTGAAATAGTCAGTACAGTACGGCATACCAAACGAGGCCTTAGTGTTCTAATCAAACGGGAAACACATATATGTTCGTATGAATTTAGTTTTGCCTCAAAATCAGTGACTCACTGGTCACTGCTTGTTGTCACGAACTTTTTCTGGGAAACCCTAAACCTATCTTTGACAATTCTATTTTCGGATGATAAATTAATAATCAAAACCTTTCAAATTTATTTGGTTTGAACTTCTTTGTATCATAATTAACTAGGTATAAAACTCATACTCATTATGCCTTCCATCAAATTTGCCATTCATATCAAATATAAAAATAAAATAAAATATATATATATATATATATATATATAGCAGCCAGTATATATGTAGCCTAGCGAGTAATAATAACTTGCAAGCATTCAACCAAAATTCGATCATTTGTCACTCTTACGACAACACATGTCCGAATATTAACAACTTTACATGACAATGTAACAGAAATAATACTCATCAAAGTTTCGACCTCCTTTGTTGTAATGGTCGGTACGTATGTGTGAAAATCATGCGGATGGAAGTTGGGAGATTGAGTTAATGTTGGACGTAGGTGTTTTGTCAGTCTGATAATTAAGTAACAAGTATACATATATATATATATATATATGTATGTACGTTTGCAAGAAAAATAAAGCCTCGCCCAAAATCATCAATAAATACAAAACCACATATAAATTGCAAATAAAAAACAAAATCAAATGAAATCTACACACAACTCTTTCCCCGATGAATATTTCAGAAAACTCCAATAACGATAAACTGTATCGTGTTGTTCAATGCTTACATGAAACACAGTAATATTAATACATCATCGAATTCAGAAGATCAGAAGATCAGAAGAAGAAAAAAAGAAAAAAAAAAAAAGCACTAACAATGCATATTGGCATGATATAATTGATTTTAGAAAATGCCCTTAATTAATTATACGACTGAATAATCGAAGAAGAAAATTCACCACCAATCACGATGAATTCAATGCTCGCCCTTAGATTATGGGGTGCCCTAGAGCTTGACAACTTCAGGGATATGAACTGGGTACCTATCAATGCAATCAGCCCATGGCCCATCCGACGTCGCTTTGATGTTTCGATTACACTTCCAAACGGCGCTGTTGCACTTAAACCCACTCCCAAACGCAATCTGCCAAACCCTATCCCCCTTCTGCATCCTCCCCTTGGCCTCAATGTACCCCATCTCGTACCAAAGCGAAGATGACGACGTATTGCCAAACCTATGCAACGTCATCCTCGACGCCTCGCAATGCTCCGCCGACAACTGCAAGTTCTTCTGCAGCTCATCAATCACTGCCCTCCCTCCCGCGTGGATGCAGAAGTGCTCAAACGCCTGCTTGAAATCCGGAATGTACGGCTTCCATTTCGGATTCACGACTTTCCGGCCGATGAGCGTCAGAAGAAAGAGCAGCTGCTCCGACGCCGGAAGCACAAGCGGCCCGATCGTCGTGATGTTCGATTTCAACGCCTCGCCCGCAATCGCCATCAGATCTTTCGAGAGCGAAATTCCCACCTTGCCCTCCCTATCCTCCTCCTCGAACACGCACCGATACGCCTTGTCATCCGATCCCTTGTGGGTCCGGACCACGTGGACCAATCTGTACTTGGCACGTCGTCGCTCTGACATCCGATTCGATAAAAGCAAAGCGGCCCCACCCATTCGGAAAAGGCAGTTAGGGAGGAGCATCGCTCGCTCCTTGCCCTGGTAATAATTAGGAGTTATAATCTCGGTGCTCACCACCACCGCGTTGGAGTTCGGATGGACCTGAAGAAGGTCACGTGCCAAGTCGATGGAGATAAGACCGGCGCTGCAGCCCATTCCCGACAAATTGAAGCTCCGGATGTTGCTTCTGAGCTTGTACTTGTTGATCACCATCGCCGACAACGACGGCGTCGGCGAGAAGAGGCTGCAGTTGACAATGAGGATATCGATATCTTTGGGCTTGAGCCCTGTTTTCTCGAATAGCGAGTCCATAGCGGAGAATATAACCAGCTCCGCCTCACCTCTGGCAGCCTCCATAGTGGGGTTAGGAGGGATGTAGTGAATAGCCGGAGGGAGACAAGTCTCTTCTCCGAGGCCGGACCGCTCGAGAATCCTCATCTGGAACTCCACGCTTTTTGGGTTGTTGCTGAGGTTGAGCCGGGAGTGCTCCATGAAGGTGGAGAACGGGACGCGGCACGTGACTGGGGGTTTGAAGCAGGCGTAGTCGACGAGGTAGATGGTGCGGGGTTTCGACATGAAGTAGACGGTGGCGATGAAGATGATTAGGAATGAGGAACAGAGTATTTGGACGAGGTCGAAATGCAGGGAGTCCCAGAGCTTGAGAATCTCGTCGGGGCCGAGACGGAGGACCTCTAAGAAAATCCCGGCCATGATGGGGATGAGAGTGAGGGTGAGAATGTGATTGACGAGGTACTGATAACCGAGTTTTACATACTTGAGTTTGACGGAGTTTGAGAAGTCCGGCAAGGTTGGCGGCATGGCTTTGAGTTTATTAGATGTTTGTGGAAATGCCAAAGAGAGAAGGCGCGGAGCGATGAGGAGTGAGGTTGGGTTTGGGAGGTGGTGAGATATTAGGTCGGAAAGGGGGTGGAGATATAAAGGCAAGGGGACCGGCGCAATGAAGGAGGCAGATGAGAGGTTTAAATGACCTACTTCACGTCACTCAACGCTCACTTAACTTGCTATTGATTTTTCATAAAACATTTTTTTTTTTAATTTCGACATGAAACTAATATATTTATTAATTTTAATTTAAACCCATGGACAGTATAATTAGCTAAAATATATATCCATGTAATCTTTTTAATTCCTTGTTTCGATATATTAATTGTAGTTAGCTCGATCCAGCCAGGTATTAATTTCCAGTTCCTAATTAATTAATGTGGTTGTTAGCTGTTGTTTATTTTGGAAAATAAAAAACAAAAGCTTCTAGTACGTCCTAATTTGATGTAATTAAGAAGAATTATAAGGATTGACTATATATTTCAATTACTGCTCATATTTAGTATTAATCAATACTTTTGGGACTTAATATGAATTTATTTTTCATCAAAGCCTCTTAATATATATGAATTAAATGCTGTGATTATTTCTTTCCGAGATTATTAATTATTTTATTTTAACTATCGTATAATGTAATATTAATTTCTTTAATATGATTTCATCAAAACAGAAGATCGAAGCCGGCCAGTGTCTAGTCGATATATATGTTGTACAATAACTAAGAATAATAATATTAATTAATATGTTCAAATATTGTCTCGCTATGTTCAAATATGTTCAAATATGTACAATAATAATATCTAATATTAATTAATTTTTAAACCCTAGCCCCTCTCCTATCTTCTTTTCAATTTTTAAAGAAGTTGAAGAAAATAATTTTAATTGAAAGGGAGATGATAATTGAGATGTGAAAGATAATTTTGGGAGGAGGGATTACAAACGAATCATTTTAATTCAAAATGCAAGATGTGTGGTATTTAAGTAAAATTTCCATATATCTATTAAGTACATGTTTTTTTATATAAATTATCAATTAAGGATCTTAAATACTTATTTGATTACATTATTTGATAATTATTTATTGTCATAATTTTTTTTGGCTAGTTTTGATATAAAAATAGTGTTTTAAATGCGCTATATATATATATATATATATAACAAACATTTTGAAAATTGAAGCATAATGGGCCCCAATTTGCAGGTTCGCTTTGGACCCCTAATATCTCAGGGTCGGCCCGAGTCATATATTTTTCTTTTATTTTTATGATGTGTTTTTCCAAATTGTACCTTTTCTCTGCATATTTTTCATTAACATATAAAGATCAACGTGTTAGTCAAGTCAAGATGTATAACTCCAAGACAATTATCAATTTTTCAATCATGTCAACATCAAAGTTGTATGATTTTGATTTCTAGTAGTAGAAGATCTTGTGGCTCTGTTTATTTTGTCATCGATCACCATCTTTTTTTCTTTTCATTTCATATACGCGAAATCTATTTTCTTTTATTTTGTCAATTAATTTTGTGTGTACCAAATTTCAAATTTTATAATTGATCAATAACTTAATCAACAACTTCAAGAAGTCATTAGCTGGTAAATTTATTTTCCCCTTTTGGTTTTCTTTCAAGAAGTCCTCAGTAATTTGAATCCCACTGAGAGTCTTTTTCCTTCTTTTTTTCCTTTTAGCTTTCTTTTCCATTTTTTTGGTTTTCTTTTCCTAAATACAATATTTTTTCCCTTTTCCTTTTCCTTTCCCTTTTTCTTTTGTTTCCTCTTTTCCTAAATCAGCCCTAATATTTTTTCCTAAATGAATCCTAATAAATTTTTCCAACTCAAATTAAATAACTTTTTTAATTTCTTTTTTGTTAAAGAATAACCTAGCCTCCTTTATCTATTTAAATTATGTTTTAAACCCTAGCCCCTCTCTTCTTCTCAACTTTCAAAGCAGTCGAAGAAAATAATTTTAAGTGAAAGGGAGATGATAATTGAGTTGTGAAAGATAATTTTGGGAGGAGGGATTACAAATGAATAATTTTAATTCTAAATGCAAGATGTGCAATATTTAAGTAAAGTTTTCATATATCTATTAAGTACATGTATGTTTTTTTTTTAGAAATTATCAATTAAGGATCTTAAATACTTATTTGATCACATTATTTGGTAATTATTTCTTGTCATAATTTTGATTTTATTTTAGTTTTGATATAAAATTAGTGTTTTAAATGCATTGTATATATATATATATATATGTATAACGGATATTTTGAAAATTGAAGAATAATAGGGCCCAAATTTGCAGGTTTGTCTTGAGCTTCCAATATCTCAGAACCGGCCTTGTAGGTACGTGCATGCATTTTACCAAAACATCTCATGATCGCTTGTAAATATAACTTTGAGACTACGAATTGAATAAATGCAATGGAGTTGTTATTCTTAATAAGATAAGAATGTTGTTATTTAGATTGTTTGTCTTAACAATTTATCTGAGTGTACGTTTTATAAAAGAATTGTCAGACAAAGATATACAAATATAATATTCTAACTGGTTTTTATGCCGAGTTCACTAGAATTCGTGGATCTTCAATTTTCCTTTTTTTTCATACTGTTATGGTAGCACTTATGATTACAGGTTTCAATGTTTTGACTGATTAAGTTGCTGATAAAAATTTTGTCTGCATGAACCTGACTTGCCTTCTATGAAATTTTACTCATGATGCATGTGGCGTTTGTGGGTTTTAAACGAGCGATCGTAATCTTCCAATGGTGGGTGTCATTCATGGCCGATAAGGAGAATATTTAAGAATAGCAGTGGATGGTATTTTGCGGAGACGGCTATGGCAGTGGTAATAGACGATGGTAACAGTAGTTCACTTGTGCCTTTTGTTGTGTTTGTTTTTTTGGTTTTTGATTTTTTTTCCTTTATGCAAATAAGTACATCTACTCGATCTTATATCGATTTGGCTATAAATATTTAGTCCCAAATCTCTTGCTAGACTTTTTCTCTTAATCACTATATATAGCATGCATGCTAGGAATATTTTTTTTTTTTTTTGAGTTTGTAATGTCACCATTACCCGTCTATTTGTTTGGGCTGCTTTATGTTAGTTTATCTTTGGAGATTGGTGCGTGGGGTTATGGGATTGGGTTTCCATTCTTAGTCATTTAATTGGACCACTGCTTATGGATGCCAGATGTTCGAAGAATGTGTTTATTCACACCAATTAGTCTAATGTGGTTTGGATGTGTCCACTAGTATATATGGTTTGAAGAATCTTTACATTTTTATTTGAGGATTGTAATTAATTTCGTTGATTTGTTTGGAGTGTGAGGTGCTATTTTTTCTTAGTTCGTATGAAACGGTAAGATTTCAACGAGACTAACTCACTGTTATTTACAGAAAAGGGTGATTTCACCACAGAATATGTCGTTGGTATTTGAACTTTAGACTATGTGTCTACAAATTGGCTAGAGCGATGTGAGCTAGACCCACTTGGCTCAATTATATGGCCCTTATTATTCAATGAAATTTAATATCTTATTTTAAAAAATACATATACAAATGTATATATTCATGAGCAAAATATATTATATATATTTACACATATGGCTATAGAATAATGGGATAGTTAATGATATATCCATAGAACGATACTCAACAATTATAGTAGTGACCTTGGTCGTGGTGTTGATGTAAACCTATAGTTATCGCGCGCTGGGGTATCCATGGAAGCCAATTTATATGTGTGAATTATTTGTTCACAAATAATGTAGTTTAATTAAAAGTTTAGGAATTAATTACTTTATATAAATAAATTATTTATTTTGAATTTATTATAATGTATCAATATGTGAAGGAATAATATATATGGAGATGTACATCTTTCCTGGGTTTTCTATGGAAGATAGAAATGAAGGAGGAGGAGAAGTCGAGTGGCTGAAGTCTGAAGACTAAAGACCGCGTAAACCGTTGGTAGATCGTCGCAAAAAGGTTTACAACTTTAATTTATTTCCATTTCCCATTAAATGGCGGGATCATGCATGTGTACGTGGCCACGCGCTAATGATGGAAACTTTGTAGTAAAAGGACGGTGCGGCCCGTTTTGTGGCTTTCATGGCCCATTTATACCGCTGGATATAAAAAATAAAAAATAAAAAATTATCGAGACAAAGTAATAGAATTAAAAACAAAATAGTGTGTTGTTTTAACCAAAGGGAATATATGATTACTACCAAAATTGCTTTGTTTCCTTTTGTTTCTATTTCAAGACGCTTATTTTGATGTCTACTTGTGGTTTACAAGCATGCAAACGCAATTTCATTTGTGCCGTTCACTTTGAAGTTGTACATGTTACTTGTAGGAAAACAGCAACTAAACGATGGGTCAATCTCTCCATTAAATGTAAGAAAGTTGCTATAATCTTGATGTTCTTAAAATTGATTAAATTTTAATATTTCAATGCACATGTGATAGAAATTTGTATGGATAAAATATTGACTAGGTTCTTCTATATGCTTGAAAACAAAAAGAGCGCTTATTGATAATATATATATATATATATATATATTATACTCATGAGAATTACCATAAGATTAATTGGAGTCAAGTTTTATGTATTACTATGCATTGATGACTTATCTCTATCCTTCCCTACATAACGAGGTAGAATGAGCATTCTCAAATTATGCTTCGAGCAACAAATGATCCACTAAAGTGAGAATGAGAAAAGAGTTTCATCTTGTGTGGGAAATATGGAGATAACTTCTTTTGGGAAATAAAGAGAGAAAGTGGGATCATCTTGAGTGAATCCAAGAGAGAATTTTTTATCCAACATTCAATGAGATTGAACTTGTAATCGGATTATTCATACTAAAAGTATTTTGGAGATGTTGTTCGAGGACATAGGCACAATATTGATCCTCGTTAAATTTTGGTGTTCCTTTTTTTCTACTCTATTTCCGCATATTTTATTTACTCAATTTATTCAGAGGGTGAGAAAAATTGATCCTTGCGACTACAATTATCTATTTGTTTGTGCATATTTCCTAACAAGTGGTATTAGAGCCACAAAAGTTCGTTGTTTGTGATGGCAGAATCGTCAACCCTGTTACCCTCAGTAATTGTCAAACTTATCTCTTCAAATTCTTCCAAGCGGGGGCTACAGATGGAAAGCATCCTATATTGCAAACTTTTGTACGCGATGTTAATGTGTAATGGTGCAAAATCATAAGAGAATTCCAACAAAGATTGGGTAAATTAGAACAGGAAAGCTAATGGAAAAATACATCCATGGATCATCCAAAGTGTTTTTCAGCACATTTAAAAAGAAACTAATGCCTTTCAAATGCTAACAAAACTGGCGTCAATGTACGACCGGGAGACTCCTGAAAATAGAGTTTCGCTAGTTCGTCAATTGGTGAACTTAAAGTTCAAAACCAGTCAAAATAATTTTTTAACACTTGAGCGATTACAAAGAATTGGTAAATCAACCCTCAACCATGAAGCTGGTGCTTCCAGATGAGTTGCTGGCATTTTTGCTGCTTAGCTCCCTACCAGATACCTAAAACATACTCATCATTTTCGTCAGCAACTTCGCTCCTCAAGGTATCATTACTCTGCCATTGGTGAACGCCAATTTATTAAATGAAAAGGTGAGGAGGAACAATTTATTAAATGAAAAGGTGAGGAGGAAAGAATAAGGGATATCAATCAAATATGGGACCCTTGTTGTTGAGAATCATGGAATAAGTTCTAAAAAAAGGTCCGGTGACTGCCCTAGAGGAAAGTCAAGAGATCATTCCAAAGGCACTTATAGATCAAGGGAATACATAAAATGTTAACATTGTGCTCAGAAGGGCCACGTGAAGAGAGAAAGTAGAAAGCTCAAAAAAAAGTAAAGAAATGAAGCTAGTAAGAAGAATGAAACCAAAGATACAACGCTAATACTTCTAAAGTTTATGAGGTAATCATTATTTGTGATGATAGTTTTATTAATTTAACTTCTCAAGATTCATGTTGGATTGTAAATTATGGTGCATTTTTCCATGTTATTTCTCGAAATGAGTACTTCATATCCTACATAAACGGAGATTTAAAAAATGTGAGGATGTGAAATGAATATGTGTCTAAGATCGTGAGAATAGGAGAAATAGTTCTTGATACTGACATGACCCACCCCGATTAATGCCTCGATAATCGGGAAGCATCCTGCTCCCGTCTGACAATCGAACACAAAAGACCGGAAAACCAAATAATATTACATCATACCCATTGTCAGACCAGGGAGATTAAATAAATACAACCGACTGGACATCAAGTCCATAGTTTCACAGAGCATAATATTATAAAAAAAGTTAAAGAACAAATCCTACTCTGTGAATTAACTACTCTGCAACGGAAAACTTTATGCCTCTGCCTCTACCTCGGCGCTAGCCCCCGAACTTGTACCACGACCTGGAGGGTAGTTAAAACAACAAGGTGTGAGTGGACCGAAACAAAAGTTTGCAGAAAACAGTTTAAGGAAATCGGGGTTCGCCCTGCAGTTTTATAACACGCATGCATAACCAGATATTCGAAAATCTCGTATCAAACATTCGAAATCCCTTTTTCCGAAACACATGTAACACGTTACAGAAAACCGTCATAACTCATGTAAAAATAATATAATATTACCAAATCCAGAAATCGTCATTTTGAAACATCAATTAAACAAAACGAGTAAAAACTGAATCAATAATCACAAATAAGTCGTTGGATCCATCCGAGTCTTAACTCAATATTAGGCCTTCCCGGGATATCAACGAGTCTTTAAACTCAAAACATAATCAATAGGCCTCGGGGGTATCAGAATAACTGAGTCTTTAAACTCAATCCGGGTCTTTAAACCCAATTTTTCGGGCCCGCCCCCGTCATCAATTAACCGGGTCTTTAAACCCAAAACCAGATCCAACAATCAACCGGATCTTTAAACCCAAAATCATTTATAAACACAATAAACCAGGATTCATCATGATCCGTTTCCCAAAAATCATTCCGAAAATCATATCTTGTCATAATAGGACTTATGTCCGAAATCACTTGCAAATTCCAAAACATGCAATTCCCGAAAACCACTTCACAAATATAATCAAAAAATCATAAATACGTAAAATGCATAATCATATCCAAATCCTTCATTAAAACATCATTCATGCATAGGAGAAAACCGTAACCTCGAAATGCGTAAAATACGATAATTATCTCGAAAAGCGTAAAATCACGTAAAACCGAAATATCATATTTATCAACATAAAATCATATATGAAAACACAAGATAAATAAGTAAAATAGTCATGCATGCACAATTTAGAAATCAAAAGTCCACTCACGGTTTTCGGACGCGTCAATCACGCCCCGTGCGCTCCTCAGTAGCTTCGGAAGTGCCCGGGCCTGTAAAAACGTACAAGGAGGGTTACAATCATCTCCAAATAACTCGTAAGATTTTCCCTAATTTTTCCGCGTAATTAAACTTAAAAACCTAATCTTCCGAACCCTCGAAATTATCCCGAACGACTCCCGATAGACTCGAACCCTAAAGATAAAATGTAAATTAGACTGAAAGGAATAAGTTTCATGTTGACCGTGACCGGAGATGACATTACAAGCGCCGTCACGCGCAGCCACTTTGGGCTGCGCGTGAAGGCCACGCGCCCAACTACAGTGTCGTCTCTCCTACCTGACTAGCCTGTTAAACGGGTCTGTTACCCGCGACTCAGCCCGGATGATTAACCTTCAATTCACCCTCGAATCCTTCCGTTTTTTATCCTAACGTCTTCTCTAATCAATTAATCTTAGGTCTGTGCCATGAATTAACCTCGACTGTCCCTAAATCCGACCGTCGACCCGTGATCAACCAAACGGGTTGATCACCCAAAATCCATGGTTTCTAAACCAAACTCAAATTAACTTCACCAGTAGCTTAAGGAAACCTAGACGAACCAAAACATCCAATCAATTGACCTAATACTAACCTGGAAGTAGCCGTCCTCAAGCTCGAAAATTCTCAGAACCATGGGCCTCAGTTCTTGGCCAATTCGTGATTGATGTCTTTCGAAATCGATGTGGTCGGTTTCCTACTGCTCCTAGAAGACTAATACAGCCCTTGGTTTCACTCAAATGGCCTCACAATTTGATCTTCGATTTTCCCTCCAAACTGGTTTTTCCTCCCCTTCTCAGACCTCTCACTCTCAACTCTCTCTCAGACTACCAAATGCTTGCAAAATGAATCCTCTCTCCACTCCCTTACACGGTTAATCGATCAGTACAGCCAGCAGCCCGTGGGAGACCAACTGAATCTCTCTGGAAAATGTTTCCCGCACATAGAGCCCATGACCATTTTTAAAACTAACTCGTGCTCTGAAGCTCTGCTCAGCCATGATGGAATGCTTCCAATACCTCAAATTCCATAAACAAATTATCTGTTCATTCCACTAATGCCATAAACAATTTGCACGCTCAAAACACCACGGCATGGCCGTGCAGGCTGGTTTCCCACGGTGGTGCTATAGTAACCTCCGTGCAAATGACCAAAATGCCCTCAGGGCAATAATTACCAAAATGCCCTCCAATTTCCGCGACCCGTAACTCGGTCATCCGATGTCCGTTTCACGTGTGCCGCCTGTCGTTGTACTCGGGGCCTCGAGACGAACCTAACGGTCTTCGAGTCATGTGAAAATCAATTGTATTTCAAAAAGTCAACATTTTCCCCCAAATCGTCCAAATTACGATAATGCCCCTGGACTTCCGAACGTCATAACTTTTTCCCCGAGCGTCCGAATCGGACGTGCCACCTGTCTATGATCTCGTGACGTTCCGAACTACGTCACGGTCATAGGTCATCGTCCGTTCGACCTTCCAATCAAAAAGTCAACAAATTGACCACACTATCCACAGGGGCAAAACGTCATTTTATTCAATATTTTACAAAATTACATTTTTCGAATTTTCGGGGCGTTACAATCTCCCCCCCCCCCCCCCCCCCCCCCTCCCCCCCTTAAGAAATTTCGTCTCGAAATTTCAAGGAAACAAATAGGGGAATTGTTCTCGCATTTGCGCCTCGGGTTCCCATGTGGCTTCCTCCACATTCTGGTTCCTCCAGAGAACCTTTACCAGAGGAACGGTCTTCCGACGTAGCACCTTATCCTTTCGGTCCAAAATCTGTACCGGCTGTTCTTCAAAACTCAAGTCCTCTCGGAGTTCAATAGGTTGTTCCTCCAGTACATGAGATGCATCAAACACATATTTCCGCAACATCGACACATGGAAGACATCATGGACCTTCGAAAGTTCTGGCGGTAGTGCTAACCTGTAGGCCACCTGGCCAATCCTCTTAGTAATCTCATAAGGTTCGATAAAACGAGGGCTCAACTTTCCTCGCCTGCCAAATCTCATTACACCTTTCCAAGGGGACAATTTCAGAAATACCCGATCTCCGACTGCAAACTCAAGATCTCGAATCCGATGGTCCACATAGCTCTTTTGTCTGTCTTGGGCTGCCTTGAGCCTATCTCTGATGAGTTTGACCTTCTCCGTTGTCAATTCCACTAACTCGGACTTAGTCAGCTTCCTTTCACCCACGTTCGTCCAACACAACGGGGTTCTGCACTGTCGTCCGTACAAGGCTTCGTAAGGAGCCATCCTAGTGCTCGCCTGATAGCTGTTGTTATAGGAAAATTCCATCAAGGCTAGGTGTGATTCCCAAGTGCCTTGAAATTGCAAAACGCAAGCTCGCATCATATCCTCCAATATCTGGATGGTCCGCTCAGACTGGCCATCAGTCTGTGGATGAAATGCAGTGCTGAAACGAAGTTTCGTCCCGAAAGCTTCCTGTAGACTTTGCCAAAACCGAGAGGTAAACCTCGGGTCTCTGTCCGAAACTATTGATTCCGGAGTACCGTGCAACCAGATGATCTCATCGATAAACAATTGAGCCAACTGTGTCATTCTGAAGTTCTCTCGCACCGGCAAGAAATGAGCTGATTTCGTAAGCCTGTCCACAATCACCCAAACTCCATCGTGACCTCTGGGTGTCCTAGGAAGTCCAAACAAAAAATCCATCGTTATGTGATCCCATTTCCATTCCGGGATAGGTAGTGGTTGCAAGGCTCCATAAGGTCTTTGTCTCTCAGCCTTCACTTGCTGACAAATCAGACACATGCTGACAAACTCAGCGATCTCCCGCTTTATACCCGGCCACCAATAATGTTCTCGCAATGTACGATACATCTTGGTCCCACCAGGATGCATCGCGTAGGCCGAACTGTGAGCCTCGTCCAAGATCTCCTTCTTCAGTGCCACATCGTCCGACACACACAATCGTCCTTCTTTTAGTAAAGCTCCATCCCGACATGCGCCACCACCCTGTGGCAAAGATGGACACTCCCTCTGATAGTGGCCTCGCTCGCCACAGAAGTAACAACTAACACTGGAAGTATCTCGAGCAAAACCACCACTCTGCCGTCCTGTGGAAGCAACCGAAGTCGCGCTCGCCTGCGGAGCAGTCTGTGCCCTAGGCGCTCTGAATCCATGACTCTGAAAATTACCAGGCCTGCCATAACGATCATTGCCTGCAGATGAGGCTCCACCATAACGTCCCTTCTTCGGGGCTCTCTGACCATACGATCCAGGATATGAACGCTCTCGACGTTGTCCACCACCAGAGTACTGTGGACGTGTCGGGAGACTAGCCTCAACCAGCACTGCGACATCTGACAACTCTCTGAGAGTAGTAAAAGCTCCAGCCGTCACAATGGCCCGTATCTCACCCCGTAGGCCAAGCTCGAACCTACGACATTTCTCAGCCTCAGTAGACACAAAGGTAGGAGCAAAACGGGCTAGCATCTGAATTTTCTGCTCATATTCCGCTACCGACATGCTCCCGTTGGAGCTGCAGAAACTCGGTCTCCCTAGCATCGCGGAATGAACGGGGATAGTACTGATCCAAAAACCGTTCACGAAAGGTCTCCCAAGTCACTGTACGGGCATCCCAACCTGACAACTCCAGAGTATACCACCACTCATGAGCAGATCCATCAAGCAGAAAGGTGACCAACACAACTCACTCCTCAGGAGGACAGTGCATCACAGCAAAAATCCGCTCAAACCGAGAAATCCAACGGTGGGCATCCTAGGGATCCGCTCCACCACTAAACACCGTAGACCCAAGACGTTGGGCTCGCTCGATCGACGCAGTCTCGGCATCTGTAGCGACGCCATCATCAGGTCATGGAGGGGGTTCATGTCGCGGAGGCATGGCTGATCATCCTTATCTGAAAGAGGCATAAGTTAGTACAATAATCGAGGCACACCCAAGTGCCAGACACAAACCGTAAACCTATGCTCTGATACCAATTGACAGGACCCACCCCGATGATCGCCTCGATAATCGGGAAGCTTCCTGCTCCCGTCTGACAATCGAACACAAAAGACCGGAAAACCAAATAATATTACATCACACCCATTGTCAGACCAGGGAGATTAAACAAATACAACCGACTGGACATCAAGTCCATAGTTTCACAGAGCATAATATTCCAAAACAAGTTAAAGAATAAATCCTACTCTGTGAATTAATTACTCCGCAACGGAAAACTTTATGCCTCTGCCTCTGCCTCGGTGCTAGCCTCCGAACTTGTACCACGACCTGGAGGGTAGTTAAAACAACAAGGTGTGAGTGGACCAAAACAAAAGTTTGCAGAAAACAGTTTAAGGAAATCGGGGTTCGCCCTGTAGTTTTATAACACGCATGCATAACCAGATATTCGAAAATCTCGTATCAAACATTCAAAATCCCTTTTTCCGAAACACATGTAACACGTTACAGAAAATCGTCATAACTCATGTAAAAATAATATAATATTATCAAATCCAGAAATCGTCATTTTGAAACATCAATTAAACAAATCGAGTAAAAACTGAATCAATAATCACAAATAAGCCATTGGATCCATCCGAGTCTTTAAACTCAATATCAGGCCTTCCCGGGATATCAACGAGTCTTTAAACTCAAAACATAATCAATAGGCCTCGGGGGTATCAGAATAACTGAGTCTTTAAACTCACGAGTCTTTAAACTTAATTCGGGTGTTTAAACCCAATTTTCCGGGCCCGCCCCCGTCATCAATTAACCAGGTCTTTAAACCCAAAACCAGATCCAACAATCAACCGGGTCTTTAAACCCAAAACCATTTATAAACACAATAAACCAGGATTCATCATGATCCGTTTCCCAAAAATCATTCCGAAAATCATATCTTGTCATAATAGGACTTATGTCCGAAATCACTTGCAAATTCCAAAACATGCAATTCTCGAAAACCACTTCACAAATATAATCAAAAAATCATAAATACGTAACATGCATAATCATATCCAAATCATTCATCAAAACATCATTCATGCATATGAGAAAACCGTAACATCGAAATGCGTGAAATACGATAATTATCTCGAAAAGCGTGAAATCACGTAAAACCGAAATATCATATTTATCAACATAAAATCATATGTGAAAACACAAGATAAATAAGTAAAATAGTCATGCATGCACAGTTTAGAAATCAAAAGTCCACTCACAGTTTTCGTACGCGTCAATCGCGCCCCGTGCGCTCCTCAGTAGCTTCGGAAGTGTCGGGGCCTGTAAAAACGTACAAGGAGGGTTACAATCATCCCCAAATAACTCGTAAGATTTTCCCTAATTTTTCCGCGTAATTAAACTTAAAAACCTAATCTTCCGAATCCTCGAAATTATCCCGAACGACTCCCGATAGACTCGAACCCTAAAGATAAAATGTTAATTAGACTGAAAGGAATAAGTTTCATGTTGACTGTGGCTGGAGATGACATTACACGCTCCGTCAGGCGCAGCCCAAAGTGGCTGCGCGTGAAGGCCACGCGCCCAGCTACAGTGTCGTCTCTCCTACCTGACTAACCTGTTAAACGGGTTTGTTACCTGCGACTCAACCCAGATGATTAACCTTCAATTCACCCTCGAATCCTTCCGTTTTTGATCCTAACGTCTTCTCTAATCAATTAATCTTAGGTCTGTGCCATGAATTAACCTCGACTGTCCCTAAATCCGACCGTCGACCCGTGATCAACCAAACGGGTTGATCACCCAAACTCCAAGGTTTCTAAACCAAACTCAAATTAACTTCACCAGTAGCTTAAGGGAACCTAGACGAACCAAAACATCCAATCAATTGACCCAATACTAACCTGGAAGTAGCCGTCCTCAAGCTCGAAAATTCTCGGAACCATGGGCCTCAGTTCTTGGCCAATTCGTGATTGATGTGCTTCGAAATCGATGTGATCGGTTTCCTATTGCTCCTAGAAGACTAATACGGCCATTGGTTTCACTCAAATGGCCTCACAATTTGATCTTCGATTTTCCCTCCAAACTGGTTTTTCCTCCCCTTCTCAGACCTCTCACTCTCAACTCTCTCTCAGACTACCAAATGCTTGCAAAATGAATCCTCTCTCCACTCCCTTACACGGTTAATCGATCAGTGCAGCCAGCAGCCCGTGGGAGACCAACTGAATCTCTCTGGAAAATGTTTCCCGCACACAGAGCCCATGACCATTTTTAAAACTAACTCGTGCTCTGAAGCTCTGCTCAGCCATGATGGAATGCTTCCAATACCTCAAATTCCATAAACAAATCATCTGTTCATTCCACTAATGCCATAAACAATTTGCACGCTCAAAACACCACGGCATGGCCGTGCAGGCTGGTTTCCCACGGTGGTGCTACAGTAACCTCCATGCAAATGACCAAAATGCCCTCAGGGCAATAGTTACCAAAATGCCCTCCAACTTCCGTGACCCGTAACTCGGTCATCTGATGTCCGTTTCACGCGTGCCACCTATCGTTGTACTCGGGGCCTCGAGATGAACTTAACGGTTTTCGAGTCATATGAAAATCAATTGTATTTCAAAAAGTCAACATTTTCCTCCAAATCATCCAAATTACGATAATGCCCCTGGACTTCCGAACATCATAACTTTTTCCCCGAGCGTCCGAATCGGACGTGCCACCTGTCTATGATCTCGTGATGTCCCGAACTATGTGACGGTCATTGGTCAACGTCCGTTCGACCTTCCAATCAAAAAGTCAACAAATTGCCCACACTATCCACAGGGGAAAAACGTCATTTTATTCAATATTCTACAAAATTATATTTTCCGAATTTCCGGGGCGTTACAGATACCAACAGAGGCTATCCCTTAGTTCTCAAGTATCTGAGACATGTTCCAGGCATGCATCTCAAATTGATCTCTCCCAGCGTACTAGATGATGAAGGCTACACCAATGTGTTTGGTGGTGGAAAACGGAAGCTCATCAAAGGCTTTCTAATGCTAGCAAAGGAAAAGAATGAGAGCCAACATCAACAATCAACATGTCAACGAAGCAATAATCCAATCAGGTTCAACAATTACGATATGGTATAGACATTTGGGTCGTTTGAGTGAGAAATGATTGAAAATTCCAATCAAAATAGAGGTTTTAACCAGATTGAAAACAAAAGTAAACTTTTAGAACCATGTACTAATTGTTTGGCTAGAAAACAAGATAGAGCCTCATTTCATTACAAAACTACACTTAGAAATCTCAATATACTAAAAGTTGTTCATTATGATGTTTGTGAGCCTATGGCAACTAACACTCTTGGTGGTCCAAGATAGTTCGTTACTTTCATTGATGATCATTCCAAATATCAAGTCTTTAAAGTGTGGGCTTATGCAATCAAATCCAAAGATCGAGTTTTTGAAGTGTTCAAATAGCTACATGCACTTTTGAACGAGAAACTAGCACAACACTAAAGAATATCCATTCTAAAAATGGTGGAGAATACATATGAGATTTCAGACCCTATTGTAATAATAATGAAATCATGCATGGAAAACCGGTCCAAAGAGCCCTCAACATGCCGGGTTGATCGAGATAATAATCAGAACAATCATTAAGTGGATCAAAAACATGTTATCTCATTCCAAGCTTCCAAAGAGTTTATGGGGTGAAGCACTGATTGGTGCAATGCAATTGATCAACTTAGCTGCATCAACTCCACTGAATGGCGATGCACCAATTTTTTTTTATAGAGATGCAAAAATGTGTCCTATCAATATTCAAAGGCGTTTTGTTGTAGATTATTTGTTCACATCCTAAAAAGAATGAGATGTCCAAGCTTGATTTAAATGCAAAAGAATGCATTTTTCTTAACTATGAAGATGAAGAGTTTGGGTACAAATTGTGGGATCCTGCCAACAAGAAGATTATCAGAAGTAGAAATGCAATCTTCTTTGAAGATTAAACCATTGAAAATTTCAAGAAGAGGGAGAAGTAAAATGACAATATCCAGTCGACCTAGACCGAATTCGTCAGCCCATGGTTCGTGATGAAGGGTGAGATGCAGTTGCGAACAATAATGCTGAGCCTACTATTGACAAAAATGATGATAATGTTGTACTTGAATATGCACAAGAAGATCAAGCTCTCGAAGAACCAAAACTTAGAAGATCAAACTGACAGCGAAAATCCCAAACTTATACTTTCTAGAACAATTTGTGTTGCTAATAGAAGCAGGAGATCCCAAATGATGCCAAGAAGTTGTGACCCAGGAGTAAAAATGGGAGTGGTTGAAAACCATGAAAGATGGGTTGAAAACCTTGCATATGAACCACAATTATGATTTGGTGAAGTTTCTGAAGGTAATAACAGCACTCATGAATAAGTGGCTTCAGTCAGAAACAAGGAATTGACTTTGAAGAGATTTTCTTTCCAGTAATGAGGATGACATCTATTCAACTACTAGTCTGAATCTAGACTGCATTCATTCATGGAGATCTTAAAGAAGAAATTTACATAGAATGACTAGAAGGTTTCAAAGTCACAGACAAAAAAGACTTGATCTATCGACTAAAGCCAAATCTATATGGACTAAAGCAAGCACCACGACAATGGTACAATATATGAACTAAAACAGGTACTACGATAATGGTACAAGAAGTTTGATTCTTTTATGATTGAGTAGGGATACTAGAGAACGACATATGATTATTGTGTTTTATCAAAAGGTAATTTGATAGTTAATTTATTCTATTTATCTTATATATTGATCACAACAATTGAAGAAAAAACTCAACAAATCTTTTGTAATGAAAGACTTGGGTCCAGTGAAACAGATTATCGATATGCATATCTCTTGTAATAGGAAGAATGGGAAAATGTGGTTATCACATGAACTATATATCAAGAAATTATTGAAGAAATTCAACATGGACAAGGCAAAACCAGTTGTAACTCTTCTTGCTAATCATTTTAAGCTCAGCTCATAGTAGTGTGTAGTAAGTGACAAAGAAAAGGAAGAGATAAACTCGGTGCCATATGCAAGCATTTGGAAGTCTTATGTATATAATGATATGAACATGCCAGATATAACACACGTAAATCCACCGAGTTTCGTCTATAATTTCTTCGTTATAATTTTGATCGGGACGATTCTTTCGCCAAAACGCTCCAAATTCCAAGATTTATTTATTTCTGCAAATTTCCCACAAAATATATTATTTTATCCAATTATTTAGTATTTTAATATTAAAAGTTAAGCATAAAGGGTATAAAATAATATAAAATAATGCTCAATTAACGACCTATCAACACGCAGTCGGCGTTGTTAGCCAATTATTATCCAAATCAAGTACAGAACAATAGGAAGTAGTGAAGTGGAACATCAAATATGTCAGAGGTACCTCCAAAATGAGTTTATGTTTTGGAAGTGGCAAGCCTAATTTGATTGAGTACATAGATACAGACCATGCTGGATAATTGTAATTCATTTGATCTATATGTATCAATTGGTTCAAACAACCAAATAAGAATAAAACAAGGCCAAAGACAGCATGAGCGACCAATCCAATCGACCACACATTTGCTAACCAAGGCCCCATTTCAGTCAACCCGTCACCTAGGTGCCCTCTTGACCCCCTAGACACATGCCAATCATATAATTAATGCAGTGCATTTATCCTGTATCGAAATGTTTCACCAACATCATTCATTACGTTATGAATGTAAGAGAACCAACCTTCCCTCCATTTTATGTAAACATAAAATTCTCGCTCTTACGCTGTCAAAATTACTATTCGATCCTCCACACCTACAAGCTTAGGCATCATAAAATGTTTAACTGGCACTGCACTAGTGCTCCCTTACTCTTCCTTCCTTCTTACATATCAAAAGTTAGCCAAGAAGAACGAGCAAACGCAAGGTCAACAAGGCATATCTAAGTTGATTAATTTTTTTCTTTAGCAGTTTAATTAATGTCATATGTGGGAATTCTGAGGAGAGTCTCCCACTAGCTCCCCAAGCCGACCTTATCATCTGATCCCATTGTATGGGAACGTTTTCAACATAATCGTATTGTTGCTCAAATAATGCTTCATAACATTCCTTAATATATGATACATCGTGTCGTTAGGTCCTCGCATTTAAAACCAACGAAATCAACTAGATTCAATGTCTACTATTGTATCTAGTTCTCCTAGCGAGTTAGAATGCTACATGTACATGCCAAATGCATGATCATATGTTCATAATAAGCTAGATGATTTCTGCCCCAAAGCTGTGGTCATGTTTGAATATGTATTATATTTTATGAATACTAAAATTGATCTTCGTTGGCAGGTGTCTGTACACGATGAATAATTAGCCCTCACCATTTGGCCCAAAAGCCCATGGGCTTATGGAGACCCGATAGACCCGGTGGATAAAAGCTCGGTCCGACCCGCTATGGGCAGTGGGTCGACTCGGCCCGAGAGTTAGCGGGCTGGGTTTGGGCTTATGGTATTCAAACCTGATAGGCCCGAGCCCGATAAAGCCCGGTAAGCCCAGCCCGACCCGCCCATATAAACTCGGCCCATAAGCCCGAATATATAAAATTCTGATTATTTAAGAATTAATACCTAACTCATTTTTAATATTAATATTTCAGTCCAAACCCAAATCTCAACCCCAAGTCCACCTAATTTATTTTAGAAAACTCAATGGTCAATACCCAATACAAACCCTAACCGGCTAACCCTATGTCCACCTACTTAAATAAATTTCACTCAACCCTAACCCTTTACACGTTCCGATTCTCCTCACTAACTGCATTATCTCTCTCCTAACTCTCAAAGTTCAAAACTCATATCTCAGTATCTCACAAATTCACACTCACTCAACACAATCTCTCTTATCTTTCAACCCCATTCTTCCCTTTACGCTTACTTTCACTTCTCATTCTTCCTTCTAGTTGGGTACTCTTGAGTCTTGAGCAGTTTTGTTAGAGTTTTTAAGGTAAGATTTTAACGAGACCACGTTTTTGCACCCTTGTGTATTTTTTTTTCATTATTAATATATTTTTTCATATTCATATATTTTTTTTGTAACTTTAAAATTTGATAAATAGTTTATTGCAAAAACCCACGTAAGCCCGACCCAAGTAGGCTTAGTAGGCCCGATCCGAAAAGTCCGATAAAAGCTCCGCCCGATAAAGCCCAAGGCTTTTATATATATATATATATAAGTAAGCCCGCCCGACTCAGCCCAGCCCAAGTCCAAAAAATTTGGACCGGGCTTGCCCGATTCGGCCCAATGATGAGGGCTATGAATAATAGACTTGAATTATATGACAGATGAAGCAACCAGCGCCCAGCCAAGGAACCAAGCACCTAACCATATTAATATATGACAGATGATCAAACACTTATCATGTAGTTTTTCCTTTTATTAAAATTAAAAATTATCAAACAAGTTTTTGTTTCTATTTTATATATAATTAATAAAATAAAAGATAGAAACTGAAAAATTAGGGCTGAAATGATTTGTTGTCACAGTTTAGCCTTTACCTTGTTCTAAAAATCCAAACCTAGCCTCTAGGGGATGTAGACCCATTAGGAGCTTATATGGTTCGACCCATATTTCAAGCCAACTTGAGCTGCATGAACCTTCAGCCCGGAGCACTCTTGGGCTTGTAGATTTTGAGACCCAAGAAATACTCACTTGCTTCATCACCAAGGCCCAAATGGTGGCTCAAATAATTTGAAGAATTCTGAGAGACCTACTAGCACGCCTCCTAGATTGAATGACTAAAACGATTATCTACGACCCCAATAATCAAATAAAAATGTACATCACGTGACCTCTGTCTTCTGTTGTTTATTTCGGACCATCTTCAATCCTCTCGATTGAATATATATATATAAAGAAAGTAAGCAACACACAAACATGTACAACGACATTGAAAGATGCCGGAATACTGTGTAACTGGAGGAACAGGATTCATAGCTGCTTACTTAGTCAAGGCCTTGCTACACAAGGGCCATGTGGTCCGAACCACTGTGCGAAATCCAGGTAAATGCACAGTCCGTCTATCACCACTTAACGATACTGCATCTTACGTCTAAGGTTTCTATTATTTACCATGAACAGAGGATGTGGAAAAGGTTGGGTTTTTGTGGGAGTTGGATGGAGCCAAGGAAAGGCTTAAGATGTTGAAAGCTGATTTAATGGTGGATGGAAGCTTCGACGAGGCTGTACAAGGCGTTGATGGGGCCTTCCACACCGCATCACCCGTGCTTGTTCCATACGACGACAATATTCAGGCAAACTTCTTCGTAGCCTTTCATATTTTTTGAATTCGAACGTATCTAGAACGAGAGAAGTCATGAATCGAAAATTTGGAAAATACGAGACATAAGTAATTTGTATGAAGCGAAAATTGTTGATATGATCCTGAATTTTACAATAATATTACTTATAGTTTTTTAATTTCATTATTTGTAACATACGTTTTTAAATTATGTCCAAATATGCAGTAATCGTTTATCCGTTAAAATTATTAATTTTTTTTCATCCATGAAAATTGTTAATTTTTTTCAAGGTCTTTTTAAGTATATTTATACAATACTCTCTATTCAACTTAAATTATTAACTTCCAACCCATAAATATTTTGAAATTTTTTAGGCTACAAATTTAATGATTGATGAAAATTAAAAGAAAAAACCACAAAAAAAAAATCTGAAATTTCTGAAATAAAAATTGGAAAAAGTTTGGATGTAAAGGTGGTGAACACCTTTAGTGATGAATATTTTCATGAATTTCATCAAGAAAAGATGTTTTGGCTATGCAATTCATTAGAAAAATTTGTCAATAATGTTTTTTTTTTCTTTTGTAACGAACAATGCATATACATTCCAAACTTTTTTCCTTTTTTTAATGTTAATCAATTATTTTATTAATTAGTGGCCTTAGAAATTCCAAATATCAATAAATTGATATTTGTAGGAAAATAAAAGTTTAGAGTTCCATTTAGGTTGAATGGAGACAACTCTCTCTCTCTCTATATATATATATATAATTTAGGATCAAGAGACACAATTATATTTACACTGACCTTTAGATTTCCTAAATTCAACAATCATAAACAAGATAAAGTGGAGATCTTTTAATTAATAAATGATGTGGCATTATACCATAAAAAAAATAAATATAAAGACTAATTAAGAAACAAATTGTAACAAAGGAAATAAATGTATTCTTACCTTGATTGCTTTTTTTAATTCATTATTATATGGAAAAATGCTAATAATTGTTTTCTTCAATTTGCATATTATGAATTTGGATTGAAGATGAAGAACATCTTTGAACTTAATAACAATTCAAAGTAAGAAATTAACCTCGTCACTGCTCCTAGCAACAAAATCCCCGATCCTTGCACTTTTGTCGTGGACAACCCTAACATCCGACTTCCACTAATTCCACTGATTCCTTGATTGCTTTTTTAATTCATGAAAACCTCGTATTCAGATCCTAAACTAATAATCTCGTGAAAAAGAAAAATTAACTCAAGCCAAAAAAATTTTTTGAATTCATAATTGTTCGCAACTCACAACTAGTAATCTCGTGAAAAAAAATAAAACTTGCGAAAAATGTATTAATATGGTGTAAGGTTGGGTTTGGGTAGAACATGAAGTACATATACATCTGAAGAAGAAAAAAATTAGTACATGATGCAGTACTAATGACACGACCCATCTCAATCCCCCCGAGATTACCGTGGGATGTGTGATGCTCCTGTCTGATACGAAGTGTCAGATAAGGGATAACCGAAAGCCACTGCCCCGACGGGCGTCCAGAGTTCGCAAGGATCGATGGAGGAGGCATGCAATGTCCCAGTCTCTGCTGCAGTGCATCGTCGATCAACCCGAAGGGCAATAAAAACAATAAAGGCTGTGAGTGAACGAAAATAAATAAATTTATAAAACACATTTCACAAATATATTTATGCCCTTCATTAAAACGTATGCATGCATCGAAAACCAGTAAGTAAATTATTTACTAAAACAACCATTATGGAAAACAGTTATCAATCATTGCAAACATCTCAAGGGCCCTCCCCAGAATTTCCATAAAACCATCACAAGTCCAAACATCTTATTTTCAATTCCAAAACCATTTATTCAAATCCATTTAGGGTCCACGACCCTAAATCACATTTATAAATAACTGGGCCCCCGACCCGATTTCATAAAGCAATTGGGCCCCCGGCCCGATTACGTAGCTCAATTGGACTCCAAGTCCGAGGTTTCCAAAACAATTGGGCCTCATGCCCGAGTTTATCATTCCAATTTCAAAACCATTTCATGAAATCATATCCAAACCATTATTATGGAAACTCAGTGTAAAATCGGAAAAACCTCGATTTACGTGTAAACACGTAAATCACCTCGAAATGTGCGAAACCATATAATTCACCAATATCCAAATCAATATAATATAATCACAATCATAATCCATATAAAATAGTTATGCATGCATAAATTTTATAAAACCAAAGTCCACTCACAGACCGTCCTACGATGCGCCTCGATACGCGTGCCATATGCCTTCCCGGGCCTCGTCCCTATCACCGGGACTTCCAAACCTATCCAAATCACATTAGAGGGTCACTAACCTCTTCATTAACCTCCTATCAAAGTCCCGTAATTTTCCCGAATTTTTAACTATTTTTAAACTCGATTCAAAACCTTCGGACGTCCCGAACAATATCGAAACGGTGTCCGATTGACACGAAACCAATCCCAAAATGTTCGTTATAACAATTAGATTATTTCACATGTTGAACACTTCCCCATTGGACCCATCACGCGACCCCACGCGCGTGAATAATGTCATCCCCTACCTCGCACTGAACCCGGTCCTCTGGTTTTTCCGGTTCGACCGGACTGGTGAACCAGTCTGGCCGGTTCTCAGCCAACGCTCAAACATTTCCTACGGGGTTTCTTCCTACGTGTTCCTCTAGGTCCAATTAAGAGGTTTATGAAATCAAAATCAAGAAAACACGTCTAGATCTTTACCTCTAAACAAAAACCCGAAGCCTAGATTTTTCGATCGTCCTTCCTCTCGATCCTGCCCTCCTCGAGCCTCGAAATCAGGTCCATTGTGTTCGTCTCTGTCCCTAGGTCTTACTAGAAGCAACCAGGAGTTTAAAATCACAACTAAAACTCGACTCTCAAAAATTGAACACAGAGGAGCTCTCGGTCAACTGCCGTGAACCACCGTGCCGCCGCCGTCGTCCTTTCTGTCTCTCAGTCCCTCACTAAGGTTGGTCTCTCACACACAAGCACAGAGGAGATGGTGAGGTGTGGTGTGTTTGTATGGAAGAAGGAAAAATGGGGTATCAGGTTGAGTTAAATCAAAGATGGTGGAATCTGTTCAGGATGGGAGGGATGAGATGGACGGTCTGGATTGAAGGCATAGATCAGATGAAGGGCCCAGATCAAAAGGTGAATTGAGTGGGAATTTTTAAATAATTTAAATCCTAATATTTTAATCCAATCTCACCAATCAAGGCTTAAGTCCATATTTTAAGGTTATTAGTCCATGTGCCCCACTTAGAATGTCTAACCCAATCAGAATAAGCCACGTGTCCTCGCCTCGTAATACGCGCATGGCCCGTCTGACACCCGAACCAACATTCCAAATTTAACCTTAAAAGTTCAAAAGCATAAATATCCGAAGTAAAGTTATACAAACAATCCGAATTCAAAAGATGTCAGACAAGGGATAATGTCCAAAATACAAATTCCAAGCACGACTCTAAGGTATCCTGCGGGTTAACCTACCCAATAGGGTTTCAGGTGCGCAGTGTAGATCTATGCCTCAGCCCCAGGATCCTCTTCTACCTCAGTAGCACGGCCTGGAGGGGTCACCAAAACATTAAAGTTGAGTGGGCCGAAACTCAAAGTTTATAAAACAGTTTAATAATTAAAACATATACTTTTACCCCTCCGTTTTCCAAACATGCATGCATTAGTATTTAAAGCCATAAAATCATATAAGATATCACAAGTCATATAATAAAACCATAAATACAACCACTGTAACGACCCGTCCCGAATTCCTAGCTTAGATTAGTGACTAATCACGATTAGTGAGGTTAATCGGTGATTAGTTGGGCGAAATCGGACGAACGATGCAAAATGACCATTTTGTCCCTAGCGTGGGTAAAACATTGACTTTTCATTCGGGCTGTCAAATGGACTTTGACCGATGACCGTGACGTAGTTCGTGACGTCACGAGTTCATAGACAGGTGGCACGTTCAATTCCAACGTCCGAGGAAAAAGTTATGACGTTCGGAAGTTCAAGGGCATTTTGGTAATTTGGGCCAAAAGTTGACTTTTGACCCGGGAAGTCCAATGGCCGAGGGCCGAAGATCATTACGTAGATTGGGAGGATACTAATCCATAGACAGGCGGCACGTCGAATTCGGACGTTCGACGGCGAAGTTACGGTTCACAGATGTTCAAGTGCACTATTGCACGAATTACGAAACGAGTTAACTTTTGGACTCTAGTGGGGCCCAGATATTTATGGAGGCCCAATGGATGAGTGACAAGTGTCACACATCCATTGCACAACCCACACATATTCATGCACCTTCCCCGTGCATCGATCATTTTCTTTTCCCTTTAAACAACCAAACCCGATCTCAGTTTGAGCCAAACCAATCCAACCCTATCCATTTGATCAACTGTGAGGACCAGGGAGTGAGGGAGGACAGGAGGATGTGGTGGCCGGCCCAGGACGGCGCAGCCGTGGGCGGTGGAGCCACGAACCCGAGAGGGTGTTCGGTAAGGCCCAATCCTTCCCATTTTTCAATTTATACATTATGGTTGCTTTTGGGTGCCTAGGAAGTGATTGTTAGGTTGTTAGGGACTTAATATGAAGCTTTTTAATGGGGTTGGACGGCTGTGAAGCCATGGGTGCAGTTTTGGAAACTTTGAACGGTAAGGTTCAAAATGGAACCATGAGTTTTGGGCGGTTTTAGGTTGTTTTGATGATTGGAAATGATAGGGAATGAAGAAATAGGAATTATAGGATTGATTAGGGTTGAAATCGGACCAAAACAAGGAGGGAAAACCACTGAACCATTCACGCCGGTTCAGCAGAGTGACAGTGAACAGTAAACCCGGTTCACCTGATGTAGGAGATGATAAATAGTGATCTGAGCCTTCTTGGGGTGCGTGAACAGTAATTTGGGGAAGTGTTCAACATATGAAATCTTCTATTCGATGTAACGAACATTTTGGGACTGGTCTCGTGTCAATTGGACATCGTCTCCATATGTTTCGGGGCATCGGAAGGTTTAGGGTCGGCTTAAAAATAGTTAAAAATATCGAAAAATTACGGGGCTTAGGTAGGAGGTTAATTAAGTAGTTAGTAACCTTATATTACGATTTGGACAGGTTTGGGAGTCCCGGTGATAGTGATTGGCTCGGGAGAGCCTACAGCACGCAAATCGAGACGGCAGCTCGGACGGTCTGTGAGTGGACCTTGGTTTTCTAAATTGGTGCATGCATAAATGTTTATTATACGTTTTAATACATGTTTGGTAATTCCATGGGTGCATTTGTATGTGGTTACGTATAGGCACATATTTCGAGGTTTCGGCCCTATACGGTGCCTATACGGGTCGGTCATTCTTTATTGGTTTTAATGAATTGGATTTGGATTTCAAAAGGTTAAACTCGGGTATGAGACCCATTTGGTTTTGTCTCGGGCATATGACCTCAGATATCGGGCACGGTGCCCAGCTGATGTCCTATGTTCGGGCACGAGACCCATGTTACTTTACGGTTTTGATTTCAGGTCGGGGAACCTTAAATGGATTTCCTGGTTCATGAAGGTTTATGGGAACCTGCATGAACCCTGGTTGTGTTATTACGGTTCATGACGGTTTATGGGAACCGGCATGAACCCTGGTTGTGTTATTACGGTTCATGACGGTTTATGGGAACCGGCATGAACCCTGGTTGTGTTATTACGGTACATGACGGTTTATGGGAACCGGCATGAACCCTGGTTATGTTATTATGGTACATGACGGTTTATGGGAACCGGACATGGAAGATATGGTCTATATGTATATGAACTGGATGTTATGGATCATGACGGTTCAGGGGAACCGGGCATCAATGTTTGTGTTATGTATATATATGTTCATATACCTTCCTTTACTTCTATTATCTCCTCCGGGGAGGGTCGTTGGCCTGGGTGGACCCCGGAGTAGTCACGGAGCACTGATTGAGTGGAGTCACCCCCTAGTTGAGTTCCTTACTCTCAGGAAGGCTATGGTTACTATAACCTCGAGTAGGATCAGTGGTCTGCGGACATTGACCTTGACTTGAGAAGACTCGGATTGAGACCCGGGTAGCATGCGCGTAGCTTTGGATATCATGACAAGATTGGTTGTGTGACTTATATGTATATATGATTATGGATTATGGAATATGATATATGGTATGGTTGAATCTTTATGATTCTGTGATATGTGGTGTGCACAGGTGTGCACAGGATTGAGCAGTGGCTTGTGTATTTGGTTTTAGTATGGTTATGGTTTTGGGCTGAGTCCTTTGTTGGTTTTCCTATGGATTTGGGCAGTGGCCCGTACGGTCGATTTCATTGTGGTCCTTTCGACCTTGGGTTATTTATGTTTTGGGCTTAGTTCCCACATGTGGTCCATTTGGTTAAATGGTTTTCGAATGCATGCATGCTTTTTAGTGAAGGGTACAAATGTCTTTATGGAAATGTTTTTATAAACTGGTTGTTTTGTCCACTCACAGCTTTTAATGTTTTGACTGCCCTTCAGGTTGACATCGGATGTGGACTGTAGTAGAGACCGAGATATCACATACCTCCTCCGGATCTTGGCGTACTCTGATAGCCCGGGAGGGCAAAGGTCGGAAATATCCCTTGTCTATGTCAGACGGGATCAGGGTTATCCCGTGTTAATCCCGGGGGGATTGGGATAAGTCCTGTCAACCACCGTCACTGCATTATACACTCTAATCCTGACATCCCAAATGTCCGATGTCCCTGACGTCTAATAAGGTCACAGTCCCAAGGCTACGCGTGCCACTCGGGGTCTCAATCCCAAGTCCAATCCCCGAACCCAGTCCGGGTACGGCATCCCAGATGCCTAGCGTCCCAGAAGCACGACATCCCAGACTTCCAACCACAGAAATCCTGCTCCTGAGTCATCCTACGGTCCGGTCCCTCCGTAGAATAACCCCTCGCAGGCAATGCGCCGTGACCACTCCGGAGTACCACATCCGGAGGAGACAGTATCACACGGGTGGATCTATCCAGTGCAGTACCAAAGATAGTCATCGATATACACATGCATATATATATATATATGTATATATAAAATCCAAAACAATACTTAAATTCCACCAGACGGGTCTCAAGCCCAAACATCGTAAATCGTGCCATAACCATAATTTCAAGATAATCAAAACCATTACATGATTCCAGCATGTATATATATATAAAAGTGAAAACAGTTATGCATGCAAGGGTTTAATGAAATCGAGCCCATTCACAGTACAATCCTGCTGCAAAACTGTGCGTAAAACCTTGTCTCGGAACTATTGTATGATCCCAGTTAGTCCAAAATCACACGTAAAGGTCACTACAAGTTCTTAACAGTCAACCAAGAATTCCTAAACTGAAACCGGCTCGGGAAAGCCGCCCGGACACGCTTCCCGAGGCAACCGGCCCTATTCGGACCAACTTAACGATCCCCGATTGACTCGATTATTAAACTCAAAATGTTCAAAATACTGAAAGGATGAAAACTCTAGTTGACCGTGACCGGAGATGAGGCTTCACGCGCCATCACGCGCCGCCCAAAGTGGCTGCGCGTGAAAGCCATGCGCCTGACACTGTAGCTACAGTGTCGTCTCCTTCACCCGTACATCTGATAAACGGGTCCTCAACCCGTGACTGGACCCGGCCATAACTCACTGGTTTCCATCCCATTTTCAAATTAACTTAACAGGAAGCTTGCTATGACCAATACGAACCAAAACACACAACCAATTGAACGAATACTCACCTGGAAGTCGTCGTCCACAACACTGAAATTTCTTCGAAACTGGAACTTGGGTTCCTAGCCAAGCCGTGGTCGAATCACCTCAGAGATGATATGGTTGAACTCCAATTGGTTCCAGAAAGCTATTTCGATCCTTGGTTTCGTCCAACTCGCCTCCCAGATTAAACTCGATTTTTCCCCTCCAATTTTTTTTCCGTTTTTCCAACTCTCTATTTTCTCTCAGTTTTCAGACTCTCAAACACCGAAATGAACTCCTCTCAATCCCCATCTCTTTGTTAACTGAATCGTGACCCAACACCCGTGGGAATCCTCTCAGTTCCACTATGGAATTGTTTCCCGCAAAACAGACTCAATTCGAGTAAACAAGGATGCCCGTGCCTGGTGCTTGGTTCAGTCCTCACACTGTGCTCTCCACTACCTCAAAACGATTAAACAAACACCCTGTACCAGCCACTACCAGGTTAAACAATTTGTTTGCTCAGAACCACCAAGCACGGCATGCAGACTCTATTTCCCACGGCTTCAAACAGTAACCCGTGCAAAAATTACCATTTTGCCCTTCTGTTCAAAAATTACCAAAATGCCCGTCACTTCTTAGACCCGTAACTCAACCGTCCGATGTCCGTTTTCAGCGTGCCGCCTGTCTACGGACTCAGGGCATCAAGACCTACCCAACGGTCCTCGAGTCGTGTGAAAATCAGTTGTCCATAAAAAAGTCAACATTTTTCTCTCTTTCATCCAAATTACGAAAAGGCCCTTGGACTTCCGAACGTCATAACTTTTTCCCTGAACGTCAGAATTGGACGTGCCACCTGTCTAGGGACTCGTGACGTCCCGAACTACGTCACGGTCATAGGTCAACGTCCGTTTGACCGACCAATCAAAAAGTCAACAAATTAACCATACTATTCACAAGGGTAAAAACCTCATTTCATTTATTATTTTACAATTTTACATTCCTCGAATTTCCGGGGCGTCACAACCTCCCCCCTTAAGAAATTTCGTCCCGAAATTTTAAGGAAACAAGTAAGGAAACTGCTCTCGCATCTGCGCCTCGGGTTCCCATGTGGCTTCCTCCACATTCTGATTTCTCCCGAGAACCTTCACTAGGGGAATGGTCTTCTGACGTAGTACCTTATCTTTTTGATCCAAAATCTGTACCGGCTGTTCTTTAAAGCTTAAATCTTCTCGGAGTTCGATGTGTTGCTCCTCCTGTACATGAGATGCATCATGCACATACTTCCGTAGCATCGACACGTGGAAAATATCGTGGACTTTAGAAAGTTCTGGAGGTAGTGCCAATCTGTAAGCAACCCGGCCAATCCTCTCAACAATCTCGTATGGTCCGATAAAACGTGGACTCAGTTTCCCCCGTCGACCAAAACGGATAATCCCTTTCCACGGAGATAGCTTCAGGAAAACAAAATCTCCAACCTCAAATTCCAAGTCTCGAATCCGTCGATCAGCATAACTCTTTTGGTGATCCTGTGCCGCCTTCAATCTTTCTCGGATAATACCGACTGCTTCCTGGGTTAAGTCCATCAACTCCGGCCCTACTACCACTCGCTCTCCTACCTCCATCCAACAAATAGGTGTTCTGCACTGCTGACCATACAGTGCCTCATAGGGTGCCATCCCGATACTTTCCTGGTAACTGTTGTTGTAAGCGAATTCCATTAACGGCAAGTGAGTATCCCCCGAATCCTGAAACTGTAGCACACAAGACCTCATCATGTCTTCCAAGGTATGAATGGTCCTCTCTGACTGTCCATCGGTCTGTGGATGGAAAGCAGTACTGAAATGTAGATATGTTCCCAAGGTGGTTTGTAAACTCCGCCAGAACCTGGAAGTGAAACGCGGATCGCGATCAGACACGATCGACTCCGGTGTACCATGAAGTCGAATGATTTCCTTCACGAATAGTTGAGCCATTCGGTTGGGTTTATAAGTCTCCTGTACCGGCAGAAAATGGGCTGACTTGGTTAACCGGTTTACAATCACCCACACTCCGTCGAATCCACTCCGGGTCCTTGGCAACTTAAAGACGAAGTCCATGGTGATGTGGTCCCACTTCCACTCGGGAATCGGAAGTGGCTGTATAGCCCCGTAAGGTCTCTGCCGCTTCGCCTTAACCTACTAGCAAGTCAAGCATCTGCTCACGAACTCTGCAATGTCCTTTTTCATCCATGGCCACCAATAATGGCTCCGGAGAGTACGGTACATCTTGGTACCTCCCGGATGCATAACATAAGCCGAACTATGGGTTTCCTCCAGAATCTCAGCCGTAACTCTGCCACTGCGGGTACACACAATCGGCCCAACTTCACTAGTGCTCCATCACCTCGGATGGTAAAATCCCGTCTCTCACCTACTTCGACCTCAATCCTGTAGATACAGAGTATCGGATCTTGAAGTTGTGCTTCGATGATCTGATCGATTAACACTGGTCGTACATGGAAATTGGCTAATAGAGCTCCATGCTCGTCCGTCCCCAGTATAACTCCAGCCTTCCGGAGTTCCACTAACAAAGGGAGATACACCATCCTCAAGTGTGCAACTGATCTCGGTGATTTCCTGCTGAGTGCATCTGCCACCACATTTGCCTTACCCGGATGGTACTCAATCGTACAGTCATAATCCTTTATTAGCTCCAACCATCTTCGTTGCCTCATGTTAAGTTCCTTCTGGGTGAATAGATACTTTAGGCTCTAGTGGTCGGTGTATATCCTGCACGTCGCTCCGAATAGGTAATGTCTCCAAATTTTTAGAGCATGAACTTCCACCGCCAACTCCAAATCATGGGTAGGGTAGTTCAATTCATGAGTCTTTAGCTGCCGTAATGCGTAAGCGATAACCTTACCATTCTGCATTAACACGCAACCCAAACCTTGTAGCGATGCATCACTAAAGACCACGAACTCTCCACTATCATCTGGCAATGCAAGGACGGGTGCAGTGGTCAACCGATACTTGAATTCCTGAAAAATATGTTCACACTGCTCGTCCCAAATGAACTTCACCCCTTTCCGAGTCAATCGAGTCAACAGTGCAGCAATCTTGGAGAAACCCTCCACGAATCTCCGATAGTAACCCGCTAACCAGACAAAACTCCGTACCTATGTCACTGTTCTCGGTCTGGCCCAGTTAGTCACCGCTTCTGTCTTCTGGGGATCCACGCTAATCCCATCAGCTGATATCGCATGTCCCAGAAAAACAATACTGCTCAGCCAAAACTGGCACTTACTCAGCTTGGCGTACAACTGTTCCTGTCTCAGTTTCCCTAATACCAACCGTAGGTGTTTCTCATGTGCTCTGGCACTCCTTGAGTACACCAGGATTTCGTCAATGAACACAATCACAAATTTATCCAAGTAAGATCGGAAGACCCTGTTCATCAGAACCATGAATGCTGCTGGAGTATTCGTCAAGCCGAAAGGCATCACTAGGAACTCGTAATGTCCGTAACGGGTCCGAAATGCCGTTTTTGGAACATCCTCCACCGCAATTCTCAGCTGGTGATACTCGGACCGTAAATCAATCTTCGAGAAGCACTGTGCTCCCCGTAACTGGTCGAATAGGTCATTGATCCTGGGTAGAGGGTACTGGTTCCTCAGTGTCACTTTATTGAGCTGTCGATAATCTACACACAATCGGAGGCTCCCCTCCTTCTTCTTCAAGAATAACACCGGTGCTCCCTGTAACAACTCGTCCCGAGAGCCGGGATAAGTAGAGTGATTAAGGTGTGATTAGTGTGGTTAAGCGGCGGTTAGGTGGTCCCGATAGGTCCTTGAGCCTAGAAGGACGAGTTTGCCCCTAGTTCGGGCAAAAACGTTGACTTTTAGTTCGGGTAGTCCGATGGACTTTGACCGGTGACCAGGACGTAGTTTAGGACGTCACGAATCCATAGGCAGGTGGCACGCCTGATTCCGACATCCGAGGAGGAAGTTGTGATGTTCGGAAGGTTGAGGGCATAATCGTAATTTGAGTAAAGTAGGGGGAAATAGTTGACTTTTTGTAGACTCGGGTTTTGGTATGTTGACCTAGGATGGTTAGATAGTTCTTGTCGTCCTGAGTTCGATGAGAGGCGGCACGTATTCATCGGACTTACGAAGCGAGAGATACGGGTCTAGGAAGTTGTGGCAAAACCGTAAAAATGAGTTAAATTGGAGGGTAATTTGGTCTTTGTGGCACATTGGGATTTGTGCACAGAGAAAGGAAATGAACGGCTGAGATTGGGCCATGTGGGAGTGGGTGGAGTGGATTGTGACATGTGGCATGTGTGTAGAGGATTTTGGTGGAATCCTGTGCATACACGGCCCATATAATTGGGGTGCAGCCGTGCCCGTGATCTTGTGTGTACACAGAGAGAAACAGAAAACAGAGGGAGATTTTGAGGGCAAATTGAAGGCTGATTGTGGTGGTTGATGAGTTCTGGTGAGTGAGTGAGGGACGGGAGATCGAAGGGAAGCTGGTGAGGTGGTTGAGCGGTGCAGCGGGTGTGTGTGTGTGAGGTGTGAGCCACGGGAACCAGGGAGGAACTCTGGGAGAAAAACAGAGAAGTTGGGTGGTGGTGCAGCCATGGTCAATCACTCGAGGTCAAGGGAAGTACTCAGAGGACGGAGGAAGACAGGAGGAGCTACTACCTCACGGCTGAGCTCACGACGGCGGCAGGAGGACAGGTAAATCCTCACCTCCGATTCCTTGCTCTGTTTAGCCATTGAATTTCAAGTCGAGAATCGTGAGTCTAGAGGTCGAGTCGAGAGGAATGGAGGTCAGGGTGAGGTTTAGGAGGGTCCTAGGCGTCGACTAGGATGGTCGCCGTGACGGGGGTGTACACGGCGGAGCTCAGACGACGGCAGGCACTCTGATGCTCTGTTTTGCCGTGATGTTCGAACCCAAAGTCGTCGAGCTTGGGGCTGAGTCGAAGGTCTAGGAGGGTTGGTTTAGGTTCAGTGAGGGGCAGGGAAGAGTTTGGTGAAGCCACCGTGAAGGGAGGTGAGCTGGGTGGCTGGATCGTGAAACAGGGGGAGTTGACCGTCTGGGTTCGAGCTTCAGTCGACGGGCTAGGGACAGTGTCGAGGTGAACGGAGTTGGGGAATCAATAGGGTTGGTCTGGACGATGCTGTTGGTGAAGAAAGGAGCCATTTTAGTGGACGGAAGAAGGAGAATCGTGCACGCCGGTCTGAGTTGCAGACCACTATGTCGAACCGGGTTCGTCTGAGGAAGACGGTGCACTGTAGCAGCGCATAAGGGCCACGCGCAGCCACGTTGGGCGGCGCGTGGGGGCGCGTGCGGCGGCGATGGGGAAAACGGTCAACATGGTTTTTGGTCTAGGAGGTATGGTGAGTTCAATGGAAGTGGTTTTGGGTTGTGCGGACGTCGTTTGAGTTTAGTTCCGCGAGGGTGAAGGTTTAGGGTCCCGGGTTATTACGTTTAGGATTCGGGGAATTTTGAGGAAAATTAGGTGAACTTTCGTGAACGTGTTAGTGACGTAATTTGATGATTGTGAACAGGATCGGGATTTCCCGAGGAAGCCGAGGAACGTGCTGGACGTTCGGGACGCGAGTAGGGCTCAGTACTGTGAGTGGACCTTTTTCCTTAAACTCGAGCATGCATACCTGTGTTCTATAATTGTTTTATGATGTTGATTATGATTCTATGTTTATTGAATATGTTTGGTTGGTTTTACATTATTGCACGTTTTTCGAGAAATACGGTATTTGGCACGTTTTACGAGAATGTCGATTTCTGAGTAAAATGCCAGGGTTTTGGGATTTTTAAAGGATAACTAGTTTGATTGCTTACAAAGGGGTTTTGAAACATGATTTGGTATTTAAATGAATTGGATTTTACAGTTGGAAAGTGGATTCCGGATTTGGGTTCGGAATGACGGTTCTGGATGCCGGAAGGGCATCGGACCAGTGGTTTCGGATTCGGGTTTGGATGTGGATTGGTAAATGGTTTTCAAATGCTTTTGGGATTGGATTTTCTGGATCTGGATATTGGGTTTAAAGACCCGGATATATGTGACGGGGGACCGGCCGGATTGGGTTTAAAGACCCGGATTGAGTTTAAAGACTCGGGAGTTTAAAGACTCGAATATATATATATTGATATTTCCCCCGTAGGCCTTGAGTTTAAAGACTCGGATATGATTAAGGCCTAGATTGAGTTTAAAGACTCGGGAGTTTAAAGACTCGGATAGGTCCAGCAGGTTTGATCGGAAAAGAATGAATTGATGTTAATGGGTTCTGATACAGTTTTATGATACATATGCAGTGGTTTTTCTAACTGTTTTCTAATGTTTCTGTTTCTTATGATGTGGTATTTTAATAACTGGGTTATGCATGTGGTTTTCAAAACGGAGGGCTAAACCTGGCTTTATCATAAAATGGTTTTAGAAACCTTTCTGTTATTATCGTCCACTCACATCTTCTGCTTTAAATTGCCCTCCAGGCTGTGGAGCTAGCGCGGGGTCTTGACGTCGAGGCAGTGTCCGAGGCATAGAAGTGACGTGAGGGATTCCCGGAATAGTTCAAAGTCTTCCGTGTGCGTGTACATTATTGGTTTCTAGTCCCTTGTATTTTCGTACTATGCTCTGTAAACGATAACTTTGGGATATTGTGTTTAATTACTCCTGCGTCTGACTGGGTTTGAGTGAGTTTTACTTGGGTATTGTGTCGGGGAGTCGGACGGGAGCGGGATTTACCTCGGGTTTCGGGGTGAAACCGGGGTGGGTCCTGACACTCCCCACGGTGAAGTACTCGGTCGGATGAATCCCAAATCCACCAACTCCTGCAACTGAGTCTTGAGTTCCCGTAACTCGGTCGGCGCCATCCGGTATGGTGCCTGGGATATAGGTCAGGTACCGGGGAGTAGTTCAATCGTAAACTCGATCTCCCGCGGTGGTGGTAATCCAGGTAAGTCTTCCAGGAACACATCCGGAAACTCTCGCACCACTGTTATCTCATCGATACTCGGAGTATCAACCTGCTCCGTCACAACATGCGCCATATAACCCTAGCATCCCTTCCGTAGAAGTTTGGTAGCGACAAGTGAAGAAATCACTTCAGGAAGGGAACCGTCATGTGCGCCAAGAAAGACAACTTCCGGCAAACCCAGAATTCACAGAATCACTTGCCTACTACAACAATCAATGAGCGACCCGTGCTCCGATAACCAATCCATCCCTAAAATCACATCGAAGTCATGGATATCCATAATAATTAATTCCGCTGGTAGATCCACATCCTCTACTCTCACCGGGGACCTCCGAACCACCTGATTCACCAAGTACACGATTCCCATCGATGTGCCAACACCCATCTCGCTATCTAAAGTTGATACCTCACAATATAGCATACCCGCACAACTCCTAAAAATAAAAGAGTAAGTAGCCCTGCATCCATCAATACACGTACAAGAAGGTTTGAGATATGAAGAGTACCTGTAACCACACATGTGGCTGTCCTAGCCTGCTGCTGAGTCACTACAAATACGCGAGCCCTGGGCCCCGCAGTCTGTCCGCCCCACGCGCGCCACACTCAGCACCACGGTCACCTCCTTGTCCTCGACCTCCGACGGTGTTGGAAGCTGAACTCTGCACAGCACTGGAGCCCCCTGCATCGTTGCTCCTAGACAACAGTGGCAAATCTCAGGCATAGTGGCCCACTCCTCCACAAGAAAAGCAGCTGACTGTCCTTGGCCTGTCCGAAGACCCACCGGATGCACCACTCCAAGATGAATGCTGCCTTGAGCTAAACCTCGATCCTGTCCTCAGAGCTCCCATGTCGACCCGACCAGCCACGACCTCGTAAAGATGAAGGTGCTCCTCTGTAACTTCCTCCCTTGGTGTTTCTCTGGCCCATTGGTCCAAGGTATGGACGATCCCGACGTCGCCCCTCACCTGAAGGCTGTCGTACCTGGTGTGCCGCCAGACTGGCCTCGACACGAACAGCTGCGTCGACCATGTCTCTCAGAGTAGCGTGACTGGCAGCTGTCACACCTGCCCGAATCTCCCCTCGGAGTCCCAATTCAAACCTCTGACACTTGTCTTCCTCTGTGCTCACAAAAGCTGCCGCGAACCGAGAAAGTCTCTCAAAAGTCTATTCATAGTCCGCAACGGACATATCTCCCTGCTCCAGCCGCAGGAACTCTGCCTCCTGTGCAGCCCGAAACGATCGCGGGTAGTACTGATCCAAGAATCTGGCACGGAAGACCTCCCAGGTAGTGGTGTGGACAGACCATCCTGACATCTCTAGACCATGCCACCACTGATAAGCTCCACCCTCTAGTAGGAAGGCCGCCAATGTCACCCGCTCGCCCGGTGGGCAGTGCATCACCGTAAAAATCCTTTCCCACTTAGCAATCCATTCATAGGCATCCTCGGGGTTTGATCCCCCGCTGAAAGCAGTGGCTCCCAAACGCTGAGCCCGTTCGATACTTGCGCATTCCATTTCTCTCTCTAGTTCCTCATCAGTCCGTGCTTGAGGAATTCTCCTTGGAGGCATAACCAACTGTTAAGAGGCATAGATTAGATAACATCTTCCTTAAACTTGAAAAGTACCTAGTACTGAACGCTAGTCTAGCATGCTGACCACAACCTAGTGCTCTGATACCAAGCTGACAGGACCCGCCCCGATCCCTCGGGGACTACAAGAGGACGTGCCCTGCTCCCGTCAGACACCCGAACCAACATTCCAATTTTAACCTTAAAGTTTCAAAAGCATAAATATCCGAAATAAATTTATACAAACAATTCGAATTCAAAAGATGTCAGACAAGGGATAATGGTGCCCTGGGAGATGAACAATGAGGTTATGAGATGTTTGATGGATGCACAAATTTTAGTGGGGTCTGGGAGATGGTGGACTGGGTAGGTTAACCCGCAGGATAACAGGGTACCGGGAGATGAACAGTACCACTTGGGACCCATGCACCAACTGTTCATCTCCCCGCTAGACTGGGTAGGTTAACCCGCAGGATAGCTTAGAGTCGTGCTCGGAATTTGTATTTTGGACATTATCCCTTGTTTGACATCTTTTGAATTCGAATTGTTTGTATAACCTTATTTCGGATATTTATGCTTTTGAACTTTTAAGGTTAAATTTGGAATGTTGGTTCGGGTGTCAGACGGGAGCAGGGCACGTTCCCTTGTGGTCCCCGGGGGATCGGGGCGGGTCCTGTCAACTTGGTATTAGAGCACTAGGTTGGGGTTAGCATGCTAGACTAGTGTTCAGTACTAGGTACTTTTCAAGTTTAAGGATGATGTTATCTAATCTATGCCTCTTAACCGTTGGTTATACCTCCAAGGAGAATTCCTCAAGCACGGACTGACGAGGAATTAGAGAGAGAAATGGAATGCGCAAGTATCGAACGGGCTCAGTGTTTGGAAGGCACTCCTATCAGCGGGGGATCAAACCCCGAGGATGCCTATGAATAGATTGCTAAGTGGGAAATGATTTTTACGGTGATGCACTGCCCATCGGGCGAGCGGGTGACATTGGCGGCCTTCCTACTGGAGGGCGGAGCTTATCAATGGTGGCATAGTCTAGAGATGTCAGGATGGTCTGCCCACACCACTACCTGGGAGGTCTTACGTGCCAGATTCTTGGATCAGTACTACCCCCGATCGTTTCGTACTGCACGGGAGGCAGAGTTCCTGCGGCTGGAGCAGGGAGATATGTCCGTTGCGGACTATGAGCAGACTTTTGGGAGACTTTCTCGGTTCACGGCAGCTTTTGTGAGCACAGAGGAAGACAAGTGTCAGAGGTTTGAACTGGGACTCCGAGGGGAGATTCGGGCAGGTGTGACAGCTGCCAGTCACGCTACTCTAAGAGACATGGTCGACGCAGCGGTTCGTGTCGAGGCCAGTCTGGCGGCACACCAGGCACGACAGCCTTCAGGTGAGGGGTGACGTCGGGATCGTCCATACCTTGGACCAATGGGCCAGAGGAACACCAAGGGAGGAAGTTACAGAGGAGCACCTTCATCTTTACGAGGTCGTGGCTGGTCGGGTCGACATGGGAGCTCTTAGAGGACAGGATCGAGGTTCAGCTCAAGGCAGCATTCATCTTGGAGTGGTGCATCCAGTGGGTCTTCGGACAGGCCGAGGACAGTTAGCTTCTTTGCTTATGGAGGAGCGGGCCACTATGCCCGAGATTTCCCACTGTTGTCTAGGAGAAACGATGCAGGGGGCTCCAGTGTTGTGCAGTTCGGCTTCCAACACTGTCGGAGGTCGAGGACAGGGAGGTGGGCGTGGTGCTGAGTGTGGCGCGCGTGGGCGAGGACACACTGCGGGGCCCAGGGCTCGCGTATTTGTAGTGACTCAGCAGCAGGCTAGGACAGCCCCAGGTGTGGTTATAGGTACTCTTCATATCTCAAACCTTCTTGTACGTGTATTGATAGATGCGGGGGCTACTCACTCTTTTATTTCGAGGAGTTGTGCGGGTATGCTAGATTGTGAGGTATCAGCTTTAGATAGAGAGATGGGTGTTGGCACACCGATGGGAATCGTGTACTTGGTGAATCAGGTGGTTCGGAGGTGCCCGGTGAGAGTAGAGGATATGGATCCACCAGCGGATTTAATTATTATGGATATCCATGACTTCGATGTGATTTTAGGGATGGATTGGTTATCGGAGCATGGCTCGCTCATTGATTGTAGTAGTAGGCAAGTGATTCTGCGAAGTCCGGGTTTTTCGGAAGTTGTCTTTCTGGGGGAACGTGACGGTTCGCTTCCTGAAGTGATTTCTTCACTTGCCGTTACCAAACTTCTACAAAAGAGATGCCAGGGTTATCTGGCGCATGTTGTGACGGAGCAGGTATATACTTCGAGTATCGATGAGATACCAGTGGTGCGAGAGTTTCCGGATGTGTTCCCGGAAGACTTACCTGGATTACCACCACCGCGGGAGATCGAGTTTACGATTGAACTACTCCCTGGTACCCGACCTATATCCCAGGCACCATACCGGATGGCGCCGACCGAGTTACGGGAACTCAAGACTCAGTTGCAGGAATTGATGGATTTGGGATTCATCCGACCGAGTACTTCACCGTGGGGAGCACCGGTGTTATTCTTGAAGAAGAAGGAAGAGAGCCTCCGATTGTGTGTAGATTATCGACAGCTCAACAAAGTGACACTGAGGAACTAGTACCCTCTACCCAGGATCGATGACCTATTCGACCAGTTGTGGGGAACACAGTGCTTCTCGAAGATTGATTTACGGTCCGGGTATCACCAGCTGAGAATTGCGGAGGAGGATGTTCCGAAAATGGCATTTCGGACCCGTTACGGACATTACGAGTTCCTAGTGATGCCTTTCGGCTTGACGAATACTCCAGCAGCATTCATGGATCTGATGAACAGGGTATTCCGATCTTACTTGGATAAATTTGTGATTGTGTTCATTGACGACATCCTGGTGTACTCAAGGTGTGTCAGAGCACATGAGAAACACCTATGGTTGGTATTACGGAAACTGAGACAGGAACAGTTGTACGCCAAGCTGAGTAAGTGCCAGTTTTGGCTGAGCAGTATTGTTTTTCTGGGACATGTGATATCAGCTGATGGGATTAGCGTGGATCCCCAGAAGACAGAAGCGGTGACTAACTAGGCCAGACCGACAACAGTTACAGAGGTACGGAGTTTTGTCGGGTTAGCGGGTTACTATCGAAGATTCGTGGAGGGTTTCTCCAAGATTGCTGCACCGTTGACTCGATTGACTCGGAAAGGGGTGAAGTTCATTTGGGACGATTAGTGTGAACAGAGTTTTCAGGAATTGAAGTATCGGTTGACCACTGCACCCGTCCTTGCATTGCCAGATGATAGTGGAGAGTTCGTGGTCTTTAGTGATGTATCGCTACAAGGTTTGGGCTGCGTGTTAATGCAGAATGGTAAGGTTATCGCTTACGCATCACGGCAGCTAAGACTCCTGAATTGAACTACCCTGCCAATGATTTGGAGTTGGCGACGGTAGTTCATGCTTTAAAAATCTGGAGACACTACCTATTCGGTGCAACGTGCAGGATATACACCGACCACCAGAGCCTAAAGTATCTATTCACCCAAAAGGAACTTAACATGAGGCAACGAAGATAGTTGGAGCTAATAAAGGATTATGACTGTACGATTGAGTACCATCCGGGTAAGGCAAATATGGTAATAGATGCACTCAGCAGGAAATCAGTGGGATCAGTTGCACACTTGAGGAGGGTGTATCTCCCTTTGTTAGTGGAACTCCGGAAGGCTGGAGTTATACTGGGGATGGACGAGCATGGAGCTCTGTTAGCCAGTTTCCATGTACTACCAGTGTTAATCGATCGGATCATCGAAGCACAACTTCAGGATCCGATACTCTGTATCTACAGGATTGAGGTCGAGGCAAGTGAGAGACGGGATTTTACCATCCGTGGTGATGGAGCACTAGTGAAGTTGGGCCGATTGTGTGTACCCGCAGTGGCAAAGTTATGGGCCGATATTCTAGAGGAAGCCCATAGTTCGGCTTATGCCATGCATCCGGGAGGTACAAAGATGTACCGTACTCTCCGGAACCATTATTGGTGGCCAAGGATGAAAAAGGACATTGCAGAGTTCGTGAGCAGTTGCTTGACTTGTCAGCAGGTTAAGGCGGAACGGCAGAGACCTTACGGGGCTATGCAGTCACTTCTAATTCCCGAGTGGAAGTGGGACCACATCACCATGGACTTCGTCTTTAAGTTACCAAAGACCCAGAGTGGATTCGACTGAGTGTGGGTGACTGTAGACCGGTTAACCAAGTCAGCTCATTTTCTGCCGGTATAGGAGGCTTATAAACCCAACCGACTGGCTCAACTGTTCGTGAAGGAAATCATTCGACTTCATGGTACGCCGGAGTCGATCATGTCTGATCGCGATCCGCATTTCACTTCCAGGTTCTGGCGGAGTTTGCAAACCACCTTGGGAACAAACCTACATTTCAGTACTGCTTTCCATCCACAGACCGATGGACAATCATAGAGGACCATTCAGACCCTGGAGGAAATGATGAGGTCTTGTGTGCTACAGTTTCAGGATTCGTGGGATACTTATTTGCCATTAATGGAATTCGCATACAACAACAGTTATCAGACAAGTATCAGGATGGCACCATACGAGGCACTGTATGGTCGGCAGTGCAGAACACTTATCTGTTGGATGGAGGTAGGAGAGGAAGTGGCAGTAGGGCCGAAGTTGATGGACTTAACGCAGGAAGTAGTCCGTATTATCAGAGAAAGATTGAAGGCGGCACAGGATCGCGAAAAGAGTTATGCTGATCGACGGATTCTAGACTTGGAATTTGAGGTTGGAGATTTTTTTTTCCTGAAGCTATCTCCGTGGAAAGGGATTATCTGTTTTGGTCGACGGGGGAAACTGAGTCCACGTTTTATCGGACCATACGAGATTGTTGAGAGGATTGGCCGGGTTGCTTACAGATTGGCACTACCTCCACAAATTTCTAAAGTCCACGATGTTTTCCACGTGTCGATGCTACGAAAGTATGTACATGATGCATCTCATATACTGGAGGAGCAACCCATCGAACTCCGAGAAGACTTAAGCTTTGAAGAACAGCCGATACAGATTTTGGATCGAAAATATAAGGTACTACGTCAGAAGACTATTCCCCTAGTGAAGGTTCTCTGGAGAAACCAGAATGTGGAGGAAGCCACATGGGAACCCGAGGCGCAGATGCGAGAGCAGTTTCTTTACTTGTTTTCTTAAAATTTCGGGGACGAAAATTCTTAAGGGGAGGGGGGGGGGGGGGGGAGGTTGTGACGCCACGGAAATTCGAGGAATATAAAAATGTAAAATAATAAATGAAATGACGTTTTTACCCCTGTGAATAGTATGGTCAATTTATTGACTTTTTGATTGGTCGGTCAAACGAACGTTGACCCATGACCGTGACGTAGTTCGGGACGTCACGAGTCCATAGACAGGTGGCACTCCAATTCTGAAGATCAGGGAAAAAGTTATGACGTTCGGAAGTCCAAAGGCATTTTCGTAATTTGGACGAAAGAGGGGAAAATGTTGACTTTTTGATTGACAACTGATTTTCACACGACTCGAGGACCGTTGGGTAGGTCTTAATGCCCTGAGTCCGTAGACAGGCGGCACGCTGAAAACAGACATCGGACGGTTGAGTTACAGGTCTAGGAAGTGAAGGGCATTTTGGTAATTTTTGAACAGAAGGGAAAAATGGTAATTTTTGCACTGGATACTGTTTGAAGCCGTGGGAAACAGAGTCTGCACGCCGTGCTTGGTGGTTTTGAGCAAACAAATTGTTTAACCTGGTAGTGGCTGGTACAGGGTGTTTGTTTAATCATTTTGAGGCAGTGGAGAGCACAGTGTGAGGACTGAACCAAGCACCAGGCACGGGCACCCTTGTTTAATCGAATTGAGTATGTATTGCGGGAAAAAAATTCTCGAGTGGAACTGAGAGGATTCCCATTGGTGTTGGGTCACAGTTCAGTTAACAGAGAGATGGGGATTGAGAGGAGTTCATTTCGGTGTTTGAGAGTCTGAAAATTGAGAGAAAACAGAGAGTTGGAAAATCTGAAAAAAAAAAAAAAAATTGGAGGGAAAAATCGAGTTTAATCTGGGAGGCGAGTTGGACGAAACCAAGGATCGAAATAGCTTTCTGGAACCAATTGGAGTTCAACCATATCATCTCTGAGGTGATTCGACCACGGCTTGGCTTGGAACCCAAGTTCCAGTTTCGAAGAAATTTCAGTGTTTTGGACGACGACTTCCAGGTGAGTATTCGTTCTATTGGTTGTGTGTTTTGGTTCGTATTGGTCATAGCAAGCTTCCTGTTAAGTTAATTTGAAAATGGGATTGAAACCAGTGAGTTATGGTGGTCGACCCGTTTGGTTGATCACGGGTCGAAGGGTTATTTTAGGACCTGTTGAGATGAATTAATGACTGAAAACTCAAATTAAATGGTTAGGGAAGATCTTAGGTTTAAAAACGAGGGAAATCGAGTGGAAATTGGTGGTTAATTGGCAGGGTCGAGTCGCGGGTTGAGGACCCGTTTATCATATGTACGGGTGAAGGAGACGACACTGTAGCTACAGTGTTAGGCGCGTGGCTTTCAGGCGCATCCACTTTGGGCGGCGCGTGATGGCGCGTGAAGCCTCATCTCCGGTCACGGTCAACTAGAGTTTTCATCCTTTCAGTATTTTGAACATTTTGAGTTTAATAATCGAGTTGATCGGGGATCGTTAAGTTGGTCTGAATAGGGCCGGTTGCCTCGGGAAGCATGTTCGGGCGGCTTTCCCGAGCCGGTTTCAATTTAGGAATTCTTGGTTGATTGTTAAGAACTTGTAGTGACCTTTACGTGTGATTTTGGACTGACAGGGATCACACAATAGTTCCGGGACAAGGTTTTACGCACAGTTTTGCAGCAGAATTGTACTGTGAATGGGCCCGATTTCATTAAACCCTTGCATGCATAACTGTTTTCACTTATATATATATATATATACATGCTGGAATCAAGTTATGGTTTTGATTATCTTGAAATTATGGTTATGGCACGATTTACGATGGTTATGGTTACCGTCACCAGGCACCACAAGCCTGAAAAGTATCTTACCTCGAACCATGTACAAGGTACACACATCTATCCATCGACTAGACTACAACCACCTAGGTCATAGCCAAACACGTTTCGAATAATGGAGTCCATTTGTCCAAACCCGCATTAGACAAATCAAAACTCCACCCATCATTCAGTTCCAAACCCAAATCCGAATCCGCAATTTCGTAAGAAATCCCGAATCCAAACCCAGACATCATATTCTTAATCCATTTCCAAATCCGAATCCGAAATGATTATTCCGTAAGCTAGCATTGGGAATAATCAGTCCGCACCCAAATCCAGAAATCCATCTTCAAGTTCAAAAATCGAATCCTGGATCGTCACCCAAAAATTCGATTCCAAAACCCGAAATCTTGTTCACGTCTACCAAGACACACCAAAACCGAACCTATCGGTTACCTGCTCAAATACATTCGATTGACTTCATAGGGAAGCCAATCCCATCATCCACACGTCTAAGGTTGACAAAATTCGACCACGTTAGAAACCTACTCACCCGAGTAATATACCATACGGGATTCACTTTGAAAAGAAGTTCAGTCCCTTCATTTACGACTCACATACCAATGTAAGGGTGATAAACTCTCCCCCTATCTGGATCATCAAAATCACGACCCAGATACAATACTGCATCCCTGACTATAAACGTCTCGATCCTGCTCCACCTAGGATCCACACAGTTAACTACTAGACTCCAAACCATAGGGTCTTACACCCTCAACTAATCTGCATACTGTCGCAACGTTCGGCAACCAACTCCCACATCTAAACAGATCAGTCAACGACGAGACACACCGAGACTGTGGGTTCTCACTGATTACCTCGTATCGATCATTGCCATTCCACCTAGGAAAAACCAAGGATGATCCAAACCGATGACGCCAATACTCATCCTACGTGAATGCAAATAAAACTCGCTGCACTCACCACGTCATGTAAACCAACATCGTCTGCCACCAAGCAGAAAATGAGAAATCTCATTTACCTAACTTCGAATACGCAACTCCTCCTGATGACCCCAAACACACATAGGCCCACCAACCAATGCACGCTCAATGTACTGGTAGCCACAATCAACATATGCCAGGGCAGAAAGTAAGAAGTCAACCCCGAATGACTTCAGAATACCTATCACTGATGCGGAAACAAGCACTCCTCTCATCCCACAATCACAACTCTCCGCGAAACTAAAGTTCCAACCGTGTTAGGAACAGACATGCTCCCAATGAGATCAAGCCCAACCACTGGACTTCCCACGTCCTCAACTCACTTGGACAACCACGTGTCCGCAATCAATCCAATACTCAGACCTCACGTCCGTTAATAACTATTTATGAACATACACTGATTCCGATTGGGAATTACTCAACTCTTTTTTTTTGGATGTGCATACATTACTACCTTCGTTCCACATCTCAACCTTTACAAGTTCAACCCACGAGTTTCCATGTTTTTCACAATCACAAAATCCCACATCTATACCACCAATGATTTTTCTCGCCTTTTCCAATTTCAGTAATTTCCTTATACCTTCTAAGGGTATTAGAAACATACAATCATACCAATCTCAGAGTTGACAACAACTTCCCAAATCCACTATTTCTCATGACATAGGGGACGTCATCCTAAGATTCCTCCTCTCTCAATCATACCTTTTTATCCACTCATCCCTTGTCATCTCATCATTGTTGGGACTTATCCCAACACCTCACAATCTTCGCCGGATCCCATCTAGTCCATGGATCAACCACTACTGAATTACAAACACCGAACATATGTCCATCATGACAGAGTCACATCCCAACTCGTGGCTCATCACAGTCTCAATCACCGACACCAGCACCAATGCACTATCATCAACACTTGTATCAGCACACAGGCATCCAACTAGTATTTGCACCCGCATACAAAGATCCAGACGAGCACACAGTGTGCCAAGTTGATACCCCTGGATCTCCGCTCATATCGAGCGATGATCCCGTACCTCTACTCGTACTCCACAACTATGGGTACCACCACTCTGACAATCCACATCAGTGATAATGAACGTTCCCTGATTCTCAACTACTACAACCACACCAAGTACTCTCGATAATCAGTCATCTCCACAAGACTACCGTCCAACAATCATCGCTATCGAGATCCGTATCCACACGTTTCACTATTATTCGGTCCAACTCAGAATTCCATATTTCATCTCATAACCGTACCCGTGGATCGAATCTCATCACAATATAGGGTGCCACAATCACATCTTATGGTTCAGAGGAACCCAACTGTCCTCTGCAGTAAAATCCACAACCTAACCGACCCCGCGGTCCTAACATCGTATAGACGTCAATTCCAATCCTACCATCAACTCAACGTGGGTTCCACCACGAAGGTCATCGGCTAACTCCGATGTACCAATATCCCTTACTCTAGCAATCACCACCAGGGTTCACATTTTAGACCATTACTCAACCGAGGTTCACATTTCCAAATCACTACTCAAATGGGGTTTCTCGAACCCAGCTGTGCCCAGCAACACAAAAATCTAATACCACATAACCGAACCGACGGTCCCACATTACTAGTTCATCACATACAACCCCACTTGGGTTGAATCACATTAACGCACGGCGTATCGGGCCAATCGTACTCTGTCCACTATTCAAAACACAAAGCTATCTATCAGGTTGATAACGAACTGCAGCCCAAAGAGACATCACACCCTTGACCTGCGCGCACAAAAAGGAGTAAACCTGCTCTGATACCACGCTGACACGACCCATCCCAATCCCCCCGGAATTACCGTGGGATGTGTCATGCTCCTGTCTGACACGAAGTGTCAGACAAGGGATAACCGAAAGCCACTGCCCCGACGGGCGTCCAGAGTGCGCAAGGATCGATGGAGGAGGCATGCAATGTCCCAGTCTCTGCTGCAGTCTCATCGTCGATCAACCTGAAGGGAATTAAAAACAATAAAGGCTGTGAGTGGACGAAAATAAATAAATTCATAAAACACATTTCACAAAGATATTTATGCCCTTCATTAAAACATATGAATGCATCGAAAACCAGTAAATAAATTATTTACTAAAACAACCATTAGGGCCTTAGCCCAGAAACCATAAACCAAATCATGTGGGTCTCTACCCAACACCATGAATACCGAAAACCAAACAGATATTATATAAATCCGACATCCAGAACACCAATTCCAATTTCCAAGTGGGCCATCGCCCAAAATAATAACCATAAATACCATTTCCAGGAAAAACATGTTTAAACCATCCTGGGCATCCCAGATGCCTAGCGTCCCAGACGCTCGACGTCCCGGACGTCATATCTCATGGTATAATAATAAGCAACGCGTGCTGCCCGGGGTCTCTCCGGGTCCATAACTCTGACATCCCAGATGTCTGACGTCTCAGACGTCTAATCATAGCAAACTTGCTCCTGAGTCACTATACGGTCCGGTAGCTCCGTACAATGACCCCTCGCAGGCAATGCACCGTGACTTCCCCAATGTCCCAGACACCTGGAGGAGACCATCACATATCCTCGTATCAAGATGGTTTATGGAAAACAGTTATCAATCATTGCAAACATCTCAAGGGCCCTGTCCGGAATTTCCATAAAACCATCACAAGTCCAAACATCTGATTTTCAATTCCAAAACCATTTATTCAAATCCATTTAGGGTCCACGGCCCTAAATCACATTTATAAATAATTGGGCCCCTTGTCCGATTTCCTAAAGCAATTGGGCCCCAGGCCCGATTACGTAACTCAATTGGACTTCAAGTCCGAGGTTTCCAAAACAATTGGGCCTCATTCCCGAGTTTATCATTCCAAATTCAAAACCATTTCATGAAATCATATCCAAACCATAAGTATGGAAACTCAGTGTAAAACCGGAAAAACCTCAATGTACGTGCAAGCACGTAAATCACCTCGAAATGCGTGAAACCATATAATTCACCAATATCCAAATCAACATCATATAATCACAATCATAATCCATATAAAATATTTATGCATGCATAAATTTTATAAAACCAAACTCCACTCACAGACCGTCCTACAATGCACCTCGATACGCGTGCCATAGGCCTTTCCAGGCCTGGTCACTATCACCGGGACTTCCAAACCTGTCCAAATCACATTAGAGGGTCACTAACCTCTTCATTAATCTCCTATCAAAGTCCCATAATTTTCCCAAATTTTTAACTATTTTTAAACTCGATTCAAAACCTTCGGACGTCCCGAACAATATCGAAACGGTGTCCGATTAACACGAAACCAATCTCAAAATGTTCGTTATAACGATTAGATTATATCACATGTTGAACACTTCCCCATTGGACCCATCACGCGCCCCCACACCCTGCCGCAAGCGACTGCGCGTGAAGCCCACGTGCGTGAATAGTGTCATCCCCTACCTCGCACTGAACCCGGTCCTCTGGTTTTTCCGGTTCGACCGGACCGGTGAACCGGTCTGGTCGGTTCTCAGCCAATGCTCAGTCATTTCCTACGTGTTCCTTTAGGTCCAACTAAGAGGTTTATGAAATCAAAATCGAGAAAACACGTCTAGATCTTTACCTCTGAACAAAAACCTGAAGCCCAGATTTTTCGATCGTCCTTCCTCTCGATCCAGCCCTCCTCGAGCCTCGAAATCAGGTCCATTGTGTTCGTCTCTGTCCCTAGGTCTTATTAGAAGCAACCAGGAGTTTAAAATCACAAATAAAACTCGACTCTCAAAACTTGAACACAGAGGAGCTCTCGGTCAACTTACCTGCCGTGAACCACCGTGCCGCCGCCGTCATCCTTTCTGTCTCTTAGTCCCTCACTAAGGTTGGTCTCTCACACACAAGCACAGAGGAGATGGTGAGGAGTGGTGTGTTTGTATGGAAGAAGGAAAAATGGGGTATCAGGTTGAGTTAAATCAGAGATGGTGGAATCTGTTTAGGATGGGAGGGATGAGATGGACGGTCTGGATTGAAGGCATAGATCAGATGAAGGGCCCAGATCAAAAGGTGAATTAAGTGGGAATTTTTAAATAATTTAAATCCTAATATTTTAATCCAATCTCACCAATCAAGGCTTAAGTCCATATTTTAAGGTTATTGGTCCATGGCCCCCACCTAGAATGTCTGACCCAATCAGAATAAGCCACGTGTCCTCGCCTCGTAATGTGCGCATCGTGAAATCAAACTTCCGTGACTCATAACTTCCCCGTTCGAAGTCCGATTTCAACATGTCGTCTGTCTATGAATTCGTATCATCCCGATCTACGTAACAGTTCTCGGCCCTCAGCCGTCGGACATCCCGGTCAAAAGTCAACATTTCGCCCCTTTTAACCAAAGTGCCCCTAGACTTCCGAACCTCGAACGTCAGAATCGAACGTGCCACTTGTCTATGAACTCGTGACGTCCTGAACTACGTCACGGTCATCGGTCAAAGTCCATTTGACTACCCGATCAAAAAGTTAACATTTTTCCCATTCCAAGGGTAAAACGGTCATTTTGCACATTTCGTCCGATTTCACTCAACTAATCCCAGATTAGTCATTCTAAATCATAATTAATTAATATTTAATCCCGATACTTGGGACGGGTCGTTACAACCTTCCCCCCTTAAAGAATTTCGTCCTCGAAATTCCAACCGATCTAATCTCAACAGTTCCTCCCTCCTTAATTAGTTTCGTTCTCGAAATTCCAACTGTCCTGATTCTATAAACACCCCGTGGAAAGTGAAATCAACTTCACAACACATGTACACTCGCACACCAACTAATCAGAACAAAAACTTGTCCGCACCCAAACGTACCACTAGTATTCACGTCGTATCGACTACATTCGACCCCGTCGAATGACAGAACCACACGTTTCGAATTGACACCACTTGTCAAATCTACCATTTTGTTGATGCAACAACTCGGCGGTTCCTTTCTCAATCACCAATCTATCCTGGTACCTACTCCCACTAGGAGTCATCAGACCTCACTCAACAATCCACGTTGACACATCCCGATAATCTAACACCACTTGACCGTTGTCAGTCAAAACCGTGTGGGACCAACCTAGGTCGGACCGGTGTGAGATGGGGATTGAGAGGAGTTCATTTCGGTGTTTGAGAGTTTGAAAACTGAGAGAAAAAAGAGAGTTGGAAAATCTGAAAAAAAAAAAATTGGAAGGAAAAATTGAGTTTAATCTGGGAGGCGAGTTGGACGAAACCAAGGATCGAAATAGCTTTCTGGAACCAATTGGAGTTCAACCATATCATCTCTGAGGTGATTCGACCACGGCTTGGCCAGGAACCCAAGTTCCAGTTTCGAAGAAATTTCATTGTTGTGGACGGCAACTTCCAAGCGAGTATTTGTTCAATTGGTTGTGTGTTTTGGTTCGTATTGGTCATACCAAGCTTCCTGTTAAGTTAATTTGAAAATGGGATGGAAAACAGGGAGTTAAGGTGGTCGACCCGTTTGGTTGATCACGGGTCGAAGGGTTGTTTTAGGACCTGTTGAGATGAATTAATGACTCAAAACTCAAATTAAGTGGTTAAGGAAGATCTTAGGTTTAAAAACTAGGGAAATCGAGTGGAAATTGGTGGTTAATTGGTCGGGTCGAGTCGCGGGTTGAGGACCCGTTTATCAAATGTACGGGTGAAGGAGACGACACTGTAGCTACAGTGTCAGGCGCGTGGCTTTCACGCGCAGCCACTTTGTGCGGCGCGTGAGGGCGCGTGAAGCCTCATCTCCGGTCACAGTCAACTAGAGTTTTCATCCTTTCAGTATTTTGAACATTTTGATTTTAATAATCGATTCGATCGGGGATCGTTAAGTTGGTCCGAATAGGGCCGGTTGCCTCGGGAAGCGTGTTCGGGCAGCTTTCCCGAGCCGGTTTCAGTTTAGGAATCCTTGGTTGACTGTTAAGAACTTGTAGTAACCTTTACGTGTGATTTTGGACTGACAAGGTTCTTACAATAGTTTCGGGACAAGGTTTTACGCACAGTTTCGGTGGACAAAATGGGGTGGGACATGGGCTAAATGGCTAGACTGGGTTTTAGGGTGATTCCGATGCATGTAACTGACCGGGCGCGTGAGTGCATGGTGGGCCCAAATGGGGATGAACAGTTCCAGCGGATTGAGCTCACCTGTACCGTGAGCACCGTGGGCCCAGCTCAGGTACATATACGGGGCTTCGAAGGTGCTCCGGACGTGGTGCTGATATCGGACTTCGAACGGGAAAATTACGGGTCACGGAAGTTCGATTTCACGATGCGCATATTACGAGGCAAGGACACGTGGTTTATTCAGATTGGGTCAGACATTCTAAGTGGGGCCCATGGACCAATAACCTTAAAATATGGACTTATGCCTTGATTGGTGAGATTGGATTAAAATATTAGGTTTTAAATTATTTTAAAAATTCCCACTTAATTCACCTTTTGATCTGGGCCCTTCATCTGATCTATGACTTCAATCCAGACCGTCCATCTCCTACCTCCCCATCTGAACAAATTCCACCATCTCTGATATAACTCAACTTGATACCTCATTTTCTTTCCCCCATACAAACACACCACACTCCACCATCCATTATCTGAGCTTGTTTGTGACCTTATGAGTATTGGTGTGTGACCGTGAAGGAGTGAAATCAGAGATTGAGGACGACGGGGTGATGGTGGCTCACGGCGGTGGCCACGGTTGGGAGAGGGGCGGTAGATGAACAGTAGGTGGGATGAGCTCAGGTGGGAGATGATCAGGGGACAGGTCCGGGACCGGGCCCAGCTCACCTCGGTTACCTGCGAGGGGTCATTCTACGGAGGGACCGGACCGTAGGATGACTCAGGAGCAGGATTGCTATGTTTGGACGTCTAGGACGTCGTGCGTCTGGGATGCCGTACCCGGACTAGGTTCAGGGATTGGACTCGGGATTGAGACTCCGAGTGGCACGCATAGCCTTGGGACTGTGACCTTATTGGACATCAGGGACGTTAGACATCTGGGATGTCAGGATTGGAGTGTATAGTGCAGTGACTATGGTTATATTTATGGTTTTATTATATGACTTGTGATATCTTATATGATTTTATGGTTTTAAATACTAATGCATGCATGTTTGGAAAACTGAGGGGTAAAAGTAAATGTTTTAATTATTAAACTGTTTTATAAACTTGAGTTTCGATCCACTCACCCTTAATGTTTTGGTGACCCCTCCAGGCCGTGCTACTGAGGTAGAAGAGGACCCTGAGGTTGAGGCATAGATCTACACTGCGCACCCGAACCCCTGTTAGGTAGGTTAGCCTGCAGAATAACTTAGAGTCGTGCTCGGAATTTGTATTTTGGACATTATCCCTTGTCTGATGTACGGGTGAAGGAGACGACACTGTAGCTACAGTGTCAGGCGCATGGCTTTCACGCGAAGCCACTTTGGGCGGCGCGTAAGGGCGCGTGAAGCCTCATCTCTGGTCACGATCAACTATAGTTTTCATCCTTTCAGTATTTTGAACATTTTGAGTTTAATAATCGAGTCGATCGGGGATCGTTAAGTTGATCAAAATAGGGCCGGTTGTCTCAGGAAGCGTGTTCGGGCGGCTTTCCCGAGCCGGTTTCAGTTTAGGACTTCTTGGATGAATGTTAAGGACTTGTAGTGACCCTTACGTGTGATTTGGACTGACAGGAATCGTACGGTAATTCCGGGACAAGGTTGTACGCGCGATTTCGCAATAGGACTGTACCGTGAGTGGGCCCGATTTCCTTAAACTCTTGCATGCATAACTATTTCCACTTATATATATATATATATGCTGGAATCAAGTAATGGTTTGATTATCTTGAAATTATGGTTATGGCACGATTTACGATGTTTGGGCTTGAGACCCGTCTGGTGGAATTTAAGTATTGTTTTGGATTATATATATACATATATATATATATATATATGCATGTGAATATCGATGATTATCTTTGGTACTGCACTGTATAGATCCACCCGTGTGATATTGTCTCCTCCGAATGTGGTACCCCGGAGTGGTCACAGCGCATTGCTTGCGAGGGGTCATTCTACGGAGGGACCGGACCGTAGGATGACTCAGGAGCAGGATTGCTATGATTGGATGTCTGGGACGTCGTGCGTCTGGGACGCTAGGCATCTGGGATGCCGTACCCGGACTGGGTTCGGGGATTTGACTCGGGATTGAGACCCCGAGTGGCACGCGTCGCCTTGGGACTGTGACCTTATTGGACGTCAGGGACGTCGAACATCTGGGATGCCAGGATTGGAGTGTATAGTGCAGTGACTGTGGTTATATTTTTGGTTTTATTATATGACTTGTGGTATTTTATATGATTTTGTGGTTTTAAATACTAATGCATGCTTGTTTGGAAAACAGAGGGGTAAAAGTAAATGTTTTAATTATTAAACTGTTTTATAAACTTGAGTTTTGACCCACTCACCCTTGATGTTTTGGTGACCCCTCCAGGCCGTGCTACTGAGGTAGAAAAGGACCCTGAGGCTGAGGCATAGATCTACACTGCGCACCTGAACCCCTGTTGGGTAGGTTAACCCGCAGGATAACTTAGAGTCGTGCTCGGAATTTGTATTTTGGACATTATCCCTTGTCTGACATCTTTTGAATTCGGATTGTATGTATAACTTTATTTCGGATGTTTATGCATTTGAACTTTTTAAGGTTAAATTTGGAATGTTGGTTCGGGTGTCAGACGGGAGCAGGGCACGTCCCCTTGTGGTCCCCGGGGATCGGGGCGGGTCCTGTCAGCTTGGTATCAGAGCCAGGTTTCGATCCTGGGACCTGTGGGTTATGGGCCCACCACGCTTCCGCTGCGCCACTCTGATCTATGCATCGGGAGATACCACTCTAATACCAAGCTGACAGGACCCGCCCCGATCCCCCGGGGACCACGAGGGGACGTGCCCTGCTCTCGTCTGACACCCGAACCAACATTCCAAACTTAACCTTAAAAGTTCAAATGCATAAATATCCGAAATAAAGTTATACATACAATCCGAATTCAAAAGATGTCAGACAAGGGATAATGTCCGAAATACAAATTCCGAGCACGACTTGAAGTTATCATGCGGGTTAACCTACCCAACAGAGGTTCAGGTGCACAGTGTAGATCTATGCCTCAGCCTCAGGATCCTCTTCTACCTCAGTAGCACGGCCTAAAGGGGTCACCAAAACATTAAGAGTGAGTGGGCCGAAACTCAAAGTTAATAAAACAGTTTAATAATTAAAACATATACTTTTACCCCTCCGTTTTCCAAACATGCATGCATTAGTATTTAAAACCATAAAATCATATAAGATATCACAAGTCATATAATAAAACCATAAATATAACCACAGTCACTGTACTATACACTCCAATCCTGACATCCCAAATGTCCGACGTCCCTGACGTCCAATAAGGTCACAGTCCCAAGGCTACGCGTGCCACTCGGGGTCTCAATCCCGAGTCCAATCCCCGAACCCAGTCCGGGTACGGCATCCCAGATGCCTAGCATCCGAGACGCTCGACGTCCCAGACATCCAATCATAGCAATCCTACTCCTGAGTCATCCTACGGTTCGGTCCCTACGTAGAATGACCCTTCGCAGGCAATGCGCCGTGACCACTCCGGTGTACCACATCCGGAGGAGACAATATCACACAGGTGGATCTATACAATGCAGTACCAAAGACAATCATCGATATTCACGGCGCATTGCCTAACATCGTAAATAGAATCCAAAACAATATTCAAATTCCACCAAACGGGCCCCAAGCCTGACATCGTAAATCGTGCCATAGCCACAATATCAAGGTAATCAAAACCATTACTTGAATCCAACATATATGTATATAAAGAAGTGAAAACAGTTATGCATGCAAGGGTTTAACGAAATCGGGCCTACTCACAGTACGATCCTACTGCAAAACTGTGCGTAAAACCTTGTCCTGGAACTACCGTACGATTCCTGTTAGTCCAATCACACACAAGGGTCACTACAAGTCCTTAACATTTATCCAAGAAGTCTTAAACTGAAACCGGCTCAGGAAAACCGTCTGAACACGCTTCCCGAGGCAACCGGCCCTATTCTGACCAACTTAACGATCCCCGATCAACTAGATTATTAAACTCAAAATGTTCAAAATACTGAAAGGATGAAAACTCTAGTTGACCTTGACCGGAGATGAGGCTCCACGCGCCCTCACGCGCCGTCCAAAGTGGCTGCGCGTGAAAGCCACGCGCTGACACTGTAGCTACAGTGTCGTCTCCTTCACCCGTTAGTCTGATAAACGGGTCCTCAACCCGTGACTCGACCCGGCCAATTAACCACCAATTTCCACTCGATTTCCCCCGTTTTTAAACCTAAGATCTTCCCTAACCATTTAATTTGAGTTCTGAGTCATTAATTCATCTCAACAGGTCCTAAAACAACCCTTCGACCCATGATCAACCAAACGTGTCGACCATCATAACTCACTGGTTTCAATCCCATTTTCAAATTAACTTAACAGGAAGCTTGCTATGACCAATACGAACCAAAACACACAACCAATTGATCGAATACTCACCTGGAAGTCGTCGTCCACAACATTGAAATTTCTTCGAAACTGGAACTTGGGTTCCTGGCCAAGCCGTGGTTGAATCACCTCAGAGATGATATGGTTGAACTCCAATTGGTTCCAGAAAGCTATTTCGATCCTTGGTTTCTTCCAACTCGCCTCCCAGATTAAACTCGATTTTTCCCTCCAATTTTTTTCATATTTTCCAACTCTCTGTTTTCTCTCAGTTTTCAGACTCTCAAACACCGAAATGAACTCCTCTCAATCCCCATCTCTATGTTAACTGAACCGTGACCCAACACCCGTGGGAATCCTCTCAGTTCCACTCTGGAATTGTTTCCCGCAAAACAGACTCAATTGGATTAAACAAGGGTGCCCGTGCCTGGTGCTTGGTTCAGTCCTCACATTGTGTTCTCCACTGCCACAAAACGATTAAACAAACACCCTGTACCAGCCACTACCAGGTTAAACAATTTGTTTGCTCAGAACCACCAAGCAAGGCATGCAGACTCTGTTTCCCACGGCTTCAAACAGTAACCCGTGCAAAAATTACCATTTTGCCCTTCTGTTCAAAAATTACCAAAATGCCCTTCACTTCCTAGACCCGTAACTAAACCGTCCGATGTCCATTTTCAGCGTGTCGCCTGTCTACGAACTTAGGGCATCGAGACCTATCCAACGGTCCTCGAGTCGTGTGAAAATTAGTTTTCAATCAAAAAGTCAACATTTTCCCCTATTTTGTCCAAATTACGAAAATGCCCTTGTACTTCCAAACGTCATAACTTTTTTCCTGATCGTCGGAATTGGACGTGCCACTTGTCTATGGAGTCGTGACGTCCTGAACTACGTCACGGTCATGGGTCAACGTCTATTTGACCGATCAATCAAAAAGTCAACAAATTGACTATACTATTCACAGGGGTAAAAACGTCATTTCATTTATTATTTTACAATTTTACATTCCTCGAATTTATACGACGTGAATACTAGTGGTACGTTTGGGTGCGGACAAGTTTTTGTTCTGATTAGTTGGTGTGCGAGTGTACACGTGTTGCGAAGTCGATTTCACTTTCCACGGGGTGTTTCTGGAATCAGGACAGTTGGAATTTCGAGAACGAAACTAATTAAGGAGGGAGGAACGGTTGAGATTAGATCGGTTGGAATTTCGAGGACGAAATTCTTTAAGGGGGGAAGGTTGTAACGACCCGTCCCGAATATCGGGATTAAATATTAATTAATTATGGTTTAGAATGACTAATCTGGGATTAGTTGAGTGAAATCGGACGAAATGTGCAAAATGACCGTTTTGCCCCTAGAATGGGCAAAATGTTGACTTTTTGATCGGGCAGTCAAACAGACTTTGACCAATGACCTTGACGTAGTTCAGGACGCCACGAGTTCATAGACAGGCGGCACGTTCGATTCCAACGTTCGAGGTGAAAGTTATGACGTTCGGAAGTCTAGGGGCACTTTGGTAATTTTGGTTAAAAGGGGCGAAATGTTGACTTTTGACCTGGATGTCTGATCGCTGAGGGTCGAGGACCGTTACGTAGATTGGGATGATACGAATTTATAGACATGCGGCATGCTGAAATCAGACTTCGAACGGGCCACCTGTCTATGAACTCGTGACGTCCTGAACTACGTCACAGTCATCGGTCAAAGTCTGTTTGACCAACCGATCAAAAAGTCAACATTTTGCCCATTCCATGGGCAAAACGGTCATTTTGCACATTTCGTCCGATTTCACTCAACTAATCACAGATTAGTCATTCTAAACCATAATTAATTAATATTTAATCCTGATACTCGGGACAGGTCGTTACAACTAAGGATTCTTTAAGATGTTACTTTGGAATTGTTAGTAAACCATGATGCAATAATGATTCTTCAAGATATTATTAGTTTTGAAGGATTTGCTTAATTACTAGGATCTGTTATTAAGTTTAGAAATTCAAGCCAAACTCACAGTGCAGATTGTCCAAAAAGAAAACAATTATTAGCATTTTTTTTACATATAATAATTAATAACAAAAAGCAATTAAGGTAAAAATCTATTTATTTTCTCTATTACAATTTGTTTCTTAATTAGTCTTTATATTCATATTTTTATGATAATGCCATTATTTATTAATTAAAAGACCTTCACATCATCTTATTTATAACCGTTGGATTTAGGAGATCTAAAGATTCAAATGTAGTGTAAATATAAGTGTCCATTAATTCTAAACATATATATATATATATATATATATTACCCTTATTTTTAACAGAAAAAATTAACAATTTTAATGGAATGATAATTACTGCATATTGGAGCATAATTCAAGGATGTCTAAGAATGAAAATTCAAAGACTATAGCTAATATTAGTGTAAAGTTTAGATACCATAACAATAGTTTTCACTTTGTATGAAATTTTGTTGGGTCTCAATTTGGTACTTTTGGAATCGCAGGCAACATTGATTGATCCATGCATAAAGGGGACGTTGAATGTGCTGAATTCGTGCTCGAAAGCGCGCGTAAGACGGGTTGTGTTAACTTCTTCTTGTTCTTCAATAAGATTTCGTTACGATGCAGAGCAGGTCTCTCCACTCAATGAATCACATTGGAGCGATCCTGAATACTGCAAAAACTACAATGTATATTACCCAACTGCATATCTTTGTATGTTAACTTCCACAAAAATGGATGATTTGCACAAAGATAACGATAATGTTTGTATTAATGCATGCATTGTATGCAGCTTTGGTATGCTTATGCTAAAACTACAGCTGAGAAAGAGGCATGGCAGCTGGCCAAGGAAACTGGAATGGATCTGGTGGTGGTAAATCCCTCTTTTGTAGTTGGACCTCTGCTGGCACCACACCCAACTAGCACCCTCCATATGATACTCACTATCACCAAAGGTTAGACTTTTTCATCGTCGACTTTCTCTTTACACGTTAAAACGTAATGGGTTTGTTTAAAAAAATTCGTTGATATTTATTTTTATTTCAATTTTGATCTCATCTATTTACATGGTTGATTGTTTTAGAATGTGTAATCATCGTTTCGTGCTTAGACTTTATGCATGTAGTCTCAAATTGATTCAACGCTTCAATTTTAAGTTTTAGTGTCAAATTTAGGAAACAGAAGCTCCAGAAAACTCAGATTAAAAAAAAAAAAAAAAAACCTCCAGAAAACAATTGTATATGTTTAAGTAATCAAGTCAATCAATATCTGTGATCACAATTGAAGAAATTGAGTAGAATGGTTTTTTCACAATGCGCCATCGATCTTTTATTAATAACACAATGTCGTGTATGGAGAAATCTGTTCCATCATCGGTAAATTGACTCCAAAACTTCTCAAACGGATGGGAACGAAATATAATTTTCAACAAAATATAATTTTCTCCTGGGAATTTGAAATGAGGATTGGAATTTGATTTGTAAGGTTCAAGAGGAGAGTACCCAAATACAACAGTGGGATTTGTGCACATTGATGATGTGTTAGCTGCACACCTACTAGCAATGGAGGAAAGCAGAGCATCAGGCAGGCTCATATGTTCCAGCGCAGTAGCACACTGGTCCCAAATCATTCAGATGCTGAGGGCCAAATACCCATCTTATCCATATGAAAACAAGTGAGTTGCTATTTATTTTTTTTTGTTAAATCAAATTATATTAAAGGGCAAAAACCCAACACAATGCGCAAGGCACAAAAATAACAACTCACAAGAGCTCAACACACCTCCCGTAGGAGAACACACCAAACTAAAAGTACCTACGAAATAACAACATTCCAATTCCTAGCAGTACGGATATTGGAAGAATTATGCCTAAAGTTAAGAGTACAAAACTTACTACGAATCATGGCAACGATAACATTAAAGACCACATCAGGAGGATTCCTGGTGTTGCTGAAAATCCGATTATTTCGCTCCTGCCAAATGTGGTAGACAGTCACAGTCAAGGCAAGACGCTTAGCAACCTGAGCCATCATTTTCCCACGCCAATGCTCAATAGCAGAAAAAACAGAATTCGGCCAATGAGAAGAAGACCAACCAGACTCTGCAATCGCCAAAATTCTCCTCCAAATACAAGAACTATAAGGACAACCAGACTCTGCTATTAAGTATTATATATATAAAGCAGCTCAAGCTCCTTCACACTTTGGGGCCATCGGTCATTTGTCTTTGGTCAATATTTATATTGATGTATTTCTGTAGGTCTAGCAGCCATGAAGGAGACAGTAACCCACACAGCATGGATACTAGCAAAATAGCTCAGCTAGGGTTTCCTCCATTCAAAACACTTGAACAAATGTTTGATGATAACATCTCAAGTTTCCAAGCTAAAGGATTTCTATAAATCAATCCACAAACCACAATGCGTATAAATGTTCCTAATGTGCCTTCTTTGATATATTTTAGATTTCAAACTCTTATTCACCCCCTAATTTAGTGTTAAGAACATATGATCAATAATTTTATATATGATTTTATTATGTTTTTGTATTGTTAAAATAAAATTCTTTAGTTATTAGCATCATTTTTTAATTAAAAATATTCACTAAGATGGTCTCAATTCTCTATTGAGTTCGATTCTAATAAATAATAAGATTAATATCAAATGTATAAATTTGATTCTAATAGTTACCAAAACACCAACTAGACTGATCGGTTTTCAACACCCCAAAATTTGTTGACAAACAAAATCGACCCATTTTTTTTTCTTTCCCACTCGTCAGATTTCTGTTTGCTCACAAACCCTAGTCACACCAAGACCATCTTGGCCACCGGTCCTAGGCTTTAGCCTAGGACCGGTGGCCCTCCCCATTTCCTCTTGTTTACCTCTCTATCCTCTCATCTCCTTCTCGTTCATCCCTCTCCTTGGATTTTGATAAGTCCTCTATCACTGTTTCACTTCTTTGCCGAGCGCCTCCACTGTTTCCCTTTCCCCCCATCTCCTATTCCTCTTCTATGTGCCCTTTCTCTTCTCTTCTTTCTCTTTCTTTTTCTTATTTTCTGCTTGTTTTCAGCTTGCCCTCTTCCATGCATCTTTTTTCCTCCCTTCTTTCTCTTTCTTTTTCTTCCTTTCTATTTGTTTTTTAAGTTTCCTTTGTGGTTTTATCCAACCCCTCCCTTCGTGGAGGCTTTTGCTTCTCCTTTTATGGAGACTCCCCGTATCTTCCTAGATATACACTCCCATTTTCACATCAAATTTCATCCATCTTGCTTCAATCCCCATCTCAACCATTTTCGGTGGTTTTTGTTGTCATGTCTCTTCACACTTTCCATCACCAACCTCCACCTCCCAGCTCAGATTCATATCCCGCCTTCGAGTTCCCTTGGTGGACAGGGAATTTGAATTTCTTTAAAGTGCTTCATACACTCGATGAATGGATTATGATAGCGCTTTTTGCATGGGTGATGATACATCCCGTATCGAAAAAAAAAAGTATGAATAGAAAATTCAGGAAATTATCCTTTCTACGCCAATTAAACCACTTGGATTCTTATTAGGGCCTGTGTTGGATTAATCAACAAAGTTGGACCTCGTGAATCTTGATTTCGGGGGCCCAAACCCATAAAATAAATTGTCTACCTAGTGGGCCTTAGTAAATCCTAATAGGAATCCCAAGCCCACATATTGAACCTTAAGAACCTGGTTAGTATAGTGGCTGGTTAAGCCCACTCCTAGCAAGCCTAAATGACTAATTTCATAAAACTCATTTTTGGACTACCAGCCCAAGTACCCAAGACCCATTAGACCAGCATGTTGCCCCTGTTTTCGTCCTTCGAAGAACCCTCGAGAGAGAACTCGAAATACTCTCATGAACGCCCACGACGAACATACATGCATACCCGCGACCAAACCCACGACTTTGAGAAAACATGAATACCAGTGGCTATTATTCTCAAACATGACTGAAGAGACTGGGTGTCTATTGATCTCCCACCGAATCGATAGCGATCGTCACCTTCCGCTTATTTTCCCATGACCACCGTCACACCTCCCATATTCGCCACTATCTAGTTCACCACGACGAGGCAATGTGAAGCCTAGTATCAATCCCTTTCGACTGCCGCGAACGAGACTTGACAGTGAAGCCCGTTAAAGTATCCTGCCTCCTCCACGAGTCGTTCAGGAATTGACGACCCTTCCTAATCCCTCTAACGAACTCCATTAGTTAATAAGAGTATTTATAATCCTCTGCTTGTCCTGTTTGATGTGAGGAACGACGTTGGTCATCGTGGACCCGCGAACCCGTTTCAAACCTGTCATTAATTCGTCGTGGTTAATCACGAAATCTGGGGCTCCCTCTAACCCAAATTGGAATCAATCAAGTCGTTTGAGTAAGGGCTTTAACCCTGTATGTTTTTTTTTTTCATTTTTGTGGTTGGAATCGTTGACGGCAGTCTAGTCGGAGTTTATGAGCCGTTGTCCCCCTCGACTCTTCTTAAGATAGCCAAGTACTTTCTTGAACTCTAAGTGTGAATACTAAACTCCCCACATCTTAAGCTCCCTATTCATGCATTTACATGTCGTTTCTGGGTTTTAGACTGATGGCAGAGTACAGCGGCCGGAGTTGCAGATCGTGGCTTCTCGACGCCTGATGTAACAACCCGTTCCGAGAGTCGGGATTAGTAGAGTGATTAAGGTGTGATTAGTGAGGTTAATCAGTGGTTAGGTGGTCCTGAAAAGTCCGGGAGCCTAGAATGATAATTTTGCCCCTAGTCCGGGCAAAAATGTTGACTTTTATTTCGGGTGGTCAATTGGGTATTGACCAGTGACCAGGACGTAACTTAGGACGTCATGAACCCGTAGACATGTGGTACGTTCGATTCCGACATCCGAGGAGGAAGTTGTGATGTTCGGAAGGCCGACGGCATAACCGTAATTTGGGTAAATTAGGGGAAAAAGTTGACTTTTTGAATAATCGAGTTTTGGTAGGTTGACCTAGGATGGTTAGGTAGTTCTCGTCGTCCTGAGTTCGATGACAGGCGGCACGTATTCATCGGACTTACGAGGCGAGAGTTACGGGTCTAGGAAGTTTTGGTAAAACTGTAAAAATGTGTAAAACTGGAGGGTATTTTGGTCTTTTTGCACCTGGGGATTTGTGCAGAGAGAGAAGCAGATGAAGGGTTGAGATTGGGCCACATGGGTGAGAGAGAGTGGGGGATGGCGACATGTGGCAAGTGTGTAGTGGGTTCTGGGGGATTCTAAGGTGTGTGCACGGTTCTATTTTTGGGGTGTACCCGTGCCCGTGTTCGTGTTTGTGCGCAGAAGGAAACAGAAAAAGAGGGAGATTGTGAGAGGAAATTGAGAGCAGTGAAGTGTTGATTGAGGGAGCTGGTGAATTGTGAGTGTGTGTGGGTGTCCAGAGAAGGAAAGGGGGACGGTAAGAAGGTTGGGAGGTGAGGAAGTCGTGTGGTTGGGCAGCTGGGAACTGCGGGAAAACCAGGGGTGAAAAGCAGGGAGGTCGTGAGAATCGTGGCGGTGGCGGCCGTGTACGGGGCAACTGAGACCGTGGTGGTGTCGTGCGGGTTGCGAGGAGTCAACCACTACCAGCGGAGCTCACGACGGCGATAGGTTGCAGGTAATTTCTATTTTCCCGTGTCTATGCTCTGTTTTGGCCGTGAACTTCAAATCGGAAGTTGTGGCCTGAGAGGTTGAATCGAAGAGTCTAGAGGGGTCTAGGGAGTTCAGTCGAGTCCAGGGCGTCATTTGGTTGAGTTGCCGTGACGGGAGGTGCACGGTGGAGGTTGGCACGACGGAGGGACTCTGTGTGCCCTGTTTTCCCGTTTTGGTTCAAACCAAGAATCGTGATCCTAGAGACTGAGTCGAAGGTCTAGGAGAGTCGAGTTAGGTTCCTTGAGGTTCTAGGAACCGTCTGGTGTTACCACCGGGAAGGGAGGTTACCTGGGCGGCCGGAGAGGAAAACAGAGGAATTGGGCCGTCTGGTTTCGAGTCTGAGTCGACGGTGTAGGGGATGTGTCGAGGTGATTGGAGGATGGGGATGCTTAGAGTAAGGTTGGACGAAGCTATAGGAGAAGGAAGGAGGTGTTTTGGTGCAGGCACAGCGGAGAACCGTTGACGCCGGTTCAAGCTGCAGCCTACTGTGTTGAACCAGGTCGACGTGAGGTTGAAGGTGCACTGTAGCTGGCGCGTGAGGGCCATGCGCAGCCACTTTGGGCGGCGCGTGGAGGCGCGTGCGGCGGTTCTGGGAGAAACGGTCAACATGGTTTTTGGTCCAGGAGTTGTGATGAGTTCAATGGAGTTGGTTTCGGGTTAATCGGAAGTCGTTTGAGGGTAGTTCCGCGAGAGTGAAGGTTTAGGGTCCCGGGTTTTAGGTTTTCGATTCGGGGATTTTTGAGGGAATTTAGGTGAACTTTCGTGAACGTGTTGGTAACGTATTTTGGTGATTGTGAACAGGATCGGGATTTCCCGAGGAAGCCGAGGAACGGGCTGGACGTGCGGGACGCGAGTAGGGCTCAGTACTGTGAGTGGACCCCTTCTTTAAACTCGAACATGCATAACTGTTTTCTATAATTGTTTTATGGTTTTGTTTATGGTTTCATGTTTCTCGAATATATTTTGTTGGCTTTACATGTTTGCACGTTTTACGAGGAAGTACAGTTTTAGCACGTTTTACGAGGAAAGGGTGATTTGGAAAGATAAATGATTTCCATGATTTTAAGGGGTTTTTGGGTCATGATTTCGAGATTTGGTTTTAAAGTTGGAAAGTGGATTCCGGATTTGGGTTCGGAATGGCGGTTCTGGAAGCCGAAAGGGCTTCGGACCAGTGATTTCGGATTCAGGTTTGGATGTGGATTTGGAAAAGGTTTTCAAATGGTTTTGGGATTGGATTTGTTGGATCTGGTTATTGGGTTTAAAGACCCGGATATCTGTGACGGGGGACCGGCCGGATTGGGTTTAAAGACCCGGATTGAGTTTAAAGACTCGGGAGTTTAAAGACTCGGATATATTGATTTTCCCCCGTAGGCCTTGAGTTTAAAGACTCGGATATGATTAAGGCCTGGATTGAGTTTAAAGACTCGGGAGTTTAAAGACTCGGATAGGTCCAGCAGGTTTGATCGGAAAATGATGATTGATGTTGGTTTCTGATACGGTTTTATGATTCACATGCTGTGATTTTTCTAACTGTTTTATAGTGTTTCTGTTTCTTATGATGTTTGATGAGCATTGATTTATAACTGTGTTCATAACTGTTGGTTATGCATGTGGTTTCAAAACGGAGGGTTAAACTCGGTTTTCATATAAAGTGGTTTTGAACTTTTTGTACTTTCTGGTCCACTCACACTTTTGTTTTAACTTGCCCTCCAGGTTGTGGAGCGAGCGTGGGGTCTTGACGTCGAGGCAGTATCCGAGGCATAGAAGGGACGTGAGGGATCCCGGAATAGTTTTACAGACTTCCGAGTGCGTGTAATTTAACGTTTTTTTTAGTTCCTTGTATTTTCGTACTATGCTCTGTAACGTTGGGATATGCAGTTAAGGACTCCTGCGTCTGACTGGGTTTGAATGAGTTTTACTTGGGTGTTGTATTGGGGAGTCGGACGGGAGCGGGATTTACCTCGGGTTTCGGGGTGAAACCAGGGTGGGTCCTGACACCTGAGCGGTAAAAAAAAGGTAGATTTTGAACCTAAGAACTAGATAACTGCAATCATGGCATTGTGCTAATTATTTTGGTATAATTGCATGTCGATTTGGACTAGAATAGGCAATGATGGACCTCGCCGGAATCTGGAAATTTTCCTACTAAAATTTCAAATTCCAGCCACCGTGGCGACGGCGCAAGCGGCGGTCTGACCACCATTTGTGGCAGAGCTCTGGCGAGGACCGATCAACGGTCAACACCGTTTGTCAGTTGTTAGTCAACAGTTGGTCAACGTCAAAACTATCGCCACATAGGAGTCGTTCGTAGCTAATACCTTTTTGTAAGCAACAAATCAGTCCTCCACATGATCATTCATCTGCGCTACTTGTTATACTAATTAAAAAGCGTCAATCTTGTCCCCAAGCTCTAAGGGACTTTTGGTGACAGTGCATTGCACACAGTCCTTAATGTGGTCGTGATACACGAGCAACATACGTAGTTTATGTTCTGAGTATGAGACTCAGGCAACTCAAGGACAATTCGATGTGGGTTGTTGTCGTGACGTATTTACGGTTTCTGCATGGCTCATTTGATAATGTTATTTAAATTATTATTATTAAATGATTGTATTTATATTTCTCGTACTACGTGCAAATATGTTATAACTATATTGGAATTTTATTAAAAAACGCGGGTTTAAATTATGTTTCATTAAACTATGGTTTTAGACTAAAATAATGATTTAGCTCCACTCACCCTTGATTTTTTAAACCCCTCAAGTTGGAGTGACGCGCACATACCTGGAGGAGTTCAGATGCTGCTCTCACACTCACTTCCAGGCCTGGAGTGAAGTTGACTGAACAATCGGGTATTAGCAGGTAAAATTTCTATGTATGATCGTCAATTCAATTCATCCATACTCTAAGCTTCTGCTGTTGGGTGAAATGTGATCGATTTTCACCAGTTAGGGTTTCACTCAACTCTCCAAAAGTCGTCTTTAACTTGAATGGTTTTGTCATCTAGACGTCATCGTCCAGATGTCAACCAACATGCCTCAACTGTCGTGCCATAAATGGATTTTTCGGTCGGGGTGTGTCAGGTGACTTGTTCACTTTCATTTTCTGTTGTTTTCTTTTATATCATTTTAACTATCTTCGGTTATGGTGATGGTGATGGTCTATTTGCAAGTGTGGAGTAGTTTAAGTGGATGTACGTGGCTACATTTGGAGTGATGAAAGCTATCTAACTTTTAGATTTAAGGTTTTTTGGGTTTTTTAATTTTTATGTTATGAACTTGATGTACATGGGTCTAGTATCATCTATATGTTTTTTCTTATATCCCTCTTACATGTTTTTGTTATTGAGTTTTCGTTAACTTTGTAATTATTTGACTTATTCAATAAAAATCTTAATTATTTGATATAAAAAAAATCATTTGACTTATTTAATAAAAATCTTAATTATTTGATATAAAAAAATCGACCTGTAATCGGACTCTAATACAATTAACTTCAATACAATTAGCTTGCGTTTTTTAAAGAAAAAAGATTTTCACAATTCATTTATTTCGTCGATTTATATATTACTTTTATATTAATTCAATTTTGTGACTAGAATAAAACTGACACATAAAAAAAAATTAGAATGTCAAACAATTGATAGTTGAAGCTCAAATTACATTTTGTTGAAGCGTTAAATGTTCTAACTGTCGATTATTCGTTGTCCAATCACCAAATGATGCGCATCCTTCCTCGTAACCTGTCAACTAGGAGAGTAGTAAGTCTTCCGTTAGTACGGGCGCCGATGTAGTGGCGGCCTAAGGTTTTCCGACGGTTAAGTCTGTAACTATGTTCGTAAGAGGAAACAGTAAATGGTAAGTTCGGTATAGTAATAGTGAATAGTAGATATTAGTTACTTTTATTGGGAAATGTGTACCCCTTATGTATGCGTAAGTGGAATGTTCGATTTCCATAATTTTGATGTGAGATAAATGCTCTTTGATTTGCATGCTGACACGTATTCTGCAGATCGATGATTGATAGACTTTTACGTGGCATCCCGCATCGGGTTTAATGTTGGAGCTATGTAAGTACTGTGGGCTTGGATCTTGTTGAGTGCTTAGATTTTAAGTATACAATTTAATAGGTCTAATCAGATATGATATCATCACATTTAATTGTTTTTTAGAAAAAACATTAGTAGGTTCTTTTTCTTAAGTATTTTATAGTACTAAAAAGCGGTGACAGATCTTGGAAAAAAAAAAAAAAAAGCGGTGACAGAAATTCTTCAAAACATATTTTACTTTTTGGTATTGCTCACATTTTATTGTGGAAAAAGCAAACAAAAAGAAAGTGGTCATGACATAACCAAATAATTAGTGTGACCAAAATTCGGCCTCTTGGGCTACATACAGCTGTCACCCGGTGGTTTGCCTTCAAAAGTCAGAGCCTCCACCTCCTTTTTTACCCTTCACTTAGTGGAACAGAAGAAAAACATAATTACATAGAATCAAAAGTAACAGATTCTTTCGGTCTAAACACAAATTACGTTACCCTTCTTTAATCCTCATTGACGTTTAAATTGTTTTCTAATCATAATTACTCGGTGTAAATACAATTATCATGTAACGCACCTTGGGTTGTGGCAATTATGCAGCTACGTGATAAGCACTTGAGAACGAGAGCTGGCCTATTTATTGTTCGCCTTTCAGTTAACAGTAAGGGCACAACCCAAACAAAAAGAAAACATCAACAAATAATCCAATCACCTTTAAAAATGTTCAATTCTTCATAAGTAAGGGGAAACAACTTTACCCCCAAAAAAAAATCCATACGAGAAAGTCAGCCAGATTTGATTAGGATTAATTGATGTAATTAAGCTTAATGAATTTGGGACAACATTTAAAAATGAGTGACTCATAATTAATGCGTCATTTATGAACTTCGGACAGCGATGGAGGCCAAACACAGCCTATTTTATTAGTCAATTCCCTTATCGCTGCATCTATCATACATAAATATTATGTAGATTCTAGCTCTATAATTGGTTCTCCAACCCAATTTCTCTAAATTTGCAGTCCACTTGTACACCATTTGACTTGTTTAATCCCTAATGTTTAGGCAGTCGCGATCCAGCCCAACAATTGCAAAATACAAAATTCCTACATAGCCATTTACGATGATATTCACATACGAATGTATATTACGATCGTACGTTAATTATTTACGAGTCAAATGTGGTAATTCTTTTTTCTTTATCAAAACTCAAGAGTCCATTCCCAAAAAGATGTAACTAATCTATAACTGAGCTCGAATAGTATTCAATAGGTCTCGAATCTCATACATACGAATTGAGCATCATGTGAGGCAAAAATCACAGGAATAATATCATGGTCTAGGGTTTATGAAATGTGGGATTAGGTAGAGTGATAGTAGGAACAAGGGCACGTGATGTTAAGAAGAACACGTGCAGAAGAAAGGGATTCAAGGTGGGACGTGGTGATCAGAGGGACAAAAAAAAAACAGCCTTTGGTTAGTCAGTGGCGGAACAAAGGTAGGCTGAGAGAAGCAATTGGAAGACAGCTAGCGCAAAAGGAGTTGGAAGATGACATCTTTTTACTGCCTCTTGTTCAATATATGCTTTGTTTGGCAAAAGAAATCCAATCTAGGTCCCACCCTTCTGATGCAGCCTTCAGTACATTTTCACAAGAGTAACACAGAAGCCCCTAGGAGTTTCGTCTATCTTCCACGAAATCTCGATAGGATTTAATTCACCGCGTCATTACTCATTAGTCGTTCGTTACATTATGGACGCATGAAAAGGACACTAAAAATGACTCCTGAAGGGCACTGGAATCGGATTATCCTATTAGTTGTTAGTTACATTATGGACGCATGGAAAGGACACTAAAAATGACTTCTATCTCTGAAGGGCACTGGAATCGGATTACCCTACTCGGGTCTCCGAAGGAGGAACGGAGGATTCCTATCTCCTTAGGGCACTAGAAAAGGATTTCATGTGTAAATCAGGTAGCATCCTCGAGTTTTTTTTTTTTTTTTGATAAATACATCCTCGAGTCTTCGAAATAGAATTCTTCCCCCTTTAGAACACGGAAAACAAATTCCCTGTAATGAAAAGAACACCATCGGAGGAGAATTTCTTTCTCCTTAGGAGCCGGACCCCAAAAAGAGGCCTGACCGAGGACTTCTGTATTGAGATCTCAGCCGACTCTATGCTGTTGACACCCCCAATGCAAAAGTCCCATTCAAGAATGACCGGTCGCAAAAAGCGCATTCATTACTAATGACATGGTTAACCACTATTAACCTCTAGTTTTCTACTGTAATCCAGTCCAATATCGATGGATTTGATTCACGGTATTCACCACTAGTAACTATGGAAAAGAAGAGTCACCACTCACCATCTACATTAGCATCAGAGAATTTTTGTTACTGAAAAAGACCTGAGAACAAAGGGAGGGAATCACGACGTCTGGGCTGCCTAACCAGACAGCGATTCACATCAGGGCCATGAGCAACTCTCACTCATCAGACACCACAAATGTCACCAAATTCAAATGAGCACGGCATTTAAAATGAAATAAGAATTAGGTAAACGCATATTCATTGCATTTGCGAGAAAACGGAGAACATTTTCAATTCTCAGGACTCAGAGCCCCTTGGACGGCTCTGATAGCACAAGAAAACCCAAGGGGCTCGCTCACATTCAACATATCAATGCCTCTCGAAATCTCTCTTTTAACAAATAATTTAATAAAACGCGCACATTAACAACCACTCACTCTCGCAAGAACCCATGATCAAGTTCTTGAGACCACCTACTTGCTGCAAAATCCATAACTCATATAAATAAGAAACTCAACTCAGATAATATTACTCCTAACTGCAAAACTTATTGTAACTTATTGGCACGTAATGTTGAGGGGTTCGTCCAACCAACAAGCAATGTCGTCCTTGCCAAGATCTCCAAAATCACAGTCTGGAAGACTGCTCGGTTCTTCGTCCTCAAACCCGCCAATTTGGACATCGTCAATGCTGCTGAATTCATTCAAGTAACGGCCAAATTCTCCCGAGTAGAGCACGTCAAGCTCTTGACCCAAGTTAAGCTCTTGATCAAATGGGAGAGGCCCCAATGCCTCATCCAGAAAACTCAAGTCGGGTATGTCTAACTCCCCGAGATAATCCGAATCAATCACACCTTCCTCCTTCAAATTAGCAACATTCTGGATGTTATTGGAGGCTGAGGTCTCCAAATCAAGAACAGAAGATGGTGACCTTCGAGACAAGGCACAATCTGCTTCTTCTGAGGAAGAAGATTGAATGTTGTTGTCATTGTTGTTGGAGGCATGAGATACAACTGCTGATGACGAAGTGTTGTTGCTTTTTTCCGAGCTGGTGGCGGGAGTGGCCAGAGGAGCCACGGACGCCTCTTCCATGGCCAACAATTTTTCGAACTCGAGCCTCTTGGCCTCGTAGCAATTGGAAGCATCCTCTGGTGTGTCAAATGTACCCAACCAGAGCCGAACCCCTTTGAAAGGGTCACGAATCTCAGCAGCCCATTTACCCCACTTCCTCTGCCTCACACCCCTGTAAGGTGAAGAGGATTGCCTTCTTTGAGGTTTAGCAAAACCCGGCTTCTTGGCTTTGGGGGCTTTGGCTCCATGGCTGCTGTCTTGACTCGAACTCTCGGGCTCAATGATGAGCTTGGGAGGATGTGCTAGAAAGGGAATAGTGATTTCACGGATAATTTGTTTTGGTTTTTTCAAAGTGTTTCTCGGCTTTCTTTCATCCTCGCTTGAAGATGAATCATCAGTAGCATCAGGATCGTAACAGATAACCCGAACTTTTCTTATCTTTTTGGGTTCTTCAGCTGGAGCTGGGTCGCTAGCAGAATTTGAGTCCCTGGAGGACTTCCCGAAATTTCTGAAACCAGTTTTCTGGTTAAGCTGCCGCTTCCGTGGCTCAGGCATTTTGAATCTCTTACAAGGACAATCTTCTAACTCGATAACCCCTCAAAAATACCAGAAAAAAAAAGTGATGAAAAAAAAATTGAGATTTGAGATCAGGGTGAAACTGGTATCAAGTATGATTCCCTCTCAGAAATAAGAAGAGGGTAGAAAATCGCTTTATATGAAAAGCCCCAAAGTATTGTAATCCAGAACAAGTCCTGCAAATCGAAAATTAAAAACGGGTGAGATTTAACCAAAGAATAAAAATCGCCCAGAAATGAAAAACCCAGAAGGGTTTAACCAAGGTTTACCAAAAATCAACGAGAAGTCCATACCTTTTCGGCCTCAAACTCATCGAAGCAGATGTAAGCACCGCGTTAAATCTCTGCCAGAACGAGCAGAGAAGCATAAAGCAGGCGGCAAAGCACTTAAAGAAGGAAGATTTAGGCAAAACACAGAGCTTCAACGGAGCCCCAATCACAGCCAAATCAAAACCAGCCGACATAAAATCTCTCAACACAACCTCTTTTTTAACTCTCTTCCTCAGAAGAAAACCCACAGCCCTCACTCGCTGTTCTTTTCTGTGTGAAATTAGTCTGTTGGAGACAAAGAGAGAGCCAAAGCAAAAACAAATGGTTAGTGGCAGTGTGATACATTGATAGTCTCAAAATAACCAAAAGCTCGTGGGTCAAAAAAGTTGGGAGGATGACGAATCTATGGCCACGATTTTCTATCCCGAAAACGTGACAGGGAGTGGTTAAATAGTTATTATCGAATTGCAGTTGAAAATTGTATACACCGCCTCAGAGATGACAGAATCTTTTTTTTTTAAACATAGTAAATGACCTTCACAGATTGAATTGAGAAAATCGCAAATCTCCATAGATTATTAAACTCAAAATTTTTCGAAAATCTCAGACAGATTAGAAAAGAATTGAGATTTGTAGATACCTTTGTTTGTTTTCTCTTTTAATATTCTATGCTTAACGTCTTTTTCCTTGCCTGCGTTTCAGATTCAGCTTTGGCTCTCTCTTCACTCACTCTCTCTGCTTCTACAAGGCCATGCTGCTTTTTGCTATGCGGTCAAAAAATTGGTATTAAATTGAGAGTGGTAAGCGTTTAAGAAAATAATAATATGATACTAATTTTATTTTTGGAAGGTTTTTCAATATATGGAAGAGGCTGATGGGGCCTTGGGCCCATGGCCCATACATGATGCATGACCATCCCATCCCAGGTTCATGCATATCATCCCGAGAGTCCTTTTGCCACGCACCAACTTGACAGCTGTGTCCCACAGTCTCCAATCGTACGGCTGTGGATGCTCTTATCACTTATCAGGGAGGGGTTAGGTGAGAGGGTCGCACCACGCAGTGACTTTGTGCGATTTTCGAGAGGATAGCAACTTCACTCGCTTATGAGCAGCGTGCGGCTATTTTTCGGGAAAATGCAGCGTCGCGACTCGGCAGCGTAATTCACTGTGTTTGGACCGGTTATATCGGTAATTTTAGAATTTACAGTCCCAAAATAGGAATCATATTTACTAGACTGCCGCTATATTTGGTTTATGGAAATTTAGGGTAGAAACTCTTTTTCTTTTTAATAATTTTTTATTATTTCTTTTGATTGGTTTCTTGATTGCTAAGAAAGTATGAAAGTTAATAAGATTTATGAGTTCATGTGGTACGTTTTGCCTTAATTTTTTTTTTTACTAATAGGTTGAGAAGGAATAAAATTTGAGGTCAAAGACATACCAATTTTGTATCATATTTATAGAAATTTTGACATAAAAGGGTTTCCTTTGAAAATACACCTTGTATAAATAAAGGAAAGAAAAAATTGCTGACCAACCATATTTAAATTTTCAGTAAAAGCAATCCTTTTGTAAATGGAAGTTTTCCATGCATTTTTTTTTTCTTCATAATAATACCATATAAATTCAAATAATGATGTCATCTAATTATAAATATTCATTGGATATGAAAAGTAAGATTTTGTAAACAGTCAATACGAAATTGGAAATCAACAACAAAAAAGGGGTGTAATTTGGATAAACAAATATTGGCCATTTAAATACCTTCCCAAAAAATACTAAAGGAAATCACATCTGAAATAAAATAGAATATTTTAATTACAAATATTGTTTCGAAATGAATATGTAAACTAGGACAAGAGAAATGCCACGAAGAAATCCCGAAATCAATATATATTAGTTTTTTTTAGGGCAATTAAATTATAGATCCTTGTTAACATATAAGTTTATTCAAAAATTTGCTTATAGAAAAATTAAATTCATAGGAGACCATAGTTTTTATATAAATTACAACTAATATCATTTAATTGTAAACTAATCAAGCAACAATCTAAAAAGCGCTTACCAAAATCTATCATGATTTCAACATTACTTTTTATTTTTATTTTTTATTATAAGATTATATTGAGAATTATGAAACATTACTCTTATTTATAATTTTTTTTCACTTGCTCATTTTAAAAGTAATATGAATATCCAATCTAACTTAAAGTACGATAATTAAAAACAACAATTCTTCAAAAATACTTTTAAATTAATTTTAAAATGTTTTATCTTCCGATATTAAATAATTTGGTTAATTTCGTATATTTTAGGGTTTAATTCTTGAATTTCGTGCTAAAATTCAAGAATTAAACTCTATGTCGTACGATTTTCCACCACCATCTCATCTCCCCACCTCCCCCAAAAAAAAAATTACACCCTACTGTTGAACCCCAGACAATACAGACTTTATTTTTTATTTTATAGAAAAAATTCAATTGTAACTATATGCAATATATATTATACATATATAATATTTATTATATGCATAATATAATAAAGGGCCCATGAGCCAAAGAAATTAAACACTAAGGTGCACATCGGACAAGGAGGTAAGGAGGAAAAAAAAGACAATGTTATTTTTAATTGTTTAAAGTAATTCTTCATAACTCACACATCCTCTTTATTGAGGTATAAAATGGTAAATGTGGAATTTATTACTTACAAACTCTATTTAGTGATTTTTGAATTAAAAAAATTGAGATAAGGTCTTATTTTGTTTAATATATAAGCATCAAAAAATTAAAATAAAAATAAAAATTATTAAGTATATAATAATAATTTACTTTTTTTTATTGAAAATTGGTGTGGAAGAGGACAATCTTAAATGGATATCTACTTGATCATGATCATAAGGGCTTTATGCGCTCAAGAATGTTGCACACTAATTCATAGATACTCATTATAGAAAACGGGGAGGCATCAACTGAGGCCCACTACATGACTATAATGAAATTAGTTTAAAAGTACTTTGAATTTTAATAAATATTATTTAATTTATATCCAATTAATATTATGATTTATCTTTTTATTTTTAGTATCCCAATGCATTTGATATTAATTTTTGGTATAAATTCTTAATAACCCAAACATTTTCTATATATAAAATTTTGGATATTTTCTATACGAAAGCTAAATTATTGATATAGTACTTATGAATAGTGTAGTGTCATTTATGCCTCTCTCTTTTGGGCTAGGCTTCGGTCCTCCGGAGGACCTAGTCCTCTACTCATCTAAGGGTTGTGAATGGCCCAAATAATCTAAGGGTTGTGAATAATAGACTGAGAAAAAGGGAGATGGCCCACCATAAAGTTACTATTTCCACTGTAGATTTTCTTAATTTAACAAATAAAAGTGAGGGTATTAAAGTAAATTCAAGGAAGGAGAATTCGGCTTCCTCCTCTTCCTCCCGTTCGATCCCATATGAACACAAAAGGTTGTCGTCTGACTCAAACCCAAAGTTGGCCTAATTTTGATCGGAAACGGTGATTCCGTAGAACCCAACTGGGTCATATGAACCTGCTCCCATAGTAGCGGAATGCAGAGGCGCATGTAGGACCTTGGCACGGCGGCTTGCTTCGACATAATGAAGATTGGTAGATCGGTAGCGACTTGGGCGGAAGATCGGTTCCAGGATCGCCATTGGACCGGAGTCTGAATAAATCAAGTGGGTCTCAATTGACAAAGCAAGAGACTATCAGGAAGCCTTCTGTGAAGCCAGCATTGTCCACTTCATCTTCATCTTCAAGGGTCATGCTAGCATTGACCGCTTCATCTTCATCTTCATCTACAGTAAGGATGACGTCTTCATTGGACAGTAGTGCTAGCAGTGGAGTCAGGAAGTCAGTCTCAAAGGTTTCATCTTCATTAGCTTGATCACCTGCAGTTACTAGTGGACTGAGAACCAGTTCCTCGTCTTCTTCTATGGATAGAAGTTCTGGTTTATCTAGGCATAGGAAAGCAACTCCTGAAGGCCGGGTTTCTCGACTCGTTGTCCTTCCCCAGATGGAAATCAAAGCTGGTGATGATCTGGTAAGCATGCATTATTTCTTTTACTGGTCATCGTGTCATTGCTCTTGTAAGGCTTTGAAGTGGTTCAAGTAGTCATCCCTCGTTAGAACTGTTGCAGCAACATATTTTTCGTTGTTCTTTTATGTGTTTCTTACTTGAAATTGATTGTGTATAGATGTGATACATATACCCAAATTGTACTTCTGATTTAAATGGACTCTGGTGTCCATCATCATCACGATGTTTATATTTAGTTTCTTCTATGTCTTGTTGTTGGAGATGAGTACTTGATTATCATATTGTAAGTAAAAGTCATTCCTTTCTATACTTATTTCTGCCCAGTTTTGTTTTTGTAACAGAGGTTAGATCTTAGAAGTCACAGAGTTCACAGTCTTAAGGCTAGTGGGTTAAACTTGTCAGCTAATTTGGAGGTAAACTGGTTTCTAACATATGATTGGCTGGCTATTGAAGAGAATTTTGCCATCTACCTAACTAGATGCCTTGTCAAATTCTTTTCTCATTTCCCTGAACATTTTTCCTTTCAAGAGATTATAGTTCCTTTAAGATGCTCCTTTTGGCAGTTTGTTTATCTCAGAGATAATCTCTTGTCTACATTGGAGGGAGTTGCAATACTGACATGAGTGAAGGTTTGTTAATCAGACTTTCCACATGTTGAAATTTTTAGTAATCTTCTAAATTACAAGTTTAATATTTATTGTTAGAATGTGATGAAATATGCACACGTTAAGCATGTAAATCGTGTCTGCAGGTTTGCAAGTAAGTAGCTCTATATTGATTGATAGCACTTCTTTATTTCTAGGTTCTTGATTTGAGTTCCAATGATTTCAAAGGGCCTGGATTTGAAACTCTTGGAAATTGCAAACTCTTGCAGGTTTGTGTTTATTATAATTGATCTTTGAGTTTTCATACATCAAATAATGCAGATAAAAAATTTGAAATTTTTAACCTGTGCAGCAACTTTATCTTGCTGGAAATCAAATCATGTCACTTGCAAGCCTCCCTCAGGTCTCTAATTTACAGGTAAGGCTTTGTGAATATTTTTCAGTTTGCAATTTATAATGACCTCCTGAATTGGCCTTACGGTTATAATTTTAACATATTGTATCCATCTTTGGCTTCTTTTTCCTTGTATAGTTTCTCTATGTTGCTCAAAATAAATTAAAATCTCTTACAATGGCAAGCCAACCTCGACTACAGGTTTGTTGTTCTAGTAGCTTGCAAATTGTTGCTTCTTTCCCCTGCCCCCAGATTTTTAATTAAACTTATTATTTCTGTCATTTTTAACAGGTATTAGCTGCTAGCAAAAACAAGATTTCAATACTGAAGGGTTTCCCATATTTACCGGCACTTGAGGGTTTCCCATCTAATACATAAAAGTTTGTTTGCATTCCTCCTCCTTCTTTTCCTTTCATATTTGTTAATCATGATACCACAGGGCATCTTTTATTGGCGGATGAGCTGAATTGAAGAGTTGGATCTGTACACATTTTTTATTTCTAATAATTTGTATTTTTAAGAATAAATTATTACTATGAGACAATTCTAAGATTAAATGTTTGAATTTTTTTCCCAAATGTTTTAAGATTAAATTATTATTACTATGAGACAATTTATTTTAGTTGCGATAAATATGGAATTTTTTGCAATTGTTTTTTAGTTTATCTTAAGGATATTTTTTGAGCGGATTAGGATAATACTGTGTTATAAGGGATAGTTTTTGAATGTTTAATGATGATTTAAAGAATAATGATTAATTTTTGAATTGTTAAGGATGAATTTTGTGAATAACGAATTGATAAAAATAATTTTTGAAAATCTAATTTTTAAAAATAATAGATAGTTTTTGAATTTGTAAGAATGATTTTCTTGAACCATTAATAATTTTTAAATGACAAAGGTATTAAAAAGTCATATTTATAAGAAATCTCATTATCAAATTCCTTTATTTAATAGGTTAGTCATTCAAGTTAAATTAAAATCCCATCATTTGAAGTCTCAATACTTCAAATTATCCCTCACTTAAAATTTTTTTAGTTAAAAAGTAAATGAATCAATTTGTATGAGACAAGGAAAAATTGAGAGCCCCATGCCACTAGAAAAAAGTACTTGTAAAATTGAAACTATCCTCAAGTTCGATTATTTAGCCTAAAACTTGTTATGGCCATAGAAAGCTTGCATATATCTGATCCAAGGACTCAGAAAATTTTCAAGTTTTATAATTTTGAGTATGTGAACTACTCTACAACAAAATTGGAAAAATTACTCACAAAAAATAAGGGAAATATGCAAGGGTTCCTATAACTTGAAAGAAAATTTTGAAATTATAAAACAGTTACAAAAAAAAAGGACATCAAACCACTTTATGATTAATACTACAGTAATAAATTATTTAGAATTATAAAAATATTACAGTACTTTTCACCTTGTGGTGAAAATTACCAAAAAAAAATGTTTAAAAAACTATCATTTGAACCAAAACTTTGAAAATCATGTTAAAATATAATTAAAGTATTTATAGTTTTTTATGAATAAGATGATTTTAATAGTTTAGATAATTTTTTATATCAATTGACCTGTATAAACATTTACATTTTTTATACGCGCTTATAGATCGTCGGATTTTCAAGATCAAAACTGTTCACTTTATGGGTTTTAGTACCTAGACCATGCCTGCCAAAAATCTCTAGATTATGAGGAGTTAAAGCCGCCTGATCGTCAAAACTCATTTTGTAGCCGTCGAATGGTGATGCAACGTTACCTAGTCTCGTAATTTCGAAATTAGCTAATTTTTTGTGCAAGTGATCTTCAGGAATATACAGTAAATATAGACGGTTAGATCGATAGATTGATGTCAAAAAATATTTAAAACATTTAAATCATCTTATTCATCAAACACTTAAAACAATTATGTATATTTTGATTTGTTTTTCGAAGTTTTGAGACAGTCAGATTTTCAAGATCGGAACCGTTCACTTTATGCTTTTTAGTACCTAGACCTTGCCCGTAAAAAATCTCGGGATTACGAGGAGTTATAGCCGTCCGATCGTCGAAACTCATTTTGTAGCCGTTGAATGGTGTTGCTCCGTTACTTAGTCCCAAAATTTCAAAATTAGCCAATTTTTTGTGTAAGTGATCTACGAGTATATACTATAAATATAGACGGTTAGATCGATGGATTGATGTCAAAAAATATTTAAAATATTTAAATCATCTTATTCATTAAACACTTCAAATATATTTTGATGCGTTTTTCGAAGTTTTGGTTCAGACAATATTCAGACAGTCAGATTTTCAAGATCGGAACCGTTCACTTTATGATTTTTAGTACCTAGACCTTGCCCGTAAAAAATCTCGGGATTACGAGGAGTTATAGCCATCCGATCGCCGAAACTCATTTTGTAGCCGCCGAATAGTGTCGCACCGTTACTTAATCATGAACTTTCGAAATTAGCCAATTTTTTGTGTAAGCGATCTACGAGTATATACAATAAATATAAATGGTTTGATCAGTTGATTGATGTCAAAAATTATTTAAAACATCTAAATCATCTTATTCAATAAACACTTAAAACTCTTGAAGAAAATTTTGATGCGTTTTTCAAAATTTTGGTTCAACCGATATTTAGGCAGTCAGATTTTCAAGATCGGAACCGTTCACTTTATGGTTTTTAGTACCTAGACCTCGTTCGTTAAAAATATCGGGATTATGAGGAGTTATAGCCGTCCGATCGTCGAAACTCATTTTGTAGTCGTCGAATAGTGTCGCTCCGTTACTTAGTCCCAGAATTTTGAAATTAGCCAATTTTTTGTGTAAGTGATCTTCATGAATATACAGTAAATATATACGGTTAGATCAATAGTTTTATGTCAAAAATTATTTAAAACATTTAAATCATCTTATTCATCAAACACTTAAAACAGTTAGTATATTTTGAAGTGTTTTTCAAAGTTTTGATTCAAACGATATTCAGAAAATCAGATTTTTAGGATCGAAACCGTTTACTTTATGCTTTTTAGTACCTAGACCTTGCCCGTAAAAAATCTTGGGATTACGAGGAGTTATAGTCGTCCGATCGTCGAAACTCATTTTGTAACCGTCGAATGGTGTCCCTTCATTACTTAGTCCTGAAATTTTGAAATTAGCTAATCTTTTTGTGTAAATGATCTTCATGAATATACAGTAAATATAGATGGTTAGATCAATAGATTGATGTCAACAAATATTTAAAACATTTAAATTATCTTATTCATCAAACAGTTAAAATAATTAAATATATTTTGATGTGCTTTTCGAAGTTTTCGTTAAATGATATTCAGATAGTCAGATTTCTAAGATCGGAACCGTTCACTTTATGCTTTTTAGTACCTAGACCTTTCTTGTAAAAAAGCTCGGGATTACGAGGAGTTATAGCCGTCAGATCGTCGAAACTCATTTGGTAGCCATCGAATGGTGTCGTTCTATTACTTAGTCCCGGAATTTTGAAATGAGCTAATCTTTTGTGTAAGTGATCTTCATGAATATACCGTAAATATAGACGGTTAGATCAATAGATTGATGTCAATAAATATTTAAAACATTTAAATTATCTTATTCATCAAACACTTAAAACAATTAAGTATATTTTGATGTGTTTTTCGAAGTTTTCGTTAAACGATATTCAGATAGTCAGATTTTTAAGATCAAAACCGTTTACTTTATACTTTTTAGTACCTAGAACTTGCCCGTAAAAAATCTCGGGATTATGAGGAGTTATATCCATCTGATCGTCAAAACTCATTTGGTAGCCGTCGAATGGTGTCGCTCCATTACTTAGTCCCAGAATTTTGAAATTAGCTAACTTTTTGTGTAAGTGATCTTCATAAATATGCAGTAAATATAGATGGTTAGATCGATAGATTGATGTCAAAAAATATTTAAAACATATAAATCATCTTATTCATCAAACACTTAAAACACTTAAATATATTTTGAAGTTTTGATTCAAACGATATTCAGAAAGTTAGATTTTCAGGATCGGAACCGTTTACTTTATGAATTTTAGTACCTAGACCTTGCTCGTCAAAAATCTCGAGATTACAAGGAGTTATAGCCATCCGATCGTCAAAACTCATTTTGTAGCCGTCAAATGGTGTCGCAATGTTACTTAGTCCTGAAATTTCGAAATTAGCCAATTTTTGTGTGTAAACGATCTGCGAGTATATACAGTAAATATAAACGGTTGGATCGGTTGATTGATGTCAAAAAAATATTTAAAACATCTAAATCATCTTATTCATTAAACACTTGAAACAATTTTTAAGTATTTTGATGTGTTTTCGATGTTTTGATTCAAACGATATTCAGACAGTCGGATTTTCAGGATCAGAATCATTTACTTTATGGTTTTTAGTACCTAGACCTTACCCGTCAAAAATCTTGGGATTACGAGGAGTTAAAGTCATCCGATCGCCAAAACTCATTTGGTAGGCGTCAAATGGTGTCGCATCGTTACTTAGTCCCGGGATTTCGAAATTAGCTCATTTTTTGTGTAAGTGATCTACAGGAATATCCAGTAAATATAGACGGTTAGATCGATAGATTGATGTCAAAAATTATTTAAAAAATTTAAATCATCTTATCTTATCCATCAAACACTTAAAACATTTCAAGTATATTTTGATGCAGTCTGATTTTCAAGATCGAAACCGTTCACTTTATGGTTTTTAGTATCTAGACCTTGCTCGTCTAAAATCTCTGGATTATGGGGAGTTAAAGCCATCTAATTGTTAAAACTCATTTGGTAGTCGTCGAATGGTATCACACCGTTACTTAGTCTCGGGATTTCAAAATTAACTAATTTTTTGTGTAAGTGATTTTCAGGAATATAAAGTAAATATAGACGGTTAGATCGATAGATTGATGCAAAAAATTATTTAAAACATTTAAATCATCTTATACATCAAACATTTAAATATTTTAAGTGTATTTTAATCCCTTTTTAGAAGTTTTGATTCAAATAATATTTAGACGATCAAATTTTTAAGATTGAAACCATTGACTTTATATAATATAGGCGTTGACCATTGTTGTACACTTTTACAATGGTCAACAACTTGTTATATGCCATATGATACAATATGTACCGATCAAGTATGTTTTCAATCAATTTTACTTTAAAATACATGTGCCTTTCATTCCTTAAATCAATTTCCTTTAAAATTCATAATAAATAAATAGAACATCCGAACAACATTTCAAAAACTACTACAAATTCATTATGGCCTGCCACTGTAGAATAAAATTGTGTTTAAAGAAATATTATTTATTTTAATTACAATTTATAACAATGGTAAAAATCTCTAGAAGTCGGTTACAATTGATAAGTGTTCAAAATAATAGAATAAATTAGTAGATGTGGTAAAATTGGTTTTTATGAATTATTATTTATTCATTTTCCAATTTATTAGAACGAATAGAAGAGAAAGTCGCAAGAAATCCATACAAATTCACAAAAAATTTGTATGATTATTAAATATTTAATTGTCATTTTTCAAACAACCGAATTGTACGAAAATTAACAAGTCAACCAACCAATTAAGGAAAATCTAGGAATAGGGCCCAAACAACAAAAAGAATTTAGCTACACAAATTTGTATAAACAAGCCCAATCAATCTAGGAAGGATCATATAACACCCAAACAATCCCGACTTTTCTGCTGAATTTTTAGATTGGTCGGGTTTGATCTAGGATTCTAAAAATAATCATATGCATTACAAATTCAACCACACCGTAAAATAGAAAATGTAAACCAAAATTCCTAAAGAAAGCTATTGAGTCTTCAAGGCAGTAGGCACCTGCACACAAAACAACAAACAAAAACTCAATTCCAATAAATAAACTATATGCGTGTTTTTATCGTTCATATATTAAATATAAATGGGACTTTTGCAAACCCAAAAACCCAGTTCAAATTTTCAATTTGTTTGGACTGAATAACACATATTTGGAACGAAATTAATATGCAAAACTTCAGTGGATCAATAAGGCCCTCAAGTTTGCCATCACAACACGAAGCTATTTCTCACAAGATACTAATAAATTAATATGCAAAACTTAAGTGGATCAATAGTGAGCAATGCCCAACGTTATTTCATCTTGTGTGGGCATTGCTCCTTATAACGAATTAATCATGTTCCATAAGCATTTTGAATAATTTAATCAATGAAATGAAAACTAGAATAGAACTACAAGTGAGGACACGGTAAAGACTACAAATGCACAAGAAAATAATTGATCATACCAATACAAAAAATGAAAAATGAAACTTACCAATCATCTCCTCTTTCATTTTTCTTTCTCTTCAGCTAGCGGTCCCAAACGGCGATTGGCATTCTTGGCTTGGTCATTAGAAGGGTCAAGTTCCAAGATTATTTTCATATCTGCAAAGTAAGAACAAAAATGAAGCAATACATATAGCATTAAAATACAAACCAACAGACCACCAAAAACGGAAAATGATTGCATCATCATATTTTCCCTGCTGTATTAACATTCAACGATTAAACAACCATGTAGATTAAAGAAAGCATAGTTAAAAAGTTATTGGTTTACAATTGTTTCACTTAAAAAAATATGAAGCCTTTCGACACAAAAAAAAAAAACCAAAAGTGAAAACAGCCTATGACAATAAATAACAGCAGCTCTACCCACATCTAGGCATACAAGAAAGGACTGTGATTACAAAACTGGATAACCATTTTCATCATTTCTAACCTTCAACATTGGTTCTAGGGAATACTAAACGTGAAACTGCTTATGACAATAAATAACATAACACATCATTTGTAACCGTCAACATAGTTTTAATTGCCTGCCACAACAAAACTTAATTCATCAATTAACCAGCATCTCCTAGTGAATCCAAATTCATTATCATTGAACCAAAATATAGCTACTTTCCATGCAAGGATACTATTATTCATTTCAAACTATTAAGGAAATTGATCTCATTTCTGCTCTGAAGAAAAAATATGTGTGGGAACTGGAAAGACAAATAGCATTCTGCTTCAAATTGTTGGATCAAAAGAAAAATAATCTCAAGTTTATCAAATAACCTTGCCTAAATATTCCACAATTTCCTATCATAGTGTGTCCAAAAGGTGAGCAACAACAAGGAAAAAGAACCCAGAAGAATATTAAGCTTCAAAGATTAAACAAGATATCCATAACAAACTTCCAAACCAATACTGTAACGACCCGTCCCGAATATCGGGATTTAATAATATTTAATTTTGATTTACTAATCTGGGATTAGTTGGGCGATTTCGGACGAATTGTGCAAAATGACCGTTTTGCCCCTAGGCGTGGGCAAAACGTTGACTTTTAATTCGGATGGTCAAATGGACTTTGACTGATGACCGTGACGTAGTTCGGAACGTCACGAGTTCATAGACAGGTGGCACGTTCGATTCCGATGTCCGTGGTGAAAGTTATGACGTACGGAAGTTCAAGGGTGTTTTCGTAATTTGAACGTAATAAGGGGAAATCTTGACTTTCTGACCGGGAGGTCCGATGGCCGAGGGACAAGGACCGTTAGGAAGGTCTCGATGCCCTGAGTCGGTAGACAGGCGGCACACATCAATCGGAGTCCGTATGACCGAGTTACGGGTCTGTATGCGTGAGGGGCATTTTGGTAATTTACTGTGCAGGGGCAGAATTGTAATTTTCACAGGGGTACTGTTTGATCGAAACAGCCGTGAAAATTGGAGATTTTGTGCGATCTGTTCCAAGGGATTGTTTAACATTAATGAATGATTTTGGACAGCTTTGAGGTAGTGGAGGCATGTGTTTTGGGTTGGCAACTGACTTGAAGAACATGGACACCATTTATTAATGGTTTCGGGTCAGTGCAGGAACCTTTACACAGTGGACCTGCATGGTGCTTTGAGGCACTTTTAACGACTCAATTGGATTAAAAACATTGCGAGTGAGTTGTGAGGATCATTCTGAGCTTGTGTGGCTGTCGAATTGGGGAGGAAACCGTGAGAACCATTTTCGGGTTCTTGGAGGGAAAATTCAGAATTTAATTTTTGAGCCTTGTTGGACCAAACCAAGGACGGGTTTAGCTTTCTGGGAGTGTCTGGAGCTCAGCCATATCATTTTCGATGGGAACCAGCCACGGTTGAGCTGGGACGGTGGCCACTGTTTTCAAGGAAACGCAGTGGTGTGGACGACGACTTCCAGGTGAGCTCTTGTTCAATTGGTTGTGCTTTTGGGTTCGTTTGGGTCCTAGTATACTTCATGTGAAGTTAATTTGAAAATGGACTTGAGTTGGGTGAGTTACTAACGACGACCCTTTTGGCTGTTCGGGCTTGGATTGGTTGATTTAATCCATGTCGATATTGATTATTGACACAGAACTGAAATTGATTGGATATTGATTGTTTTAGGATCAAGAACGGATGAAATCAAGGTCGAATTGATGGTTATCTGGCCGGGTCAGATCGCGGGTAATCAGACCCGTTTATCAGACAAACGGGTGAAGATGGTGACTGTAGCAGTCACTGTAGCAGGCGCGTGGCTTTCACGTGCAGCCACTCATGGCGGCGCGTGACGGCGCGTGGGCACGAATCTCGAGGTGAGGTCAACATGACTTTTATCCTATACAATGTAACGAACATTTTAGCGTTGGTTTCGTGTCGATCGGATCCCGTTTCGATATTGTTCGGGATGTCCGAAGGTTTTAAATCCAGTTTAAAAATACGTAAAAATTCGGGAAAATTACGGGACTTGAATAGGATGTTAATGATGAGGTTAGTGATCCGCTAATGTGATTTGGACAGGATTGGAAGTCCCGGTGATAGTGGTGTGGCCCGGGAAGGCCTATGGCACGCGTATCGAGGCGCTCGGTTAAACGGTCTGTGAGTGGACATTGGTTTCATAAATTCGATGCATGCATAACTGTTTTATGATTGTTATAATTATGATTAAATGATTTACTTTGGATATCGGTGAATAATGATTTCACGTATTTCGAGGTGAATTACGTATTTGCACGTAAACCGAGATTTTCTGGATTTTCACCGATTTCCATAAATGTGGTTGAATATGATTTCATGAAACGGTTACGAACTTGAATAAAGTAAAATCGGGCCAGGGGCCCAGTTGAACTATGAAATCGGGCCAGGGGTGACAGGACCCATCCCAATCCCCCCGGGATTAGTGCGGGATGACCCTGCTCCCGTCTGACACGAAGTGTCAGACAAGGGATATTTTCGTCCTTTGCCCTCCCGGGCTATCAGAGTACGCCAGGATCCGGAGGAGGCATGTGATATCTCGATCTCTGCTACAGTCCACATCCGATGTCAACCTGAAGGGCAGCCAAAACATTAAAAACTGTGAGTGGATAAAACAAAAGTTTATAAAAACATTTAATAAGGAAGACATTTGTACCCTCCACTAAAAGCATGCATGCATTCGAAAACCATTTATCCAAAACAACCATATGTGGGACTAAGCCCAAAGCAGATATAAACTAAGGTCGAAAGGACCACAATAAAAACGACCATACGGGCCACTTCCCAAATCCTGTGCACACCTGTACACACCACATATCATATATCATATATCCATCACATACATATATATAAGTCACACAACCAATCCTGTCACGGTATCCAAAGCCACGCGCGCGCTACCCGGGTCTCAATCCGAGTCATCTCAAAGTCAAGATCAATGTCCGCAGACCACTGACCCTACCCGAGGTAATAGTAACCATAGCCTTCCTGAGAGTAAGGAACCCAACTGGGGGGTGACTCCACTCAGTCGGTGCTCCGTGACTACTCCGGGGTCCACCCAGGCCAACGACCCTCCCCGGAGGAGATAGTAGAACATGTAAAGGAAGGTAGATGAACATATATATACATAACATAAACATTCATGACCGGTTCCCCTGAACCGTCATGATCCATAATATCCATAATCAGGTAACATGCCGGTTCCCATAAACCGTCATGTACCGTAATAACATAACCAGGTAACATGCCGGTTCCCATAAACCGTCATGTACCGTAATAACCAACAAGGGTTCATGCCGGTTCCCATAAACCGTCATGAACCATGATACCATAACAAGGGTTCATGCCGGTTCCCATAAACCGTCATGAACCTGGGAATCCATTTAAGGTTCCCTGACCTGAAATCAAACCGTAAAGTGACTGGGCTTCGTACCCGAACATAGGACACCAACTGGTCACCGTGCTCGGAATCTGAGGTCATATGCCCGAGACAAAACCAAATGGGTCTCATACCCGAGTTTATCATTTTGAAATCCAAATTCAGTTCATTTAAATCAATAAAGAAATACAGACCCGTATAAGCACCGTATAAGCACCGTATAAGGCCGAAACCTCGAAATACGTGCTTATACGTAACCACATACAAATGCACCCATGGCATCATCAAACAAGTAATAAAACATATAATAAACATTTATGCATGCACCAATTTAGAAAACAAGGTCCACTCACAGACCGTCCGAGCTGCCGCCTCGATTTGCGTGCCATACGGCTCCCCGAGCCAATCACCTTCACCGGGACTCCCAAACCTGTCCAAATCGTAATAGAAGGTTACTGACTACTTAATTAACCTCCCACTAAAGCCCCGTAATTTTCCCGTATTTTTAACTATTTTTAATCCCGAACCTAAACCTTCCGATGCCCCGAAACATATCGAGACGGTGTCCGATCGACACGAAACCAGTCTCAAAATGTTCGTTACATCGAATAGAAGATTTCGTATGTTGGAACCTTCCCCAGATTCCCTGCCACGCGCCCTCACGCGCCGCCTGAAGTGGCTGCGCGTGGGCTTCACGCGCCTGCTACAGTACCTGCTGACGTCAGCATGACATCATCTGACAGCTGTCAGGTCTGACATGTCAGACTCTGACAGCTGTCAGGTCTGACATGTCAGACTCTGACAGGTGCCACATGTCAAGCTCCCATTGGTCCACGTCACTATGCTGTTAGTGCCACGTGGCAGTCTGACAGGTGCCACGTGTCATCGCGGCACTGGTCCACGTAAGTGCCACGTGTCAGCCCCTGATTGGGCCACGTCACTGACATGTCAGTGCTGACTGTGCACTGACATGTGACACGTGTCGCACTCCTATTGGCCCATTTTCTGACATGTCAGCTGACATTGTCAGATCTGACAATGCTGACGTCATCGCTGACATGATGACGTCAGCATGATGATGTCACCTGTCATCTCTGTCCTCCCGTGGGTCGACCCGAACGTCTGCAACCGGGTCGCCGTGACCCGCGGCTTGACCCAGCCGGTTCTCCCAGCTCCGGCCACCAAAACACTCCCCGTTTGTCCCATTCTCTTCGTCTTAACCTAACCTACCGTCCTATGACATCAAAATGGAAGAAAAACATCAAAAACCATACCTTCGAGCTTGGCCATGGCGGCCGTACATTCCTCCGCCGTTCACGGCCGTTCCAGGCCATCCCCATCCCCAAAACTAATCCTATTCGACTCCAAGGGCTACCAGCAACCTAACCTAAACCTTAGAATCGATTAACAACTAACAAAACTCAATTTCAAAATTTGAAATATTTTCTTACCTCATGGTTTCTCCTCCGCCGTGTCCTCCACCGTCCCCGGCCGTGGCTTGCCATCCCCAGCTTCTCACCACCTCCTCACGGTCATTTTATCTCCTAGGGAATGGTGGTATGTGTGTGTGCTGTTTTGGAGAAAATGAAGAAAATGGTGAAGGGGGGTTTCGGGTGTGAAGAACAAAGAAGAATGATGAAGGTGATGCCGTGGAAGAGAAGGGAGAAGGAGATGATCAGATGAGAGAATGAGAGATGAAGGGTGAGGATTAAAAGGTAGGGTTGAAATGGATGGTTAGGATTAATAGTTGTTAGGTTTAATTATAAAATAATTAAAATAATAATATTTAATTATTTAGATCCACATTTTGGGGGATCAAATCAATGGGATGAGTGACACTTGTCACTTATCCATGGGGCCCACCAAAATATCCACCCAATCAGATTTCGCCGAAACGTCCCCGTCTCGAAGTTCGTGCATAGTGAAATCGAACTTCCGTGACCCATAACTCTCCCGTTTGAAGTCCGATTTCAGTGTGCCGCCTGCCTATGGATTCGTATCGTCCTTATCTACGAAACGGTCTTCGGTCCTCGGCCATCGGACCTCTCGGTCAAAAAGTCAACTTTTGACCCCCTATTCACCCAAATTACCAAAATGCCCCTAAACTTCCGAACGTCATAACTTCTTCCTCGAACGTCGGAATTGAACGTGCCACCTGTCTATGAACTCGTGACGTCACGAACTACGTCACGGTCATTGGTCAAAGTCCATTTGACCGTCCGATTAAAAAGTCAACGTTTTGCCACCACTAGGGGCAAAACGGTCATTTCGCACTGTTCGTCCGATTTCGCTATACTAATCACGGATTAGCCTCACTAATCGTGATTAGTCACTAATCTAATCTAGGAATTTGGGACGGGTCGTTACAAGGGGCCCAGTTAACTTGTGGAATCGGGCCAGGGGCCCAATTGATTTCTACATGTGATTGCGGGTCGGGGACCCTAAAATGGAATTGAATAAATGTTTTCTGGTTTACATTTTATATATGTTCACATGCTGGAATCAATAAATGGTTTTGATGATATTTCGGTTATGGCACGTTTCACGGTATCTGGGCATGAGACCCGTTTGATGAAACGTAACGATCGGTTCGGATTTTACCTATGTATACCTATATGTTTTGCATGTGGATATGAATAAAATGTATTTAGTACTGCACTGTATAAATCCTTCCATATTATATTGTCTCCTCCGGATGAGGTACCCCGGAGAGGTCACGGACGTCTAGTACGTCCAGCGTCTATGATGCTAAGCATCGGAGATGCTGTACCCGAACGGGGTTCGGGGATTGAACTCGGAAATTGAGACCCGAGTGGCACGCGTAGCCTTGTGATTGTGACCTTATTGACGTCAGGGACGTCAGACATCAGGGATGTCGGATTGGAGTGTATAGTGCAGTGGCTAAAATTATGGTTATGGTTTATATTACATGCCTTATGGTTCATATTACTGGATTGATGAAATAACTCTTGGATTGACTTTTGGAAATTGAAACTATGCTTTGGTTTCCGGGCTAAGGCCCTAATGGTTATTTCTAAATAAATGTGTGATCATTGGTTTTTGGCGCATGCATATGGTTTTTCTGAGGGGCATAAATGTCTTATAAATGTTTTAAACAGACTTATTTATTTTCGTCCACTCACAGCTTTTGTTTTCAATGCCCTTCAGGTTGATTCCGGATGCGACTGCAGCAGAGACTTGAGCATCGCACACCTCCTCCATCGATCCTTGCGCACTCTGGAAGCCCGTTTGGACAGTGGCAACAGGTTATCCCTTGTCTGACACCTCTTGTCAGACGGGAGCATGACACATTCCATGGTAATCCCGGGGGGATTGGGATGGGTCGTGTCAAATACCCTTTTGACTATAGTTTAAAATCAAACTTTTTTAACAAAAAATAAATAGACAAAAACGAATGTACTTGAAATATCTGAAGGGTCTGATGGAGTCGTTAAGGGGAGTATTGAAGAGGCTCAAACAAAGTGGCTATCCACCGTCTTCATCCCTTCACAACTTGCTATGTTGTTCTTCTTGGAAGTGCGAACTTTCATATTTCTCCCTGATTTTCAAGATCATGCATAGCCAGAATTCAATTCCAAGATACACCACATGTTAAACAACAATACAAACAACCAATAAAAAACAAAAATGATTAATTCACTGTCGAATGAGAGTGCAAAATGGTATCATTCTAATTTAAATGCAAACAAAGAATACAAAATGACAAAATTCAACAACCAAGGGGAGTATTGAGATTATGGATTGGTCCTTCCCAAACACGCAAAAGAAATAAGCAAAATGTAAGAAAACTCCATGACACCAAGCCAGATGTAAAAAAAATAAATACCACTTAAAAATACTGGAAATTTGATTATCCCAATTCAAATTTTGACAGCCATTTGGTAGCAAAGTAAAAAATGGATTAAAAAGATGATCGCTTAATGCACAAAGCATGAACACTCGTAACCCAGGGAAGAACAAATTGATGAATATATCTTTATCTTCCTTAATTCAGGGAAGAAAAAAAGCTCAGGAGCAGCAAAGAGAAACCCCAACATTTAAATACAATTCAACACAAATAAAAATAAAAATACCCAGCCCAAACACAAAATGCAAAAACCAAAAGTACCTGATAAATTTTTAGAAAAACTAACCCGGAAAATTTTGGAAAAGGAAAATCAGGGATGATGAGATGAATAATCGGCTTAATTTGATTAACCAGAAAATTAAATCAATTAATTGTGGAGCAGAATTACCCAGACGATTGGGTCTGATGGTGTTGATGTTGGTATTTTCTGCTCAGCTTCTTTGGATGATTTCTTAGTGCACCGAAACTAGCTCATATTACCCCCTTCCTTTCTGCTTTCATTTATTCTGGGTGGTTTGCTCGCTCCTTTATGTATCAAGTCGACACAAAAACAAAGCACCAAATTGAAATTGGTAGTAAGAAGTTGAAATTGGTAGTAAAGAGAGAGATGTTTACCTTCATGGGATGCCCTTTGCTCGCTCCTAATTCGCTCTTATCTAAGAACGATACCCAAATGTCATCCAAAGGCCTTCACTATATCGACGGCTCCAACTTCACATCGACGGCTTCAGGAACGCTACCCAGATGTCGACCTCACCAAGTCGATTGCTTGACCACATTGGTTGCTTCACCACGGTCTACGACTCTGAAGCGACGCTCTGGAGGCTTTGGAAAAAGTTTGAATAAGAAGAAGACGAAGACCTCCGCGGAAGAAGACGCTGTGGTGCGGTTCAATTGCGCAACAATCCCCATCCTTAATTCCTAATTCATAGGAGAGTGGAAATACCACTTCTACCCTTGCCTCCTCTAAAATTAATTTTCTTTTCTTTCTTCTTTGAACTATAATATTTTTTTTTTGCCCACTGGCCAGAGTACTACATCCTCCGTAGTACCGAAGCCTGGCCCCTCTCTTTTTATAAATTATTCTTTTTGGGTACCATTTTTGCCCTTTCTCTTTCAAAATCTCTTTTCCCCATATTCTCTAAACCTCATATTATAATAATTTATTATTATTATTATTATTATTATTATTATTCCCTTTATTTTTTTTCCATTTTCCTCTCAACTTTACAATTTATTCATTTATTATTCTTATATTATTATTATTATTATTATTTGCTATAAATAATTATTCGTAATTTATTACTCAATTTGGAAATATTATCCTGCATCCTGAATCTCATAAAATAAACCTATTATTACTATTACTACTATTATTACTATTATTTTATTTGTTAACTAAAAATTACATTAACAAACAACAAATTATTTCGTTGGTTGTATAACATGCATTAGACTATTAGAGTTTATAATTATTTAATAGTCTTTCAAATTATTATTTAGTAGTCTTTTTAATTGTTTATAATATATATATATATATAATTATATTTACAGTTAGTTATTCAATATTACTATAATATATGTAAAATAATGTAAATGAAAAAATAACGATGTATGTAATAATTAATTATCTTTTGAACATTTTCCCACATCATAAATATATTTATATATATCATTTTGCATTTAATTTTTTTCACCCCGTTGTGAATAGTAAAATTTCAGTGTTTCCCTTAGAGATTTATTTATCATTCTTTCAATTATTTTTATATTATCATAATAATAATAATAATATATAAATAATCATTATTAATTTTATTACTCAATTTGAAATATTATCTAGTGCCTTGAATCTAATGATATATTAATACTATTATTATTACTACAACTACTATTACTATTATTATTACTCTTACTATTATATTATCATTTTGTTTGTTAATTAAAATATATATAACAACAAATAATTTTCTTGGTTATATAACTTATATTAAATTAATAGAGTTTATATTTTATTTCTTGAAAAGTAAAACAACATTGTTACATTTTACATCTTAGAATTATTATTTAATAGCCTTTGAAATTGTTTATATATATGTAAAATCATGCTTATAGTTAGCTATCAAATATTCCTATACTGTACGTAAAAAAATGTAAAAGAACAAATAATGATATATGGAAATATTTAATCTCCTATTTATATATACCATTTACATAGAGTTCGTGTTTATAATCAATTTTAATTATGCTTAAGAATAGTGTGATACCATTTTTGCCCTTTTTTCCCTAATTTATTTTATGCATATAGTAAATACCGTTTTAAATATTTTTAAAATGATATTATCTATCAAATTTAAATTAATTGATAATAACCAACAAGTGAAGCGATAACCATTTACTCAATGTATAATTTACTTCAGTTAGAATTTTAAAAAAAAACTCAAGCATTTGTTCTAGGCAAATAAACGGAGCATATGCTCCTTTAGATTATGCAATTTTAAATATTCAATTTCAACAATATAAAATTTAATTTTAAATTAAGCATATAATCTTAGGGTTCGCAAATTTCTATGTGTTGATTAATAATCACGAAAAACATAATAGACATGAAATTGAAATTGGAATCTAAAAACATAGTTCAAAAGCAATCATCCTCATCTTGAATAATCATAAATTCCAAAGTTATTTTACCCTTTTTCTTACTTTTTTTTTTCCAAATTTCTGACCTCATTTCCAATATTTTGATCGATCGTTGGCGATATCAATATCAATATTGAAATATCTATCTATATATTTGTAATGGTTTTGATGACCTCCAGGCCATTGCACGAAGATCGAGGCTGATCTAAAAGCGGATGCATGATCAGTAAATTAGTAGGGGTATCCCTTATCTCACCAGTATTGAGGGTAATATCGAAATTTTGGATTGTTTCTCAGATGGGAGCAGAACCATGCACGATTATCAAAGCATTTTAGGACCGGTTCTATCATGCTTCCCACTCTCGCTATCTTGTTGAAGTCTCACAACCTTAAGTTTTGGTATGTGTTAAATAAAAAATCGAACCCGCCGCGAAAAGTCCTCACAATTCCTGCAAACAGCAAACGATTAGCTATCGTTGCCTCGATCGATTTACCCGAGGGGTTGTTCGACCAAGAACACTCTGATGCCTAAGTTAGCTTTGAGAGAGGAAAATGATATACTTCGAAGCGAAGAATCGACGTACCTTGGAAATGAAATGTGCTCTGCTATTTATAGGAAAATCTTGGGAGCCTTGGAGCATTCTGATTGGTCGGTTGAATTTTTAATTAATAAATAATATATTATTAATTAAATATATTATTTAATAATTGTAATGATGGCTCATCATGATAGTAATGACAATTATTATTTTAATATTAATATTATTTGTCCATTATTAAGAATAATGACAATTAACTCTCGGGGAGAATATTAATATTACAGAAATTTTAACCCGATCAAATAACGTATTTAGCTGGTAAATAGATTATTTAATGTGCGGGTGTTTTCAAATGATCAGCATTATTGCCAGGGGCAATTTGGTCATTTTTGGGAATTACGGTCCGCATGGCAGTTTCATAATTTTTGGATGATTTTGGGTTCCACAAATGCCCCCACATCGCTTCGGAATTCAGGGAATCCGAAGGGATGTACATTGTTTTTGGAATTTTATATTACCGGGCTTCCGGTTACTGTTGGGTTCAAAAATCAAGTCAGTGTTTATTTGACGATTTTGCCCCTAGTTATAAGGGCCAAAAGTCGACTTTTTGATTAGAACACTTTTTGGGTTTTTCGAAGAGAATGTTGAGTAGGTCTTGAGGCGCTGAATCCGTAGACAGGCGGCATGCGTCAATCGGAGGTCGAATGCGAAAGTTATGGGTCTGCAAAGGCGAGGAGCATTTTGGTAATTTTGAAAGGTAGGGTTGACTTTTGACTCGGACAGTCAAACAGACTTTGGTCAATGACTGTGACGTAGTTCAGGGGACGTCACGAATCCATAGACAGGTGGCACGTCAAAAACAGAGCTCGAATGTGGAAGTTATGGATCTACGTAGTCCAGGGGCAAAACGGTAATTTGCCAAGCGAAGGGCAAAACGGTCTTTTAACAAACGAAAGGTGGATGCTGACTCATGCTACTAGCCAAATGCCACTTTGCACCTGATTTTAAGGATGAAATCATGGATTAGGGACATTAATCCCTTAATTAGGGAAAAAAAATTGCTTTTGTCCATTCTTGGTGGTGTTAAGTTGTGGATTGATTCAGTTGTGAGAATGAGAGATTAAGAGGACTAGATTAGAGAGAAAAGAACACGAGGAACAGAGAGGTACCTGTCATTACAAAATTTCGAAAATTTGAAAAAAATGGTGTGAATTCGAATTCAAAATTGAGGCTTGAATAAGCTTCCTGAGATCAATTCGAACCAATCCATAACAAAATCGAAGGGAATTGGTGCTGTATTGAGCAAGAACAGAAGCCCTAATTTCTGCTCAAAATCGAGCTTGAGTTCGACAGCTGGAGGTGAGATTTTATGAAATTGATTATGTAAAAATGTTCATTTCACTCTCACGATGCTCTCTGTATAAATTAATTTGGAAACCAGGGACGAATTGAGTGAACCCGAAATGGAAACCCGTTCGAAGGTCAATCGTTGGATGTGAGGATTAAGGCTATGATTTAAGTAATTAAGTTAACAGAACTTAAATTGTGATAGATTGACTACGCCCAAACTACGCATTAAATTAAACACGTAATTTGAGTATTGTGCAATTTAAACCCTTTTTGTGTAGATGTAGTATTGGTAAATAGGGATCGTTCTTAACCGGGGAAATTAGGGAACATTAATAATGTGTTAGTGGGAGATGAATAAAAGAATAATGAATTAAAGAATTAAATAATCAAAGAATTAAATAATCAAAGAATTAATAAATTAAAGAATAGATGAATAAGAGAATAAAGAAATAAGAGAATCAAAGAATAAAGAATTAAAGGAATAAAAGAATTAAAGAATTAAAAGAATAAAAGAATGAAAGAATAAAAGAATAAAGAGGGGGGGTTTTGAAAAGATTTATAACTAAATTAAAGAAAACACTAATTAAGAATTAAAATGCAAATGCTCATGCTAATTGGAACTTACAAACCATAGAGTAGTTTCATAGACAAAACCCACACTTTTACGTAAGTAATTTCGAATTAACAATCACATTATTTAAACTACTCCTAAAAATAGACTTCTTTCTAACATTTTGCTCATAATAAACCAATCACGAAATCCTACCTTCATCATCTCAAATACTTACATATATCTTTCAATATTATAAATGCATCAACCATTAATGTGCGTCAAACATCAATATGCTTCAAACATTTACAACATGATTTACCTTAAGTTTATAATTAAATGCGCCGACAGCGATCAACATTTAATCTCTTCAATTCTACTCTAAGTGCACCGACAGCGGATAAAACACTTAACATCAAATTGAAGTTTAAGCACTAAAACATATGAAGTAAAAGAAATTCAAAAAGTAAAACACATGGAGATTGCATTCTTACTTACAAATGTTAGAAAGAAAATACCAAGAACAATAGTAAAGAAGAAATGAAAATAACATAAAAATAACATAAATTACGAATAAGAATTAAAAGAAAACTAATTAATAAGAAAATCTTCAAGAAGTAAAAATGGTCCCCAAAAATGTCTCTCAAAAGAGAGAAACAAAAGAACTAACTAAGAACTAAGAACTAAGAACTAAGAAAGAAATGGAAGAATGAAACTAATTGGGGACTCTCCAAATACAAGAATTGAACCCCTATTTATAGTTGAAAAAGCTATCAAAAATACATAAAAAAATACAATAAAAAATGTTAAATAATGGAATGATGAGTAATAAAGATTAGTGATGATGTTTAGAGGTAGTTTGAGTTGTAAAGTTGCAAAATTGGGTGGGAAAGTGGAAGGAAAGTGGCTGGAAATTGGGTGGAAGTTTGCTGGAAAAGAGAGCAGGAATTTCGGTAGGAACGCGCTGAAGAGAGGAGCTGTGGTTCGGCAGGCACGCGCCGAATCCCTGCATGGGTGTTCGGTACAGGGCTGCCGCGCGCTGGGAAAGGCTTGAGGCGGGCCTGGGCTGTGCGGGATGCGCCAGTTTGGGCTGCTGGCTATGCGGGCTGGGCCGAAACGGATATGGGCTGCTGGACTTCTTTTTCTTTCTTCTTTTTTTTTTCTGCTGGGCTGGCTGCACACCAAAATGGGCTGGGGCTGAGGGACTGGGCTGCATTTTATTGGGTTTTATTTCTTTTTCTTTTTATCTGTTGGGCTGGGCTGCATAAACCAAAATGAAAATTAATTAATTAATTTAGTAATATTTCACCGAAATTCGTCCATAATATTTTCGTTAAAATTCCGATCGAGACGATTCTTTCGCCAAAATACTCCAAATTACAAACTTTATTTATTTAAACAAAAATAACACAAAATAAATTATTTTACCTATTTATTTAATATTTTAATATTAAAAGTCAAGTATAAAGGGTATAAAATAATATAAAATAATGCTTATTTGAGGACCTATCAAATACCCCCACACTTAAACTTTGCTAGTCCCTAGCAAATACTAAAATTAAACTACAACATCAATACAAGTAACCTTTAACCATTTGTCTCAATATTTCATTATTACAATCATGACATAAAAGATTTTCACTTAAAGCGTTTAAGCATATGGAATTCAAGAGTTAATACATTGTAACAAAATGTTTTAACAAGTAAGATAATGAGTAAATATGGTGAAATGGATCTCAACATGAATAAAACAAGTATGAATCAACTCACAAGGATATGCACTCATAAATTCACTCAATTTGTGAGGGTTTGTGTTTGCACTCAAAGTATGTGAGAGATACTCACATAATCGAAATGAAGTACTTTTGCAAAATCTCAAACAAACACCTCAAGATAAAAAAAAAACATACTTGCGCAAATGAACCAAAACCATAAGCTTACTCAAGTGATTAACTCAACTAATCAAAATTTACCATCTTAAGGATCATAAGGTCTTTACGAAGGTTGTAATGGGGCTAAGTTTCGAGGCAAGGAAAATATAGGACAAGTGGTGCTCAATTCGTTCCAAGACTCAATAGACTCCCAAAACGTATCATAGCTTCCCAACCTTAGTGCAATGATGTTGGTAATCCATCCCTTCGAACATAGGCCTAATTCCATCATGTTGGGCCTCACAATCATTCTTCGTGTCGGATTTACAAATGTAAGGGACTTAACTCAAACATTACATAACCAAACCTTATTACCTTGATCGAGACTCAACTTTTTTTTTTCTTTTTTTTTTGATTTTTTTGATTTTTTTTTTGAATAATTTTTTTATTTTTTATATCAAGGTAATAACATGTGTCAACGATACAACAAAGCATGAGTCGGTAAATCCAAATAATTCACATAAAAGTCTTTCCAACATCATTATTTTCTCTTTACACAATCATTATGTCTTTAACCGAGTTCTTGGAACAAGGGTAAAGGATGTCTATACTAAGCTCAAGTGTTTAGATAATCATGGTGATGAAAGAAAGGCTTAATGTGGGCTCAAAAGGGTTAAAACTAAGGGGGTCGCAACTTGTGCGCACAAAATAGGGAACATGGATGTTTGAATTTGTGGTGTTAACCCTAATGCCTTAATCATTTCCAAAATCAGAGAGTTTATTGACTCAAAAGCTTTGAAAATCACATAAAATAAGTTCTAGTACTCTAGAGTTCATAAAAAACTATGACAAGCAGTTATGAGGCATATGTATATCAATTTAAACAAAGAACTTATGAATCACTCATCAAAGATGTATATAAAGTTCTAAAGCTCACATAAGGTTCATATGATTCATACTTATCTTATCATGCTCGTTTATATGCCAATTTACATGCATTATCTTCAAGTTATAACACTTAATCACAAAATATTAACAAAAAAATTCAAGTTGTAGTGATCATCTTTATAGCCATAACATATTCATTTCCGTTCATTTATATCATTGACAAGTTAAATGGCAACTTAAGACTCATAAAAACACTAAGTTAAAAGATTCAAGAAAACAAATTTTTTTTTTTCATTTTTTTCACCTCATTTTTTTTTATATTTTTTTATTATTTTTTTAATTTTTTTTTTGTACAATTAAAATTGTAAACCATTCCCCCACACTTAAATTCTAAATTGTCCTCAATGTAGAAAAATACGAAGTAATTAAACATAGAATCAAAGTAAGGAAGATGATTTACGAAAATAATAGGAAAACATTAAATAAACAAAATAAAAGAGAGTGAAGGGTAGAAGGATAGCAAATCTGTATTGATGACTCCTTCACATCTCGGGAACACATTGGGTTGCCTCCCAACAAGCGCTTGAAGTTTAACGTCCATCCAGCCTAGACAGAGATGCAAGTTAGTTAGTCAGAGATGTACGTTAATTAAGAATGTAAGTTAGATATGCAAATTAAAGTTAAGGATGCAATGTGAGTTAAAGATGTAAGTTAGAGGAAGAGTGCAATGCAAGTTAAACTAAATATGCAAGTGAAGTTAAAAATGCAAGTTAAATGAAATATGAAATACAAGTTAGAATGAAATATGCAATGCAAGTTAGAATGAAAGATGAAATGCAAGTTAAGAATTAAATAAATGAAGAAAAAGAAAATAATTTATTTACGTATGAACAATTTTTTTTTTATAATTAATTTTTTTTTTCGGAATTTAAAAATTAAATAAATGAAGAATTTTTTATTTTTTATTTTTACGAATTTTATGCTCTTTTTTTTTTTAAAAAAAAATTTACCAAAAACAAAATAAAAATAAAAATAAGGAAAAATGAATATTTACTATAAGCATTTATGAACAATTAAAAAGAATGAACATTATGTATAAGTATGAACAAGAATAAAATAACAAATAAGAGAATTATAAACAAACATAAATGAAAGACTATTATGAACAAGTATGTATGTATACTAAGAAATATAAAAGTTATGAACATGTATAAAAGGTAACAAGTAACATATATACTACATTTGTTTACAAGTATGAATTAATACTAACATAAAGCTAAAATAAGAATTTTTTTTTAATTTTTTTTATTTCGATTTTTTTTAATTTATTATTATTATTATTATTATTACTTTTTTTTATTCCGAAATTTTTTTTAATTCATTTATTTTTCATTTAAAAATTTAAAGTTTAAAAAAGACATAAACAAACAATGAATTACATAAGAATAAAATAAGTGTAAACATAAAGTTAGTGGAACATAAAGTTGATAAAATTAATGGAAAGAAAGTTAATGGAATATATTTAAAGTTAATGTAATAAAGAAAAAAAGTGTGAATAAAAAGTTAATGGAATATATTTAAAGTTAATGTAATAAATTTAAAGTTATGGAATAATTTTAAAGTTATGGAAAAAAGTTAAAGTTAATGGATTAAAGTGTAAAGAAATAAAATGTAAAGAAAAATAAATAAATAATAAAAGTAAGGAAAAGTGAATATGTACAATATGCATTTATGACAAGTACAAATAAACTTAAATTATGAACAAGTATGATAGAATTTTAAATTTACATAAACAATTTGAATATGAACAAATATATATATATATAAAAAAAAATTATGAACATTTATGAACAAGTATATATTAGAAACTATGAATAAGTAAAGTATGAATATTATAAACAAAAATAATATTAACAAAAGTAAAATCTATAAACAAGTATAATATGCACAATTTATATACATACACTAACAAATTAAAAATGATTTTCAATTTCCCCGGCAACGGCGCCAAAAATTGACTACGCCCAAACTACGCATTAAATTAAACACGTAATTTGAGTATTGTGCAATTTAAACCCTTTTTGTGTAGATGTAGTATTGGTAAATAGGGATCGTTCTTAACCGGGGAAATTAGGGAACATTAATAATGTGTTAGTGGGAGATGAATAAAAGAATAATGAATTAAAGAATTAAATAATCAAAGAATTAATAAATTAAAGAATAGATGAATAAGAGAATAAAGAAATAAGAGAATCAAAGAATAAAGAATTAAAGGAATAAAAGAATTAAAGAATTAAAAGAATAAAAGAATGAAAGAATAAAAGAATAAAGAGGGGGGGTTTTGAAAAGATTTATAACTAAATTAAAGAAAACACTAATTAAGAATTAAAATGCAAATGCTCATGCTAATTGGAACTTACAAACCATAGAGTAGTTTCATAGACAAAACCCACACTTTTACGTAAGTAATTTCGAATTAACAATCACATTATTTAAACTACTCCTAAAAATAGACTTCTTTCTAACATTTTGCTCATAATAAACCAATCACGAAATCCTACCTTCATCATCTCAAATACTTACATATATCTTTCAATATTATAAATGCATCAACCATTAATGTGCGTCAAACATCAATATGCTTCAAACATTTACAACATGATTTACCTTAAGTTTATAATTAAATGCGCCGACAGCGATCAACATTTAATCTCTTCAATTCTACTCTAAGTGCACCGACAGCGGATAAAACACTTAACATCAAATTGAAGTTTAAGCACTAAAACATATGAAGTAAAAGAAATTCAAAAAGTAAAACACATGGAGATTGCATTCTTACTTACAAATGTTAGAAAGAAAATACCAAGAACAATAGTAAAGAAGAAATGAAAATAACATAAAAATAACATAAATTACGAATAAGAATTAAAAGAAAACTAATTAATAAGAAAATCTTCAAGAAGTAAAAATGGTCCCCAAAAATGTCTCTCAAAAGAGAGAAACAAAAGAACTAACTAAGAACTAAGAACTAAGAACTAAGAAAGAAATGGAAGAATGAAACTAATTGGGGACTCTCCAAATACAAGAATTGAACCCCTATTTATAGTTGAAAAAGCTATCAAAAATACATAAAAAAATACAATAAAAAATGTTAAATAATGGAATGATGAGTAATAAAGATTAGTGATGATGTTTAGAGGTGGTTTGAGTTGTAAAGTTGCAAAATTGGGTGGGAAAGTGGAAGGAAAGTGGCTGGAAATTGGGTGGAAGTTTGCTGGAAAAGAGAGCAGGAATTTCGGTAGGAACGCGCTGAAGAGAGGAGCTGTGGTTCGGCAGGCACGCGCCGAATCCCTGCATGGGTGTTCGGTACAGGACTGCCGCGCGCTGGGAAAGGCTTGAGGCGGGCCTGGGCTGTGCGGGATGCGCCAGTTTGGGCTGCTGGCTATGCGGGCTGGGCCGAAACGGATATGGGCTGCTGGACTTCTTTTTCTTTCTTCTTTTTTTTTCTGCTGGGCTGGCTGCACACCAAAATGGGCTGGGGCTGAGGGACTGGGCTGCATTTTATTGGGTTTTATTTCTTTTTCTTTTTATCTGTTGGGCTGGGCTGCATAAACCAAAATGAAAATTAATTAATTAATTTAGTAATATTTCACCGAAATTCGTCCATAATATTTTCGTTAAAATTCCGATCGAGACGATTCTTTCGCCAAAATACTCCAAATTACAAACTTTATTTATTTAAACAAAAATAACACAAAATAAATTATTTTACCTATTTATTTAATATTTTAATATTAAAAGTCAAGTATAAAGGGTATAAAATAATATAAAATAATGCTTATTTGAGGACCTATCATATATTAGAAGGGATCAGGTGAAAGAATGGAAGGAATTGAGGTCGAATTGAGGGAGAACAAGTCGGGTCTTGTCGCGGGTTTTCAACCCGTTTACCAGACATTCGGGTAGAAAAGATGCACTGTATTAGTACTGTGCTACACGCGTGGCTTTCACGCGCAGCCGTTTGCGGCGGCGCGTGAGGGCACGTGGGTGATACGAAGAAGATCAACAAGCAAGGACCCACTGATGATACGCAGCCACATAGCCTACCAATTTGAGTTTTGATGTTTTCGATGATACGAACCTATCCGTGTTGGTTTCGAGTCAATCGAATATGGATTCAGAGTAGTTTTGAGTACCCGAAGCGTATAGTTTATGTTTAAAATCAATATTTAATTCCCGAAAAATTGTGGGAAATTGTTATGATATTCATAGAGTCATTATTGACCTTTCATGATGTTTTTGGACAGGATTTGAGATTCCTGGAAAGTGTCGGAAATTACAGAAACGCTTGCAGCTTGGAAAGCGAGCGGTTTGGACGGTGTGTGCGAGCATTGGTAGGCTGGCTCACATTCAATGTGACTTTTGCTAGTACCACAAAATGCTTGCTACGCGTCAAGAGTCCGTCGAAGGTGTTTAGAAGCTTTGTTGGAGCGGGTGTACAACTGGCGCCACGTGGTGGGCGGAGATTGGCTGAACAGTCGACGGGGATTTGGAGGTGACTGAGTGCACCTGCAGACGTGACTAGTGAGCATTGGTAGGCTGGCTCACATTCACTGTGACTCTTGCTAGTGCCACAAATATGCTTGCTATGCGTCAAGGTGCCGAGAGACCCAGAAAACTCGTGTTGTGGGAGCGTGACGGTTCTCGTAGCCTATGTCCATTCCGAGGGAAAGATATGGAGTTTGAGAAGCCTGAAGACTTCAAGGAGTGGAAGGCTCGCAGTCAAATTGCCTTTCCGGACGACGTTTTTGTGGAGCTTGGCGACAGATGTTCTTCCATGAAGGCTCTTAAGCATGGAAGAGGAAAAAACCATGTCGGCGGTCGGTGGACTAAATTCCACCCTTTGATTATTGGGTGGGGTTTCAAGTTCCCGTTCTCGAAGTTCTTCTCCAAGATTATTGGCCGGATGGGATGCAGCCCTGCTCAACTGGACGTCAATGCTTATCGACACATCATGTGCTTTGAGAAGCTGAACAAATTTTTTGGCCTGGGACTCACTGAAGATGAATTCTGGCATTGCTATTCCGTGTCGCACAACGGAATTACCAGCGGTCGGCTTTCTCGTGTCATACCCAAAGTGGAGTTGTTTTTTAGGACGAAGTTCGATGACAACACGTACAGATTCAACTGTATCAAAGTTGGTGGCGCATGGGACAAATACGCCTCTCCGAACTTGAGGATTGCCTCGCACTTCCGCATGTTTGATGAGTTGTACAGCGGGTTTGGAGGTCATCCTGATCTCAAAAAGATTGACACGACCCTGAAAATTTCTCCAGAGTTTCGAGACATGAGCTGGCTACTCTCTCCACTTAGATACATGAATGGCGGGAGGCCTTCAGACATCCTAATCAAGGAGTGGTTGAGTGCTCCGCTGCGTTTGAAGAAACTCGTTGCCCAGAAGAAGATCAACAAGCAAGGACCCACTGGCTCTTTGGAGAAAAAGCATGATGATCAGTTTCTTTCCAAGCCCAACCGTTCTAGTCCTGTGGAATCATCTAGCAAGCGTAAAACCTTAGACGGTCCCTGTGAGGATGCAGCCAAACAACTTAAGAAGCTGAAGGAGATTCTTACTTCTCTTGAAGTGATTGAAACGTGGAGAGATGAAGGCCCAGATAAAATATTGGGGGAGATACTGTCACGACCGGTCCCAAATCCCCCGGGATTAACGTGGGACCCGCCTGATCCCTTCTAACACGAAGTGTCAGACTAGGGAAAATTCCAACTCTAGCCCTCGCCGGGGCTATCAGAGTGCGTCAGGATCGTAGGAGGAGGGGAGTGATGTCTCGTCTCTGCTACAGCCCGCATCCGCTATCAACCTGAAGGGCATTAAAACACGAAAAATGTGAGTGGACAAAAATAAAAATTTCATTTAAAAACCTTTTCACATAAAGACATTTATGCCCTTCATTAAAATCATATGCATGCATTCAAACCATTTATCAAACGTTCATAAAAACCATTGTCAAACATTTACAAAATCTTTCAAGGGTTCATGCCCGGCCCCATAAACCGTCATGACCCATAAATCCAATTGGGTCCTCGACTCGAAATCACGACTCAAAAACCATAAAAAATTCATGTGGGAACTCAGCCCAAATCCGTTCTCAGTGAAATACTAAAACATCAAGTACGGGGTCTCCGCCCCCAAATCATTTCTAAGACATCGAATACGGGGTCTCCGCCCCAAATCACTTTCTAAATCATAACACAGAGAGCCTCCGCCCTCAAATCACTTTTCTTAAAAACTACATACGTATCAACATACGTATAACTCATCCTGGGCACTTCCGGAGAAGATGCCAACTCGGGGCACACAGCCCTTAGGGAACACATCCCCGAAATAGTCACGATGTCAAATCTATACTAGTGTGCACACTACTCGGGGTCTCACTCCGAGTCTTCTCCCAGGAATCTCCATCTGGGAGACTCAATCTCTAGATCTAGTCTGAGCTCTCTCTCTGGATCTAGTCCACATATCTCTCCGGAATCTGGTTCGGGACCACATCATAATAAGTAACCACCACTCCTGGAATGGGATCCCTATAGGGATACCCACTCTGGTCTGTGGATCGTGACTCTCCAGGTCGACGTCTGGAGGAGACCATATAATCATATGGAGGGTTCATTCATTTCAAATACTTTCTTTCTTTCTCAAGTACTTTCTTTCTTTCTCAAATACTTTCTTTCTCAAAACTCATTTTTCAACTGGGTCTCAAGCCCGATTCATTTCAACAGGATTCCTCAAATCCGATTCAAATCACTTTCACAGGCCTCGGCCTAAATCCACAGTTCAACAGGGTCTCATGCCCGAATACTCATTTCATAAACTGAACTGGGACTCAAGCCCGATATCACAACCAACTGGGCCCTAGGCCCGAAACCATAAACTAATAGGACCTCACGTCCGATTTCACAACCAACTAGGCCTTAAGCCCGATATCTCAACTAAATGGGTCTCAGGCCCGATATCATAAATCAACGGGGCATCAAGCCCGATAGTACACCTAACTGGGCCTCAAACCCGAATCGTTAATCAACTGGACCCTCGGTCCGATCGTATGGCTCAAATGGACCCTAGGTCCGATTCCTCGTCAATTCAAATGGACTCCAAGTCCGAGAGTTTGTAAATCAATTGGGTCTTACGCCCGAGTTCATGTTTCTAAATCCGAAATCCATTTACTAAACCCTCGTTAAAAACCTAGAACGTATATGCATCGTATAAAACCGGAAATCTCGAAATACGTGCAAATACGTAAATCCTAGGCTACCACAAACAATTGCACTCATGGAAACACAAAACATATATTAAAATACTTATAAAACATTTATGCATGCATCAATTTCGAAAGAAGGGTCCACTCACAGACCGTCCGAAGCTGCGCCTCGATACGTGTGCCATAATCGTCTCCCGGGTCAACCGTCACCTCCGGGATTCCCAAACCTGTCCAAATTAAATTAGAGGGTTACTAACTACTTATATAACCCCTCACTAAAGCCCCGTAATTTTCCAGATTTTCTAACTATTTTTAAAGCGGATCCTAAATCTTCGGACAACCCGAACTATATCGAAACGATGTCCGATTGACATGAAACCAGTCCCAAAATGTTCGTTACATCGAATAGATGAAATAACATGTTGGAAACTTCCCCAAAAGATGGGACACGCGCCCAAGACAGGCTTTGCGCGTGGGCCTCACGCGCTAGGGTACTGTTCATTTTCTTCAAGCTTCTACACAGGTTCAAACCGGCTGGTCCGGTCTGTTCCTGCAACTGGACTGGCATGACCGGTCCAGCCATTTTTCTTCCTATTTTGCGGTCCGTTTTGTCCCATTTTCAATCCTATAATTCCTATTTTAATCCTAGGAGTCCAACCCAATTAACTTAAGCCCTCAAAACCCCTTAAACCGAACCGGTCCAAAAGTCCCCTCACAGTTCGATTATTCAAACTCTTCCCCAGGGGTCCCTCGACGTTCAAACCTTCACAAAACCTTCCTAATGACCTCCTAACAACCTATTTACTTCATTAGAATCATTAAAAACGGCCCCTAATCACAAGAATTGAAAATGGATGAAAATCAGTTAAAACCGATTACCTGCGCGGGCTGACCTCCGCCGTCCACGAATGTGCTTCCCTGGCCGGCCACCACTTCCTTCAGTCATCTCCTCCCTCTCAGTTATGCTCCTAGGGTCTAGGGTTTGGGTTTGGGGTGAAGGGTGGATCAGTTTGGTTTGTTTGGAAACAAAGAAAATGAATGATGCACGGGAAGGGTGGATGCATGTATGTAAAGGAAGGGCCAGTGGATGGGTGACACTTTTCACTCATCCATTGGTCCAATAACAAATATCTGGGCCCCACTTAGGACAAAACTCAGGTCGTCTCGTAATTCGTACAATAGTACTTTCGTACTTCCGTGAACCGTAACTTCGCCGTCGAACGTCCGAATTCGACGTTCCGCCTGTCTACGGATTCGTATCGTCCCGATCTACATAACGGTCTTTGGCCCTCGTCCATCGGATCTCCTGCGTAGAAAGTCAATTTTTGGCCCAAATTACCAAAATGCCCTCCATCTTCTGATCGTCATAACTTCTTCCACGGATGTCAGAATCTAGCGTGCCACCTGTCTATGAACTCGTGACGTCACAAACTATGTCACAGTCATTGGCCAAAGTCCATTTGACCACCTGAACGAAAATTCAACAATTTTCCCATTCCAAGGGTAAAATCGTCATTTCGTCCAAACTTTCGCTAATCCTTGTCTAATCTCCGATTAGTCTAGCTAATCTGTCATTAATTCTTAATTAATCCTGTTAATTCGGGACGGGTCGTCACAGATACGGTCGTCATCCAAGACTCCTGTTGTGATAGGTGCCCCCATCCTAGCGGAGGGAAGTCAAAAAATTGTTCCACAAGGAGCTTATGACAAGGTAGTTCGAGACCTTAGGATTGCGAAAGCTGGGGCCCACAAGTTGGTTGACATGCTTCGTGGAAACGCTGGTTTGGAAGATGAAAACGAGTGAATGAAGAGCGAACACAAATGCCTTCGAGAAGCCCAAGACCACTCTAGACGGAACAACGAAGCCTTGGTCGGAAGAATCCATACATTGGAAGTTAAAATGGGGGAGCTGGAGACGAGCCATGCAGAGAGGATGCTGATTGAAAAGGAGCGAGATACTGCTCAAGATGAGGTCATCTTGCTGCGCAGGAAATTGCAGGACTTAGATGAAACAATCAATCTTTTGGAGGTTGAGGTCCAGAATCTGAAGACTGGAAGGCTCCCGGGACACGACCATTTACTATCACCGCATGCCCCCACAACTTTGTGCCAAAAATAAAATGAAGCACAGAAGTTGGACATGGCAAGCTACAGTGGGATCACCACCAAAGAGCGGGAACCAGAGCTGGAGCAAGAGTTTGAGCTTGTTCTGGTACCTGCCCCAGAGCTGAAGCTGCCCCTGAGATTGCTGACTCATTGTTTAACGACACTTCCCTACTTTCAGAAGAAGCGTGGGAAGAGTTTAGAAAAACAATGGGTTTTGAAGACTTGCAACCATAGTTCCTTTACATGTGTATGTTGGCTATTGCATTTCCATTTTTTTCATTGAATAACTGGTGTGAGCAATCAACATGTGATTTGCCAAACACCCTCCAAATGAATATATGAAAGAAATCATTTAAGCTAAATTGTTGGAACGCAAGTGTTAACTTTTTCCTATGCTCTAGCGAGCAAAATGCTTGTTAATGTATCGGTATGAGCTCATTCATATGCCCCTATTGCAACCATGGGTGTACAATAGCTAGTTCTAAATAACTTGTGGCGTTAGACGATGAAATTTTTGGTATGTTGCCTTCAGGGAAGGTTTTATGCTTCTTAAGAGAAGGCTTGAGGTGCTTCAATGAAGAAGACTTAGGGCGCTTCCAAGAGGAAGGCTTAGGGTGCTTCCTAAGAGGAAGGCTTGAGGTGATTCCTAAAGGAAGGCTTCGGGTGCCTCCTGGTCGAAGGCTTTAAGTGCTTCCTAGTGAAAGGCTTTGGATGCTTCCCGGAGGAAGGCTTGAATGCTTCTCGGAAGAAGGCTTTGGATGCTTCCCGGAAGAAGGCTTTTGGAACCTTGCCGAAAGTATAATAACACATAGGTGAATAAAGATTGACTTGACAGCTTTATTTGTAAGTCTGAACACGTCATTCGTGCAAATAAAGCTTATGTTTTGGCACAAAACAGTGACTAGCTTAGCTTTGAGCTTTCATTATACATAATATTTTTGGAGGTGATGAGCGTTCATGGAACCACTCACTAACTTTCCGTCCATTGTCGCTAAGGTGCAGCTTCATTTTCCGCCTACTTGGTAGATTCGGTAGGGTTCTTCCCATTGGGATTTGAGTTTTTGAGACCCTGGACGATTGGGTGTCGCAAACTTTTTCTTGATAACAAGGTCACCTGGGAGAAAGTGTCGGAGTCGGGCCTTCTTATTGTAAGAACTTCTCACTTGCTGCTGGTAGCTGGAGATGTGCTTCACCACTTGGTCTCTTAATTCCTCGTTGAGATCAAGTGAAGTTCTTAGAGCGATGGAGTTGACTAATGGATCATCGAGCTCGGTAAAGGGTGCTGGAACAACAACATGTGGAGGAATGACGCAGTCAGTGCCGTATGCAAGGGTAAATGGAGACTCTACTGTTGCACGACGCGGAGTGGTACGGTACCCCCAGAGCGTGCCATCCAACTCCTCCTCCCACAAGCCTTTCTTATCATCGAGTCGCTTCTTGATACAGTCAAGGACTGTCTTGTTTGAAGCTTATACCTGGCCATTACCCTGGGGGTAATATGCAATTGAAGTTAAATGCTTGATTTTCCAAGAGTCAAAGAACTCGTTGATTATGGCGTCAGTGAACTGAGTTCCATTATCTGTTAGAATGACCTTGGGAAGCCCAAATCGACAGATAATCTGGCTCCAGATGAATTTTTCAACATCAGCTTGAGTTATGGTGGCCAAGGCCTTTGCTTCCACCCATTTAGTGAAGTAGTCAGTGGCAACAATCAGATACTTCTTGCTTGGGACTGGAGTGCTTGGGAGTAGTCCAACAATGTAAATTCCCCATTGCATGAATGGCCAAGGGCTCGTTCGTGCATACAACTCTTCCGGTGGTGCCAATTGGTTAGGCTTGAACCTTTAAAATTTGTCGCACTTCTGAGCATATTGCAGGGCTTCTTGGCGTAGAGTAGGCCAGTAAAATCCTGCACTAAGCGTCTTTTGAGCAAGCGACCTTCCACCGGAATGATTTCCACAATGCCCTTAATGAATCTCAGCCAAGACTTTCAACATTTCTGGATGCTTCAAGCATAACAAGTTTGGTCCTGTGAAGCTTTTTCGAAAGAGTCGGCGCTTGTCGACATAGTATCGTGCAGCTTTCATCTGGACTTTGCGGGCCTCTAATCGTTCATCAAGCAATATTCCATGCTTTAGATAGTTGATAAAATGATCTTGCCATCTTGGAGATGGACCAATTTGTCTTACTTCAATCTCCTTCATATCAATACTTCTCCGCTCGAGATACTCAATCGGGATTGAGCGCTTGAAACGAAAGTCAAGTGATGACGCGAGATTGGCCAACGCATCTGCTTGTGTATTTTCGACTCATGGAAGTTAATGAAAATTGAAAACGGAGAAAAAATAAAGCATTTCCTGGACCTTGTTATTATATCTAAGCATCCTTGCATCACGCGCAGCATATTCACCGATCGACTGGTTAGTGATCAACTGCGAATCTGAATGAATAGCAAGGCGCTTGATGACACGACCCATCCTAATCCCCCCGGGATTACCGTGGGATGTGTCATGCTCCCGTCTAACACGAAGTACCAGACAAGGGATAACCGAAAGCCGCTGCCTCGACAGGCGTCCAGAGTGCGCAAGGATCGATGGAGGAGGCATGCAATGTCCCGGTCTCCGCTGCAGTCGCATCCGCGATCAACCTGAAGGGCATTAAAAACAATAAAGGCTGTGAGTGGACGAAAATAAAAAAGTTCATAAAATACATTTTATAAGGCATTTATGCTCCTCGGTAAAAAACGTATGCATGCATCAAAAACAGTAATAAAATATTTATTAGAAATAACCGTTAGGGCCTTCGCCCAGAAACCACAAACACATTTTCAATCAAAAGTCGTTTCATAAATCCAGTGGTACACATTTACCACATTACCATCTCCGCATCCCAGATGCCTAGCGTCCCAGACGCTTGACGTCCCAGACGTCATATCTCACGGTATTAAAGCGATGCGTGCTACCGGGGTCTCACCTGGTCCATATCTCTGACATCTCAGATGTCTGACGTCCCAGACGTCTAATCATAGCAATCCTGCTCCTGAGTCATCATACGATCCGGCAGCTCCGTATAATGACCCCTCGCAGGTAATACACCGTGACTTCCCCAGTGTCCCAGACACCTGGAGGAGACAATTACAATCCTCATATCGAGATGGTTAATGGAAAACAGTTTATCTTTCATTTCCAAAATATCACAAGGGCCCTGCCCCGAATTTCCATAAAACCATCACAAGTCCAAATACTTGGTTTATTAAATCCAAAATCATTTATTCAATTCCATTTTAGGGTCCCCGACCCGAAATCACATTTATAAATCAACTGGGCCCCTCGCTCGATTTCGTAAATCAACTAGGCCCCTGGCCCTATATTATAAATCAAATGGGTCTCAGCTTGAGTTTACTTTGTCAAGTCCATAACCGTTTCATGAAATCGTATCCAAACCACGAATATGGAAATCAGTGCAAAACCAGAAAACCTCGATTTACTTGCAAACACGTAAATCGCCTCGAAATGCGTGAAATCATATTAATTCACGAATATCCGAATCAAATCATATAATCAGAAATATAATCACCATGAAATAGTTATGCATGCGTAGAATTTATAAAACCAATGTCCACTCACAGACCGTTTAACCATGCGCCTCGATAAGCGTGCCATCGGCCTTCCTGGGCCCCGTCACTAACACCGGGACTCCCAAACCTGTTCATATCACATTAGAGGGTTACTAACCTCTTCATTAACATCCTACTCAAGTCCCGTAATTTTTTCGAATATTTAACTATTTTTAAACTCGACTTAAAACCTTCGGACATCCCGAACAATGTCGGAACGGTGTCCGATTGACACGAAACCAATGCTAAAATGTTCGTTACATTGTATAGGATAAAATTCATGTTGACCTCACCTGGGAATTTGTGCCCATGCACCGTCACGCGCCTCCGTGAGTGGCTGCGCGTGACACCCAGGCGCCTGCTACAGTGCCCAGCACTGTTCATCTCATTCTTCACCCGTTTCCTGCAATACGGGTCTGCAACCCGTGTGTTCGACCCGATCAATTACCATTCAATTCATGCTCGATTCTTTCCGTTTTTTATCCTAAAACATTCATTAACCATCTAATTAAAGTTCTGTGTCAATAATCAACCTCAACCATCCCTTAATCTGACCGTCGACCCGTGATCAACCAAACGGGCTGATCACCCAAACTCCATGGTTTCTAAACCAAACTCAAATTAACTTCACAGGTAGCATATAGGGACCCAAACGAACCAACACATCTAACCAATTGATCGAACCGTTACCTGGAAGTAGTCGTCCACAGCACTGAAAATCCTCTGAAATTGGAACTCAAGTTCCCAGCCAACCAGTGCTCCACCTCCTTCGATTTTTGCACAGTTGTGTTTGAAATGGACTCAAAAGACTAATCCCACTCACTGTTTAGATCAACTCATCTCAAAACTCAACCTTCGAATTTTCCCTCCATATCTGGTTTTTCTCCACCCGACTCAGTTCTCTCACTCTCAGCTCTCTCTCTCAGGTGCAAAAAGATCCTCTCACTCACCAACACTCAGCTAATGGTTCAGAATGAACGACAACCCGTGGGAATCCATCTGATTCCCCTATGAACTTGTTTCCCGCAAACAGAACCCAAAGCCATTTTCAAAGCTTCCCGTGCACTGATGCAGACCACACTAATCAACCATGTCTCTATTATCCTTAATCCAATTAAACTATCCATTCTGGCCAGCCACTAACGTCCATAAACAATTGCACGCTCAGGGCACTCATGGCATGGCCGTGCAACCTGTTTCCACCGCATCTGAACAGTACCCTGCACAAATTACAATTTTGCCCTCAGTTCAATAATTACCAAAATGCCCCTCACACATCCAGACCCCGTAACGTGGTCATTCGAACTCCGATTGACGCGTGCCGCCTGTCTACGGACTCAGGGCATCGAGACCTTCCTAACGGTCCTTAGCCCTCGGCCATCGGACCTCCCGGTCAAAAGTTAACATTTTCCCCATTTTCGTCCAAATTACGAAAATGCCTTTGGACTTCCGAACGTCATAACTTTCACCACGAACGTTGGAATCGAACGTGCCACCTGTCTATGAACTCGTGACGTCCCAAACTACATCACGGTCATCGGTCAAAGTTCATTTGACCGCCTGAATTAAAAGTCAACGTTTTACCCACGATTAGGGGCAAAACGGTCATTTTACATCGTTCGTCCGATTTCACCCAACTAATCACCGATTAACCCCACTAATCATGATTAGTTACTACTCTAATCCCGAAATTCAGGACGGGTCATCACACTTGACTCCCAACTCCTTGACAAGTGTGAGCTCACAAATCAAAGCTTCATACTCCGCTTCATACTCCGCTTCATTGTTAGAGGCTTTGAATTCGAACTGTACTGCTTGCTCTATTATTGAGTCATCATGAGTGAAAAGAATAATCCCCGCTCCTGCCCCCCTCTGGTTCGAGGAACCATCAACAAAGAGCTTCCATAGATGATTGGAAGTTGAGGGCCGTAGAGAAGAGGAACTGTCTCCATGATCTCGTGGCAAAGAAGCGCCAGCGGCCCTGGGACATTGCCAAGCTTATTGCCTCCTTCCAGTGATGCTGGTGTGAACTCCACAACAAAATCTGCTAAGGCTTGGCCTTTGACAGCTGTTCGTGGACGATAGAGCAAATGACAGGACCAGCCCCGATCCTCTCTGGGACCACATGGGGACGTGCCCTGCTCCCGTCTGACACCCAACATAATGTTCCAATTTTAACCTTAAACATTCAAATGCATAAAAACCAAATTAAAGTTTTACATCAAATCCGGAATAAACAGATGTCAGACAAGGGATGAAATCCAAAACTACAAGTTGCGAGCACGACTCTAACATAAACCTGCGGGTACACCACCCAACAGGGGTTCAGGTACGCAGAAGTAGATCTATGCCTCAGCCTCAGGTTCCTCCTCTACCTCAGTATCACGACCTGGAGGGGTTACCAAAAACATTAAGGGTGAGTGGACCGAAACTCAAGTTCATAAAATCGTTTGATAAGTAAAACATATAATTTACCCCTCTGTTTTCCAAACATGCATGCAACCGTATTTAAATCATAATATGAACCATAAGGCATGTAATAAAACCATAAGTATAATTTGAGCTGCTGCACTATACACTCCAATCCCGACATCCCTGATGTCTGACGTCCCTGACGTCCAATAAGCATCCTCGATGCTTAGCGTCATAGACGCTGGACGTACTAGACGTCCGTGACCTCTCCGGGGTACCTCATCCGGAGGAGACAGTATCATATGAATGGATCTATACAGTGCAGTACCAAATACATTTTATTGATATCCACATGCAAGCATATATATACATAGATAGAATCCGAACCAATCTTTAAGTTTCATCGGACGGGTCTCAAGCCCAAATACCGTGAAACGTGCCATAACCATATTTTCCATATCATCAAAACCATTATTGTTTTTAGCATGTGAATAAGTATAATAAACCAGAAAACATTTGTGCACGCAAGGGTTTAAGAAAATGGCCCACTCACAGTACAATCCTGCTAGAAACCGAACGTATACCCTCGTCCTGGTACAAATGTACAATCCCTGCCAAGTACAAAGTATTCGTAAAGGTCAATTTAAACCCCCAACATTCAACCATGAAAGCCTAGGCCGAAACCGGCCCGGGAAAGCTGCCCGAACGCGCTTCCAAATGCAATAAACCCCATTTTGACCAACTTAATGATCTCCGATCGACCCGAAACCACCGCCATTGGATCCGGATCATCGAAACCTAAAGAATGGTGGTGGTCCCACCAAAAGTACTGTTCACACGCGCCCACACGCGCCAGTCAACGCGTCGGTCAACGCAGGAACAGTCCCTGCTGACGTCATCGCTGACGTCAATGCTGACGTCAGCATGACGTCATGCTGACGTCATCTGACAGCTGTCAGGTCTGACAGATGCCACGTGTCAACATCCGATTGGCCCACCTCACTGATCTGTCAGGCCACGTGTCAGATCTGCCATGTGCCACGTGTCAGCACGTCACTGGTCCACGTCACTGACATGTCAGTGACACGTGGCAGTCCCTGATTGGGCCACGTCATTGACATGTCAGTGCTGACTGTGCACTGACATGTGACACGTGTTGGCTCACGGTTGGTCCACGTCACCTGACAGTCTGACAGGGTGCCACGTCATCACCTCTGTCCTCAGACGGGTTGACCCGTATCTCTGCAACTTGGGTCGATCAGACCCGCGATCACGACCCGGTCACCATTTCTTCCACACTCAACCATTTTTGTTCAGGTTTGTTCCTAACTACTCGTCTTAATCCCAGGAAGGGTTCTAGCTAATTAAAATCAATAAACAAGGGCTGAATCGAAGACTTACCTCGATGAACAGACCCGGGTTCCCGTCGCTGTTTAGCCACCGTTCAGGTCACCTTCGACCACGAAGTCACGTCCTAAAGTTTCCTATCAGTCCATAGAATCGAATAGGATCAAATTAACACAAAACTAAACGTTGGAAATCAAGTTACCAAATCCTGGGTTTTTGAAACCGTTTCGGGTTTAGAAACCAGCTCACCTCGCCGCCGTCTGCCGCCGTGCCTCCCTCCTTCCCCGTGAGTCCAGCAACACACAGACACAGAGAATGGGTGATGAGCTGGGGTGTTTGTTCAAAATGGACAGAATGTGCATTTCGGGTAGGAAATATAAAGAATGGAGGGAAAGGAAATGGACGGTCCAGATTTGATCTCAAGGATGAGATCAATGGTTCAGATTAGATATGGGTACTTCAAATCAATGGCTGAGATCAAAAGTGGATTTTAATGCTATTTAATCCCATAGTGGATCTGATCCAATCTAGCCAATGGGTGAGTGACACTTGTCACTCACCTGGTGTCCTCCAATCAGAATTTTTAGAATAAAATATTCGACACGAAAACCGAGACACGAACCTCCCGATTTCACGTTTCTAACCATAACTTCCTCGTACGAAGTCCGATTTCGGCGTGCCGCCTGTCTACGGACTCAGGACGTCGAGGCCTACCTGACGGTCCTTGAGTCAACTGAAAATTAGTTGCCAAAAGAAAAGTCAACATTTTCCCCTCCCGGAAGTCCAAATTACGATAATGCCCCTGAACTTCCGATAGCCATAACTTTTTCCCTGATCGTCCGAATTGGACGTGCCACCTGTCTATGAACTCGTGACGTCCCGAACTACGTCACGGTCATATGTCAAAGTCTGTTTAATTCTTCAATCAAAAAGTCAACAATTTGCCATACCCATCACAAGGGTAAAAGCGTCAAATCACACAATAAATTACAATATTGAAATCCTCGAATTTCCGGGGTGCTACAGCAAATCATGCTGACTCAACTCGATGTCCCATTTCATTACCCATGTCGATGCATCGGGTGCGTGAAGTAACGAACGGAGTGGATATTCGGTCATGATGATCACCCGATGAGCTTGAGGGTATGGCCTCAACTTCTTTGTGGTAACCAGTAATGCCAAAATCAACTTTTCAAATTTTGGATATCGTGTTTCAGCATCAAGAAGTGCTTTGGATGTGTAGAACACAGGTAGTTGAATCCCATTCTCCTCCCGGATAAGTGCAGAGCTTACAGCAACATCAGAGACCCCTAGATGCAGGAACAGGTCCTCGTTATCTTTCGGTTTCGATAGCAGCGGTGGAGACGTCAAGTTGGCCTTGAGATCTTGAAATGCTTTCTCATAACCTTCATCCCACTTATCTATGGATGCCTTCTTTACTGCTTGGAAGAAAGGTCGACACCGGTTAGTTGACTTGGACAGAAACCTGTTCAATGCTACTGCTCGTCCAGTGAGACTTTGAATCTCTTTCAGATTTGATGGGGACTTCATCTCGAGTATTGCCTTGATTTTCTATGGATTTGCTTGGATCCCACGCTGAGTCACAAGCTATCCCAAGAACTTCCCTGCTGACACCCCGAACGTACACTTCAGAGGGTTGAGCTTCATTTTGTACTTCTTCAGCAAGTTGAAGGCCTCCCGCAAGTTGGAGATATGATCCCCTCGTTTTTCTCCTTTGACCATGATGTCATCCACATATACCTCCATGGTTTTACCGATGAGATCTTTGAACATCCGATTGACGAGTCTCTGGTACGTTGCTCCCGCATTCTTGAGGCCAAATGGCATGACCTTGTAGCAGTACACACCTCGGTCGAAGACGAAGGCAGTTTTGTCCTTGTCCTTTTCATACATGAAAATCTGATTATAGCCCGAGTATGCATCCAAGAAGCTTAGCATCTCATTCCCTGCAGTTGAGTCCACTAAGAGATCGATTCTGGGCAGAGGATAGTTATCCTTTGGGCACGCAAGATTTAGATCGGTGTAATCAACACAAACTCTCCATCGTCCAGCTTCATTTTTCTTGACAAGCACGACGTTTGCTAGCCACTCGGAGTGCGGAACTTCTTCGATGGATCCAGAAACGAGTAACTTGTCAATCTCCTCTTGGATGATAGCAATTTTCTCGGGGGAAAAATTGCACCTTTTCTGTTTGACCAGCTTGTGGTGGGGATTGAAGTGTAGCTTGTGGCTAACGATGGTAGGATTAATCCCTGGCATGTCAGACGGAGACCAAGCAAAAACTTTTTTTATCCCCTCGTAGGAAAGCTATGAGTTGTTTTTTTTAGTCGCTTAACTGGGCGCCAATGCGGGCCTCTTGCTCAGGACATCGAGGGTCAAGCTGAATGAGGATGACGTCATCCTCCGGCTGCTACCCTTCCGGAGTCGGTGGTTCCTCATAAATGTCAGGATCTTGACCCGTGATTAGTTGTTATTTGGGAGACGAAGAAGAAAGCTTGCCCCCAGTGGATGATCCTGCTTGGGGAACAAACTCTGCCTCCTTGACCTCCTTTAGCCCTTCAGTGAGGCACCGTCGGGCCATCGTCTAATCGCCCTTGATCTCACCGATTCCACCACCAGGAATAGGGAACCTAATCTTCTGGTAAAGGCTTGATGTGGTTGCGAGGATTTTGTGAAGCCATGACCTTCCCAAGATTCCATTGTATGGAGAGTACTCGTCCATGATGTAAAAAGTCTGGGATGACACGACCCTTCCCAATCCCCCCGGGATTACCATGGAATGTGTCATGCTCCCGTCTGACAAGAGGTGTCAGACAAGGGATAACCTGTTGCCACTGCCCAACCGGGCTTCCAGAGTGCGTAAGGATCGATGGAGGAGGTGTATGATCCTCAAGTCTCTGCTGCAGTCGCATCCGGAATCAACCTGAAGGGCATTAAAAACAAAAGCTGTGAGTGGACGAAAATAAACAAGTCTGTTTAAAACATTTATAAGACATTTATGCCCCTCAGTAAAAGCATATGCATGCACCAAAAACCAATAATCCCATATTTATTTAGAAATAACCATTAGGGCCTTAGCCCGGAAACCAAAGCATAGTTTCGAATCCCAAAAGTCAATCCAAGAGTTATTTCATAAATCCAGTAATGTTCATTTATTATTTTTTTCCATCTCCGGCCTCCCCGATGCCTAGCGTCCCTGACGCTTGACGTCCCCGACGTCATATCTCACGGTATTAAGCAACGCGTGCTGCCCGGGGTCTCACCGGGTCCATATCTCTGACATCCCCGATGTCTGATGTCTAGCAATCCTGCTCCTGGATCACTATACGGTCCGGTAGCTCCGTATAATGAGCCCTCGCAGGCACAGCACCGTGACTTCTCCAGTGTCCCCGACACTTGGAGGAGACCAGGATATATATCCTCGTATCGAGATGGTTTTATGGAACACATTTTATTATTCATTTCCAAAATATCACAAGGGCCCTGCCCCGAGTTTCCATAAAACCGTCATAAGTTCAAATAGTTGATTTAAATCCGAAATCATTTATTCAATTCCATTTTAGGGTCCCCGACCCGAAATCACATATATACATCAAATGGGCCCCTGGCCCGATTTCATCAGTCCACTGGGCCCCTGGCCCGATTTCACAAGTTAACTGGGCCCCTGGCCCGATTTCATAAGTTAACTGGGCCCCTGGCCCGATTTTACTTTATCAAGTTCATAACCGTTTCATGAAATCATATCCAACCACATTTATGGAAATCGGTGCAAATCCAGAAAACCTCGGTTTACGCGCATTTACGTAAATCACCTTGAAATGCGTGAAATCATTTAAATTCACCGATACCCAAAGTAAATCATTTAATCACAATTATAAAAATCATGAAACAGCTATGCATGCATCGAATTTATAAAACCAATGTCCACTCACAGACCGTTTAACCGAGCGCCTCGATAAGCGTGCCATAGGCCTTCCCGGGCCACACCACTATCACCGGGACTCCAATCCTGTCCAAATCACATTAGAGGATTACTAACCTCATCATTAACATCCTATTCAAGTCCCGTAATTTTCCCGAATTTTTAAGTATTTTTAAACTGGATTTAAAACCTTCGGACATCCCGAACAATATCGAGACGGTGTCCGATCGACACGAAACCAATCCCAAAATATTCGTTACATTGCATAGATTAAAAGTCATGTTGACCTCACCTCGAGATTCGTGTCCACGCGCCGTCACGCGCCGCCATGAGTGGCTGCGCGTGAAAGCCACGCGCCTGCTACAGTGACTGCTACAGTCACCATCTTCACCCGTATGTCTGGTAAACGGGTCTGATTACTCGCGATCTGACCCGGCCAGATAACCATCAATTCGACCTTGATTCCATCCGTTCTTGATCCTAAAACAATCATTAACCAACCAATTTCAGTTCTGTGTCAATGATCAACACCAACCATCGATTAATCGTGTCAAAAACCCGTGATCACCCAAAACGGGTCGATCACCGTAACTCCATAATTCCTCAACCATTGTCGAATTAGCATTCCAGTAAGCTTATTAGGATTAATACGAACCAATTCGCATGATTAATTTAACACGAGGTTACCTCAATCACCACGACTCAAGCTTGAGTTTTCCGGCCATCCACCTCGTCCGTCCACGGCCCTAGGAGCCTCAAAGCTTGCCTCATTTGATCTGGTTCGACTCGTTGAGGTTCCAGAAAGCTCAATCCATCATCAATTAGGCTTGGGCTGGCCTAAAACTAGAAGTTCAAATTTGAATTTCACAAAAACCAGTTTCGGGTTTTTGAGCATTCCTCCACCATTTCCACTCCATTCCTTCTTTTCTCAATCTCAGAGTAACCTTCTCGACTCACTCTCAATTCTAACCATCCAAATCAGCCATTAAAAGCACCCAAAACCGTCCTCAATCCACTGTGTAATGTTCCCTGCACTGACCCGAAAACAATAATAAAACCAGTGTCCATGTTAAGCACTCAATTGCCAGCTCCCCACATGTGCAATCACACCTCAAACTGTCCCAATTCAGTCCATAAATTGATAAACAATCCATGGGATCGATCGCACAAAACACCCCACTTTCACGGCTGTTTCAATCAAACAGTGCCCCCGTGAGAAATTACAATTCTGCCCCTGTGCAGAAAATTACCAAAATGCCCCTCACGCATCCTGACCCGTAACTCGGTCATACGGACTCCGATTGATGCGTGCCGCCTGTCTACGGACTCAGAGCATCGAGACCTTCCTAACGGTCCTTGGCCCTCGGCCATCGGACCTCCCGATCAAAAAGTCAACATTTTCCCCTTATCTTCTAAATTACGAAAGTGCCCCTGAACTTCCGTACATCATAACTTTCACCACGGACATCGGAATCGAACGTGCCACCTGTCTATGAACTCGTGACGTCCCGAACTACGTCACGGTCATCGGTCAAAGTCCATTTGACCATCCGAATTAAAAGTCAATGTTTTGCCCACACCTAGGGGAAAAATGGTCATTTTGCACAATTCGTCCGAATTCACTCAAATAATCCCAGATTAGTCAATCATAATTAAATATTATTGAATACCACCCTAGTAAAGCCCCAACCATCTGCCAGTTAGTGACAACACTACGTACTACATCACTCTCAATGTAGCGTAAGATCAACCACATGATCTCAATTCGCAGGGCAAGCCCAATCCTGCGACATATATTAATCTCAATGTCCATAATCGCCGACTCCCTCAGCGAACCAAGATGCTGGAAAATCACGGTGTGATAAAATCACACAAGGCTACTCGTGGTTACTCAGACCACCAATTCACTCATCCTGAGTGTACGTATACCATCAAGTGGTGTAACTGGAACACATTGAGTACCAGCCCAACAATGATCACACATCTCGATACTAGGGTTCCATTAGCCAACCATGGCTAAGAGCACCTGCTCATACAATCACTGAACCCGACAAAATCACTCTGCTCGGCGCACAGTATCCAATGTCCAGTCCACATTCACAACCAACCAAATGATATCGGAACCAAGCCGATTAACAACACGTTTAAACACACACCACGGGTACATCCCATGTACCGCCATTAGGCACCACTCAGCCTAACCAGTATCAATCCTCGTACAACGTACCCTGTACGCACCTCAATCCATCAATCTGCCTATAACCACCCAGGTCATAGCCAAACACGTTTCAATAATGAAGTACCTTTGCCCAAACCAACATGAGACAAAACGAACTCCACCCATCATCTAGTTCCAATTCCGAATCCGAATCCGCAATTTCGTAAGAAATCCCGAATCCGAACCCAAACATCATATTTTTATTCCATGTCCAAATCCGAATCCGAAATCATTATTCCGTAAGCTAGCATTGGAATAATCATTCCGCACCCAAATCCAGTAAACCACTTTCGAGTTTCGCAATCGAATCCTGAATCGTCACCCAGAGATTCGATTCCAAAACCCAAAATCTCGTTTACGTCAACCAAGACGTAACAAAACCGAACCTATCGGTTGCCTGTCCAAAACACTCGATTGACTTCATAGGGAAGCCAATCCCAATATTCACACGTCAAAGGTTGACAAAATCCGACCACTTCGGAAACCTACTCAACCGAGTAACAAACCATATGGACTCCACTCCAAAAAGAAGTTCAGTCTCGTCATTTACGACTCACATATCAAGGTATGAGTGATAAACTCACACCCAATCTGGATCATCACGATCACGACCCAGATCCATCACTACGTCATCCGACAAGTAACATCACGATCCTAGATCGTCACATCGACCAAAGTCGACAACATCACAAATCAGATCCACCTAGGATCCACACATGCCCACATAGCTAACAATCCATCTGAAAGCTGATCGTAGGGTCTTACACCCTCATTGAATTATTCGCCAAATTTCCCTTGGTGGAAAGATGACCTCGCATTTCACCACAAAATCCAAAATCGTGCACAACCTCTTGTGTCCAATGACCCCAAGCCAAACATGGGTCCACCAACCAATACACGCTCAACGTACTGGTAGCAACAATCATCATCTGCCACGACAGGAAATAGGAAGTCAACCCCAATGACTTCGGAATACCAATCACCGATGCGGAAACAAGCACTCCTCTCGTCTCCCAATCACAACTCTCCCCGAATCGGGAGTTCCAACCATGTTGGAAACAGACATGCTCCCAGTGAGATGTCAAGTCCAACCACTGGACTGCCCACGTCCATACCTCACTTGGACCACCACGTGTCCAAAATCAATTCATTACTCGGACCTCACATCCGCCAATAATCATTTATGCACATACCCCGATTCCGAACTGAATATCCACAACTCTGCCTGGATGTGCATACCATACTGCCTTCGTCTCACATCTTGACCTTTACAGGTTCAATCCTCAGGTTCCAAGTGATTTGCAATCACAAAATCCCACATCAATACCACAAATGGTTTTTCCTCGACTTTTCCAATTTCAATAATTTCCTTGTACTCTTAGGGGATATAAGCAGTACACAATCTTACCAATCTCGGAGTTGACAACAACTCCCCAATTCCACCAATTCTCATGACATAGGGAACATCATCCCTAGATTCCTCAAGTTTCAATCATACATTAATATCCATTCATCACTTGTCATCATATATCTATTAGGACTTATCCAAACACATCACGACCTCCACTGGATCCCATCCAGTCCAAGACTCAACCACCACTGAGTCGCAGATACCAATCATCTATCCATCATGACAGAGTCACACCCCAACTGGCGTCAGTGATTGTGACACCAGCACCAACGCTAGTACCAGCACCAGCGCTAGTACCAGCACCAGCGCACTATCATCAACACTAGTAACAGTACACAGGCATCCATACTAGTATTGGCATAAAAGTACCAACATACCAACATCCATACATAGCACACTTGTGTGCAAAGTTGTTACCCTGGATCTCCGTTCATTCCGAACGACGATCCCGTAACAGCACTCGTACCCAACGACTATGGGTACCTCCAATTTTTGCCATCGGCACATCAGGATAATGAACGTTCCCTGAACGTCCCCTGATCCTCAAGTGTGAAAGACGCACAAAATACCCTCGATAGCTAGTCATCTCGACACAACTGTCGACCAACAGTCATCGCTTGTCAAGATCCGTATCCACACATCACACTAATATTCGATCCAACACGGGATTCCATATTTTCTCATAACCGTATCCGTAGATCAAAACCCATAAGACTCACTAGAGTCATCCACATGGTCATCCACGACCTTAGCCGCACGTCGCAGCACAAGTTCTTATTTAAAGTTCACTTTTCCGGTCCATCGATTATAAATTAGGGTTCCAAAATCACACCCTAGGGTTCCACCGAACCCAACTTCCTTCTGCAGTAAAATCCACAACCTGACCGACCCTGCGGTCCTGACATCGTATAAACGTCCAATCCAATCCAATCGTCAACTCAACGTGGGTTCCACCACGAAGGTCATCGACTAACTCCGATGCACCAACACCCCGTACACTAGCCAACACTACCAGGGTCCAAAACTTAGACCAATATTCAACTGAGTTTCATATTTCCATATCATTATTCCAATGGAGTTCCCTGAACCCAGCTGTGCCCAGCATCACAACAATCCATCATCACGTGACCGAACCGATGGTCCCACATTACCAGTTAATCGTATACAACCCACTTGGGTTGAATCGCATCAATACACGGCGTATCGGGCCAAACACACCCAATCCACTGCTCACCCAACACTATCTATCAGGTTGACAACGGAACTGCAGCCCAAAGAGACATCACACCCTCGTCCTTCGCGCACAAAAGAGCAAAACCTGCCTGATACCACTTGACACGACCCATCCCAATCCCCCCGGGATTACCATGGAATGTGTCATGCTCCCGTCTGACAAGAGGTGTCAGACAAGGGATAACCTGTTGCCACTGCCCAACCGGGCTTCCAGAGTGCGTAAGGATCGATGAAGGAGGTGTATGATGCTCAAGTCTCTGCTGCAGTCGCATCCGGAATCAACCTGAAGGGCATTGAAAACAAAAGCTGTGAGTGGACGAAAATAAACAAGTCTGTTTAAAACATTTATAAGACATTTATGCCCCTCAGTAAAAGCATATGCATGCACCAAAAACCAATAATCCCATATTTATTTAGAAATAACCATTAGGGCCTTAGCTCGGAAACCAAAGCATAGTTTCGAATCCCAAAAGTCAATCCAAGAGTTATTTCATAAATCCAGTAATGTTCATTTATTATTTTTTTCCATCTTCGGCATCCCCGATGCCTAGCGTCCCTGACGCTTGACGTCCCCGACGTCATATCTCACTGTATTAAGCAACGCGTGCTGCCCGGGGTCTCACCGGGTCCATATCTCTGACATCCCCGATGTCTGGCGTCTAGCAATCCTGCTCCTGGATCACTATACGGTCCGGTAGCTCCGTACAATGAGCCCTCGCAGGCAATGCACCGTGACTTCTCCAGTGTCCCCGACACTTGGAGGAGACCAGGATATATATCCTCGTATCGAGATGGTTTTATGGAACACATTTTATTATTCATTTCCAAAATATCACAAGGGCCCTGCCCCGAGTTTCCATAAAACCGTCATAAGTTCAAATAGTTGATTTAAATCCGAAATCATTTATTCAATTCCATTTTAGGGTCCCCGACCCGAAATCACATATATACATCAAATAGGCCCCTGGCCCGATTTCATCAATCTACTGGGCCCCTGGCCCGATTTCACAAGTTAACTGGGCCCCTAGCCCGATTTCATAAGTTAACTGGGCCCCTGGCCCGATTTTACTTTATCAAGTCCGTAACCGTTTCATGAAATCATATCCAACCACATTTATGGAAATCGGTGCAAATCCAAAAAAACCTCGGTTTACGTGCAATTACGTAAATCACCTCGAAATGCGTGAAATCATTTAAATTCACTGATACCCAAAGTAAATCATTTAATCACAATTATAAAAATCATGAAACAGTTATGCATGCATCGAATTTATAAAACCAATGTCCACTCACAGACCGTTTAACCGAGCGCCTCGATACGCGTGCCATAGGCCTTCCCGGGCCACACCACTATCACCGGGACTCCCAATCCTGTCCAAATCACATTAGAGGATTACTAACCTCATCATTAACATCCTATTCAAGTCCCGTAATTTTCCCGAATTTTTAAGTATTTTTAAACTGGATTTAAAACCTTCGGACATCCCGAACAATATCGAGACGGTGTCCGATCGACACGAAACCAATCCCAAAATGTTCGTTACATTGCATAGATTAAAAGTCATGTTGACCTCACCTCGAGATTCGTGTCCACGCGCCGTCACGCGCCGCCGTGAGTGGCTGCGCGTGAAAGCCACGCGCCTGCTACAGTGACTGCTACAGTCACCATCTTCACCCGTATGTCTGGTAAACGGGTCTGATTACCCGCGATCTGACCCGGCCAGATAACCATCAATTCGACCTTGATTCCATCCGTTCTTGATCCTAAAACAATCATTAACCAACCAATTTCAGTTCTGTGTCAATGATCAACACCAACCATCGATTAATCGTGTCAACAACCCGTGATCACCCAAAACGGGTCGATCACCGTAACTCCACAATTCCTCAACCATTGTCGAATTAACATTCCAGTAAGCTTATTAGGATTAATACTAACCAATTCGCATGATTAATTTAACACGAGGTTACCTCAATCACCACGACTCAAGCTTGAGTTTTCCGGCCATCCACCTCGTCCGTCCACGGCCCTAGGAGCCTCAAAGCTTGCCCCATTTGATCTGGTTCGACTCGTTGAGGTTCCAGAAAGCTCAATCTATCATCAATTAGGCTTGGGCTGGCCTAAAACTAGAAGTTCGAATTTGAATTTCACAAAAACCAGTTTCGGGGTTTTGAGCATTCCTCCACCATTTCCACTTCATTCCTTCCTTTCTCAATCTCAGAGTAACCCTCTCGACTCACTCTCAATTCTAACCATCCAAATCAGCCATTAAAAGCACCCAAAACCGTCCTCAATCCACTGTGTAATGTTCCCTGCACTGACCCGAAAACAATAATAAAACCAGTGTCCATGTTAAGCACTCAATTGCCAGCTCCCCACATGTGCAATCACACCTCAAACTGTCCCAATTCAGTCCATAAATTGATAAACAATCCATGGGATCGATCGCACAAAACACCCCACTTTCACGGCTGTTTCAATCAAACAGTGCCCCCGTGAGAAATTACAATTCTGCCCCTGTGCAGAAAATTACCAAAATGCCCCTCACGCATCCTGACCCGTAACTCGGTCATACGGACTCCGATTGATGCGTGCCGCCTGTCTACGGACTCAGAGCATCGAGACCTTCCTAACGGTCCTTGGCCCTCGGCCATCGGACCTCCCGATCAAAAAGTCAACATTTTCCCCTTATCTTCCAAATTACGAAAGTGCCCCTGAACTTCCGTACATCATAACTTTCACCACGGACATCGGAATCGAACGTGCCACCTGTCTATGAACTCGTGACGTCCCGAACTACGTCACGGTCATCGGTCAAATTCCATTTGACCATTCGAATTAAAAGTTAACGTTTTGCCCACGCCTAGGGGCAAAACGGTCATTTTGCACAATTCATCCAAATTCACTCAACTAATCCCAGATTAGTCAATCATAATTAAATATTATTGAATCCCGATATTCGGGACAGGTCATTACATGGGATGTGACAACGGGATCTGTGTGTACATCCAGCTGGAGAGTACCTACGGTCATACTGGTTGACCCGTTGAAACCTCAGAGCGGGACAACCCTTTTTTGTTGTGAGGCTTTCTAACCTCATCTTGCGCACTGCATCCAGGCCGAGGATATTTTTCGCACTCCCTTCATCAATGTGAATCCGATCAACTTGAGCATGTTCGATCTGAATTGACACGACTAATGCATCATCATGCGGCCAATCAAGTCCTACCCCGTCCTTCAAAGAGAAACCAACGACAAGGTCGTTGGCCACCCCAGGGGTGGTAATATGGGAGACCTGAGAAACGGCAAGTGCATCTCGTGTCTTTCTTTTCTTCTGCTTGGAGGTGGTTCCTAGCAACTCCGATTCAGCTATGATGGTGTTGATGCGGATCATCTTTACTGCAGGTTCCTTCAGCCCTTTGTCAGCGGGTCGATCCACAGCCTTCCCTTTGACGTACTCAGTGCAATGTCCTTCTTTGATGAGATTCTGAAGATATCTCTCGAAAGATATGCATTTACCGATGTTATGCCCATAGCACTCGTGAAAGGCACACCACTTCGTTTTATCAGCCTTCTCTTGATCACCCTTGACTGGTTCCGGCTTCTTAAACCATGGCTTGTCCTTAATTTCATTATGGATTTGATGGACTGGTAAGGATAGCTGCAAGTTAGGCTTCCCCATAACTGGTGTTTGGGAGGGTTGTCCCGTCTTGCGCTTGTTGAGCTTTCCCCTCGCAAACTTTCCATGGGACTCATCTTTATTGGAGGCCTTCTCACTAGCCCCAGCATGGTTCTGAGTATGAGTGGCGTTCTTCTCGTCCTCCCAGCTTGCATGTCGCTCTACTAGGGAAAGCATTTTGGTGAGATTTCGTGCATTGCTCATGACGATGTCCCCGTAAAGCTAGCTGTCCCGAGGGAGTCCTTGTTTAAACGTCATTGCTGCAACAAGGTCACTACAGCCGACAATCCGAGACTTCTCTTCGCAAAACCTTCGTATGTATTGTCGCAGAGTGTCTTTTGCTCTCTTTCGGATAGAGAAAAGATGGTCATCCTTCACCTCAATTATCCGAAGTTGTGCGTACTCCTTCACAAATGTCAGAGCCAACTCTTCAAAGGACGCAATTGACCTCGGAGGGAGATGATTGAACCAAGTCATGGCTTGGCCCTGAAGAGAAGCTTGAAAAACTTTGCACATGAGCGCATCGTTATGCATGTGGGGGACCATGACTCCCCGATAATAATCTATATGTTTTACCGGGTCGGAAGCTCCTTTGAATGGAGTGAAGTTTTGACACGACCCATCCCAATCCCCCCGGGATTACCACAGGATGTGACGTGCTCCCGTCTGACACGAAGTGTCAGACAAGGGATAATCCAACGCCGCTGCCCCTACAGGCATCCAGAGTGCGCAAGGATCGGTGGAGGAGGCATGCAATGTCCCGGTCCCCTGCTGCAGTCGCATCCGCGCTCAACCTGAAAGGCGTTAAAAAAACCAAAAGCTGTGAGTGGACGAAAATAAACAAGTTCGTAAAATACATTTTATAAGACATTTATGCCCCTCAGTAAAAACATATGCATGAGTCAAAAACCAGTAGTCAAATATTTATTTGAAATAACCGTTAGGGCCTTAGCCCAGAAACCACAAACACAATTTCAATCAAAAGTCGTTTCATAAATCCAGTGGTACACATTTACCACATTACCATCTCCGGCATCCCAGATGCCTAGCGTTCCAAACGCTTGACGTCCCAGGCGTCATATCTCACGGTATTAAGCAACGCGTGCTGCCCGGGGTCTCACCGGGTCCATATCTCTGACAACCCAGATGTCTGATGTCCCAGACGTCTAATCATAGCAATCCTGCTCCTGAGTCACTATACGGTTCGGCCGCTCCGTACAATGACCCCTCGCAGGCAATGCACCGTGACTTCCCCAGTGTCCCAGACACCTGGAGGAGACCAATATATATCCTCGTATCGAGATGGTTTTATGGAACACGTTTTATTATTCGTTTTCAAAATATCACAAGGGCCCTGCCCCGAATTTCCATAAAACCGTCATAAGTCCAATTATTTGATTATTAAATCCGAAATCATTTATTCAATTCCGTTTTAGGGTCCCTGACCCGAAATCACATATATAAATCAACTGGGCCCCTGGCCCGATTTCTTAAATCAACTGGGCCCCTGGCCCGAATTTACTTTATCAAATCCGTAACTGTTTCATAAAATCATATTCAAACCACAATCATGGAAATCAGTGCAAATCCGGAAAATCTCGATTTACGCGCAAACCCGTAAATCACCTCGAAATGCGTGAAACCACATAAATTCACCGATATCCAAATCAAAGCATATAAAAGCAATTACCACAATCATGAAACAGTTATGCATGCATAGAATTTATCAAAACCAATGTCCACTCACAGACCATTTAACCGAGCGCCTCGATACGCGTGCCACCGGCCTTCCCGGGTCTCGTCGCTAACACTGGGACTCCCGAACTTGTTCATATCACATTAGAGGGTTACTAACCTCCACAATAACATCCTATTCAAGTCCCGTAATTTTCCTGAATTTTTAAGTATTTTTAAACCCGACTTAAAACCTTCGGACATCCCGAAAGTATCCGAACGGGATCCGAATGACATGGAACCAACGCTAAAATGTTCGTTATAACGTATAGGACAAAATTCGTGTTGACCATACCTCGGGATTCGTGCCCACGCGCCGTCACGCGCCGCCGTGAGTGGCTGCGCGTGAAACCCACGCGCCAGCTACAGTAACGGTGAACAGTCGTCCTCCTCGCCCGTTTCCTCTGCAAACGGGTCCTGCAACCCGCTTGACAACCCGGTTCAATCCCTGCGAATGTCCACTTAATTCCTTCCATTAAACTCTCAGATAGCATCGTAATGGACCTAATTTAAGTTCTGTTTTACTCATTCACATCGACATGGCCTAAAGCCAGCTCAATCGAATACGGGTCCTAGTCGGGTCCAAAGTCCCCATTCATTCCTCAGTCTCAGTTTCTCTCAATTAATCAGTTGGGAAGCTCCGTATGCTCATTATAAGGATGATTACACAGGTAATTTCATGAGAACTAACCTCAATCATCACGACTCCAAGCTTGGATTTTCCGGCCATCCACCACGTCTGTGCACGGCTTCAGGAGCCTCGAAAATGGCCACATTTGGTCTGGATCGACTTGTGAAGGTTCTAGGAAGCTCAATCAATCTTCAAATTATCATGGGCTAGCCTAAAACTGGAAGTTCGAATTTGAATTCCACACAGTACCAGTTCGGATTTTCAGAGCACTCACTCACCGATTCCTCTCATTTTCTTCCTCCTCTCCACCTCAGAATACTCCTCTCATCCCCTTAACTCTCTTCCCGCTCACAAAACACTCAGTTTTGGCCTTGGGACGGCTGATCGAGTGTGGGGAGCAGTCCTCTGTTCCATCCTGCAACAGAGACACCAGCCATGCCCGTGCACGCTCCTCCTGCAGCCAATGCCTCCCACTTACACACCCATTATCAATTGAATACACTTTAGCCCATAATCCGTTCCAATATCAAGCATAAACAATTCACCCGTGCACTGATCGTGATTCCCAAATGCGGATGCAACAGTAATCGTTCAAACAATACCCTGTGAATTTACATTTCTGCCCTTGTGCAGAAAATTACCAAAATGCCCCTCACGCATCCATGCCCGTAACTCGGTCATTCGGACTCCGATTGATGCGTGCCGCCTGTCTACAAACTCAGGGCATCGAGACCTTCCTAACGGTCCTTGGCCCTCGGCCATCGGACCTCCCGATCAAAAAGTCAACATTTCCCCCTTATTTCGTCCAAATTACGAAAATGCCCTTGGACTTCCGATCGTCATAACTTTCACCACGAACGTCGGAATCGAACGTGCCGCCTGTCTATGAACTCGTGACGTCCCAAACTACGTCACGGCCATTGGTCAAAGTCCATTTGACCGTCCGAATAAAAAGTCAACGTTTTGCCCACGACCAGGGGCAAAACGGTCATTTTGCACCGTTCGTCCGAGTTCGCCCAACCAATCACAGATTAACCCTGCTAATCATGATTAGTCCGTAATCTAATCCTGAATTCCGGGACGGGTCGTTACAAGTTTAGCGTTACGAACCTTTGGGGGAATGGCTCCTCCTCAATATCCCTTACAAAAGGCTCAAAGAGATGTATCTGGTGACGTAGATTGTCCTCTAGATCGCCATCTCGTTGAGCACGAAGGTGCCTGTCCAGCATTCTTCGAACATCATTGGCCCGCAACGCACCTTACCGAGGCGGAGAGTCATTTCGTGCTAATTGTCGAGAACTTCCTTGAGCTTCTCCTCTTGATCTCTGGGATCGTGCAGGGGAGTAGACTTCATCTTTTCTCTCACTGCCATGGGCAAATCGTCTTGAGTCTTTGTGTAGAGCCTGAGGTTGCCCCATATGCCCATGTGAGTGCCGTGAACGCTCCTCCCGTGAAGTTGCCCTAATCCTACTCCCCAGCCGCTCATGTACTGATGGTTTTAGGCATTGTGGGCTTTTTGCTCGGTGAGCGTGACTTTCTTCACCTGAGTCGCTGAGTGAAGTGTCTCGTGACATTGTTCGGCAGTGGACTGGTTCTTTCCCAGGACTCTTTTGAGCAATCTCTTGTCTTCCACGTGACGTGGAATGTCTGTCCTGCTCTTGGATTGGTCTCTCTCCTAGGAGTTGCTGCAAGAGCTCTAACTGAAGTTGAACTTGGTTGTTCAACCTTTCAACTTGCTGTGCCAAGTTGTCCTGGGGAGGTTGACGATAAATTTTCCCTGAGACGTCGTGACGCCCGTCCAGAAAGTCCCTTATGTCCATGTTTACTGTGGGCTGATCATGTCGTGATGCACTTCCTATCAACCTCCCGCCTGCTTGTTGTAAAGCCGAAGTTCCTTCCCCTAGTGTGGGTGCTTGGTTAGCTGGAGAGGGGAATGCTCCAAAGCTGAAGGTTGGCCTCCCTTCGAGTGTCTCCATGGGTGATTCTATGGACACACGCCTGGGTTGAGTTGGCCGCTTCTTCGTAGTCTCTATGCGAGTCTCATTCCTCGTCTGAGCTGTTGAGGCAGAAACACCTTCTCCAGCTGATCGAACGGATCGACGAACCTTATCCATGCTGAATCAAAGAATCTTGAACTGGAAAGCTGTTGACTTGGACAACGTTCAAAATCTTCAAACACTGTCGATGAACGACGAAAGAAGAAAGAAGAACGATGAACAATTTCCTGAAGAACGATGAACACCGTTGAAGAACGATGAACAATCGAGAGAGCTTCTTCTGAGTATTCCTCAATTGCTCTCAATGAAAGCACCAATTGTTGAATCAAAAATCGAACCCGCCGCGAAAAGTCCTCACAATTCCTGCAAACAGCAAACGATTAGCTATCGTTGCCTCGATCGATTTACCCGGGGGGTTGTTCGACCAAGAACACTCTGATGCCTAAGTTAGCTTTGAGAGAGGAAAAGGATATACTTCGAAGCGAAGAATCGACGTACCTTGGAAATGATATGTGCTCTGCTATTTATAGGAAAATCTTGGAAGCCTTGGAGCATTCTGATTGGTCGGTTGAATTTTTAATTAATAAATAATATATTATTAATTAAATATATATTTTAATAATTGTAATGATGGCTCATCATGATAGTAATGATAATTATTGTTTTAATATTAATATTATTTGTCCATTATTAAGAATAATGACAATTAACTCTCGGGGAGAATATTAATATTACGGAGATTTTAACACGATCAAATAACTTATTTAGTTGGTAAATAGATTATTTAATGTGCGGGTATTTTCAAATGATCAGCATTATTGCCAGGGGCAATTTGGTCATTTTGGGGAATTACGGTCCGTGTGGCAGTTCCATAATTTTCTGATGATTTTGGGTTCCACAATATGGTTTGCTTGAAATTTAGTCTTTGATTGTATGTTTACTTGAAATTTGTGGCTCTTGATGATAAAGCATGTGCCTATTTACCTTTTCTCTTAGAACTTCAAATACGAAGAACAAGCATACACCCATATCTATCTCATTTTGTAATATCCTTCTCTAAAACTGAATCAAGCTTACACCGAAGGGTGGACTTGTTCTTTCTGGTGGATTCTATCACTAAGTACTCGCGAGGTTTGAATGGTATGATTGATGATCTCTTTCAATTAGAATTCCAAATTTGTTTGTTTATATTTTAATTGGATCTTTGCCCCAAACTGCAAGGTCAATTTCTTTAGTGGCTCACAGTGATGTCATCTTGAGAAACATTTACCTATATTTATATTGGTTTTCTTTCTTTTTTTGCCTTTTTTTTTAATGTTGAATCAATCACTTTCATTGCTTGGTTTCCAATTACTGGATACAATTTCTTGGTATGTTTTTTGTTGTATGGTAGGATCCAATTTTCTTTTCTACGTGCCTTTTAAAGTGAGAATTGTAGGTGGCTGCTTAATTCTCATCCACAAGTCTCTCCGTACTATTATTTGACGACTTGAGTATTGTATCTTGATTTCCTTTTTGAAAATTTTGATTGCCAAGAATGAGTATGTTCTGAAGGGAACTTATGGATGATTTGGAGGGGAGACCTGAAGAGGTTTGTTGTGGACTCTTTCTGCGGGGTTATATGCATAAATGCTGATTTATTATTATCATGACTACTTTTTGTTGATGTCAAATTACATTTTGTAGAAAGTGTTGGAGCTGAAAATTTAGAACTAGCCGGGCAAAAATAGGGGATCATGCATGATAAGAAGAGGAGCATTTTATGCGTGCTCCTATTTCAAAGAAGGAGAAACAAGGGAGCTGTTTTCTACTCGCTATTTTCTGTAGAGAGTTTTGGTTTCTTGTTTGCACGGCAAGCCAAATTACAGATTCTGGAAAGTGTTGATGTTTTCTACTTGTTTGTTGTTTTCTGTTTACAAGGTTTACTTGCTTGCTTGTTGTTTTATGCTTGCTTGCTGTTTTCTGTTTACAGAGTTTGCTTGCTTGTGGTGTGATATCTTTTTATTAATCTTACTATATTTGTTAGTTATTATCGACTTACAAGAATGATTAACTTATAGTGAAAGTTTGTTTAATGTTGCCTCCAAAGTCCAATTCCTAAACCATTTGGACTTGCTAATTTTTATTTGTATTTTCTAATTCATACTATGAATTAACTTTGGAATTTTGAATGAGGATTGAAATTGAAAATTGCAAATTTTACATATTTTAGAATTTATTGATTTGGGCAGAAAGTGACCAATTTTAGAATTTATTGATTTGGACAGAAACTGTCTGATTTTTTAACTTAATGATTTAGACAGAAATTGTAATTTTGAATGGTTTAAAAAAATAGAACTGGTCTTACCAACCATATCGAACCGAAAAAACCCAATCGGTCTGACCGATCGATCTGAATTGTTAAATCAAACTAGATCCAATTTAACTGGAACTAAATCGAACCGAACCGAACTATTCGATTTCGGTTTAAATTGATTTTTGAGGTAAGAACCCAATCGAATGAAAATCGACTCTTGAAGTGGTTCATTTTTGAAAAAAAAAAATGAACCGAAAAATTGATTAACATCCCTAAAAAGAAACCTACATGAGTAGAGATAATGAGACCGACCTCACGATAACATAACCAATTCCTTTTGAATTTTCCATAATTTGTGGGTCCTCACATGATTGCCATACGAAGAACACACACGTCATGTGACACGTGACCATGTGCAGATCGAATTTTGAACGAAGAAAAGTTAATCCAATGGTCCGTACCATGCCTGCCCAGGAAAATATGGCACATGTACTTTTATGTCATGCATCCCATACCACCCACCCTCGTCAACTTTTGGCATTTTGGTAGGTAGCACACTTCTCTCGCCACTTAAAAGCGTCTACTGTTGTAACCCGCGTTGTTTCTTCTGGAAGCAGATCCTCTCCGGATCAATTAGCTCCAGATCTGTCCAGAGCTTTAATTTCAGCCGTTCAAACTGATCCTACGGCTAAAATAAATAGATAGAGAAAAGACCAAAGAAAAAAAAATCTCAAGACTTTCCTCTTTTCCCTCTTCACCCACAATTTCTTCAACTTTCCTAAATTTTTCAACAAACCCACCTCGCAGCTCACTTACCCAGCCATGAATGTCTGGTTTAACTCAAGATTCACGCCATAAAGAACAGATTTTTGTCATTGACATCCCTACTTGGACGCAGAGAACTAACTATAGGATGAACAAAAGAAAATAAGAAAGCAACCAAGAGTGAAAAAACAACCGTAAGCATAAATTCCGGAAGAAGCTCCATGGCTTTGCAATCCCAGAAAAAAAAAAATGTAAGCAAAAAAAGAGAGCTTGAGTTCCGATGATGATGAGAAGGAGAGACAAAGTGTAACAACCCGGACCTTTAAGGGAAAAAATAAATTTGGCAAATTACGTAAAATGACGATTTAACTCTTAAAAAGTCAAAATTGGAGAATCTTTTAGGAATTATGGGAAGACCGTTTCGTAGGTCTCAGAATCCTGAGTTCGTCGACAGATGGCACATCAAAATCGGAGATTATTTGAGATCGTTACGGGTCAAAAACCCTTAGGGGTATTTTGGTAATTTAAGCAGAAGGGCATTTTGGTCATTGACATTAGGGACCTATGAGATGTTGCCATATGTCAAGTTTAGAAGAACCTGATATTTTGGCCTTCCACCGACTCAGTCCCCTGTTTTTAAGTGTGTTGTGTGTGTGATTGTGTACCTCGGTGGGCATGGTCCGAATTCCATGGAAAATCCGTGGTCGTGCTCCCATACAGAGAGAGAGAGAGATTGTGAGACAGAGAACTTGAGAATGAGAGAAAATGAAAGAGAACCATGGAGACCGTGATCATAGATGAGTGAAAGGGAGGATGAAGTGGCTTGTCCAAGAAACCCGAAACCATGGATTCATGGTTTGTTTACGGGTCCTTAGTTCTGGGCAAGGAGCTTGGGAACTGAGCCATCACAAGGCTTCTGGAGGTTGGTATGATCATTTTGAAGCGGAAAAGGAAGGGTTTGGACACAAGAAGCCCTCTAGGATGAAGATTAGAGTTTGAGGCGAAGTTCTTGATTTTGGGTTTGAGTTTCCAGGTGAGTTCTTGCCATTTTCTTGCCATAGATCTTATCATTGCTTCTAGTAGAGTATATTAGACACTTAAAACGTGAGAAAAAGATGTGAAATGACTGTTTTCTACCCTGGTAGGGCGACCTAGTCCCAGGTAGTTCCCGACTGATATTCGCCTACCGGTAGTGCACATTAACATGATGATTCAGCTTGCAGGCGTCAAGGTTGGGTCGATTGAGGTGATTGGTTGCTTTGATATGTTGGTGGGTGTAGTGTGATCGTTATGGTTATGTGTTGGTATGATAGTGTTTGCGTTGATAATTGACCTGATTTTTACAGTTTCCTTGTGTTTGGGGGTGATGTGAATTTATGCAGCCACCCAAGATATGAAGCAAAGGGTGTATTTTGGCTTGATTTCTTGGAGGGTGTTGGCTTGACTATGAGTGGGTTTTGGATGAATTTTTTGGGGAGTCTTTGGCTGGATTTTTGTGAAGGCTTTTGGCCAGATTTGTAGTAGGAGTAAGGGTAATCGTGGCTGGATTTTTAAGTATGGTTTGGCTGGATTTACTGCCAAAGGCATACGACCGTGTCAAGGGAAGAAATGCAGCTTTGTTTATTATGGGGCAGTTGGACGTCTTGGGAGAAGGAAGAGTCTTTGTAGGAACAAGGGTGGCAGTTGGGATTGTTGTGTTTTGAATTGTCAAAAAGTATGACTGATTGTAATGTTATTATTATACATATATATATATATATATATCCAAAGTTGGAAGAACCGTGGACTCACAATTCCAAAAAGCACTCATGGCTATGTATGTTTATATGGAAAAAGTAAAAAGTGAAGGTTATGGATGTACATGTATTATCCACTTGCATGTGTCATTGACAATTCAAAAGATTTGAATTGTCCCAGGTTTTCACACGCCACCTTTGTGGAAAAAATCTTTTTTATTTTATTTTATTTATTATATATATATAATACAAAAAAAATATGTAAAAGATTTTTTCTTGTCAATCGGGTCACATGATAGGACTGGATAATTAATTGTTTTGGCCGGATCGGTCTTGATAAAAGTCCTTGGCCGATTCAACAATATAATCTGTTTGTCGGCCTAATCGTGTGGCTTTTAGGCCAAGGATAAAAGGGTGGCCATTGATGTCCTAATGCCACTCAAATAAATTGGGGTTGGGCTTCAATTTTACTGAATTTAATTTTTCGACCCAACCCAAACTTGAAAGAAAATATGGATACGGGTCAGGTTCTCGACGAACCTCACCCGGCCTTGATTGCCGATTGGTCGAGATAGAGAAACAAATCAAGTCAAAATTATGTCAACCTAGAGCCTTCTCGTTCGGATCATTTCAATATCAATCCGACTTGGAAAGATTTGGGAGCCTGACTTAGAAAGATCTTGGGAGGCCCGACTTGGAAAGATTTAGGTGGCCTGACTTGGAAAGATCTTGGGTGGTCTCGATTTGGAAGGATTGCGGGAGGATCAAATTTGGAAGGATTTCGAGTGGCTCAACTTGGAAGGTTTTTAAGTCAGAAGAGTGGAGGCCAAGCATGGCCAATTCGTGGGTTGGCTAAACCCTATAAATAGCTAAGGTGAAGAAGAGAAATGGACATCAACATCAACACACAAGCTTACTCTTATCTTGCACCTTTTCAATCCTTAGACTAGATTTTCATATTCGAGTTCTAGTTAGTCAAGTTCTTCATTTTTCTAGAGTAAGTTTATTGTTCAGAATACTGTCAATTATTTTGTTTTAAATTCAAGTTCATTTTTATTTAATCTTTATTTTGATTCAAGTTTGTTCATTAGCGTTCGTTTAATAACTTCAATTAATTGTTTCGTTAATTTTAGTTTATTATTCTTGTCTTTAATTTTAATTATTGTTTTTTTTTCTTTTAAGTATCAATTTATTACATTTACGTTTAAGTTTATTTTCTTCAAGCATAGCTAATTTTCTTACTCAATTTAATTATTGCACTTGCACTTCGTTTACATAATAAAAAATATAAATATATACAAGTTCAAAGCCTAAACACCCTCGATCCCGAGGGAGTGAAAGAACCCAGGCCGAGAGGAGGTTCCTTGCTCGGCTGCACAATCATAAGGTTAGAAGTCGGCCTTAGGGGCGCACCCAATATTTACAATTCCATTCAAGCCATTTGGTGGCCGGGTGGTGGCACGCCTGCGCATTTATTCGAAGAAGGACCAAAATCCCTTCTAACGGTTTGATAAACCAAATCGAGGGAAACACCTTGATTTATGTTATTATCGGATTTCTTACTATTGCATGTACTTTTAGGTTTTCTTGTTTTATTATCTGTTTATTGGAATTAAGAATTTCTCCTTATGCATGCATAGTTTCATAAACGGGGGGAAATTACTGTATTTTTTAACTATGTTTTTCTAAACCTTCATTTTCGTCTACTCACACATTTTTATTTGTTTTGAAACTCTCTAGGGCTGTTACACTAGAGATGATGCTACTTTCAAAGCGAGGGCATAAACTCACAAGTAGAAAAGTATCTCTGGTCTGATAGGGTTACGAGCGTACTTATGATATATTATGCTACCTATTAGACGGGAGCAAGGCCCATATATAGTTTTTATATGTTTTCGGGGTTGGGTCCTGTCACAAAGGGTAGGAAATAATTTTGTAAAGGCAGAGGAAGTATATTTTAATTCCAATCCTGGCAAAATTAAATTTCTCTACACAGTCCATGGAATTCCCGTCGGCGTTGAAGGCATCAACAAGCTCCCTTCCTTCGACATCTTCTTCCCCTTTTCCATCTCTACTGAGCTCATGCAGCCCGACTTCGAGCAAGCCCTCTACAATCTCCCACGTGGCACCTTCCTCGTCTCCGACTCCTTCGTCTAGTGGATCGTCGACTTAGCCGCCAAGTTCGGCTTCCCCAGATTCTTCTTCAACAACTTATCCAACTTCTCCATGGCAGTTGGAAAAGTCATTGCAGAAAACCGCCTCCTCGAGGGGCTCAAATCAGACACCGAGTTAATCCCTGTGACTCGTTTTCCCTAGATCAAAGTTACTAAGAAGGACTTCTATAAAAACAGAGATTAAAAGTTTTTCTTGAGCTTTTTCTGGGTCTTTTTCTCTATCTATTTATTTTTAGCTGTATAAAAATGGTTTGAACTGTTGAGATTAAAGCTCTGGACATATCCAGAGCTTATTGATCCGGAGAGGATCTGTTTCCGTTTCTTCTAGCTCCTCACCCCTCAAAATTGAACCCTCCTCAAACCAAACCAAACCATACCATACTAAATTAATTATGGATAGTTTATTGTCTTAATAACATTGCAATATTTTGTGATAATGTCTAATAAATGAGAGTTAATATACATATGTACAATTATCAAGCTAATTGAAGAATGAGAAGATTAAAAGTTCAGAGCTCGTGCAGTCTATCTAGTAGTCAAGGAAATTTTTGTTGTGTTGATCCATCTACTGTAATTACTCGGATCTTCAACGAGGGTAAAAACAGAAAAGTTGGATAGAATTTACCATTTTGCCCCTAGAAGTCAAAGGTTAACATTTTGGTCAAAGTCAAAGGGTTGACTTTGACTAAGACCAAAATATTAAATTTTTGACAGGGATGTTTTTAGCGATTTCAAAAACGCTATTAGAAAGGTCTTGGTCACCCGAGTACATCGGCAGATGGCATGCTAGAAACAGAGCTCGCACGATTTCGACTTGGGTTTAGATTATGTAGGGGTAATTTGGTAATTTTTTTAATGGAGGGCATTTTTGTAATTTCTTCTTGTGAGATATGTTTTGGGTGGCTAATTAGGGTAAGACACTTGTCCTTATCTGTTAGGTTAGTGTGTAACCGATCTTGTGTGTTTGTGTTTATGTGTTGTGTGTGTTCATGGTTTCGGCCATGAAGAAGAAAAAAGGGAGAAACAAAGATATGAGATGGGGGAAAAGCAGAGGAAAAGAGAGGAGATGAAGAGGAGAGCGAGAGGAAGATAAAGGTGAGAGAAGAAGAGTAGTGAAGGTTTCTGGACTGAGAAACCATGGCGAACCCGAGAAGAAATTTCGAGTATGAACTTGTTTCACCCAGTTTTTAACTGGGAACTTGGGAAATAGGTTCATAGACGTCGCTCTTGAGGTTGTACGATGATAATGAGCTGCTCAGGTGAGGAGTTGGATGCCTGGATCACCCAGAAGGCAAGGTTGCATTCGTGAACTTTCGATGGGTTGAATAGATTCTGAGGTAAGTTTCATGGTTTTGGTTGCACATATCATTTTCTGGGTTAGAGTAGAACATATGGTCAAAACGAAAGTGAAAAAGGGTGAGAAATAAGGGAGAAATGGCTGAATCGGGTCGTCAGGTCGGGCAACCTGAAAACAAGGAAATCGAGGTGGAATGAGGTTGGGGACGATGAACAGTACCCCCTTTGTGCGTGGGCCTCATGTGCAGCCACTTTAGGCGACGTGTGGTGGCGCGTGAGCTAGAATCTCGAGGTGCGATCAACACCAAAGTTCATCATTTCGATGTTACGAGTCCAACGGTACAATTCTCGAGGCAATCAGATATCGTATCGAGGTTTTTTTGGTTATCCAAAGGTGTAGGGTGCATTTTAAATACATTTAATAATCTCAAAAAATTATGGGATTAAAATAGAAGATATTTGAGTTGTTTTGTGATCCTTAGATGTGAATTTTTGGCAGGAAGTGACATTTTCGGGAATTATAGAAAAATGTACAAAGCAGGGATTCAGTTATTCAAACGGTGTGTGAGTGAACTTTCTTTCCCTAAACTTGTGTGCATGCCTAACTATATGATTTAAATGTGTTTCGATGTGTTTTGGTGACAATTGAATGTTTGGGAATTTTATCGGATTTTTTTTTATGATTTTACGGATATTTTATTAATATTTTCTTCCACGTTTTATGAGGTTCGACAAACTATGTTGTGAACACCGTTTTGATGTGGATTATGACATGAAATAACTTGATTTGGAATAAATATAATTTCCATATGATTTCTGAACGGTTTTTACGAAAGTCATGTAATGACACATTTTACAAGAATGATGTGGATTATGGTTTTGGACTTAGGCCCGAGATTCGGATTTTGGATTTGACTTGTGATATCGAGATGTGATATGTATGTGTTGGTATGGATGCTATGGGTAATGATTGATTATGATGTGGACTTGAGTTAATTATGTGTGATGATGCTCGTTGATTGATTAGTCTCAGACGTCGAATTAGGTACTCTGAATCCCGAGACTAGTATGGTGTATGTTTGTGATTGTGTTGATTAGATGTGAGTCTCAGACGTTGAACCCGAGGCTCCGGTTCCTGAGACTGTGTTGTGATGACTCGAACGTCAAGCATGGGGCTCTTGTTCCCGAACAATTATGTGATATGCCTACCAGTAGTGCACTTGTGATATGATGATGGATGTGGCACGTGTTGTGATTGGTGTTGTGCTTGTGCAATGATGTTGATTGATTGTTCTAATTTCTGTGTTAATTTTGGTTGTGGCTTGATTATGTGTTATTGTTGTGCTTTGTGACGAGTGATTTTCTCGAGATGCATATTTATGAATTTGGTAATCTTGGAGTTAGGCTCTGGTTCCCGAGAGAGTGTGTGGTGAGCCTTCCAGTGAGGCAGTGGTTTCATGTGTGACATTGTGATGATGGTGGGTTGATTGTATGTGGTTGATGTACTGCCCTTGTGTTGATGGTTGTGATCTTATATAACGATTATGTCGACTTACCGAGATCTTAGACGATTTAATGTCACTGTTGAGTTCAGAACTTGTTTCACGTATTTCGAGAATATATATTGTGTTTTGTTTCAATCGAAATGAAAAGGTTTTCATATGCATGCATGGTTTTGGAAAGCGAAGGGTAAAAGCGATATGTTTTCAAAGTATGTTTTTCAAATGTTTCATTTCGTCCACTCACACATTTTCTTGGTTTTGTGACCCTCTAGGGGCGTTGCATCGGAATCGAGGCTCAGAAACCGAATGCATAAACTAGAAAAACTTAGGTGTATCCCTTGTCTAGCAGGGGGTTATGTCGGACGGGAGTAGGACCTAAGTGTACTATTCTTATGTATCCAGGTGGGATCCTGTCATCTACCATGACTCGTGAGAGTTAGATTCACTATCTGATCAAAACTAAAGGTTTGAATAAGAGGCGTTTGGTCCCTACATTAATGTTTTTCACATTTTACACATAAGGCATTTGTGGTGATTGATGCTATAAATTGGCTAACTTAAAATTGTCTTGATGAGCTCCATCCTCTTGCTTCTCTTAGTGATGGAATGATTTACAAAGATAAGGTAAGATCAAGGAGCGTCAGTGTGTAGCTGACCGAATAACCTTTGATACCTAAGTTAATAAGGTGTAGATGACAATATGGTAAATTCAACAATAAGGGTAATGATGTAATTAATTTTATAGGGGAGGTGCTCTAGTATTTATAGTGGCAATAAATGTTCTAGATGAAACATTTCAATATATGATAAACATCCATGGTTCTGATGTTAACACATGTCCTATTAGGCCAGCTCCCCTAGTTGTGTTAGTCAAGTTGGCAGGCGGGTTTCTTGTTCAAATGGTGGTTGGGGTGTTTTATTCGTATGTTCACAATGGTGGGATGCTAACAGGACCCTTCCCTGAAAACACCTCGGTAAACGTAAAGGGTTATGCATTCTTTCTGACATTCAATACCAAAATGTCGAAGATAATCTCAAAAGCATTACACATTATCGATAAGACCAACCAACTGTCAGACTAGGGATAATTTATACATCTATTTATGTCACAATACACAGAGCATAAGTTTTGTAACATAACTCAAAATGCAGAAATTTACCCTAAAATGTTAACAAACACATAGTATTTAGTTTATGCCTTCGATTCTTAGGCAGGTTGTCAGGACCCGACCTTCTTCTGTCAGATCCCGATTCATCTAGCACGATATTGTCCGCTTTGGGCCTCGCCCTCACGGTTTTGTTTTCGGGAGCTCACGGTGCAACTTCCCAGGGGGCCACCCATCATGGAATTGCACCAGCCTCAACTCACATCTGGGCGAACACATCCCAAGGCTCAGACACATCCGAGTGGTACATCCAGGCTCAGTCGCATCCGAGAAGTTGGCTGGATGTTGGCCTACGCGTAGTGCAGGTGTGACAGTGTGATAGTTTGTGCACTTGTGAATAGTGCGGATTGATTGATTGATTGATTGAGTAATTGATTGTGACCTTGTACAGAGTACTGTTTGATGTTGCGTACTGGTATTGAGTACGAGTTTTGGTCCGTGTGGCCAGGTGACTATGTTTTCATGTGTTTGGCCTGAGAGCCGGGAAATTGTCTTATTATATGGTTTGGCTAAAAGCTAGTATTTGTGTTTCATCTGTTTTCCTATGCATGCATGATTTGTAAAACTGGAGGGTAAAGGATGTCTTTTCAAATGTGTTTTAACGAATATAGTTTTGTCCACTCACACCTTTGTTTTTGATGACCCTCCAGACCGTGGCACAACGTTCGGAGCTGATCTCGAGGCGGAGGCATGAGCAGAAATCAGTGCAGTTATCCCTGGTCTGACAGGTGCTGAAGGGTACTATCGGGATTTCAGTTGACTTGCCAGACGGGAGCAGGACCGGGCACGGTTATCGAGGTCCAGTTGGGACGGGTCCTGTCACAGGTCCTCGTATTCATGTCATAACCTGGAAGGCAAGTAAAAACAAGTAAAACATGTGAGTTGACAAAATAACGTTTAAAAACATAGTTCGAGAAACATAATGCATTTTACCCTCCGTTTTATAAAACTATGTATGCATAAAGTAAAACAGTCAACTTTTGATTAAAAGTAACTGTAACTCAAAAGCCTTGAAATATGTGTGTGAATATTCATAAATCAGTTATTATTAGCAAACAAATCCATACAAACATATAAAGCCACAACACTAATGATCACACATAATTGACGCATCCTCGATGCTCAATATCAATCATCATACCAACCGCAATTCCAATATGCCAAGCACTCGAAAAACGAAGCCCAACTCGACATCCGAGTGAAAAAATCGACTAAGGAAACGAAGCCAACTTGACGTCTGAGTCACTAGTCTCAAGAAGCGGAGTCTAGCTTGACGTTTGAGACTAACCATCCAACTAGCATCCCGACGAGGGTTGTCCATAACACAAAATTTCACATCACGAATATCGAGAAAACATACACTTGTAACCCATAACAATACTTCAAACCAAATCCAAATTTCGAAATATGAGCCTAAACCCAAAATACACTATACGTAAAACCTCGTAAAACGTTCAATTGAAATAATTTCTGTAAAATCATCCAAAAAATCATTGAAAAATCATAATCAAGCCAATATCACATAATAAAGTATTTAAAATACTTAAATATGCATGTATAATAATTTAATAAAAATAAAAATCCACTCACAGTCCAATTTCGTTGTTTACACTTGTTTCTAACGATCTTCACTAACTCCGGGGCTACGTTTTCGGTAAAAAATTATAATTTTGGGTTACAAAGTCTCATGTAACCTCCTAATGTGATCCCTAATTCCCAGGATTTAGACATGGATTTTAAAATCAAACATAAGCTTCAGACACTTAAAACTACCCTGATACGGTAACTGATTGTCTCGAAACCTGCGTCAACAAATTCGTAACATAGAAAACATGAAAACTCGTGTTGACTGCATGGTGAAGGAACACTATACACGCCCCCAGGCGCCACCAAGACTCTCTGTGTGTGGGCCTCACGCGCCTGTGCAGGGGGTCATCCTTTACCTCCAAATGGGTCAGCCCGCGGGTGACAGGACCCGTCCCAACTGGACGTCAAAAACCGTGCCCGGTCCTGCTCCCGTCTGACAAGTCAACTAAAGGTCTGAAACTACCCTTCAGTGCTTGCCAGACAAGGGATGTTTGCGCGGATTTCTGCTGCTGTCACTGCCTCATGATCAGTCCCGAACGTCGTACCACGGCCTGGAGGGTCACAAAACAGAAAAGGTGTGAATGGACAAAAATGACCTCTTATAAAAACATTTATCAAAATACATTCTTACCCTCTAGTTTTCACAAACTTGCATGCATATCGTAAAACATGAGTAATAGTATGAACAGTGGACCGATAAAATCAAAACATATTTTCCCATGGTCCATAAAACTCGTGTTCACCAAAACAGTTCATGTTATAAACACCAAATCCCGGCTCTCAGGCCAAAATATGTGAAAACATAATCACTGGCCACAAAGACCAAAAACCCGTACTCAATACCAGTACGTCATCACAACAACAACAATCAGCACTAATCACCAGTGCACAAGAAGTATATCAATCCAATCAATCCGCACTACTCACAAGTGTATAAAATATCACAAATCACATCTGCACTACTCACAAGTGCACAATCAATCAAACTGCACTACTCACAAGTGCTGCACTACGCGTAGGCCAATATCCAGTCACTCTCTCGGGAACAGACACCTCTGGGCTCAACCCCCTCGGGCTCAGTCACCTCTGGGCGAACACATCCCCAGGCTCAGACACCTCCGAGTGGTACATCCAGGCTCAGTCTCATCCGAGAAGCTGACTACCATAGGATCAACTCCCGATCCTACAATCACATCCCCCAAGCTCCGGTCGTCTGGGTAATCCCCCCAAGCACCGACCGTCTGGGAATATCACAATCACAATGAAAACCATCCCGGGAATTACATCCCAAAACATTTCAATCAAATCTTGACTTCATACCAAGTCAAGATCATTCCCAACTGGGTCTCAAAGCCCAAAATACCATTTACACGTATTTCTTTAAAATCACCTTTTAGAACAATAAAATAATCCAGAAATCATCATTGACTCACCAACAAAGTCAAAATATCATTTTAGAAATCATTTAAACTCCGGGCCTAGCCCAAAACATCATTTGCATGTTCCTCGTAAAACGTGCCCGAAAGACTGATTAAAATAATCATAAAATCCCAATAAATCATTAATTTCACAATTTCACAAGTGACTCCAAATCCGAGTCAAAATCACTATTCACTTGGGTTATCATGCCCAAAATAACATTATCACGCAAATCCATGCGTTGCAAGCTCCGTTGCCATTTTCACGTAAATCCACGAAATTGACCATTGACTCATTCTCGAGTCACCACATCATTTTTCAATCCATGACTCAATAATCCGAGTCCAACCATTATTTTCAATCAATTTCAATCATGGACTCACAAACCAAGTCCAAACATCATTTTTACCAAATTTCGTAATTTCTCGAAAATCGCCCAAAAATAATAATATAATAATCATAAAACCAAGAAATTACCGGATTGAAACATAAATCATGCCCAAGCATATAAAATCATATAATAAGGCATTAAAATCATATATGCATGCATCACGGTTAGAAAACAAAGTCCACTCACACACACCGTCCAAAACGGTCCGTTTCGAAGCTACACGTTTTTCCGTAAAATCTGGAAATCACAACTCCTGTCCAAAATCATTATAGAGGGTTACTAACATCTCGAAATACTTCATATAATTTTCCCCAATTTTTCTGGAATTTAAATACGTATTTTAAACGTAAAACAAAACTTCGGATACGCGGAACATTATCGAAACAATATCCGATTTCCTCGAAATCAACGTCAAAATGTTCGTTACACTGAGAGGATCAAAAGTCATGTTGACCTCACCTTGAGACTAGGCCGGACGCGCCCTCACGCGCCGCCGTGTGTGGCTGCGCGTGTAACCCACGCGCCAGCTACAGTACCCTCGTCCTCACCCGTTTGTCTGTAAAACGGGCCATTTAACCCGTGAGGCGACCCGGTTCGTTTTCTGTCAATTCGACATTAATTCCTTCAATTGAACATTCAGTCAGCTTCGAATTAAGTTCAATTAAAGATCTGTGGACTCAATTACAATCGAACTTACCTCAAACCTCACGATCACAGATGATCATTCGAAGGACATCCGGCCACTGTTCATCATTCGAATTCCCTTAGTTTCAATTGATTTCTCTCAATTTATTCAACCAGAAGCATCAAGGGACTTAGGTAAACCTTTTCCCCAACTCAATTGAATCGATTCATGGCTCAAACTCCACGACTCAAACTCGATTCTTCGAAGAACAACCGTCACTGTGCAACCATGGAGTTTCGTCAATCTCAACCGTTTTCTTCCAATTGATGGACCCAGAAGCATCGTGGGATCCTCAGGAACATAATCCCCAGCTCAATTTCATCAATCGAAGCCTCAAATTCCTCGACTCAACCTTGAAATTTCAGAGACTTCCTTCCTTCAGTTCTTCCTCAATTCGACCCCAATTCCCTTCGTTCTTGTTGCAGATCGATTCGTATTGATCCCAGAAAGCTAAATGAAGCTTCAATTCCACTCCTCACGGCCCAATTCTTCCAATTCGATTTTCCCTCCCAAAACTCAAAATCTGAAATTCCAGTCTCCTCCTCACTGTCAATCTCTCGTGTTTACCCAGTTGAATCCATCACTCAAAGCTCTCAAATTCCCCTCAAAACTGGTTTTGAAAGGGAGCCCAATTCTCCCAATTTCTGCTGCTCAATGTTCACGGGTAAGAAACAAAGAAGAGAAAATGAAGGAGAAAATGGAAGAAATGATGAAGGAGAAATGATGATGTTGTAATGATGGTGTTTGGAGGAAAACATGGAGCTGGAAACAAGGGATGGGTGACACTTGTCACTCATCCGGATGTGCACAGTCACCGGGTACTGTTCATATTAAAATATTATTTTAATCCCGGTTCGTTCGGTTAATCGAGCCCGATTCCGTGACCACATCTTCGTCGTCGAATCTCCGATTTCGGCATGCCGCCTGTCGTTGGATTCGTATCGACGAGACCTACGTAACGGTCCTTGGCCTTTGTCCATCGGACCTCCCGATCAAAAAGTCAACATTTGGCCCCTAATATGCCAAATTACCAAAATACCCCTCAACTTCCGAACGCCATAACTTTCTCCTCGAATGTCGGAATCGAACGTGCCACCTGTCTATGAACTGGTGACGTCCCGAACTACGTCACAGTCATCGGTCAAAGTCCGTTTGACCGCCCGAACTAAAAGTCAACATTTTGCCCACGCTAGGGGTAAAACGGTCATTTTGCACGTTTCGTCCGATTTCACTCAACTAATCCCCGATTAGTCATTCTAATTCATAATTAATTAATATTCAATCCCGATATTCGGGACGGGTCATTACAGCGGGTCTGCGCACAGGGTCTGGCCTAGAAGACCTGGCCTGGTTCTAAACTCGTTGTTTTTCTTCCTTTTTCATCCCTTCCACGTCCAAACTATTCTAATTCAATCCAGAATAAGATATATCAACTCGAAACCTGAGAACTTACCTCACAAGTCGGCCAAAATCATCCAATATCTCGGTTTTCGGTCGCCTTTCTTATCTGTTCGATTTTAGCGTCCAATTCTTTGAAATATTAGCTTGTTAAGATCGTAGGAACTCGTAAGGGACATTAGTGAACTTGGTTTCAAGGTTCCAAGTCGAAAACTCAGTGGTGTGTTCCAAACCCATGGGTTTCCTTCTCAGGCTTGTTTTGGGGCCTTCGAGTCTAAGGTTTTCCTCTCTATATTTTTCTCTTATTCTATCTTTCCATCTCTCCTCTTACTCTGGTTGTTTCCTTCCTCTCTTGGTCTTTTTTTTTTTTGCTCAAGTCATGGTGTTATTTCCTAACAAACTTATACACATCTTTAGCTCAAAACAGATTCTTATATATGTATACATATAAGGCCATGTTAATGCACAAAGGAGAGGGAAAGAAGGCTCTAGACACATGTCATCATCACCTTATCTCTTATGCAAAATTATCAAAATACCCTCTATGCTAAAATTACAAAAATGCCCCCTACACTATTTATCCCCAAAATAAATTCATCTGAACTCTACTTTTAATATACCACCTGTCTACACACTTAGGAGTTCAAGACTTACGTAATGGTTCTTACGAAATGTACTAAAAAGATTCACGTCAAAAAGTCAACTTTCAACATTATAAGGGCAAAATGATCATTTTCCTTTCAATTTTTTCCCAAATTTACTTTTATCAAGATTTCGGGCCGTTACAGATGCACCATGTATAACGGCATCATAAGTTGTCGTATCTATGTTAGGCCCAGAGCCAAGTACAGTTTGTTAGGATCTGTCGATCTTTACATGTTGATCAATTTAGGGAAAAATAATGGTTTTCTTTTTCTCAAATTATTTATTGATTTTTTGACATAGTGCTAAAACACATTTTAAGCTAATATAGTGATTTTCAAGTAAAAAAAGGGTTCAAGTATAGTCCATATCCCACTCCCTATTTTAGAAATTTGAAATTTTAAAGGTTTTGTTTCCCTAAATTTAGCAAATAAAAAGTAGCAATAGTTATCTCCTCACAATTGGATAAATTTCAAAATAAATAAATTAAGGATATTCAAATGTTAAAATTGAAAAAAAAAAAAAGATATTTAAGATTTTCCAAATAAAAAAATATTTTTGAATATATATTTTAAAAATAGTTTGCTAGTATAATTTTCTAATTTTGGTTAAAATTTAGCTTAAATTTTGGGATTATGTTAGGGGTGCTCAAACGACACCAAAATGATTGGACATTTGTTCGAATAAGTAAAAAAAAATATGTAATTTTACAATATTAATGTAATTTATTTTTACATACAAAATAAAAATGTAACAAATAATTTTTGTAATGGGAGCCCAAGACCGTTTGGGTAGGACTGACAATGAGTCATATCGTGTTGGATTCATATCGTGTCATAAACTCTGTTTTACCCAAATATATTCAACTTGAACTCGACATACTTATTAATCGTGTCAAGGATATTTAGCATGAACCCAACGTATTAATGACCAAGATAATCTGTATAACTCATTTAATAAATAGGTCGTACTCAAAATTCAACTAATTTATGACTCGCTTAATCTGTTTAACCAAGGAAGTAAATATCGCCAGAATCGTCGATATATCGCGATTTTCGACCGGCGGCACCTAAGAAGGAGGGAAAGAAATTGGCCGAAATTTCAAAATGATTTCTTGTTTTAAACCCACAGATCTATTTCTGAGATCAAAACGATGAAGATGCACTATTAAATCGTGAAAATCGGACGTAAAACGAAGGTTATTTCGACCCCCCAGCTGCAAATCCCTTGGTTTTTTTTTGGTTTTTTCCTTTTTATTCCCCTAGCCAGCTGCCAAATACTCTTGTTTTTTTCCTTTTTATTTATTTATTCCAATTTTTCAAAGGTTGGTCTTCTTTTTTTTTTTTCATTTTTTGTCCAATTTTATATATATCTATTACTTTCAATTTTTTAACAAAATTTGACCCTATTTTTTCATTCGTTTTTTTCCCAATTTTAAATATATTAAACTTATTTTATCATTTTTCTTACATTGAATTTGTGTATGTTTATTGTTATATTTTTAACTATTTTAACATTCAATTATAGTAACTCACCTCAATTTATATTTATATTTAAGATTTTATATTATTAGTCATCGTTAGAATCATATTACATCTTATTCGTCATATATTTATTATATAAAAATCATTTTATAGTTTTTATTAGTCTTATATAACCATTATTGCATACTTAAGTTTTTCCCAAAGTTTCATTCCAAATTTCCAACTTTTAGACCGAATTTCCTTCATTTTTTTTTGACCGTAAACGATATCGATATCGATACCGATATTTGGGCCGAGATATCCGTAAATTTGACTAGCGATATATCCGTCGATATCGATATTTTCATCCTTGTGTTTAACATATTTAAACCATAAAATTTAATATTATAAATAAGTAAACAGATAGATATATGTATTAGTAATTGACACATTTATTACATGGATTAATATATACGTCATTATATGGATTAATAAGTTGTCTGAAATCTACCTATTTATTAAATGAGTTAACATGTCAATTCAAAATCAATCAGTTTCTTAAACGTGTCATATCATGCTGATTTAAAAATAATTCGAAATTTTAATCGTGTGAATTAATTCAGATAAGTTTTATGTAATTTTTGAGTGAATCTCTTCAAAAATGGCTAATCTTGTGTTTGGGTTTAATCCTGATGTAGCTGGATCCCATAGATAGAATTGTAGGTAAGCGATTTAGAGATGTAATTTTTTTTTAACATTTTGCTTTAATAATTTTTATTTATTTACATGAGGGTACATGAAGGGTGTCATCTATGAACAATACATAAGTGGTCATGGCATGCATGGAGCTATCCATGTATGTTGAAATGACGCATGCAGGTTGACCAAAAGGGCATGCCAGAGAAGGACAAGTGGGTTACGCAAATTGCAATGAGTGGACCGAAGGGGGATCGCTTCCATTTCCCGCGAAAGTGCCGACGTGGTACCCACCACCCTTCCTTTTCCCGCCAAAACACCGATTTATGCAGGTGCGGAACGGCAGCGTCGAAAGGAAAGCCTGACACGCGGCCTCGCCTGAGACAGGTGTCCTACCGCTTTTGGGTTATCCATCATGATAAGGCCCCTTCCTGCAATCCATCTGCGACTGTCTGCTGCAAATTTCGCGGAAAATGACCGGAATTGAAATATTTGTTTGGATTTGGGGCTTATTAGATATTTTAGATTCAATCATTTTATTATATCCGGAATTTAAAAAAGTTTTATCTCCCCATTGTAGGTCATTTGAGAGTTTCTATCCAGTAATAACCCTTAATAGCATTCAGAGCACCTTTTTTTTTTCAATTTCTTTTCTGTGACTTATATGGCTATAATATAGATAAACTTAGTTGTGAGTTAATGGAATTTTGGGATTACGTGGCAGGAAGAAAGGTCTTTGATGGGATGCAATTAGCGGAGGCCCGGAGGGAGTACAGTGGACTTGAACTTGACTTTCACCTTTATTTTCTTTTTAATTTCTATTTAAATTTTTTGGTGTAAAGACTTTCAATTTTTTTTTGCCCTTTTGTCTTGTTTTTTCCCCTTTGTCAAGCGTGACTTTTTTATTGTAATGGTGATTGATTTCGACGAAATAAAACAGGGTAATGTGATTGTTGATTGATACCGAACTTGACTTAACAACGTCACTGAAATTTTCTCCAACAAACCCCCCCCCAAAAAAAAATCACTCTTTGGGCTTTACATAGTATGGCCCACTAACAAAAGATTAATTCTCTTCAGCCCAGAAGACGAATGCCTTTTCTTTTAAAAGAATTGAAATCTGCCTTATTCTGCATACAAGCTAAAGCAACAATGGGAAGGGCCTCCATGCAAACAATAAAGATATAAAGTTCACCATTTTGGCCTGTTTACATGGAGAAGGATGAGTATAATTCGTAGCTCATCTCTTCCCCATGACAAGGAACACGTGCGAAACACATCGACTATATCCGCTTCGAACATCTGCAGATAAAGGAGTAAAACTAGGACTTCAAAGTCTTGAACTAATATTCTACCTCTCTCAAGCTTTCATCCCCATTTTCCATGACATGGCAAAATTTTTACCCACGGGGAGGGACAAGCCATTCACCTCCACCATCATACTCCTGGTCTTCTCTCCAACTTCAGAGTCGTCTAGGTACCTCTGTTCTGATGCAACCAACTCCACGTTTGAAACATTCATCACTGTATTTCCATCAATTTCAAGACCAGATGTTCCTCCACTTCCGCCCAATCCCAGCACGCTCACCTTCCCAACAATCAAGCCTTTATCCAGAGCAAACTTACCCTCCACAACCTGTGACCACACTTTCACATTTCCTTGACTTACAGTTGCATAGAAATCCACATATGTGGAGGCACCACCCCCAAGCTTCATCTCTGGAAGCTCATCGTCGTCAAGGTACAAGTTCCCCTTGGCCGTTGCATTGCTTGCCCCGGCTGGGAATGCTATAACAAGGCTGAAAGGCGTTGTTCTTGCTACTTTCGATATGAGTCCACCTTGCTGCATTGGTAAAATGGTGTTCTGATACAAATGCACATTAACCACATGCAAAGGTGCATCAAGCGTGACATATTTCCCCCCTTTTGAGTTAATGACGTGGGTCATGTCAAATAAACTGTACCAGGCCCCAGGGGGAAACAATGCTTTAACGCTTGATTTGCCCTGCTCAAGCACCGGCGACACCATAACACCGCTCCCTAGCAAGAACTGCGTGCTCAATCCATAGGTTTCGGTGTATGTAGGAAATGAAAAGAAGAGTGGCCTCGCAATTGGGGATCCGCTGATGTGAGCTTCATAGGTCAATGTGTATAGATAAGGGAGAAGCTTGTACCTCAAACCTAGAGCATTTCGAGCTGACTCAGCTACTGACTCCCATTGATAAAGCTCTTGTCTTGGGGAGTAGAAGTTTGCATGATCTCTTGAAAAGGGATAGAAAGCGCCCACTTCGATCCAACGGTTGCAAAGCTCTTCAGTAGGCGCCGGATAGAAACCACATATGTCTGCACCAACCATTGGCACTCCAAATATTCCAAAATTGAGCACAGTAGAGATTGATATTTTCAAATCATCCCAAGTGCCCTTGTTATCACCTGTCCAATGTGCAGCATACCTGCCCGAACCAACGTATGTGGACCGGGTTAAGATGAACGGCCTCTTGCCCTCAAGCCCTTGAAGAGCTTTGTGAGTTGCAATGGATTGGGAGAAACCATAAAGACTATGAGCATCATATTCCAAAACACCATTGTAATGAGTTGCACTAGTGGCTATGGTCTTGTACCCAATCGGGACTTGCGATCCAGTGGCATTTATCTTGTAGGGTGGATCATCCCATCTTGTCTTTGTAATGTTTTTGCAATCCAAGCAGCATTCCCAGCCCGGTCCATACCCACTCGGACATTGTCTTTTTGGAATTGTGCACTTCCCAGAACAGAAATTTGAAGCCTCATTCATGTCAATCCATAAGCCATCAACAGGGACAAGTTCATGAAAGCGGCGAATCTCATCACCCCACCATGAAACTGTTTTGGGGTTGAGGAAGTCAGGAAAGTTTACAGCTCCTGGCCAAACTTGGGCCAAGTAGGGTTCACCTTCATATTTGATAAAAACATCATTTGCCAAACCTCTTTGGTATACACCATAACTGGTATTAACACCAATGCCTGGATCAATGATGACAATGTACTTCATGCCAATGCTATGTATCTTGTCTAGGAATGCCAAAAGCTTCGGCCTAGGGTAGTTCTTTGGGTTGAGGGTGAAGTCTTTGTGTCCATCCATGTGATCATCATCATTCCAAATGACATCTAGTGGGATTTGAGCCTTTTTGTAGTTCGCAACAACGTCTTCAACCACTGATAAGTTGTGGTAACCCCATCTGCATTGGTGGAATCCTGTAATGATAAAAATGAGAGGGTAATTAAAATGCATAATCATAAACTGTCGTTTTACAAGATGAGTTTAAGGCATTTCGCATGTTAGGTACATATATAAAAACACTAATGCCCTCACTTACAATGTTATGGTTCAAAAGAGACATTTAGCAAACCTACTTTTTCACTTGAATTTTTATTAATAATTCTAGTGAATCTTCATCTTTTTTACTTTCGATTTAACTGTAGCACAAGTAATACCCATTGAATTAACTGCATCAATTCCAACTTAGTCACTCAATAGACATTCCTTAAAACTGTAGAAATCAATAAATGCTAAACGATTCATCAGAGAAACAATCATCTAAGCCAAAGGTGAGATATGACTATATGAGGCAATGGAAGCTTTATCATTGGATGCCTTGTGACTGAAAATGGACAGAAGGCACGGTTATATTTGTATAACTACAAATTTTCATACCACCAACTTGACAATATTTATAATGCAATGGTGCAACATTAAAGTCCCTACAAACAAGGATGGTCCAAATCTCAAGGCATGGCAATGAGGATGAGAGTCAAACTCGAGTACAACCACATGATAAATCCAACTTACAACAACAGTGATTTATTTTCTCATATAAACAAGTAATTTACTTACACTATATGTCTTCAAACCTCAAATTGACAACAAGAAATGCCCCCAAAGCAATTTTAACAGATAAACAAGACTCTAAGCCACAAGTTAGATATGAGGCAATGAAGCATTCTCATTGAATGCCTTGTGAGCTGAAATAGGTAAAGACATCACTATTAGAAAAACTGATTAATAGTTTTCACCCACATAATGACAATAGTTATAATGTCACAGGGACAACATTAACAAGGAGTACAATGCCCTACAACCTAAGGTGGTCTCACACTCGCAAGACATGCAAGTGAGATATTGGCCCATACAAACAATACCTTCTAGCGAGACCCTACTAGAAAATATAGCGAACTACATTTTACACCCTAAAATTTGGAGGTCGAACTACATTTTACACCCTAAAATTTGGAGGTCATTTTCAAATGGTATGCTTGGCTTCGAATTCTTCAAATTAGACCTTAACGTTTGAAATCCCGTTAATTTACACCCTCCGTTATTTGAGACTCACTTTCAGCATATTCGTGGTTTTTATTTTTAGTTTTTAAAATTATTGTTTTTAGCATGTAAAAATATAAAGAGATTGACAAAAATAAAATATTTCAAGAATTTTTTTTTTTTGGTTAACAAGTCATCATAAAAGTGGACCCTACATATACCAAGTCAGTTTTTAACCGAAGAATTAACGTCTAGACAAAAACAAAAGGTCTAGACTCCGATACATTTACATAACTTTAAGGTGTAATCTGAGAAAAGTGAAATGTTGTACCATTTTGAAAATAAACCTCAAAATTAAGGTCTAAAATGTAGTTTTCCCTAGAAACATCAAGAGTGTTGATAATGTATGGAAATAAAATATTGAATCTCCACCTTACAAAAAGAAGATAACATTTTGAAGGACACTCTTTTGCTAGGGTTATGCAACAATATATGCCTTAACGCCCAGAAGTTGTTTGCTGCAGAAGTGAAGAAAGTGTTAAAAGGCTTGTAAAGGTACCTAAAAAAGCAGAAATCTTTGACGGAGTGTGATGATTACAGGCTTCCAACTTTATGTAAGATCACATCTTTAATGTGGGAAGAAAGCTGGATTCAGCAGCGATATTTTTGTAAAGAAAAGCCAACACAAGAAAATTAAAACAATTAAAGGACACCACCTACTCATCAACCTCAATTTAAAAAAATCAAAGAACACGTCTTACTCTAATACAGTCAATTAGTCAAATGGTACGCTACCACCCAGCAAATTCAAACATAATTATCACTCAAGTGGTTATAGTTTAGTTCCTAAACAGATCTAGCTCATTCCTTATTGTGATTTTGTAGGTTTAGAATAATGGTCGCCCACGAGCCACAACATAGCATGTTGTGATAAACAAAATCTAGACAAAATTCTTTTTTCATGAATGAAAGAACCGGCCTATATTATTGATTAAGAATTCAATAAAAAAATTTACCAACTCTAGAACAAAAACAAAAACATTCACAAGAGACTAACAAAACATACCATTTGTAAACAAATAATAACAGAGTAAGTTAATGAAAGCAAACAGAGGATAAGAAGTAAAACATACCCAGAGACCAGTAAGGCATTGGAGCTGGCCTGCCTACAAATTCAGTGTACTGATCAACAACTCCCAATGGAGTATGCCCAGAAAAGAAGTAGAAATCAAAGATACCCCCAATGACCTTGTAGGTCAAAGAAGTCCCTGTGTAAAACACATCCATGCCATTGCTGTTGAGCAGCAAAACAGAGTGAGCATAAGCCTGGCCTCCCACATTCCTCAGATCCATATAAACAGGGTGGGACCCATACAAATCAGTGTTGAGATTAATGGCTGAGGCATCAGTGGTGTACAGTGTGTATGGATCGTTTGGGTAGAGTTTGATCCCATGGGGCTGTGAGTTCTCTCCCAACCCATACAAAGAGGCATCTTTGGGCAATCTGGTGGAAATCTCAAGATACTGGTCCTTAAAAACCAATTCGCCATATGGATCCTTGGATTCGGAGCTTGAATTGAAAAGGACCTGCCCGTCTGACTTCCGCTTGACCGCGAACCCAAATGGGTCTGAGATGTAACTGAAGATGAGCTCAGAGCCAGAGTACTCTGACACTGCTATAGGGTCCTTCCTCGACTTCCCAATCGTCTGTTTCAGCGACGGCGGTCGCTCTCTCGGTAAAAGATCGTACGGAACCTCCCACCTCTGCTTCTCAGCGTCGGTTATGTGAACTCTTAGACGCTCATTCGTCTCGTGCCTGTAATAAAAATAAATAAATAAAAATCATAAAAACAGAGTAAGGTACATTATGGACCATGGACAAGCACCACATCCAATCATCACTTTACAGTATACGGTGTTTGTGTGTGAGAATCGTGCTTGGGTGTGGTAGGGAGCACGTACTTAACATAGAGCTGCAAGAGAGGGATATCAGGGCCGTAGAGCTTGGACTTCTGCTTGAGTTGGAGATGACCCAGGAGGCCACCATCCGGGGTCTCTTGGATGGAGATCAAACAGTAGCCTTTTCCTTTAATGGCGGGGTTAACGGATTTAGCTGATGCTACACCGGATACGGAGAGGACCAAGACTAGAAGACATAGGGCGGAGGCTACGGTGGCGGTGGTAGAGCACATTGCTTAATTTTGGCAGCTGCTGCTACTACCACATAAGGAGGAGAGTAAGTGAGACGACTGTCGTTGGGACTCGTTGGCGTTAAATATAGAAAGGGGCCAGAGCCACAAAGAAGGACTCAAGGCAGTGGAGAGAGGATGTGATTGGATACAAGTGAGGTGGATGAGACCAACTTCGCCATGTGATTGATGATGGTGCGTGGGCCGTTGATTGGGTACCACAGCATTTGTGTGGACCCCTAGTTCAATTGCTTACTTTTAATCTTGGTTGAGTACTTGACGGGGCGGGCAGTAGGCGCCCTCCCTAGCCCTGTTAATTGGTTCGAAAAAACCGACCGAAAAATCGAACCGAACCGGAACCGAATCGAAACAAACCGAACCGAAGGAAAACCGAAACCGGTTGGAGAAAACCGAACCGAACCGAATCGAACTGGTTCGGTTTCGGTTTTCGGTATAATAATACCGAACCGAACCGAACCGAACCGAATAGACCTAAAAATTGAACCGAACCGAACCGACCCGAACCAAAATGCTTTAGGTTACTTTGTAATGAACATTGATTAGTTATAATGGATCTTGATTAGTTGTAATAAACATTAATTAGGTTGTAATGGACATTAATTAAATAATAAATATTGATTATTGTATAAAAGTACAAAAAAAAATTGGTTTTTAGAGAAAATTGAACCGATTTAACTGAACCGATTCACCATAATTTGAAGGAAAAAAAACCGGTTTTAACCGGAACCGAACCGAACCGAACCGAATAAGAGGAAAAACCGAACCGAACCGCATTGGAGGAAAAACCGAACCGAACCGAACCGATTTTCCAACCGGTTTCGGTTTCGGTTTCGGTTTCGGTAAAAAAACCGAACCGAAAAACCGATTAACACCCCTAGCCCTCCCTCGTTTATCATTTTTGTGGTTATATATCTTAATTTTCTTGTTTCTTTGCAGAACAAATATGGAGTAGTATAAGGTGCGGCCAATCAAAGCCGTTGATATGAAGATGCGGAAGTAATAAGACGAAGCGGAAAGCCGTGATTAGCGCAGCTTCTTCCACATTAGAGTAAAGATGCAACAATTCTAATTTAAGTGCAATGAAACACAGATATAATCGTCACTCATTTACATAGTCATAAATTTATAATTCGAGTGGGCATTTTCATAATTCCATCGCCCCAATCTCTCAATATTAGAGCTTTAAATGTTTATTATAAAAATATAAGATTTGATTCAATTTTTTTAAATCTAACTTGTACTTTTTTTTTATATAAGAAAATTAAAAAGGGGGATTTTTTTTATACAAGAATATTAGGCAGAGAGATTACATTATATAAAGAGTGGTCAATATCATCAAACCAAAGTTGAATATAAGATTTCACACATGCTAAATAGATAGGAATACCATTATGTCATAGAATTAAGTGACAAGTCTAACCGGTTAAATATGCATAATAATAGGTCAGTGAAAAGATTATTATTTTTTATACTCATAACCCTCACAAGGTAGATCCCTTCGAACGCACCCATAGTTAATAAATTGGGATTCCACATGCAGACTTTACAATAACTGGATAATATAACTCGTTGAGTATACATAGGATTCAAACTCATAACCAAAGATTTCTTAGTCATGATATAACTCATCTTTCCATCAATCCACTTATACTAACAGGTGAGTGAGTGTATATGTGAGTGAGTTAATAAGAGAGTGATTTGTAGGGTTGGGCACGGTTCGATATTTCACAATTTAAAATTGGTATCGGATCGTACCGTACCAATTAAATTCTGTATGGTTTCTGTAACGACCTAAAATTTTGTTATTATTTTAATTATTGGAAATTATATGTAAAATGACCATTTTGCCCCTAGTCAAGGCTAAATGTTGACTTTTGACCTGAAGCGTCGTACGACTTTGAACCTTTGACCATTTCGTACATCGGGTCGCCCTAAGTTCGTAGACAAGCGGCATGCCGGATTTGGAGACCCGGAGCGAAAGTTACAGGTCACGGATTATATGAGTTACTATTTCATTTTTCGAGAATCGGGACAAGTGGAATGATGTAATTGGTCAAATGGGAATCCTGAACCAATCAGATGAGTGACAAATGTCACTCATCTAACTGGCCCAGAAGCCCAAATTATTGGATGCATGAACCAGCCTTTTCCCTTTGTTTTTCTCATTTTCACCCGTGACCCGTGAAAGCCATTTGGAACAACCCCATCAACCCTCCTTCCCCATTGATCTCTTCCCTCCCAGATCGATCTCTCAGCATCACTGAACACCATTTTCATCATCATCGTCCTCACCATCGTCAACCACCGACACCTGCAGCTAAAACAACCACCCAAAATCGTGACAGGCAAACGAACCCAGGGACTTCAATTGTTCAACCCACACTACCTAACTTCACACTGAAGCGAAACTAAGAGCACAGGGATGCTAGGACGGCGGATTTCAGGCCTCAACAGACCGGTTCGAGAGGAAGAAGCCACTGGACGCGTCGGAGAGGAAAACTGAAAACTGGGCAGAGCACCTTCAACCCAGAGGTAACAAACCTGACTCTCTCTCTCGTTTCTAAGGTTATAGATTGGTAGTTTAGGCTGAGACGAGTATGTATGAACCAACGACATTGAAAATGGTGGCCGAGAAAGGGTTTTCTGATTGGGCCATGGTCGTGGGTCACGGTGGCCCCGCCTCTGGTTTTTCGGTAGAAGCCAATCGAGCCACGCCACGCTGCAAGTTCTCGATAGAGGCCAGCCGAACGCTAGTGTAGGTTCTCGGTAGGGGTCCACTGAATGACAGAGATGATGACGTCATCATGCTGACATCATGATGATGTCATCTTGTCAGAAATATCAGAACATGGACCAGTCAGAGACCGACACGGGTCGCCTGACCCATGTCAGAGCGTGACGTCATGTTGACGTCAGAGGTACTGTTGTAACAACCCGTCCTGAGAGCCAGGATTAGTAGGGTGATTAAGGTGGGCTTAACGAGGCTAATCGGTGGTTAGTCAGTATCGATAAGGTCATTAGCGTAGAATGACGATTTTGCCCCTAGTTAGGGCAAAAAGTTGACTTTTCGTTCGGGTGGTCAATTGGGTATTGACAGGTGACCAGGACGTAGTTTAGGACGTCACGAATCCATAGGCAGGTGGCACGCCCGATTCCGACATCCGAGGAGGAAGTTGTGATGTTCGGAAGGTGGAGGGCATAACCGTAATTTGGGTAAATTAGGGGGAATAGTTGACTTTCTGTGTAATCGGATTTTGGTATGTTGACCTAGGATGGTTAGATAGCTCTCGTCATCCTGAGTTCGATGACAGGCGGCACGCATTCATCGGACTTACGAGGTGGGAGTTACGGGTATAGAAAGTTAGTGGCAAAACCGTAAAATTTGGATTAAATGAAGGGCAATTTGGTCTTTCTGCACATTGAGATTTGTCCAACAGAGAAGGAAAATGGATGGCTGAGATTGGGCCATGTGGGAGTGTGTGGATTGGATGGCGACACGTGTTGGGGGGCTAGAGGGTTCTGGTGGAATCATGTATATGCACGGCCCAAATACTTGGGGTGCACCCGTGCTGTGTGTTCGTGTTCTTCGACACAGAGAGAAACAGAGGGAGAGAATTGAGAGGTTGGAGGGCTGATCGAGGGTGCTGGTGAGTTTGTGAGTGTGTGAGGGAGATTAGAGAGTGAGAGGGAGCTGTTGAGAAGGTTGGGGAAGTGAGGAATCGTGGTGTGTGTGAGTTGTGGGCTGCGGGGAAATCAGAGGAAACAGAGAAGGTTGAGGGCTTGTGGTGGTGCTGTGGCCGTGTGCGGGTGTGTTTGACCTCGAGAGGAGGCTGAGACGGCGTTGTAGACTTCAGGGAACACGGCGGCGAGCACGGTTGCGGACGGTTGCAGGTAATCCCTCATCCCTGTACAATTGCCCTGTTTTTCCGTTGAGTTTCAAATCGAGAGTCGTGAGTCTAGAGGACGAATCGAAGTTCATAGGGAGGTTTAGGGGACTCAGGTGAGGTCTGGGAGTCCTCTGGTTGTGCTGCCGTGACGGGGAGGTACACAGCGGAGAATGGCACGATAGGGGTATTCTGGTGCTCTATTTTGGCCGTGAGTTTCAAACGGCGAGTCGTGACGTTTGGGCGAGAGTCGACGGTCAAGGTGAGTCGGGTTAGGCTTAGAGAGGTCTAGGGAAGAGTCTGGTGTAGCCACTGTGAAGGGAGGTGAGCTGGGTGGCCGGGAAGGAAAACAGGGGCTTTTGGACCGTTTGGTTCGAGCCTCAGTCGACGGGTTAGGGACAGTGTCGAGGTTAGAGGCGTTGGAGAATCGATAGGGTAGGCCTGGACGATGAGACTGGTGAATTACCATAAACCACATCATAAGAAACAGAAACACTATAAAATAGTTAGAAAAACCACAGCCTGTGAATCATAAAACCGTGTCATAAACCATGAACATGAAATCATCATTTTCCGATCAAACCTGCTGGACCTATCCGAGTCTTTAAACTCCCGAGTCTTTAAACTCAATCCAGGCCTTAATAATATCCGAGTCTTTAAACTCCCGAGTCTTTAAACTCAAAGGCCTACGGGGGAAAATCAATATATCCGAGTCTTTAAACTCCCGAGTCTTTAAACTCAATCCGGGCCCGTCCCCCGTCACTCAATATCCGGGTCTTTAAACCCAATAACCAGATCCAGCAAATCCAATCAAAACCAGTTGAAAACCATTTCCGTATTCACATCCAAATCTGAATCCGAAATCACCGGTCTGATGCCCTTCCAGCATCCCGAACAGTCATTCCGAACCCAAATCCGGAGTGGTTTAAAGTTTTCCGCGTGCGTGTAATTATTATCGGTTTTATTTCCTTGTGTTTCGTACTATGCTCTGTAAATTATAACTTCGGGATATTTTATATAGTTTCTCCTGCGTCTGACTGAGTTTTGGGTGATTTTGAGTGAGTTGTACTTGAGTGTTGTGTCGGGGAGTCAGACGGGAGCAGGATTTACCTCGGGTTTTGGGGTGAAACCGGGGTGGGTCCTGACAACTGTAGCAGCATTGACCGGGCGCATGTGATCGGTACTTTTGGTGGGGTCGGTACCATTTTCAAGGTTTCGAAGATACGAATCCAATTGCGCTGGTTTCGTGTCGATCGGAGATCGTTAGGTTGGTCAAATTGAAGGAATTAGCCTCGGGAAGCGTGTTCGGAGAGCGTTCCGAGGTCGGTTTCATTCTAAGTTTAGATGTTGGACCTAGTAGGGTCAATTAGTGTCCCTTAAGTGTATTTGGACAGGTTCAGATGTTGTGTTTAGCTTCAGGACAGGTGTAAATGGTTCGTTAGCGCATCAAAGACTCCTGTGAATGAACCGTTGATTTTATAAATGAATGCATGCATAACTGTTTTACTTGTTTTCTAAAATTGTTTTTTGCTAAATGTTTTATGATGGTGGGATTTATGTCAGGGCTCACCCCTAATCCCCCAGGATTAGGGACTAAACCCTGCTCCCGTCTGACTTACGCAGGACACGAAGGCTAAATCAACGTTCAATCTTCGTGCGACACGTAAGTCGGACAAGGGAGTCTCGATCCAACCATCCGAAAAGGTAACCAGTCTTCCCCGAGTATGCCGAACTACTGTGGATCGCGGGTGTGATGTCTTCGTCTCTCTCGACCAACAGCCCACACCGTAACAACCTGGAGGGTATCGAAAACACGAAAAGACTGCGAGTGGACAAAAATTAAGAATCAGATTAAACAGTTCACAGAAAACACAATTACATTTATACCCTCCGTTTCAAAAACCAATGCATGCATATCAAAGTCATGTTATAAAACCATGTACGAAAACTATTCACATTTTCCCTTTTCTCAATTCCCGGGCCTCAGTCCAAAACCAACGAAAACCATCCTTGAAAACCATCATCATCAATCACAGAGAAAACCAAAACATATTGAACCACATTTCCATCCATCGAACCTGCTGGATCTATCCGAGTCTTTAAACTCAATCTAGGCCTCAATATAATCCGAGTCTTTAAACTCCCGAGTCTTTAAACTCAATCCGGGTCTTTAAAGCCAATCCGGGCCCGTCCCCCGTCAAACATAATCCGGGTCTTTAAACCCAATAACCAGATCCAGCAAATCCAATCCAAAACCATTTGAAAACCTTTTTCCATTTCTGAATTCGAATCTGCAATCTCATCAGGATCCCGAATCCAAACCCAGAACTCATATCCACCTCATTTCCAGATCTGAGTCCGCAACCATCATTCCTTAAGCCGGCATCCGGAATAACCATTCCGAACCCAAACCCTGAATCCACTTCCAAGTCCCGAATTGAATCTCGAATCGTCATCTGGAATTCTGATTCAAAAACCCGAAATCACGTTTCTCAAAACTACTTTTTGAACTGGGTCTCTAAGCCCGAAATCACGTTCCAAAATCCTTTTACTTTCATTGAAATCAAATCGTATTTCAAATCTTGAAATCAAATCATTAAAACCAGGTTCAAATCACAATATCCATCAAAATCTCGTAAAACGTGAAATACTGTCATTTCCTCGAAAAACGTGCACAAACTGTAAACCATCACAATCATAAATCAAATCATGGAATCAAGTATAGAAAACATATAAAAACATATATGCATGCATCAAGAGTTATAAAGCAAAGTCCACTTACAGACCATTCCAACGTCGCCTCGATACGCGCGCACTTACGCCGTCCCCGGCCATTCCGCTATCCTCGGCTTTCCCGAACCTATCCAAAGCCCATAACGAGGTTACTCACTACGTCACAAAAGTCTTACTAAAGTCCCATAATTTTTCCCGAACTTAAAACGTAACTAAACGGAACACTAAACCTTCGACCACTTAGGACTAACCCGAGACGACATCCGATTGTCCTGAAACTTACCCCAACAGATTCGTTACAACGAGTAGACTCAAAACCATGTTGGAAGATTCCACAGATTCTTCCACACGCGCCGGCTACAGGGTCATCTTCAACCTCTGGCCAGCTGGTTCAATTGAACCAAACCGGCATGACCGGTTCTCTCTCAATTCCTACTCGATTCCAGTCCTTTCAATCCCATTAGTTTCATCCCCTTCCTATCAACCAGTTCCAATCCTAAAATCTAAACATTACAGCCTCTAACCCCTCATCCTCAAGCTCGAACCAAAACTGTTTGAAACCTCTGTTTCGGTTCCCGGCCAGCCAAGCAATCCCCCATCACGGCTTCGAGTTTAAATGATTCCTAGGACCTTACTAAGTCTCACAGAACTCACAGAATCCCTCGACTCAGCCCCAAAAGCTACGATTTTTTGTTTGAATCAAAACGGCAAAACAGAGGAAACATGGGCTTACCATCTTTCTCACCTCCGCCGTACTCGCCGCCGTGCTCCTCTGCGTCCACAATGTGGTCCTCAGCCGTCCTAGCCTCCCTTCGAGCTTGATTGGATCAAATTGATCGTTTGTGGCTGCACCACCACCTCGACCCTCTCTGTTTTCCCTGAAAACTCACACCTCACTCCCATCGTTGGTCCTTGCACGATTTCCACTCACAATTCACTCCCCAGCTTCTCCTTTCTCTCTGTCACTCTCACCAGTTCACAAGGCCTCACACACACAGAGTTGATCAGAAAATCCTCACGGTTTCCCTCTCCCTGTTTCTGCACTTTTCCACAATTGCACGGTTCAAAATCGTGCATTTTGTAGCCGTGCACATACTAACCTTCCTAGAAACCTCTAGGTCTCCCCCACGTGTCCAACTCTCCCTGGACAGAAAATTAAATATCCATTCACACTCTCCCAGATGGCCTTATCCGATTGGCCCAATTGTGAAAAGACCAAATTGCCCCTAAGTCCAAACTTACCATTTTGTCTTTCAACTTCCTAGACCCATAACTTAACCGTCCGACGTCAGATGCCAGCGTGCCGCCTGTCATTGTACTCAGGACGTCGAGACCTATCTAACGGTCCTCGGTCTACGTGAAAACCAAGTATTCAGCAAAAAGTCAACGTTTTCCCTCTATTTCTCCAAAATTACGGTAACGCCATTAACCTTCCGAACACCATAACTTTTCCTCCGATTGTCCCGAACTACGTCACGGTCATCGGTCAATGCCCAATTGACCACCCGAACTAAAAGTCAACATTTTTGCCCGTTCTAGGGGCAAAACCGTCATTCTGCGCCCAAAGTCCAACAGTAACCAACTAACCACCGATTAAGCTCACTAATTCATCACTAAACACTTTACTTATCCCGACTCTCGGGACGGGTCGTTACAATTTAAGAATTAAATTATGGATTTCGAGAAATGCACAGATTTATGTGAAAATGGTTGTATCGGGCTTGAGACCCATTTAACGATCGTTGACTCGGATTTGGGGGAGTCAACGGTATTTCGAAATGATTTGTGAACTAAATGAATGAATGGGTGATTTGAGACTTTTGGCCTAAAGATTTGGTTTATAATGAAATTCTGGGTAAAGGTTTTGACATGGTTTGGAAAGACGGTTTTTTTTAAAAGTTTTCATACGTATAAGGATATACCCTTCCAACTTACGGATTGGTCTCTTCCAGACATCGACCTGGAGGGTCACGATCCACTGACTAGAATGAGCATCCTCATAGGGGGCCTATTCTAGGAGTGAGAGTTATGTTGTGGTCCCGGACCAGATTCCGGAGAGATGCTCGGACTAGATCCGGAGATAGAGCTCCGACTAGGTTCAGAGATAGAGCCTCCCAGACGAAGAATTCCTGGGAGTAGACTCGGAGTGAGACCCCGAGTGGTGTGCATACCTTTAGATATGAATCGTGACCATTATCGAGTATTTGTTCTCTAGGGGCTATGTGCCCCGAGTTGGCCTCGAACTTGCCTTCGATGCCGAGGAAGGGATATATTGACAGGGACCCGCCCCGATCCCCCGGGGACCACAAGGGGACGTGCCCTGCTCCCGTCTGACACCCGAACCGAAAATTCCAATTTTAGCCTTAAAAACATAAATGCATAAATGTCCGAATTATAAAGTCATACATAACCCAAATTTAACAGATGTCAGACAAGGGATACAATCCGAAATACAAAATCCGAGCACGACACTAGAAAGAAAAATCATGAGGGGTGATCCGACCCGACAGGGGTTCAGGTGCGCAGTACGAAATCTATGCCTCAGCCTCGGGGTCCTCACCGACCTCAGCAGCACGACCTGGAGGGGTTACCAAAACACGAAAGGTGAGTGGGCCGAAACTCAAGTTTATAAAAACAGTATAATAAGTAAAATATATAATTTACCCCTCCGTTTTCCAAACTTGCATGCATCGGTATTTAAAAACCATAAATACATGTAATACATCACAAGCATCATATTAAGCCAGAAATGTAATATAAACCCAGCTACTGCACTATACACTCCGATATTGACATCCCAGATGTCCGACGTCCCTGACGTCCAATAATGGTCACAGTCCCAAGGCTACGCGTGCCACCCGGGGTCTCAAATCCCGAGTCCAAACTTCGAACCCAGTTCGGTTACGACATCCTAGATGCCTAGCGTCCCAAATGCTCGACGTCCCAGACGTCCAATCATAGCAATCTTGCTCCTGAGTCATCCTACGGTCCGGAACCTCCGTAGCATGACCCCTCGCAGGCAATGCACCGTGACCGCTCCGGGGTACCACATCCGGAGGAGACAGTATCACACGGTGGATTATACAGTGCAGTACCTAAGATAGTCATCCATATCCACATGCGTACATAAATATATATATATATATATCATATAAAACAGTATTCAATTTCCGTAAAACGGGTCTCAGCCCAACACCGTATAACGTGTCACATCCGTAAATCGAGGTAATCAAAATCCATTATTGATTCACGCACACATATAGATATACGAAAATGAAAACGGTTATGCATGCAAGTGTTAATAAAAACGGGCCCACTCACTGTACGTTCTCCCTGCGAATAGCGCGCGTACGATCTTGTCTCCGGAATTAACGTAAGTTTCCTGTCATTTCAAATCACATGCAAGCGTCATTATAGGTCCTTAATATACTCTCAAAAAGTCCGAAACAGAAACCGGTTCGGGAAAGCCGTCCAACACGTTTCCCGAGACATCTGGCCCTAAACTGACCTTCCTAACTATCTCAGATCAACATGGTTATTTCACAGAAAATGTTCAGAATGGTTAGGGGATTAAAAGTCATGTTGACCGTGAACCGAGATAGTGCTCAACGCGCCCTCACGCGCCGTCCAAAGTGGCTGCGCGTGAAAGTCACGCGCTGCTACAGTGACACTGCTACAGTGTCGTCGTCCCTGCCCGATTTACTGTAATTTTGGTCTTCAACCCGAGGTGCGACCCGATTAATTAACCTTCCATTTCTACTTAATTTCATTCATTCCTGATTTTAACATGTTCTAACATCATTCAATTACAGTTCTTAGTCCTCTAATCATCTCGACAAGCCATAAACCGTCATATCCAAACCCGAACAGCCACAAGGGTCAATTCTCAGAACTCCCCCAAACTAGCTCCATTATCCAATTAACCCATACATGAGCATAATAGGACCTAGACTAACAAAATGGAACCATCAATTGAACGATACATTACCTGGAAGTAGCCGTCCAAACGCTGCGATTTCCTCTGCACACGGCGGTCACCGTCCCAGCTCCTCCGTGGCTGGTTGCCGTCGATTCTGATATGGACGAGTTCCAAATGCTCCCAGAAGGCTCACTCAGTGATTAGTTTTGTCCAATAGGCCATAGAAATCAAACTCATATTTTTCCCTCCAAATTGGTTTTCTCTGAACTGGAACTCGGGTTCCTGAGCAATCTTCGATCAAACTTCTTCGACTCTTGCACGGTTGAGTTCCTGCCACTCCCAGGAAACTCCCTCAGTGTTTAGATTGGTCCCTTAACCCGTAGGAATCGAATTCGGAATTTTCCCCACAAAAACCCGAAAATGTTCTTCACGGTTTTCTCTCTGTCTCGCACAGTCTCTCAACCTCAAACTGATGCCAACTGAACCCTTCTCTCACTCCCCTACTCGGTTAATCGATCAAGAAGGCCAACACCCGTGGGAGACACCCTCAGACTTCACTGAAACCTGCTTCCCGCACACAGAGCCCACAACCAAATTTTAAAGTCTCCCCGTGCTCTGAACAGCCTCAATCCACACTCCCAACATCTCAAACTACATAAACAATGCCCACAAATCAGTCCACTAGTGCTTTAAACAATTGCACGCCCAACAACATCACGGCATGGCCGTGTACTCTGTTTTTCACGGTTGTGCTACAGTAACCGTGCAAAAAGACCAAATTGCCCTCAGGGCAGAAATTACCAAAATGCCCTCCAACTTCCGTGACCCGCAACTCGGTCATCCGATATCCGTTTCACGCGTGTCGCCTGTCGTTATACTCAAGGCATCGAGACGAATCCAACGGTCCTAGGGTCGTGTGAAAATTCACAGTATTTCAAAAAGTCAACTTTTTCCCTTATTTCGTCCAAATTACGGTAATGCCCATGAACTTCCGAACGTCGCAACTTCTCCCCTGTTCGTCCGAATTGGACGTGCCGCCTGTCAATGGACTCGTGACGTCCCGAACTACGCCACGACCATCGGTCAAGGTTCGATTGACCCACCAATCAGAAAGTCAACAATTTGACCCAACCATTCACAGGGGTAAAAATTGTCATTTCATTCAATATTTTACAATATTACAATCTACGAATTTCCGGGGTGTTACAACCTTCCCCCCATAAGGAATTTCGTCCCGAAATTTAAGGAAACAAATAAGGAAACTGTTCCCGCATCTGAGCCTCGGGCTCCCATGTGGCTTCCTCCACGTTCTGATTTCTCTAGAGAACTTTCACGAGAGGGATAATCTTCTGCCGTAGTACCTTGTCCTTCCGGTCCAAAATCTGCACTGGTTGTTCCTCAAAGCTCAAATCCTCTCGGAGTTCGATAGGTTGCTCCTCCAATACATGAGAGGCGTCACGTACGTACTTCCGCAACATCGATACGTGGAAAACGTCGTGAACTTTAGAAAGTTCTGGGGGTAAAGCCAATCTATACGCAACCCGGCCAATCCTCTCCACGATCACATAGGGTCCAATAAAACATGGACTCAATTTTCCCCGTTGACCAAAGCGAATAATCCCTTTCCACGGGGATAACCTCAGGAAGACAGAATCTCCAATCTCGAATTCCAAATCTCGAATTCGTCTATCAGCATAACTCTTTTGGCGATCCTGTGCCGCCTTCAACCTCTCCCTGATAACACGGACTGCTTCCTGGGTGATGTTCATCAATTCCGGCCCTACGGCCGCTCGCTCCCCAATCTTCATCCAACAGATAGGTGTCCTGCACTGTCGACCATACAGTGCCTCGTAGGGGGCCATCCCAATACTTGCCTGGTAGCTGTTGTTGTAAGCAAATTTCATCAAAGGCAAGTGAGTATCCCACGAATCTTGAAATTGCAGCACACAAGACCTCATCATGTCCTCCAGGGTCTGAATAGTCCTCTCAGACTGTCCATCGGTCTGTGGATGGAAAGCAGTACTGAAATGCAGATTCGTTCCCAAGGTAGCCTGCAAACTCCGCCAGAACCTGGAAGTGAAACGCGGATCGCGATCGGACACGATCGACTCCGGCGTACCATGAAGTCGGATGATCTCCTTCACGAACAATTGAGCCAGTCGGTTGGGTTTGTAAGTCTCTTGCACTGGCAGAAAATGTGCTGACTTCGTTAATCGGTCTACAATCACCCATTCTCCGTCAAATCCACTCCGGGTCCTTGGTAACTTAAAGACGAAGTCCATGGTGATGTGGTCCCACTTCCACTCGGGAATCGGAAGTGGATGCATCGCCCCATACGGTCTCTGCCGCTCCGCCTTAACCTGCTGACAGGTTAAGCATCTGCTCACAAACTCAGCAATGTCCCTCTTCATTCCTGGCCACCAATAATAGTTCCGGAGGGTACGGTACATCTTTGTACCTCCCGGATGCATGGCATACGCTGAACTATGGGCCTCCTCCAAAATCTCGGCCCGTAACTCTGTCTCTGTTGGCACACACAAACGGCCCAATTTCACAAGTGCCCCATCATCTCGGATGGTAAAGTCTTGCCGTTCTCCAGCCTCAACCTCAATCCTGTAGATACACAATATCGGATCCTGAAGTTGCGCCTCAATGATCCGATCAACCAACACTGGCCGTACATGGAAACTAGCCAATAAAGCTCCATGATCATCCGTATCTAAAATAACTCCAGCCTTCCGGAGTTCCACCAGTAAAGGAAGATACACCATCCTCAGGTGTGCAATTGATCATGCTGATTTCCTGCTGAGTGCATCTGTCACCACATTAGCCTTACCCGGATGGTACTCGATCGTACAGTCGTAATCCTTGATCAATTCCAACCATCTCCGTTGCCTCAAGTTGAGTTCCTTCTGGGTAAATAGATACTTTAGGCTTTGGTGGTCGGTGTATATCCTGCACGTTGCACCGAAAAGGTAATGTCTCCAGATCTTCAAGGCATGAACTACCGCCGCCAACTCCAAATCATGGGTAGGGTAGTTCAACTCATGAGCTTTTAGCTGCCGTGATGCGTAGGCGATCACCTTACCATTATGCATTAACACGCATCCCAAACCCTGTAGTGAGGCATCACTAAAGACTACAAACTCTCCACTGTTGTCGGGCAATGCAAGGATAGGAGCAGTGGTTAAACGATGCTTCAACTCCTGAAAACTCTGCTCACACTGCTCGTCCTAGATGAACTTCACTCCTTTCCTGGTCAAACGAGTCAACGGTGCAGCAATCTTGGAGAAACCTTCCACAAATCTCAAGTAGTAGCCTGCCAATCCGACAAAACTCCGCACCTCTGTCACTGTCGTTGGTCTGGCCCAGTTAGTCACCGCTTCTGTTTTCTGGGGATCCACGCTGATCCCATCAGCAGAAATCACATGCCCCAGAAAGCCAATGCTGCTCAGCCAAAACTGGCACTTACTCGGTTTGGCGTACAACCGTTCATGTCTCAGCTTCCCTAACACCAATCGTAGGTGTTCCTCATGTGCTCGGGCACTCCTCGAATACATCAAGATGTCATCGATGAACACAAGGTAGGGTCGGAAAACTCTGTTCATCAGATCCATGAATGCTGCTGGAGCATTCGTCAAACCAAAAGGCATCACCAGGAATTCATAGTGTCCGTAACGAGTTCGAAATGCCGTTTTCGAAATATCCCCTTCCGCAATCCTCAGCTGATGATACCCAGATCGCAAATCAATCTTCGAGAAGCACTGTGCTCCCCGCAACTGGTAGAATAAGTCATCGATCCTGGGCAGAGGATACTGGTTCCTCAGCGTCACCTTGTTTAGCTGTCGGTAATCCACACACAAACGGAGACTCCCCTCTTTCTTCTTCACAAACAACACCGGTGCTCCCCACGGTGAAGTGCTCGGTCGGATGAATCCCAACTCGACCAACTCCTGAAACTGTGTTTTGAGTTCCCGTAATTCTGCCGGCGCCATCCGGTACGGTACCTGGGATATCGGTCGAGTACCGGGGAGTAGTTCAATGGTGAACTCAATCTCCCGCGGTGGTGGTAATCCAGGTAGATCTTCCGGAAATACATCCGGAAACTCCCGCACCACTGGTATCTCCTCGATGCTCGGAGTATCAACTCGCTCTGACACAACATGCGCCAGATATCCCTGGCATCCCTTCCGTAGAAGTTTAGTAGCAACAAATGAAGAGATCACTTCAGGAAGCGAATCATCCCGCTCCCCCTGGAAGGTAACTTCCGGCAAACCCGGACTCCGCAGAAACACTTGCCGACTACAGCAATTAATAAGCGACCCATGCTCCGCTAACCAATCCATCCCTAGAATCACATCGAAGTCATGGATGTCCATAATAATCAAGTCTGCTGGCAGATCCACATCCTCAATTCTCACCGGCCACCTCCGAATCACTTGATTTACTAAGTACACGATGCCCATAGGCGTGCCAACACCCATCTCGCTATCTAAGGCTGATACCTCACAATCTAACATACCAGCACAACTCCTCGAAATAAAAGAATGTGTAGCCCCCGCATCCAACAATACTCGTACAACAAGGTTTGAGACATGAAGTGTACTTGTAATCACATCTGGGGCTGACCTCGCCTGCTGTTGAGTCACTGCAAAAACACGAGGCTTGGGCCCCGCAGTCTGTCCGCGCCCACGAGCGCCACGCTCAGCACCCTGTCCTCGGCCTCCAGCAGTGTTGGAAGCCGAACTCTGTGCAACACTAGCACCTCCAGTATTGTTGTTCCTCTACAACGATGGGCAATCTCGGGCATAGTGGCCTGCTCCTCCACAAGCAAAACAATTAACTGTCCTCGGTCCATCCCAAGACCCTCCTAATGCACCACTCCAAGACTGATGCTGCCCAGCACTGAATCTCGACCCGCTCCTCTGAGAGCCCCCTGATCGACCTGACCAGCCACGACCCCGAAAAGATGAGGGTGCTCCTCGATAACTTCCCCCCTTAAAGATCTTCCAGCCGGTTGGTCCTGGATGGGGACGATCCCGGCTCCGCCCCTTGCCTGATGATTGTCGCGCCTGGTGTGCCGCCAGACTGGCCTCGACACGAACTGCAGCGTCGACCATGTCCCTCAGAGTCGCATAAGTGGCAGCCGTCACACCTACCCGTATCTCTCCTCGGAGCCCCAACTCAAACCTCTGACATTTGTCCTCCTCAGTGCTCACAAAAGCTGCCGCAAAACGGGAAAGCTTCCCGAAAGCCTGCTCATAGTCTGCCACGGACATATCCCCATGCTCCAGTCACAGGAACTCTGCCTCTCGTGCCGTGCAAAAAGATCGCGGGTAGTACTGATCTAAGAACCGAGCACGAAAGACCTCGCATGTGGTGGTGTGAACAGACCACCCTGACATCTCCAGACCCTGCCACCATCGGTAAGCTCCGCCTTCCAGTAAGAAGGCCGCCAAAGTCACCTGCTCTCCGGGTGGGCAATGCATCACTATAAAGATTCTTTCCCATTTATCAATCCACTCATGGGCATCCTCGGGGTCAGATCCCCCGTTGAAGGGTGTGGCTCCCAACCGTTGAGCCCGCTCAATACTGGCGCATTCCATCTCTCTCTCAAGTTCCTCGGCTGCCCGTGCTGGAGGGATTCTCCTCGGAGGCATAACTAGCTGTTAAGAGGCATAGATTAGTTAACACAATTCTTAGACTCGAAAATTACCTAGTACTAACCGCTAGTCTAACATGCTGACCACAACCTAGTGCTCTGATACCAAGCTGACAAGGACCTGCCCCGATCCCCCAGGGACCACAAGGGGACGTGCCCTGCTCCCGTCTGACACCCGAACCGAAAATTCCAATTTTAGCCTTAAAAACTTAAATGCATAAATGTCTGAATTATAAAGTCATACATAACCCAAATTTAACAGATGTCAGACAAGGGATACAATCCGAAATACAAAATCCGAGCACGACACTAGAAAGAAAAATCCTGCGGGTGATCCGACCCGACAGGGGTTCAGGTGCGCAGTACGAAATCTATGCCTCAGCCTCGGGGTCCTCACCGACCTCAGCAGCACGACCTGGAGGGGTTACCAAAACACGAAAGGTGAGTGGGCCGAAACTCAGGTTTATAAAAACAGTATAATAAGTAAAATATATAATTTACCCCTCCGTTTTCCAAACATGCATGCATCGGTATTTAAAAACCATAAATACATGTAATACATCACAAGCATCATATTAAGCCAGAAATGTAATATAAACCCAGCTACTGCACTATACACTCCGATATTGACATCCCAGATGTCCGACGTCCCTGACGTCCAATAATGGTCACAGTCCCAAGGCTACGCGTGCCACCCGGGGTCTCAAATCCCGAGTCTAAACTCCGAACCCAGTTCGGTTACGGCATCCCAGATGCCTAGCGTCCCAGACGCTCGACGTCCCAGACGTCCAATCATAGCAATCCTGCTCCTGAGTCATCCTACGGTCCGGCACCTCCGTAGCATGACCCCTCGCAGGCAATGCACCGTGACCGCTCCGGGGTACCACATCCGAAGGAAACAGTATCACACAGTGGATTATACAGTGCAGTACCTAAGATAGTCATCCATATCCACATGCGTACATAAATATATATATATATATATCATATAAAACAGTATTCAATTTCCGTAAAATGGGTCTCAGCCCAACACCGTAAAACGGGTCTCAGCCCAACACCGTAAAACGTGTCACAGCCGTAAATCGAGGTAATCAAAATCCATTATTGATTCACGCACACATATAGATATACAAAAATGAAAACGGTTATGCATGCAAGTGTTAATAAAAACGGGCCCACTCACTGTACGTTCCCCCTGCGAATAGCGCGCGTACGATCTTGTCTCCGGAATTAACATAAGTTTCCTGTCATTTCAAATCACATGCAAGTGTCATTATAGGTCCTTAATATACTCTCAAAAAGTCCGAAACAAAAACCGGTTCGGGAAAGCCGTCCAACATGCTTCCCGAGACATCCGGCCCTAAACTGACCTTCCTAACTATCTCAGATCAACATGGTTATTTCACAAAAAATGTTCAGAATGGTTAGGAGATTAAAAGTCATGTTGACCGTGAACCGAGATAGTGCTCAACGCGCCCTCACGTGCCGCCCAAAGTGGTTGCGCGTGAAAGTCACGCGCTGCTACAGTGACACTGCTACAGTGTCGCCGTCCCTGCCCGATTTACTGTAATTTGGGTCTTCAACCCGCGGTGTGACCCGATTAATTAACCTTCCATTTCTACTTAATTTCATTCATTCCTGATTCTAACATGTTCTAACATCATTCAATTACAGTTCTTAGTCCTCTAATCATCTCGACAAGCCATAAACCGTCATATCCAAACCCGAACAGCCACAAGGGTCAATTCTCAGAACTCCCCCAAACTAGCTCCATTATCCAATTAACCCATACATGAGCATAATAGGACCTAGACTAACAAAATGGAACCATCAATTGAACGATACATTACCTGGAAGTAGCCGTCCAAACGCTGCGATTTCCTCTGCACACGGCGGTCACCGTCCCAGCTCCTCCGTGGCTGGTTGTCGTCGATTCCGATATGGACGAGTTCCAAATGCTCCCAGAAGGCTCACTCAGTGATTAGTTTTGTCCAATAGGCCGTAGAAATCAAACTCATATTTTTCCCTCCAAATTGGTTTTCTCTGAACTGGAACTCGGGTTCCTGAGCAATCCTCGATCAAACTTCTTCGACTCTTACACGGTTGAGTTCCTGCCACTCCCAGGAAACTCCCTCAGTGTTTAGATTGGTCCCTTAACCCGTAGGAATCGAATTCGGAATTTTCCCCCCAAAAACCCGAAAATGTTCTTCACGGTTTTCTCTCTGTCTCTCACAGTCTCTCAACCTCAAACTGATGCCAACTGAACCCTTCTCTCACTCCCCTACTCGGTTAATCGATCAAGAAGGCCAACACCCGTGGGAGACACCCTCAGACTTCACTGAAACCTGCTTCCTGCACACAGAGCCCACAACCAAATTTTAAAGTCTCCCCGTGCTCTGAACAGCCACAATCCACACTCCCAACATCTCAAACTACATAAACAATGCCCACAAATCAGTCCACTAGTGCTTTAAACAATTGCACGCTCAACAACATCACGGCATGGCCGTGTACTCTGTTTTTCACGGTTGTGCTACAGTAACCGTGCAAAAAGACCAAAATGCCCTCAGGGCAGAAATTACCAAAATGCCCTCCAACTTCCGTGACCCGCAACTCGGTCATCCGATGTCCGTTTCACGCGTGGCGCCTGTCGTTATACTCAGGGCATCGAGACGAATCCAACGGTCCTAGGGTCGTGTGAAAATTCACGGTATTTCAAAAAGTCAACTGTTTCCCTTATTTCGTCCAAATTACGGTAATGCCCCTGAATTTCCGAACGTCGCAACTTCTCCCCTGTTCGTCCGAATTGGACGTGCCGCCTGTCAATGGACTCGTGACGTCCCGAACTACGTCACGACCATCGGTCAAGGTTCGGTTGACCCACCAATCAGAAAGTCAACAATTTGACTCAACCATTCACAGGGGTAAAAAATTTCATTTCATTCAATATTTTACAATATTACAATCTACGAATTTTCGGGGTGTTACATATATGGATACATAGTTACATTTGAATTGATGTTATACGTGCCCAGATGTATTTTTGTATAGATATACGTATATGTATATAAATGTTATATGCTTTTATAATTGATCGTATTTCTATGTTTTCTACTGAATGCATGTATGTTTTCAAAAACGAAGGGTCAATATATATATATATATATGTTCAAATGAATTTATAACTCCTTTATTTTTTTGTCCACTCACACTTTGATTGTTTTCTTGACCCTTCAGGAGAGGAAACCGAGGAGGGCATCAACTCCGGGGCTGAGGCATAAATATCACCGTTGCGTTTGGACCACCTTGATGGGTAGGTGTTATCTTTATTTGTATTAGTACAAACATAATGTTCATTTCCCTTGTCCGACATGTTGTAGTATTAAACACACTAGTGTGTATCTAGAACCCCTAGTAGGGGTATTTGTGTAATAAAACCCTCGGAAGGGTATTTGTGGTATCTTGAGTTACTTGTCAGATAGGAGCAGGCCTTTCCGGCTTTCCCCAGTGGTCCCCAGGGGAAAACGGGGCGGGTCCTTCCAGTTTCGGTATGGTTTCGATTTTAAGCCAAAATTGTATGAATTTAGGATTTAGGTGAATGCTAATGAGGAATTATGGTTTATAGTGCAACAAATATTGAGTTATGAAGTTTTTTGTTTTATTTCAACTATTAATGAGAAATTATGATGTAACTTCTTAGGTGACTACTAGTGTTGTTAGTATTTAATTTAAGAAAAATGGTTTCTAATATAGTCCAACAAGACTATTTTCATGGTAGATGAGATAATTAATTAGATAAATTTATTATCATTAATCCACAAAGAACTCATAATAGTTTTTAGTATATGATTCTTATATCAACAAATAGGAAAATAGTTTTAGTTATTTAAAAAAAAAATAGAATGCTAATTCGGTTCAGTATCGGTACGGGACGGTTTTTCAAAACCTCGAGACCGAAACTGTACAGATTTGAATTGGTACCGTACCGATCATCACATCAATTTTACTATTCAATATTTTTTCTGTTTGAGCCGATTTGGAACGGTATGGTTTCGATTTTACGATTCTATATGCCCACCCCTAATGAATTGAGTTATTCTTTTACTTAGTTGAAAGTGATTTCTTTAAATTCTTATCAAGATTATGTTGATTGATGGATTAAAAGTGAAACTCAACCAAACCAAACCAAATCAAACCAAACCAAAGAACACGGTGTCCAGCCCTGGTTCCACATGCGTTTAATAAATCTCATTCTAAAATTGGTGCTTAATACCCCCACCGACGTGCTTATAAACCAATGTTTGCTTAAACTGCTTTCTCGCCCTGTGGGTTAGTGTTATTTTGGGTTGGATCAATATTTTAAACCAGTTATTGGAAAATTATTGAATCGAAAGAAGCAAATTGTCCAGAAATAAGTATTTATAGCACACAAGACATGAAGTTACGAAAAGTCATGAGCATATCTATAAACTAAACAAACAAACGTGAGCTTGTACTCAATCCAGATCCAAAAGCATGCAAGATTTTGTCTGCGATATATCATATGCCACGTGACTCACCCAATAAATTAATAATAGAATATTATTTAATATCATGTGATGCAAAAATTTCTTATAATAAATTATATTAGGAAAAAACTGTTGTTATAATTTATAAATTTTATACTAATATCAGTTACAGTCACTGATATCATTATTAGTAGTCATCGTTTATTAAAATTATTAATTTTTTTTTGTTAAAAATAAAGATAAAATGGTTTTTCTAAGTATATTTTTTAAAAATATATTTTTTATGTACATAAAATAAAAAAAGCTCATTATCCTTCCTTTTTTTCTTCTTGTTATGATCCTGCTTCTTCTTCTCTTCTTTTTTCTTCTTATAAGGCCACAAACACGAATCCATGGATATTTGGAATTTTTTGGGCGACGAATTTAATAATAAAATAAAATTTAAAAAAAATCTAAAATTTATGAATAAAAACATGAAAGAAAAAGTTTGAATTGTAACGCCCTGGAAATTCGGAGAATGTAATTTTGTAAAATAATAAATAAAATGACATTTTTACCCTTATGAATAGTATAGTTAATTTGTTGAATTTTTGATTGGTAGGTCAAACGGGCGTTGACCGATGACCGTGACGTAGTTCGGGACGCCACGAGTCCATAGACAGGTGGCACGTCCAATTCCGACGATCAGGGAAAAAGTTATGACGTTCGGAAGTTTAAGAGCATTTTCGTAATTTGGACGAAAAGGGGGAAAATGTTGACTTTTTTATTGACAACTGATTTCCACACAATTTGAGGACCGTTAGGTAGGTCTCGATGCCCTGAGTCCGTAGACAGGCGGCACACTGAAAACGAACATCGGACGGTTGAGTTACGGGTCTCGGAAGAGGAGGGGCATTTTTGTAATTTTGTGCAGAAGAGCAAAATGGTAATTTTGCCAAGCCCAGTTTGAAACAGCCGTGGGAAATGTTGTGCAATTGTTTAATCTGCCCTCTGATCAAGTAATTGTTTAAGGTTTCTCTGATTCAAGGATTTGTTTAAGGGTTTTGAGGTAATGGAAGCAGTCTGGTATGGTTGGGGACAGAGAACCAGTGCACGAGAGGATTTTTAAAACTGGTCTGGGTCTGTTTTGCGGGAAACAGAATTCTCAGTGGGACTGAGAGATTTCCACGAGTGTTGGCTGAACGGGTCGATTAACAAAGAGTAGGAGAGTTTTGAGAGTCATTCTGAGCAAGAGAGGGCTGAGAGCTAGCGAGAAAACCAGAGTTCGGGAAATTGTGAAAATTGGAGGGAAAATTGCATTTTGATTTGTGAGTCGAATTGGACAAAACCAAGGACTAAAATAGTCTTCTGGGACCATATGGAGTTCAACCGTGTCGATTGTGAAGGGAATCGATCACAGTTTGGCGAAGAACAGAAGCCTTTGATTTTGGAAATTTCCAAGGTTGAAGACGACTACTTCCAGGTAAGCTTCTCTGAAATTGGTTGTGTTCCATTATTCATTTAGGTCCCATAAAGCTTTTGTCCAAGTTAATTTGGGAATGAAGCTGGGTTGAGTGAGTTTCAGAAATCGACCCGTTTGTTTGATCACGGGTCGAATGAGAGTTTTAGGGAAAATCGAAGATAATTAAGGAATGGGATCTTAAATTAAAATGTTAAGGAATGATTTAGGTGGAAAAAGGGAAGGTTTAGAGTGAGAATTGATGGAGATTTGGTCGGGTTGTGTCGCGGGTCGAACAGCCCGTTTGCAGGCCAGTCGGGCGAAGATGGTGACACTGTAGCAGGCGCGTGGCTTTCACGCGCAGCCACTTTGGGCGGTGCGTGACGGCGCGTGAGACCTTATTTCCGGTCACGGCCAACTTGAGATTTCTTCCTTTCAATTTATAGAACATTTTTGAATTAAATCTCGAGTCGAGCGGACATCGTTTCGGGTTAGTTCTGAGGGTTCGAAGGATTAGGGCTTTAAGTTAATTACGTCGAAAAATCCCAAAAAAATTAGAGAAATTAAGGCAAGCTTTTTGGGGATGTTTGTAACCCTTATTGTACTTTTTGACAGGCCCGAACATTCCCGAGGCTACCGAGGAGCGCACGGGGCCCGATTGACGCGTCCGAAATCGTGAGTGGACTTTTGATTTCTAACCGAGCATGCATAACTGTTTTTACTCACTTGTCTTATGTTTTCATATATGATTTTATGGTGATGATTATGATATTTCGGTTTTACATGATTACACGTTTTTCGAAGAGATTATCATGTTTTACGTATTTCAAGATTACGTTTTTCTCTTGTACAATGATGATGGTTTGATGAAGTGATTTGATATGATTATGCATGTCACGTTTTAATGACGATTTCATTATGTTTTGTAAGTAAGACTTTGGGATTTGCATGTGGAATTCGGACATAAGTCCTATTATGACGAAATGTGATTTTGGAATGGTTTTGGAAAATGGATCCCAATGGTTCCTGGTTTGTTATGATTTTCAGCGTGATTTTGGGTTTAAAGACCCGGTATGATTGTTGGATCTGGTTTTGGGTTTAAAGACCCGGTTAATTGATGACGGGGGCGGGCCCGAATTGGGTTTAAAGACCCTGATTGAGTTTAAAGACTCGGTTATTGTGATACCCTCAAGGTCTATTGACTATGTTTTGAGTTTAAAGACTCGTTGATATCCCGGGAAGGCTTGATATATGAGTTTAATTACTCGGATTGATCCAACGGCTTGATTGTGATTGTTGATTCAGTTTTACATGATTTGGTATGATTGATGTTTCGATGTGACGATTTCTGGATTGTGATAATATTATATTATTTTACATGATTTTATGATTGTTTACTGCAACGGTTTCCATATGATTCGTAAAAGGGTTTTCGAATGTTGAGTTATACTGTTTTTGAATATCTAGTTATGCATGCGTGTTGTAAAACTGGAGGGTGAACCCCGATTTCATTAAACTGTTTTCTGGAAACTTTTGTTTTAGTCCACTCACACTTTGTTGTTTTTAATACCCTCCAGGTCGTGGTACAAGTTTTTGGGGGCTAGCGCCGAGGTAGAGGCAGACGCATAAAGTTTTTCATTGCGGTGTAGTTTAGTTCACAGAGTAGGATTTGATCTTTATCTTATTTTGTAATTTATGCTCTGTGAAACTATAGACTTGATGTCCAGTCGGTTGTACTATTTAATATCCCTGGTTTGACAATGGGTGTAGTGTAATTTTATTTGGTTATTCTGGTCTTTTGTGTTCGATTGTCAGACTGGAGCAGGATGCTTCCCGATTATCGAGGTGATAATCGGGGTCGGTCCTGTCAATTGGTATCAGAGCCCAGGTTTACGGTTCGTGTCTGGCACTAGGTGTGCCTCGGTTATTGTACTAACTTATGCCTCTTTCAGAAAAAGGACGATCGGTCATGCCTCCACGACGTGAACCCCCACCACAACCTGCAGAAGGTGTCGTTAGTGATGCCGAGAGTGCTATGATCGAGCGAGCCCAGCGTCTTGGGACTACAGTATTTAGTGGTGGGGCAGATCCCGAGGAAGCCCACCGTTGGATTTCTCGGTTTGAGCGGATTTTTGCTGTGATGCACTGTCCTCCTGAGGAGCGAGTTGTGTTGGCCACCTTTCTGTTAGATGGATCTGCTTATGAGTGGTGGTATACTCTGGAGTTTTCGGGTTGGGATGCCCATACAGTGACTTGGGAGACCTTTCGTGAATGGTTTCTTGATCAGTACTATCCCCGTTCTTTCCGTGATACTAGGGAGACAGAGTTTCTGCAGCTTCAACAGGGGAGTATGTCTGTAGCAGAGTATGAGCAGAAATTTCAGATGCTAGCCCGTTTTGCTCCTACCTTTGTGTCTACTAAAGCTGAGAAGTGTCGTAGGTTTGAGCTTGGCATGCGAGGTGAGATACGGGCCATTGTGACGGTTGGAGCCTTTACTACTCTCAGAGAGTTGTCTGATGCCGCAGTGCGGGTTGAGGCTAGTCTACCGACACGTCCACAATTCTCAGGTGGTGGACAACGTCGAGAGCGTTCATTTCCTGGATCGTTTGGTCAGAGTGCCCCGAAAAAGGGACGTTATGGTGAAGCTTCGTCCGCAGGCAATGATCGTTTTGGTAGGCCTGGTAATTTTCAGAGTCCCGGATTCAGAGTACCTAGAGCACAGCCGGCTCCGCAGGCGAGTGCGACCTCAGTTGCTTCCACGGGACAACGGAGTGGTGGCTTTACTCGAGATGCTTCTAGTGTTATCTGTTTCTTCTGTGGCGAGCGGGGACACTACCGGAGAGAGTGCCCATCCTTGCAGTTTCTGGGACTGGGAGTACTAAAGGAGGAGGTGCTGGAGCGACTAGAGGACTGAGGAGCAGGGGTCGTGGGCGAGCAGCAGGAGGCCCGGGCAGCACCTGGTATTGTGACAGGTACACTTATAATCTTTGGACATGATGTTTGTGCTTTAATTGATCCCGGAGCTACTCATTCGTTTATATCACAGGATTGTGGTTTGTTGGCAGATAGAGAGGTGTCCGCACTGGATTGTGACATGGGTGTGAGTACGCCCAGATGAGATTTGTGGTAAACCAAATGTTGAGGGAGTGTCCTGTAATGGTAGGCGATGTTGGATTGGTAGCTGACCTGATACTCCTAGACTTACACGATTTTGATGTCATTTTGGGAATGGATTGGTTAACACTCCATCATGCTTCTATCGAATGTGTCGATAAGAAGGTCACTTTTCGGAGTCTAGGGTCACCTGAAACTACCTTTCAGGGAATACAGCGAGCAACTCCTGCTGGAGTGATTTCAGCCCTGAAGGCAAGTAAGTTGCTGAGGAAAGGATGCCAGGGATACTTGGCTCACGTGGTGGACACACGTGCTGCACCGTTAAAGGTAGAGGATATACCGATAGTACGGGAGTTCCAGGATGTCTTTCCGGAGGATCTGCCGGGATTGCCACCTCACCGAGATATCGAGTTCACCATTGATCTGGTTCCAGGTACGCAACCCATATCTCAGACATCGTACCGTATGGCTCCAGCTGAGTTGAAGGAATTAAAGGCGCAGCTACATGAATTGGTCGAGATGGGGTTTATTTGACCGAGTGTATCTCCTTGGGGAGCTCCAGTGCTATTTGTCAGGAAAAATGACGGAGGTTTGAGATTGTGTATCGACTACCGACAATTGAACAGGGTAACTATCCGAAATAAATACCCCCTACCACGGATCGATGACCTATTTGATCAACTGAGGGGAGCTCAACACTTCTCCAAGATTGATCTTCGTTCTGGGTATCATCAATTGCGGGTTAAAGAGGAGGATGTACCCAAGACAGCCTTTAGAACCCGGAATGGTCATTACGAGTTTGTAGTGATGCCCTTTGGCTTAACTAACGCTCCAGCGGCGTTTATGGACCTGATGAACCAAGTGTTTCGGTCATACCTGGATCGTTTCGTGATTGTGTTCATCGATGACATCTTGGTGTATTCGAAGAGTGCGAAGGCGCACGAGAAGCACTTGAGGGAAAACCAGTTGTATGCAAAGTTGAGTAAATGTCAGTTCTGGTTGAAAAATGTTGGTTTTCTGGGCCATGTGATTTCAGCCGAAGGTATTAGCGTGGATCCTCAGAAGGTTGAGGCAGTAGCGAACTGGGAGCAGCCCAAGACAGTGACCGAGATCAGGAGCTTTTTGGGGTTGGCTGGTTATTACCGGAGTTTCATCGAGGGATTTTCTATTCTTACTGCTCCGTTGACACGGCTAACTAGGAAGGGAGTTCGTTTTGTCTGGGATGAGAGTTGTGAACAGAGCTTTCAGGAGCTTAAAATGCGGTTGACATCTGCTCCTATGTTAGCCCTTCCAGATGATAGTGGGGAATTCGAGGTATACAATGATGCTTCCTTGCAGGGTTTGGGATGTGTGTTGATGCAGCATGGGAAAGTGATTACTTACGTTTTCCGACAGTTGAAACCTCATGAGAGGAATTACCCCACTCATGACTTGGAGCTTGCAGCAGTGGTTCATGCGTTAAAACTTTGGTGACATTACTTGTATGGTGAGAGGTGCAGGATCTTCACGGACCACTAGAGTTTGAAATATCTTTTTACTCAGAAGGAGTTGAATCTGAGACAACGCCGATGGTTGGAGTTGATTAAGGACTATGATTGCACCATCGAGTATCACCCGGGAAAGGCTAATGTGGTAGCCGATGCCCTGAGTAGGAAGTCAGCTAGCTCTTTATCACACTTGAGAATGGTTCTGTTGCCCTTGTTGGTTGAACTCCGTAGAATTGGAGTGGGTTTGACTGTTGATGGTCAGGGAGCGTTGCTAGCGAGTTTCCATGTGTGACCTGTCTTGGTTGATCAGATTATCGATGCTCAGTTTCAGGACCCTGTTTTGGGCATCTTTCGGATTGAGGTTGAGGCTGGGGAGAGACAGGATTTTGGGATTCAGGAGGATGGAGCCTTGGTAAAAGAAGGACGGTTGTGTGTACTTGAGGACGAAGCATTGAAGAAGACAATCCTCGATGAGGCTCACAGTTCAGCCTATGCGATGCATCCTGGAGGGACCAAGATGTATCGTACGCTTTGGGAGCATTACTGGTGGTCAGGTATGAAGCGTGAGATTGCTGAGTACGTCAGTAAATGCTTGATTTGTCAACAGGTGAAAGCCGAACGACAGTGACCCTACGGAGCAAAGCAACCCCTGCCGATCCTAGAGTGGGAATGGGATCATCTGACGATGGACTTTGTGTTTAAGCTTCCTAGGACACCTAAGGGACATGATGGTGAATGGGTGATTGTGGATAGGCTCACGAAGTCAGCTCATTTTTTGCCGGTGCGAGAGAATTTCAGGATGACACAGTTTGCTCAGTTGTTTATCGACGAGATCATCCGTTTGCACGGTACTCCAGAATCAATAGTTTCTGACAGAGACCCGAGGTTTACTTCTCGTTTTTGGCAGAGTCTACAAGAGGCTTTTGGCACAAAACTACGTTTCAGCACTGCTTTTTATCCTCAGACCGACGGTCAGTCTGAGCGGACCATTCAGATTTTGGAGGACATGATGCGAGCCTGTGTTTTACAATTTCAAGGTACTTGGGAATCACATCTAGCCTTGATGGAGTTTGCTTATAACAACAGTTATCATGCGAGCATTGGGATGGCCCCTTACGAAGCTTTGTACGGACGGCAGTGCAGAACCCCGTTATGTTGGACGGACCCTGGCTAAAAGGAAGTTGACTAGATCTGAGTTGGTGGAACTGACAACAGAGAAAGTCAAACTCATCAGAGATAAGCTCAAGGCAGCCCAAGACAGACAAAAGAGCTATGTGGACCATCAGATTAGAGATCTTGAGTTTGCAGTCGGAGATCGGGTATTTCTGAAACTATCTCCTTGGAAAGGTATAGTGAGATTTGGCAAGCGAGGAAAGTTGAGCCCTCGTTTCATCGGACCATACGAGATTATTGAGAGGGTTGGCAAGGTTGCTTACAGATTAGCACTACCTCCAGAACTTTCTAAAGTCCACGATGTTTTCCACGTGTCGATGCTACAGAAGTATGTGTATGATGCATCTCATGTACTAGAAGAGCAACCCATTGAAATCTGAGAGGACTTATGTTTTGAGGAACAACCGGTACAGATTTTGGATCGAAAAGATAAGGTGCTACGTCAGAAGACCATTGACATGACCCATCCCTATCCCCTGGGATTAACGAGGGATGACCCTGCTCCCGTCTGACATGGAGTGTCAGACAAGGGATAATTCTGACCTTTGCCCTCCCGGGCTATCAGAGTACGCCAGGATCCGGAGGAGGCATGTGATATCCCGGTCTCTGCTACAGTCCACATCCGATGTCAACCTGAAGGGCAGTCAAAACATTAAAAGTTGTGAGTGGACAAAACCAAAGTTTATAAGAAACATTTCATATGAAGACATTTGTACCCTTCACTAAAAAGTATGCATGCATTCGAAAACCATTTATCCAGAAAAACCATAGGTGGGAACTAAGCCCAAAACCAAGATTGAAAGAATCATAAAGACTCAACCGTACGGGCCGCTGCCCAAATCCATAAGAAACCAATAAGGGACTCAGCCCAAAACCATAACCATACTGAAATCAAATACATGAGCCACTGCTCAAATCCTGTGCACACCTGTGCACACCACCTATCAAAGAATCATAAAGATTCAACCATACGGGCCACTGCCCAAAACCTGTGTAACCACACATCACATATCATAATCCATATATATCCATATAAGTCACACAATCAATCCTGTCACGGTATCCAAAGCTACGTGCGTGCTACCCGGGTCTCAATCCGAGTCTTCTCAAAGTCAAGGTCAATGTCCGCAGACCACTGATCCTCCCGAGGTTATAGTAACCATAGCCTTCCTGAGATTAAGGAACCCAATTGGGGCGACTCCCACTCAGTCAGAGCTCCGTGACTACTCCGGAGTCCACGCAGGCCAACGACCCTCCCCGGAGGAGATAGAACATGTAAAGGAAGGTATATGAACATATATATACATAACATAAATATTCATGTCAGGACCCGTCCCAAATATCACCTCGATACCAGGGACGAACCCTGCTCCCATCTGACAATCACACATAAAGTACCAGAATACCCGTAATAGCACTGTAAGTATAACTATCAGACGCAGGAGTAAATAGAATACAAATGTAAGTCAGAGCATAGTTCTACAAAATGGGCACAAAATCCTACTATGCTAGTCTCGCAACGGAAGAACGTCGTAAGCTCTATGCCTCGATTCCTGCCTCAACGTTCACCCCGACGCTATCACCACGACCTGGAGGGAAAATTTAAAACCAAAAGTGTGAGTGGACTAGAATAAATAAAAGTTTCAAAAACAGTTTATCATCATATCAAAGTTAAGGAAAAACAATAATAACATTTGTTCCCTCCGTTTTGAAAACATGCATGCCCAACTACGTATTAGAAAATCGTAACCTAAAATATCATAAGAAACAGAAACACTATAAAACTGCATCATGAATCGTGAATACCAAAGTATCATTTTTCGATCAAACCTGCTGGGTCTATCCGAGTCTTTAAACTCAACCAGGCCTCAATAATATCCGAGTCTTTAAACTCCCGAGTCTTTAAACTCAATAGGCCTATGGGGGTAATATCATAAATGTCCGAGTCTTTAAACTCCCGAGTCTTTAAACTCAATCCGGGCCCGTCCCCCATCCATCAGAATATACGGGTCTTTAAACCCATATCCAGATCCAGCAAATCCAATCCAAATTCAATGTAAACCCATTTCTAAATCCATAACCAAACTCGAATTCGAAATCCCCAGTTCGAAGCCCATCCGGCGTTCAGAACCGTCATTCCGAACCCAAATCCGGAAATCCACTTTTAAACCAAAACCCACATTTAATCACAGATCATGTTTCACAATCCATTTATCATCATCAGAAAACACTTATAGATCGAAATCCCCAAATAGAGTATCAAAATCCGAAAACCAGCTTTTTCTCGAAAAACGTGCAAAATCCCGAAAATGTCTCGAAAAACGTGCAACATATCAACCACATATAATCATCATTAAAGAGCATAAAAACACATTTAAGATCATAAAACATCAATAAAAACAGTTAGGCATGCTCGAAAGAAAGAAAGGGTCCACTCACGAATCAGAACGAGTCAATCGCGCTCTGTGCGCTCCTCGACCGTCTCAGGCGTCTCCCGTCCTGTCAATATGCACCAAATAGGGTCACAATTACATCAAGGATATTAACCCTAATTTCCCCAATTTTTCGGGAATTTATTAATATTTTAATCTTAAACCCTAAACCGTCCGGATTCCCGAACAATCTCCTAACATCGTCCGATTCACCCGAAAATCATACCAATGGATTCCTTAGATCATTTAGAACTAAAACCATGTTGGAAGTTTGGCCGGAATCCTCCCCACGCGCCTCCACCCGCAGCCCAAAGTGGCTGCGCGTGGGCCTCACGCACCTGCTACAGTGCTCCTTCAACCTCGAGTCACCCGGTTCAACACAGTTGAACCGGCGTGACCGGTTCTCCTCCGTTCCTCCACCGTTTCAGTTCAAACCAATCCCAGAAGCTTCGTCTAATCCTAAGCAATCTAACCCCGTCCTAACTTATGAAAATCGACGCCTAAAACCCATCGTTCACAGCCTCGAAACAGACGGCATGTGGCCCCTGTTTTGGCCGCCGGCCACCGAGGTCCTCCCCCGGCACGGCACCACAACCAACTGACTCCTGAGACCTCCAGGAGTCTCACCATGACCACCAAATCCCTCGACTCTAAGCCTAACTCCACGACTTTGCAAAATAAGAAACACGGGAAAACAGGGGAATCGGGTATACCTTTCGATTCGGTCTCCGCCGTGTGCACCGCCGCGTGCCACGGTGTTCGTTGGGTTCCCTGCAGCCACCTGAACCTCCCACAGTCTTGGTTTGAGCCACCACACGGCACAACCACCGCCACAGTCCTCTGCCTCTCTGTTTTCCCCAAAAACCCAGCCGTCCACCGTCGTGTCCTCGTGCACGATTCCCCCACCAAAACACGACCACCAACTCCGCCTTGTCTCTCTATCACTCTCTCAATTCACTCTTCACTCACCCTTTCACTGAATCGATCGTAGTCTCTCCAATTTCTTCTCTCTGTTTTCTGTGTTCAAAGCCAAATGCACGGTTTGAAATCGTGCAAAGTGTGGCAGTGCACACCATCGATCATCCTAGAACCATCCAGCCCCTTGCACGTGTCCATCATCCTATGGACCAAGAGAAAAGATCCCAATCCACTACTGCCACTTGCCCTTATCTGATTGGGCTGAGGGGAAAAGACCAAAATACCCCTCGTTGTGATAATTACCGTTTTGCCCTCACACTTTCCAGACCCGTAACTACTTCGTCCGACGTCCGATGACAGCGTGCCGCCTATCGTTGTACTCAGGACGTCAAGACCTATCTAACGGTCCTCGGTCTAAGTGAAAATCACAAGTCCACCAAAAAGTCAACATTTTCCTCAATTAGTCAAAATTACGGTAACGCCCTCAATCTTCCGAACGTCATAACTTTTCCTCTGATTGTCCGAATCAAACCTACCACCTGTCTACGGACTCGTGACGTCCTAAACTACGTCACGGTCAATAGTCAACACTCATCCAACTGGTAAATCAAAAAGTCAACTTTTGATGCACTATTCACAATGGCAAAATCGTCATTTCATACAAACATTTACAAAAATTACATTTATACCCTTCCTGAAGGTACGGGTTGTTACAATTCATGCCCGGTTCCCCTGAACCGTCATGATCCATAATATCCATTCAATTTATATATATATATATAGACAATATCCTCTATGCCCGGTTCCTATAAACCGTCATGTACCACAATAACATAATAAGGGTTCATGTCGGTTCCCATAAACCGTCATGTACCATAATAACATAACCAGGGTTCATGCCGGTCCCCATAATCCGTCATGAACCATGATACCATAACAAGGGTTCATGCCGGTTCCCATAAACCGTCATGAACCTGGGAATCCATTTAAGGTTCCCTGACCTGAAATCAAAATCGTAAAGTAACCTGGGTCTCGTACCCGAATATAGGACATCAGCGGGGCACCATGCCCGATATCTGAGGTCATATGCCCGAGACAAAACCAAATGGATCTCATACCCGAGTTTATCCTTTTAGAAATCCAAAACCAAATCATTAAAGCCAATAAAGAATTACCGACCCGTATAACCACATACAAATGCACCCATGGCATCATCAAACAAGTATGAAAAAATATAAGAAACATTTATGCATGCACCAATTTAGAAAACCAAGGTCCACTCACAGAACGTCCGAGTTGCCGTCTCGATTTGCGTGCCATACGGCTCTCCCGAGCCAATTGCTATCACCGGGACTCCCAAACCTATCCAAATCGTAATATAAGGTTACTAACTACTTAATTAACCTCCTACTAAAGCCCCGTAATTTTTCCGAACTTTTAACTATTTTTAAACCGATCCTAAACCTTCTGATACCCCCCAAAACATATCGAGACGGTGTCCGATTGACACGAAACCAGTCCCAAAATGTTCGTTACATCGAATAGAAGATTTCGTATGTTGAACACTTCCCCAAATTACTGTTCATGCGCCCTCACGTGCCCCAAGAAGCCGTTGTGCACTGTTTATCGTCTTCATGCTTCAGCGGGTTCACCTGGTTTGGCCGGTCCAACTGGACCGGCGTGACTGGTTCACGGCTCCAGACTCCCCATTTTCATCCTACTTCTTCTTTTTTGATTCCTTTCTTCCTATTTTCAAGTTTTCTATCCATTCCAATCCTTAAACTCACCTAAAAACATTTAAAATCCAAGGTTTGATTTTGAACCAAACGGTTCAATGGTCCTAACTTCCTCCCACGGCTTCACAACCATCCTAAGCTTCCTAAAAGAATCCTAATACAATCCTAGTAACCCATTTAATTCATTAAAACCATCAAAATCCAACCAAAACGCCAAAACCAAATTAAAGGGAGAAAATGGGCTAACCGTGAAATCCTCTCGGGTTTCTCCTTCTTGCCGCCGTCCAGGGAGGTTCTGGCCGCCCAGCAACCTCCTCAGTCTCTCACTCATTCTCTGGGTCTCATAGGTGATCATATGGGGTTGGGTTAGATTATTTTTGGGTTTCACAGAGGAAAGGAAATGAGATCGGGGTGAGTTTGGGTTTGTGTTTGAAATGAAGAAAATGGAATGGTCGATGCATGAAGGGAAAATGGTGTCCATTGGATGGGTGACACTTGTCACTCATCCATAGGGGAGGGACTAAATATCTGGGCCCCACTAGAGTCCAAAAGTTAACTCGTTTCGTAATTCATGCAATAGTGCACTTGAACTTCCGTGAACCGTAACTTCGCCGTCGAACGTCCGAATTCGACGTGCCGCATGTCTACGAATTCGTATCGTTCCGATCAACGTAATGGTCCTTGGCCCTCAGCCATCGAACATCCCAGGTCAAAAGTCAACTATTTGCTCCTTTTAACCATAATTACTAAAATGCCCCTAAACTTCCGAACGCAATAACTTCCTCCTCGAACGTCGGAATTGAACGTACCACTTGTCTATGAACTCGTGACGCCCTAAAATACGTCACAGTCATCGGTCAAAGTCTATTTGACTGCCCGAATGAAACGTCAACGTTTTGCCCACGCCTAGGGGCAAAACGGTCATTTTGCATCGTTCGTCCGATTTCGCTCAACTAATCACGGATTAGCCTTACTAATCGTGATTAGTCACTAATCTAATCCTGGAATTTGGGACGGGTCGTTACAACCATTCCCCTAGTAAAGGTTCGCTGGAGAAACCAGAATGTGGAGGAAGTCACATGGGAACCCGAGACACAGATGTGAGAGCATTTTCCATACTTGTTTCCTTAAAATTTTGGGACCAAATTTCTTAAGGGGGGAGGTTGTAATGCCCTGGAAATTCGAAGAATGTAATTTTGTAAAATAATAAATAAAATGACGTTTTTACCCTTGTGAATAGTATAGTTAATTTGTTGACTTTTTAATTGGTAGGTCAAACGGACGTTGACCGATGACCGTGACGTAGTTCGGGACGTCACGAGTCCATAGACAGGTGGCACGTCCAATTCCGACAATCAGGGAAATATTTATGACGTACGGAAGTTCAAGGGCATTTTCGTAATTTGGATAAAAAAGGGGAAATTGTTGACTTTTTGATTGACAACTGATTTCCACAAAATTCGAGGACCGTTAGGTAGGTCTCGATGCCCTGTGTCCGTAAACAGGCGGCACACTGAAAACGGACATCGGACGGTTGAGTTACGGGTCTCAGAAGAGGAGGGGCATTTTGGTAATTTTGTGCAGAAGGGTAAAATGGTAATTTTTCCAAGCCCAGTTTGAAAAATCCGTGGGAAATGCTGTGCAATTGTTTAATCTGCTCTCTGATCAAGGAATTGTTTAAGGTTTCTCTGATTCAAGGATTTGTTTAAGGGTTTTGAGGTAATGGAAGCAGTCTGTTATGGTTGGGACAGAGAACCAGTGCACGGGAGGATTTTTAAAACTGGTCTGGGTCTGTTTTGCAGGAAACATAATTATCAGTGGGACTGAGAGATTCCCACGAGTGTTGGCTGAACGGGTCGATTAACAGAGAGTAGGAGAGTTTTGAGAGTCATTCTGAGCAAGAGAGGGATGAGAGCTAGAGAGAAAACCAGATTTCGGGAAATTGTGAAAATTGGAGGGAAAATCGCATTTTGATTTGTGAGTCGAATTGGACAAAACCAAGGACTGAAATAGTCTTCTGGGACCATTTGGAGTTCAACCGTGTCGATTGTGAAGGGAATCGATCACAGTTTGGCTAAGAACAGAAGCCTCTGGTTTTGGAAATTTCCAAGGTTGAAGACGACTACTTACAGGTAAGCTTCTCTGAAATTGGTTGTGTTCTATTGTTCGTTTAGGTCCCATAAAGCTTCTGTCTAAGTTAATTTGGGAATGGAGCTGGGTTGAGTGAGTTTCAGAAGTCGACCCGTTTGTTTGATCACGAGTCGAATGGGAGTTTTAGGGCAAATCGAAGATAATTAAGGAATGGGATCTTAAATTAAAATGTTAAGGAATGATTTAGGTGGGAAAATGGAAGGTTTAGAGTGAGAATTGATGGAGATTTGGCCGGGTTGTGTCGCGGGTCGAACAGCCCGTTTGTAGGCCAGTCGGGTGAAGATGGTGACACTGTAGCAGTCACTGTAGTAGGCGCGTGGCTTTCACGCGCAGCCACTTTGGGTGGTGCGTGACGGCGCGTGAGACCTTATTTCCGGTCACGGTCAACTTGAGATTTCATCCTTTCAGTTTATAGAACATTTTTAATTAAATCTCGAGTCGAGCGGATGTCGTTTCGAGTTAGTTCTGAGGGTTCGAAGGATTAGGGCTTTAAGTTAATTACGTCGAAAAATCCCGAAAAATTAGGGAAATAAGGCAAGCTTTTTGGGGATGTTTGTAACCCGTATTGTACTTTTTGACAGGCCCGAACATTCCCGAGGCTACCGAGGAGCGCACGGGGCGAGATTGTCGCGTCCGAAATTCGTGAGTGGACTTTTGATTTCTAACCGAGCATGCATAACTGTTTTTACTCACTTGTCTTATGTTTTCATATATGATTTTATGGTGATGATTATGATATTTCGGTTTTACATGATTGCACTTTTTTCGAAGAGATTATCATGTTCTACGTATTTCAAGATTACGTTTTTCTCTTGTGCAATGATGATGGTTTGATGAAGTGATTTGATATGATTATGCATGTCACGTTTTAATGACGATTTGATTATGTTTTGTAAGTAAGACTTTGGGATTTGCATGTGGAATTCGGACATAAGTCCTATTATGACAAAATGTGATTTTGGAATGGTTTTGGAAAATGGATCCCGATGGTTCCTGGTTTGTTATGATTTACCGCGTGATTTTGGATTTAAAGACCCGGTATGATTGTTGGATCTGGTTTTGGGTTTAAAGACCCGGTTAATTGATGACATGGGCGGGCCCGAATTGGGTTTAAAGACCTTGATTGAGTTTAAAGACTCGTGAGTTTAAAGACTCGGTTATTGTGATACCCCTGAGGCCTATTGAACATGTTTTGAGTTTAAAAACTCGTTGATATCCCGGGAAGGCCTGATATATGAGTTTAAAGACTCGGATTGATCCAACGGGTTGATTGTGATTGTTGATTCAGTTTTACATAATTTGGTATGATTGATGTTTCGATGTGACGATTTCTGGATTTTGGGAATATTATATTATTTTACATGATTTTATGGTTGTTTACTGCAACGGTTTCCATATGATTCGTAAAAGGGTTTTCGAATGTTGAGTTATGCTGTTTTCGAATATCTAGTTATGCATGCGTGTTGTAAAACTGGAGGGTGAACCCCGATTTCATTAAACTATTTTCTGGAAACTTTTGTTTTAGGCCACTCACACTTTGCTGTTTTTAATACCCTCCAGGTCGTGGTACATGTTTTTGGGGGCTAGCGCCGAGGCAGAGGCAGAGGCATAAAGTTTTCCGTTGCGGTGTAGTTTAGTTCACAAAGTAGGATTTGATCTTTATCTTGTTTTGTAATTTATGCTCTGTGAAACTATGGACTTGATGTCCAGTCAGTTGTACTGTTTAATCTCCCTGGTCTGACAATGGGTGTGGTGTAATTTTATTTGGTTATTCTGGTCTTTTGTGTTCGATTGTCAGACGGGAGCAGGATGCTTCTCAATTATCGAGACGATAATCGGGGTGGGTCATGTCATGAATGCATATGAATTTTTTGTCCTAAAGGCGACGAACACCTTTTAGTGACGAATATTATCGAAAAATGATGTTTTGGCGACCATGTTTATAAAACAAAATCCATTAGAAAAACTTTTTGGTTTTTTTTATTTTATTTTAAACAACTATTATATTAGTAAGTGGCCTTAGAAATTCCAAATATCCATGGATTGATGTTTATGGGAAGAAAGAAGAAGAGAAGAAGCAAATAAGGAGGAGGAGAAAAAGAAGAAGAAGAATAAGAAAAAGCATTAAGAAGAAGAAGGAAAAGTTCTTTGAAAATGTAACGAGCCGTCCCGAATTTACGAGATTATCGAGAATTAATTGAGGATTAGCGAGACTAATCGGGAATTAGTCAAGAATTGTCGGACGTTCGGGTGAAATTACGAATTTGCCCCTGAACATGTGAAAATCTTAACTTTTGACTCAGAAAGTCAAATGCACGTGGACCGATGTCCATTACATAGATCGAGACGATACGAGTTCGTAGACAGGCGGCATGTTCAAATCAATCATCGTACAGGAAAGATTCGGGTCTAGAACGGATTGTTGTACGGTTACACGATTTATGAGACAGGGACACTTGTTTGTAATGGGCCCAAAATATTTGTTTTAGGGACCAATCCATTGATCCATAAACCACATACATGCACCATTCCTCCTTTTTTTCTTTCAAACTAGAAAACTCACCCCCAAACCTCCATCATCATCTTCTTCAACTGAGACCAAAGAGAAAGAGAGACTGAGGGTGAGTGAGAGATGGGGAGACGGTGATGGACGAGGCTGAGCCGCCATGGACGGCTGAGGAAACCAGCAAAAGGTAAACCTGGAACCCATTTGGTTTGAAATTTGGAATTTGGGTTTTAGGACGTTTGGGACCCATCATGATGCCCTATTTATGTTCCTCGAGTTGAGACGAGGTTGTAGGATCGAAAATCGAAGGAAATGGACGCATGAATTGGCTCTAAGATGAGGTGGAAAACTGGCTATGGAGGTTTGGATTCGACAGGTAATTTCCAGACTTGTGATAACGCTCAAACTACGCATTAAATTAAACATGTAATTTGAGTATTATGCAAATTTAAACCCTTTTGTGTAGTTATAGTATTGGTAAGTAGGGATCGTTTTTAACCGGGGAAATTAGGGAATATTAATAATATGTTAGTTAAAAAGAATAATGAATAATTAATGAATTGAAGAATTAAAGAATTAAATAATTAAATAATCACATAATTAATTAATTGAATAATCAAGTAATAAAGAATTAAAGAATTAACGAATAAAGGAATAAACGAATTAATAAATAAGAGAATCAATAAATTAATGAAATAACGAATAAATGAATCAAACGAATAAAAGAATAAAAATGGGGGTTTTAGGGATTTTGATCATGCAAAATAAGTAAAGACATAAATGAACTAATTCTATTCCTAATTTAACATATATACAAGTGGACTTTCTTTAAACACAAAATCTACCAACACTGTAACATTTGCAAAGTTTGAATATATCACAAAATTCTACTTTCACCATCTCACTCATGCATACATTTTATAACCATTATAAATGCACCGAAACGCGATCATAAACACTTATAAATTGATTAACCCAAAGTTTATGATTTGAATGTGTATTAAACATTTAAATCTCTTCAATTTTATACTAAGTGCACCGAAACGCGGTCATAAACACTTAGTATAAAATTGAAGTTTAAGCACTCAAATGTATGAAGTAAATGAAGTTTGAAAAGTAGAACTCATTATAATAATATCCTTGTCTACAAAAGTTAGAAAGAAAATACTCACAAAAATTTTGAACTAAAGAAAATAAAACCGAAACAACAATGAGAGTTTAAGCAAAGGAAAGAACAAGCTACATCTTCGGAATCCAAGAAAGCTTGTGATTCCGAAAATGGATGGAATAAAAATGACATGTTATTCATAAGATTTTCTGACAGCAGAAGAAACCTTATGAAGATGGATGAATAAACACGAGAATGCGAACTTAAACTCAAGAATTGCAACGGAAATACTAGGCTTGATATTTCTAAAGGAATGATACAATTTTGTGTTTTGGAGCTCTTTCTCCAAACAAAGTCCCCTTTTTCAAGTGAAAATTAACTCCTATTTATAGGAGAAAAAGCTACTAAAAATAAATAAAGTAATTAAAAATTACAATAAAATAAAAGAAAATGAAATGATGACTAATTATGAACAATGATGTTTAATGATGAAATTTAGGTAAGGTTTGGAATTAATTTGTGGCTGAAAATAAAAGAAATAGGAGAAAATGGGACTGTTGGGCTGCTGGTGCACTGTTTGGTGCAGTTGGGCTGCACTATTGGAGGCTGTATTGGGCTGGCTGGTTTGGTGAGCAGCAGAAGCACGGCTGGAGTGATGGACGGTTGCTGGAACAGGCTGTGCAGGCGTGATGGGCTGCGTGGTTAGGTGGAGCAGGTGGCGCAAGGATTGGACCAGCCGTACGGTGGACTGCAGCGAGCTGGATAGCGGGACGGGCTGAACGAGAATGGGCTGCGAGCAGTGCTGGTTGCTGAAGCTGAACAACGCGGGCCTCGGTAGGTGGGTCTGGCGCTTGGGCTGGACTTCTTATTTGCACGGGCCAGCAGGTGCAGGCTGAAGACGCGCGGGTTGGGCTGCTCCAACTGGGCAGTGGATTGGGCTGGAGGCATGGGGAGTGGACTGGCACAGTGCGGGTCATGGGCTGGAGAGCCGTGGGCTGCAGAATGAGGAGATATGGGCTGCAATTAAAAACATGAATTTGGGCTTTGCAAAATAAAAATTAATTAATTTATAATACAACCGAATTTCTTCCATAATTTCTTCGTTAAAATTCCAATCGGGACGATTTTTTCGCCAAAACTCTCCAAATTACAAACTTTATTTATTTAAACAAAAATATCACAAAATAAATTATTTTATCTAATTATTTATTATTTTAATATTAAAAGTCAAGTATAAAGGGTATAAAATAATATAAAATGATGTTGATTTAACAACCTATCAACTTGTTCTCTTGATTTTGAGAGCATAAGGATGTTTCTGGGTGAGAGACAAAGAGATTGGTGAAAGAATGGTAGATTTTGGTGAAGAAATGAGAAAGATATAACCGAGTTGAGTCGTGAGTCAAGTCAACCCGTTATAGTCAAACGGGTCGACCCGTCTGAAGGAAGACAATGATGATGTGGCAGTCCACGCCATCATCTGTTAGGACATATGACCAGCCAGAGGACGACACGTGGCCATGTGTCAAGTCCAATCAGCAGCACCTGCCACATCAGCGATGTCAGACCACGTGGACTAGTGGGATGGTGCCATGTGGCAGTATTTCAGTGTGTCAAATGATGTGGCAGCTGAAGTGGCAGGTCCACATCAGCATTATCAGACCATGTGGACTAGTAGGATGGTGCCACGTGGTAGGGTGTCAGAGATGTCAGAGACACATGTCATGACACGTGTGGACCAGTGGGATAGTGCCACGTGGCAGGGTGTCAGAGATGTCAGGACACGTGGCACCAGTCAAGGAGTACCACTTGGCAGGCTGTCAAACCTGTTAGGCTGGTGTCAGCATGACGTCAGCCGTTGATCGGTGCTTGGGCACGAATCTTAGGTGAAACCGGTCATGTTCAAAAGGTTTCAATGATCTGAATCCAATAGTGATAGGTTAAGGTCGATCGGAGATCGTTTGATAGGTCATTTTGAGATTTTTAGCCTAGGTAAGCTTGTTTGGTACACGTTGACTGTTCCGGGATGTGTGAGGGTCTTAGATATATACGTGTATAGATGGCTGGTGACCTTTGAGTATGATTTGGACATGTTTGGACGTCCCGGAGAGTATGGATTAGCCCTGGAGTGGCTTACGGCGTGGGATTCGGAGCTCGCAACATGGACGGTCTGTGAGTAGACGTTTTTTTTATGAATATGATGCATGCATAATTGTTTTATATATTTTATGAACATGATTTGAGATGCCTAGAGTGCATCTGCATTAAATATGATTTGTTTGACATTTTCGTAGAAAATACGACATTGCACGTAGTTCGAGATTTATATTTTTAGATGATATTTGGGCTTAGGCCGAGCATTCTACGTGCATGTGTTTTATGTGATTTTGATGGTTTCACAGAGAGGTGTGAAACCGAGGATTGAGTATCGATTTTGAATGATTTCATGGAGATGCATGAAATCGGTATTCGGGCATGAGTCCTAGTTAGATATGGACTTTGACTTGGATGATAGTCAAAAGTGTTTTCGAAAAATGATTTGAATAACGAAATGGTTTTCAGATTTAGAAATATCTTTTGAGCTTATAAGCCAGTTGATTTATAGTTTGAATTAGAGTATATTCAAACGTGAGATATATCGGGCTGTGACCCAGTTTTGAGATTTATGAAAGATATTTCGGCATTAGACTCAGTTGTGGATTTGATAAGATTTGAGGAATCCTGGAGTTATGGTCGGACATGAGACCCAGTTGTGGATTTGATAGGATTCGAGGAATCCTGAGTTTATGAAGTGTTGATAGACACTGTTTTCAGGCATGTGACCTATTTTATGATATTTCGAGCTTGTGACCATATTGATGATATCCGGGTTTGTGTCCATGTTGATGATGATATGACTTTGAGTTTAAAGACTCGAATTTTATGAGAGAGCCTCCGGTTGTGAATATGTTTCCTCGGAGAGCACCTTGGAGATATGCTCGCCACCGAGGTACGAAAAGGTCACGATGCGCCTGCTGTCAAGCAACCGAGAAAGGCGGCAGTCGAGGGAAGCTCGACTCAGAAGTGCGGTATATGAGATCGGTCGATGATATGTTCACGAAGATTTGGTGATTGTCGACCAGTGATGTGTTCACGATGACACGTTCAGGATCAGAGTAATCCTTGAGTTTATGGGCACGCGTTGCTGGAATTGGAATCATGACTGATGATATGATATGGAGTTTAAAAAACTCGGGAATTTAAAGACTTAGATTTTGGCACTGTGATTTGATTTGGGCTGAGATCCCACATGGTTTTATATTTGGGCTGAGACTCTGTTTTATTTGATTTGGTTTTGGGCTAAGATCCTACTAAGGAAATGGCTTCGATTGGGAAACATTTTTCATTGTGTTTTATTTTTAAAAGTAATACGTCATGCTTTTGAGAAAATATTTGAAATACTTATTTTCTGATGCATGCATGCTTTTACATGAAGGGTATAAATGCCATTTTCGATAAACTGTTTTTAAATTGTTTGTTTTGTCCACTCACAGCTTTAATTTTTTTGATACCTTTCAGGTTGATCGCGGATGCGGGCTGTAGCAGAGATCGAGACATCACATGCTGCCACATATCCTTGCGTACTCTGGATAACCCCGAGCGGATTAAGGTTTGATCCCTTGTTTGGCACGTGGTGTCAGACGGGAGCAGACAAATCCCACGATAATCCAGGAGAATTGGGATGAGTTCTGTCAGAAAAGACCTTGAATAGGGGAAATTTTATAAATATATTAGAAAATACAATCTTACCTTTATTTTTAATAAAAAAAAATTAACAATTTTAACAAAAAGACGATTACTACACATTTGAGCATAATTCAGGGACGTATACAATTAATAATAAAGTTCATAAACTATAACTAATATTAGTGTAAAGATTAATGATCATAATAATAGTTTTCCCTTTATATTTTTAATATTATGTGATTTGAAAGTTTTATTGATAATTTATGCAAATTAAGATTTGAATTACGAGTCGAAATAAGAAATACCATGTTGGATCGCGTATCAAGAGAAATGGAAGGGATATTTGGATGGTTAGGTTTTGGATCACTCGACGTGCAGTGAAGTTGGCATGTTGTTGAAGATGGTTTGACAAATTTGTTTCTACAGATTTGGATAAAGTCGTGAACTTCCTCTGGTTTATTATCAAATTTAGTTTTTGGAGATTCAGAGTTTGGGCCATATGGGTCATTTACAGTGACGGTTTATGAATCTAAATTTTGTATGGACTAAATTTATATCCAAATAAAATTTGAAGAAAATAAGTAAGAAGAAAATGGTGAGATAAATTTGAAGAAGAAGAAGAAAGAAATAAGGATGAATTTTTTTTGCTGCTAGCTGTTGCAATGTTGCACGTGGGAGAAGGTTTTCTAACTAACTTTAGCATATACAATTAATGTTGGGGTTGGACTACTGTACATAGCTCTTTTATTTTATTTTTCTAACTTTAAATTTGGCTACATAATAAAACTAAAATTTGCTATAATAAAATTGAGATGACCAAACGGATTATAACTTAATATTGAAATGTGCTATAAATTAATATTGAGATGAGTTGACCCATAAATATAAAAGAGGGCAAATTTAGGTGGGAAGGACTATAACCCTTCTAACTCATGCCTTAGGCCCGTCATTGGCCGTTTAGTGTATAAATACAACACGTCATCCCTTAACCCATATCTTATTCATTTGAATCACAATAAAGATTTAAGCACGCATAATCTTTATGAATCATCGGATGAGATATATTGCATTATAGATCAAAATAGAAATAAAAAAAAATACATCTCTTTGTGGGGAATTTATAAATAAATAATTACTAAGCAAAAGCAAAATGATTTTTCTTGCATGCTAAAACTGAAAAACAAAGGATGAGCGAGAATTTTGAATATTTGGAAAGGAATCTGAACCTAATTATGGGGCATCGTCTGAAATCACGCGAAGACAAAAATCATCTTTGGATTGTTGTCGATGACTCCATCACATCAGTCCATCTCTACTCCATGCATGGCCCCTCGTGCCATTCTGCGGGACCAAAATGCATGCCTCCCGGCAATCTTTATTATTTCTTCATTCTAATTAAGACCACCTCGGTTAATTAAGTACTACGTTAATCACTCTCTTACTTCCTCTTCGTTCCCTTGTATTTTTAAATTGTAATCTTGTATAGACATTAGAGAAAGAATATACAAATTAAATACGAATTTTGATTTTTTATATGAGTTAAAAATCTCCATTTACACACGATAAATGATTACAAAATTGATATGTTAGTAACTAAGCTGCTTATTTCGTATTTTCTTTAGTGTTAAAGTCACTCGTTAGTCTCCTTCCCTTCACTTACACCCTTCCGTCACTTCTTCCTTACAAACTATCGAATAGTATGAGGCTTCAAAATTCAAATAACAGTTAAAAACCTTAACTTTTTGAATTGCTAATGACATCGAGTCCGTTACTTTACGGGGCCCAATACACCTTAAGGGTTTCCAATGCAAGCCATCTGGTGGTGGGCCTGAAATGCGGACATAAACGGATGTGTACCACGATCTCCATGGCCGTAAAATTGGACAAAATCCACCATATTTATTATGTGTAAGCGTGTGACTTCATCTTATCCTCCATGGAAAGATTTGCTGCCGTTTCGATGTGCATCAAAGAAAATTGATCTTCCAATTTGAAACGAATGCACAAAAACTGAAAGATTTCATGGACGCGTATTTACGGCCAGCTTGATGCACTTCGACCGATCTTCTGTCTGAGCAGACAAACAAAGCTCTGACTACATGTGTTTTTACTGGAAATTGCTCAGACTCCTCAATCAATCCCCGTTATAGTCGAGATATAAGTAAAATCTTAACTACACATGCTTCCACAGAGATTCGAACTCAGCTAGTATGTGAACAATTCAACCCATGTGAATGCGGTAACTAATCACACCACACCTAGTGATTGAATGGATTTTTACTTACCCCAAAAAGAGAAGTCATTGTTTAATGTTATGGGTTGATAATATTGAAAGACTAAAAAGTCCTGCGGCAGGTGAAAAAATAAAGATGGGAGTTTCCGAATCTCCCAATGTACGCAATTCAAACGTCACTCCCATGACGTCATCCAAATTATATATGCCGTGGCATCTCCCACTTTAAACAAAGACCAACCATGTGAAGTCAAACCACCCGCCGTCTCAGTTCATATAAAACACCTCCTAGGCTCCCACGCTACTTACAAATTGAGCCGCGAATGACAGCAACATTGCATATACAGCTATAGCTAGCCTTGTGTTGCGACGGTGTCGTATTAAATTATCAGATTATTTATTTATTTATGGACGCGGATAAGAGAAAGCGCGACGGCGAGGGAGGAGGAGAGGGGAAAAGAGCGAAAGTGGCGGAGAAAGATCGTGAGACGGTGGCGGAGGAGGAGGTGGAGAAGTTCTTTGCCATACTCGGGCGGATACAGGTGGCAGCCAAACACTTCGGAAAAACAGTCGACAGAGCTGGCGGCAATAAGTTAAGGGCGTCGATGAAATTCGAATTGCAAGATTTTGCGGAAGATAATAACGGATCTCTTACAAACGAGAAAATTGATGAGGCGAGAGAAGTGAAGGTGGATTCGGGCTTGGATCTCAATTCAAGTCCGGTATCCGAAGGCAGCTGAAACTGGAACATACTGTTTTTTTTTTCCTGAAGGAAGACATCGTTTGCTTTTTTTGTTTTTGTGTTTGTTTTTTTTTAATTTATTTTTATTTTCATGCTTCTCTCTTACAAGTAAAAAACTAAAAATCAGATCCGAAAAGAAGAAAATGTGAGCCTTTGACTGAAACCAGACTCTGTCCATGCAAATTATCACCCAATTTTATTGGTTACTTGCATTTCTTATATGTCTTTTAATTAGTTAGTAGTAAGAAAAAAAAATTATGTGATTGAGTTGGAACTTGTAAGGCACTCCGTCAAATACAAATTAAATTGATTAAATATAAAATGATTTTTTTAAATGAAAAAAAAAAAACTTAATTTGTCATTGATTTACTAATTTGATTCTTGTTTTTTTTTTTTTTTTTAACAATATGTATGGGAGACGGGAGGCTAAAGCCCAGCCGCCCTGGTTAGTTCTTGTAAGTTATAAATAATATAGCGTTACTTTGACATAAAATTCAGCTTAGCCTAGTTGGTTATGTTGTTTGTGGTTACCATGTTGACCTTAGCGTTACTCTGATGGCCAAATGATGGTCAATCTGATTACCAGTCCAAAGGAATGTTTGGCTATTGATGGCAGTCTGATATTGGAAGTAAAAGACATTATGGCAAGGTTTGAAGATACAAAGTGTTCCTTCATCCCTCGATGTGAAAATAGAGTGGCTGATATTTGGCAAAACATGCCACTGGAAGTCAAAATGATGTAATTTGGATTAGGGCTAACAATGTGTCGTGTCTTATTTGTGTCATGTTATAAATTATATTTGACCTAAATATGTTCATCTCGAATCCGACCTATTTAATAATCGTATCAAGGAAGTCCAATTCGAACCCAACCTGTTAATAACCCATGTAACTTGTGTAACAGTAACTCATTTATTAAACAGATTGTACTCGAAACTCAATTAACATATAACATGTTTAATATGTTTAATCTATTTAAACTATAAGATTTAATAGGTGTATAGACAGGTAAACTGTAAATGGATAGATATATAAGTTAGTAATTGACACGCTTATTAAACAGTTTAATATATAGCTCATTATATGAGTTAACATATTAGTCCGAAATCTACTCATTTATTAAACAGGTTAATAGATCATTATATGAGTTAAGAAGTTGATCCGAAATTTACTCATTTATTAAACTGGTTAATAGGTCATTATAGGCAAGGATGAAAATATCGATATCGACGGATATATCGCTCGCCGAATTTACGGATATCTCGCCCCAAATATCGATATCGATATCGATATCGTTTACGGTCAACAAAAATGACGGAAATTGGGTCCAAATGACGGAAATTTGGAATGAAACTTTGGCAAACACTTAAGTACCCAATAATGGTTATATAGGACTAATAAAAATTATAAAATGACTTTGATATGATAAATATATGATGAATCATATGATGGAATATAGATCTGCCGACCACTAAAGTATAAAATCTTAAAGATAAACTTAAATTAAAACATAATTTCATTGATAATATTGCATTAACAATATTGTACACATTGAACTTGATCAAAAATAAGTAGAGTGTCGACCAGCTTGAAAATTAGATTGGTCTTGAATCTCTTGATCTACCAAGACACAAAAGTTTTGCCAACTGATGCTATTTGACCAAAAGGAAATGTATTGTTGGACATAGTATTCGTATATCTCCTTTGAATGGCCTACTTTTCCTCCATAGATAGGGTAGTTCGGATTTACCCAACTAACTTCTCCATAATCTTCATGTGACATTTGAGGGAGATGGTTGTCTAACAGGGGGTGACGATATGGACCATAAGCATATGGATCATTTGAGTTGTTACTAGGATCGGTGCCTAAACTCATTGACTCAAAACTAATTGCCATGGAATCCTCAGAAGATGGGTTTCCATAACCTTCATATATGTTTCGTGTCCGAGTGTAATCTTTTCCGACACCACCGATTCCTACTCCTCCTTCTCTACACCCATGATCATAATCTTGTGTGGCATGAGTGAAATCCGCCTCTTCAGTAAATGGGCTCAAGGGTGCATATGTATCGGTTACATGTTCATTTCCCCCGTCATCATCCCCTCCGTCATCCTTGTCTTCATCGTTTGTCTCAACATCATCTCCTCCATCATCATCATCATCATCATCATCATCATCATCTGGAGATTTATTTTGATGAAGTCCCTTACTAGTAGCATCAGCTCGTAAGTCACGTCTACCGGTAGAACCAAGCATTGATCTTTCCCATGAAGACATTGTCCGCTCACTTCCTACGTCCTCACTCCCCACTTCTTCAGATAGCACTCTATCGACATTAACACCGTGTTCACTAGCAAGATGTGCTACTCGAGGGTCAGGCCTTCCACTATCATCATCCAAGTGAGCTGGCATAATCCATGCTTGAAGTGGATCAGCCTCATTACCTTCCACATGTTGACCTGCAATTTCCAACAGGTCAACGTAGTCTTCTTCCACAACTTTACCGGCTTCGGTTTCTTCATCTCTTAACTTGAGTTTCATGTTGTAATAACAGAAAACAAGTTGTTCTAACTTAGAATATGCGAGACGATTTCGTTGCTTTGTATGAATTAAAGCAAATGTACTCCAATTTCTCTCACATGCCGAAGATGATGCCGTTTGTGATAATATACGAACAGCAATTTGTTGCAAGCTGGGAGAAGCTTGGCCATATAGTTCCCACCACTCAGCTGTCAATATCAAGTTTAATGTAAGAGGCATTATAAAGTGCTAAGTCATAGAATATCAAGTTAAATGCAAGTAATATACCTGGGGGCATTTTCGTTCGTGATTGTACAGCCATAGGTGAACGAAATGTTTTCCGACCATCTCTAAAGTTGATCAACTACATTAAGGCTGATGTTAATATAATGTCATAGATGTACAGATTCGAAATAACTCATCAATATTCAAAATAACTCATCAAGATTCATATATGGTAGTGAACTTACGTCTACTCCAAAATTTTGTAAACCCACTTGTCCATTTGGATTCAGTTTGAGGAATACTTGTTGAACTGATTGGACAAGGAAGGAGTCATGCCCAATACCTGCTTGATATTGATATCGGGGATTCAAGTAATAAGCTGCAAATCATGAATGAACTTTTCTTAGTAAACAACAATAAAATAAAATATTAACAAGTTCAATAAGATAGAAATATACCAGCAGCATGTAAAGGATGTACTAATGTTTTTTCCCATCGCTCCTGTATGATTTTAAGGACCCACTTCTTCCCTTTAAGACGGGTTATCTTTTCTTTCATTCGATTGAACATATCATACAGGATTGGCATGGTTGGGACTACCTCTGTATCAACAATTCGGAGGATGCAATATAATGGTTCATATATTGATTGCATCATCTCCAAGGACTCCCAGAATCTTTGGTCGAGGATATGAGCCTCAACCCTCTTGCCTTCCACTTTCCTACTCAATGGGCTACCATGCCATTGATCACTGGTAAACAACCTTCTAAGGCCAACTTTATGTTTAACTATACTGTTTATACAAATATAGTTGGTTGCGAACCGAGTTGCACCAGGCCGAACCAAGTCTCCTTGACAAAATTCATGCATCTGAGCAAGTAACCATAGATGATTATAGATGTAGTTAGTTACCTGCCTAGCATTTTTTATGATGAGCGCCATTGTCTCATTCTTCCCAATATCTTCAAATATTAGGTCGATACAATGGGCTGCACAAGGAGTCCAATAGAGCGGATAAGTCTTCATCAGTTCTTTTCCAGCCTTTTTGAAGTTCGACCCATTATCAGTAACGATCTGTACAAAACGAAACGATGTCGTTTCGTTCCATTTCTTATTTACTCAACGAATGCTCTCCGCTCTCAGACTCTCAGTCTGTCTCGAAGCGTCTCGAAGTCGCGAGGAACTTTGGGGAAATCGATCGATCGATCGTGAGGGTGAGGGTCGTGAGTGAGGGTGAGGGGCGGCGTGAGGGTGAGGGTCGTGAGTGAGGGTGAGGGGCGGCGTGAGGGTGAGGGTGAGGGGCGACGTGAGGGCCGACTTCGATGGTTGTTCGAGCGATGGACGACGGGATGAGACGAGACAAGACCAGAGGTGGTTCGTTCGAGGGAGGTTCGACCGTTCGAGTGAGGTGAGTCGACCGGGCTGGTGAGGGCAGACGGCGCGAGCGACGGAGATGCAGACGAGCGGTGGTTCAGGCATAGGTGGTTCGACCGATTTCGGCCGGCGAGCGAAGAAATAGGGCTGCAGACGGCGTTGACAGATCAGGGGTGGGCTGGGCTCGCTCGGTTCGAGCTTTTCTTCGGTTGCCCCCCTCCCCCCCGCCCCATTTATGCTTCGGATTTGCGAAGGCTACTGGTGAGTCCGTGAAGAAAAAATTTTGTTTTTTCCCCAATCCTGTTCGTCCGTGACAATAAATGATTTTCTTTTTGAAATTGAATTGAAATTTGGTTGTTTGTTTGTGAATCTTTCTGTTCAATCCGTGAGTTTGATTGTTTGAATTGAAATTTGCTTGGTTGGTTGTCGCTTGTCGGGAAATTCTGAAATTATCGACCGAAATCGCCGATATGTGTCGATATTGGACGGTTTCGTCGATAATGGGGGAAGATAGGGTTTCACCCCGCCGTTAGCTGCCGGACGCCGGAAATCCCGATATATCGACCGATATATCGGCGATTCCGGCGAAATTTCAATCCGTGATTATAGGAGATAACAGGTTGACCAAAAACCCACATGTTTATTAAACGTGCCATGACTGGTTGACCCGAAAATGAACCGAAATTTTAATCGTGGAAATTGACTCAGATAAATTATGTGCGTATTTCAAATCGTGTCAAAAATTATTACTCTTAATTTGAATCGAGGAAGCTCCCCTTTGATTGGAGTCTTTCCTCACAATTAATGTTAACAATTCTATTATTCATTAATGCAAGTTTATATACATCAAAAAATGGTGGAGTACTTATACATGAGCTTCATAACTTTATAATATATTTAAATTTGAATTATTTTAGTAAATTCTAAAATGTCAAGAATTATATTATTGTGATTGAAAAATAGACAATGCATATATTTTTCTTTCCAAGCCTCACATTTAAAAGATCGTACCTACACATCAAACGGTAATGCAGTTAGTAAATTAGCACGTTTAAATGACAAATTTTTTAATGCTTAACAAACTGAAAGTTTAAAACTCGTTAAAAGTACTTTATAATCATAGGAAACCCGCATTCCAAATAGAAATTAAGTCTACTATCAACCAAAAAAAAAAATCATGCTCACATCACTAAGCAAGTAAGCAGTCTAAGCATAAGTTAGATGTGATCCCAACATGCATGTGTTATGTGTCCGATATTTTAAAACATCCAATTTTCGTTATTTTGGTCGCCTTCCATATTTATTATATATCAGTATTTAAAATAATAATAATAATAATAATAATAATAATAATAAATATATTTCTTTTCCATTCTTTGTATTTTGCTCTCAAGAGTAGAGGTGACAATGGGTCGTGAAGTGTCATGAATTCTATTTTACCCATTTATGCCAAATCCGAACCCGACCCGTTTAATAATCGTGTCAAGAATGTCCAACCCGAACCTGACTTGTTAATGATTCGTGTAACCCGTGTAACCCATTCAATAAACAGGTCGTACTCAAAACTCAATTAACCTATGACATGTTTAACCCGTTTAACCTGTTTAACCTATTTAAATTATAAGATTTAATAGATACTTAGGTAGGTAAATGGGTAGATATATGAGTTAGTAACGACAAGTTTATTAAATGGGTAAATATATAAACCAATATACGAGTTAACATGTTAACTCGAAATCTACCCATTTATTAAATGGGTAAATATATAAGTCAATATAGGGGTTAACCTGTTAACCCGAAATCTACCCATTTATTAAGCGGGTTAACAGGTCATTATACGTGTTAACAAGCTGGCCCGAAATTCACCCGTTTATTAAACGGGTCATAACGGGTTGATCGAAAAATGACCCGAAATTTTAATCGTACGGGTTAATTCAGATAAATTTCGTGTGGATTTCGAGTCGTGTCAAAAATTGTCACGATTACTCAAGAGATACCAGATTGTCCATCAAATCAGGCATTATAGATATGGAACAAATTGAAGTAAATATTGGGCTTGTGAATCATTAATAACAAGTTAAATGCTGAAATGGGCTTTCCAACCCATGGGAACTATGATGGGTTTTCCATTGTGGTTCAGCCCAATAGCTGATCACACTTCAGTCAACGAAAGAGGCATTGGAACTTTAGGTGATTAATATCAATAAATGTATTATTTTATGGAATATTATCAGTGTCATGATTAAGTTCTATTATTTTCACGTGTAATTAGAGATCTAATGTTTGACTTTTGAACAGAACAAAGTTGATATCCCCATAATCGCATATAATGTTTGATTAAATACCAATTTCTGAATTAATGTAATTAATATGTTATCAATGTATATTATAGATGTATCCTTGTAAGCTTCACTGCTATGCAGTTAGAGGTCTTATGTTTTAGATTCTAACACGTGTAAATACTTAAGGAAAGAAGCCATTGATTAGGGACAGGTATAATTATTTATGGGTATGGATACTCATAGGTATTGTTGAAATTTGTAAAAATTAGATGGATAAAAATTTACTCATCATTTAATGGGTAGGGTGAGGGTTTAACCATGGGTATTGAGGGTATTTAATACCCATTAAATTTAAAGTATATTATTTATTCATTCTTCAAATTATCTATGAATTTTTAACACTCTTTCTTCTCTTTACTAATTTTTTTTCTTTCTATTCTTACTATTATTATTATTTAAAATTTCTTTATTTCAATTAAATTTCAATTATTTCATCTTTCATCAAAAAAATTAAACACAAAAATGTCATGAATTTATATTAACATCAAAATTTTGTTAAGAACTTAAATCATTCATTTTAAATGATTTAACAAAAATCAATGTAAACTATATAAATTTTTCAAGATTTCACAACCATGAAATAATTTAAAGGGAGTTTTATAAATTCTTAAAAACTATTTATAATGAAATTTCTAACGACTTTTGCTTTCAAGTTTTGAATTTCATTTCGACATTTTCTGTCAGGACCCACCCCGGTTTCACCCCGAAAACCGAAGTAAATCCTTCTCCCGTCTGACACCCCGACACAAAACCAAAGTAACTCACGATAAACCACCGAACTACACAGTCAGACGCAGGAGAAACTTTAAACATCCCGAAATCAAAGTTTTACAGAGCATAGTACCAAAATACAAAGGAAATAAAACCGATAAATAAGGTACACGCACAACGGAAAATGTTAAGCACTTCAGGGTCACTCTAAAAAATTCTATGCCTCAGATGCTGCCTCGACGCCGAAACCCCGCTCTAGCTCCACGACCTGGAGGGCAATTTAAAAACAGAAGGTGTGAGTGGACCATAAATAAGAAAAGAATTTCCGAAAACCATTTCATAATAAAACCAGGGTTTTAGCCCTCCGTTTTGAAATCACATGCATAACCCAGTTACTAAAAACAATTATAAATCACGTAAAGAGCATCATAAAAACATTTGCAGAATCATTATAAAAACAGTTATAGAAATCATATCATAGGCATCATAAAACCGTATCATAAAACATAAGTCTCAACCAATCATTATTCGATCAAACCTGCTGGATCTATCCGAGTTTTTAAACTCCCGAGTCTTTAAACTCAATCCATGCCTCAATAATATCCGAGTCTTTAAACTCAATAGCCTACGGGGGAAATATCAATATATCCGAGTCTTTAAACTCCCGAGTCTTTAAACTCAATCCGGGTCTTTAAACCCAATCCGAGTCAGTCCCCCGTCAATCACAATATCCGGGTCTTTAAACGCAATATCTAGATTCAGCAAATCCAATCCAAAACCATTTGAAAACCATTTCGAAATCCATATCCAAACCCGAATTCGAAATCACCGGTCTGATACCCTTCCGGCGTCCAGAACCGTCATTCCGAACCCAACTCCGGAATTCCACTTTTTTCAACTTTAAAATCAAATTCTGCTTCCCGAAATCCGATTCTAAAACCAAAAACCCTTAATCATCAAATCACGTTCCAAATCCCTTTATAACCATTAGAAATCATTTATCATTTGAAATCCCGAAACTATAACCTCATAAGTAGAAATCAACCTTTTATCGTAAAACGTGCTAAATACGTTATTTTCTCGAAAAACGTGTAATTATGCAAAACCAATATCACAGATTCACAGATTCACAAATCATAAAATCACATGTAAAACCATAAAACAAGTAATTAAAAGTAGTTATGCATGCACAATTTTAGAGAAAGGGTCCACTCACAATACCAAGCTCTCAGTCACGTCCCGAACGTCCCGTACGTTCTTCAGCTTCCTCGGGAAATCCCGATCCTGTCAACAATCACCCAAGAACTTCACTAACACGTCTACGAAGGTCCACCTAATTTTCCCCAAAAATCCTCGGGTCCTAAAGTAACGAACCGGAACCCTAAACCTTCAACCTCGCGGAACTAACTTCAAACGACATCCGAACAACCCGAAACCAATTCCAATAGACTCGTCACAACACCTAGACCAAAAACCATGTTGACCGTTTTCCCAAACGCCACCGCACGCGCCCCCACGCGCCATCCAAAGTGGCTGCGCATGGGCCTCACGCGCCTGCACAGTATCATCGTCTACCTCGGGTCGACTAGTTCGACTGTACTGAACCGGCGTTCCCGGTTCTCCACCGTCCCCTCTCCGTTTTCCTCCCTTTCTTCACCAGCTTCTTTGTCCAGTCTTAAGAAACCTACCCCCCTCACTCAAAAACCACGACACAGCCCCTAAGTCGTCGACTCAAACTCGAAATCAAAAACCCGAACAACCCCTGTTTCCTCTTCCGGCCACCCAAGTCCTCCCCCGTCACAGTGGCTATCTTAAACTCTTCCTAGGACCTTCCTAAGTGTCACCCAACACACAGAAACCCTCGACTCACACTCAAAACCCACGACTCGTCGTTTGAAATTCACGGAAAAACAGAGTACTTACACAGGGCTTCGAGATTACCTGCAGTCGATCGCCGCCGTTCTCGCCGCCGCACTCTTTGGAGGTCACAGAGTCCTCCCCAGCTTCCCTTCGAGTTCAATTGAACCGTACACGGACACACCACCACCACGAGCTCTCACCTCTTCTCTGTTTTTCCTGGTTTTCCCGTGAACTCCCACTTCACACACACACAACCACTGTACCTCCCAACCTTCTCCCTAGCTCTCTTTCAATCTCTGGTCACTCCTCACTCACCAGAACACACCAACACTCACGATCACCTCTCAATTTTCTCTCAAGCTTCCTCTCTGTTCTCTTTTCTTCTTCGAACACACACACACACACAGTACACACGAACACAAAGCCCAAATAATTTGACCGTGTTTCCTAGAACCAACCAGACCCCTAACACGTGTCACAATCCCCTCAAGCCTCACACAAAAATCTCCTCTCTGCCCAGGACACTTGTCCCAATCCGGCTGCACCAAGCCCAAAGTACAAAAGACCAAACTGCCCTTCCTTTTAAGTCAAAATTACGATAATGCCACTACCTTTCTAGACCCGTAACTCACGCATCCTAACTCCGATGAACACGTGCCGCCTGTCGTTGAACTCAGGACGACGAGATCTACCTAACTATCCTAGGTCAACGTGTCAAAACCCGGTCGTCCGAAAAGTCAACTCTTTTCCCCCTAGTTTAGCCAAATTACGGTAATGCCATCAAACTTCCGAACATCATAACTTCCTCCTCGGATGTCGGAATCGGGCTTGCCACCTGTCTACGGATTTGTGACGTCCTAAACTACGTCACAGTCATCGGTCAAAGTCCATTTGACCGCTCGAACTCAAAGTCTACATTTTGCCCTAACTAGGGGCAAAATCGTCATTCTACGCTAACGGACCTATCGTTACCAACTAACCACCGCTTAAGCTCACTAATCCCATCTTAAACACGGTCTCAACCCTAATTCCTGGGACGGGTCGTTACATTTTCTACTCATTCTTCATTTAATTGAAAAGTTTTCAGAATCAAATTCTCAAATAACTCATTCACTAGTTTTGCACAACTCGACAAATTTTGATAATTAAAGATAGAAGGGTAAATTGGTCATTTACTAGTTCTCACTTTAAATTTCAATACGAGTTGTAACAGAAACTCCAATTGAAATTGAGAGCATTTGAAAAAATGAAGAGCATTTGAAAAAATGAAAAGCAAAAAAAAAACAAATGAAATTGACAGGAAACAATATTAGAAGTTAAAAATAAAAAGTTGAAGACAATGAAAATAAAAAATAAATAAAAAAAAAGTAAAAGAAAAATGAAAAGTAAAAAGGAAAATGAAAAGCAAAATAAATTAAAAGGGATAAAAAAATTAGAAGTTAAAACAAAATGAAACACAAGGAAAAAAATTGAAAGGAGAAAATCAATGTAAAATGTCATGGGTAGGGTTTGGGTAAACCTTCAAAAATTGAGGATGGGTCTGAATGGGTATAAAACCCATTTGTACCCATGTAAGGTATGGATTTACTCACACCTTAAAAAAAAACCCCGTTTGGCCATCCCTTGTAACAACCCGTACCTTCGGGAAGGGTATAAATGTAATTTTGTAAAAGTTTTGTATAAAAGGACGATTTTGCCCTTGTGAATAGTAGGCTAAAAGTTGACTTTTTGACTTACTGATTGGATGACTGTTGACCCTTGACCGTGACGTAGTTTAGGACGTCACGAGTCCATAGATAGGTGGCAGGTTCGATTCGGACAATAGGAGGAAAAGTTATGACATTTGGAAGATTGGGGGCGTTACCGTAATTTTGAGTAAATGAGGAAAAGGTTGACTTTTTGGAGGACTTGTGATTTTCACGTAGACCGAGGACCGTTAGATAGGTCTCGACGTCCTGAGTACAACGACAAGCGGCACGATGTCATCGGACGTCGGACGGAAAAGTTACGGGTCTAGAATGTTTGAGGGCAAAACGGTAATTATTTACATGAGGGGCAAAATGGTCTTTTTCCCTCAGCCCAATCAGATAAGGGCAAGTGGCAGGGATATTTTATGCTGACCTATGGATGATGGACACGTGCAAGGGGCTGGATGGTTCCAGGGGCTACTAAAGTGTGCACGGCCACACTTTGCACGTTTTCAAACCGTGCTTGTTCGAACACACAGAGAAACAGAGGGTGAGAAATTGGGGAAGATTGATCGATTCTGTGAGGGTGGGAGGTTTTGGGGAATTGAGAGAGTGACAGGGAGATAAGAGTGAGCTGGTGATCGTGCTGTTGGACGGAAATCGTGCACAGAGACACGGTGGAGGACGGTTGCAGTTTCTGGGAAAACAGAGAGAAGGCGGACTGTGGCGGTGGCTACGCCGTGAGGTGGCTCAAACCCAGGCAGTGGGAGGCTTAGGAGGTTGCAAGGGACCCAACGAACACCGTGGCACGCGGCGGTGCGCACGACGGAGACGGAATCGAAAGGTGAGTTCTATTCCCCTGTTTTTCCCGTGAGTTTCAAATTGGAAAATCGTGAACCTGGAGCTAGAGTCGAGGGACTTGGTGAGTGAAGTGAGGTTTAGGGAGGTCCTAGGAGTAGTTTATGACGGTTGCCGTGACGGGGGAGTTCACGGTGGGAGTGGTGCGACGGCGGGTACTCTGTTACCCTGTTTGGCCGTGAATTTCAAACGGGAAATCGTGGACTTAGAGAGTGAGTCGGGGTTCCTGTGAGTTATGTGTGTTTCGGTGAGGTCGTGGGAGGAGTTTAGAACGACCACCGTGAAGGGGGAAGAACTGGGTGGCCGGAAAGGAAAACAGAGCTTTGTACGGGTTTCTTTCGAGCTTCAGTCGTGAAGTTGTAGGTCGAGTCGAACCTAGAGAGTGAGGGGGATGAGTTCTTTGAGACTGGACGAAGTTGTAGGTGAAGATAGGAGGGAAAACGGTGGCCGGACGGCGAAGAATGGCTCTCGCCGGTCCGGGTTGCAGCCTGGTGCGAACCGGGTTCGATCGAGGAAGACGGTGGTACTGTAGCAGGCGCGTGAGGCCCACGCGCAGCCACTTTGGGCGGCGCGTGGAGGCGCGTGGGGAGGAATCCGGCCAAACTTCCAACATGGTTTAAGTTCTAAATGTTCTAAGGAATCCAATGGTATAATAATCAGGTTAATCGGACGAAGTTACGGAATGGTTCGGGAATCCGGACGGTTTAGGGTTTATGAATAAAATATTATTAAATTCCCAAAAAAATTGGGGAAATTAGGGTTAGTATCCTTGATGTGTTTGTGACCCTATTTGGTGCATTTTGACAGGACGGGAGGCACCCGAGACGGTCGAGGAGCGCACGGAGCGCGATTGACTCGTTCTGATTTGTGAGTGGACCCTTTCTTTCTTTTGAGCATGCCTAACTGTTTTTATTGATGTTTTTGATATTAAATGTGTTTTATGCTTATTAATGATGATTATATGTGGTTGAGGTGTTTGCACGTTTTTCGAGACATTTTTGGGATTTTGCACGTTTTTCGAGAAAACTGGTTTTCGGACTTTGAAGCCATATTTGAACCTATAAATGTTTTCTGATGATGATACATGGGTGATGACATATGCTTTGTGGTTACATGTGGTTTTTGGTATAATAATGAATTTGGGTTCGGAATGTCGGTTCTGAACGCCGGAAGGGCTTCGAACCGGGGATTTCGAATTCGAGTTTGGCAAATGATTTCATAGTGGTTTTACACTGAATTGGGATTGGATTTGCTGGATCTGGTTATTGGGTTTAAAGACCTGGATACTGATTTGACGGGGGACGGGCCCGGATTGAGTTTAAAGACTCGGGAGTTTAAAGACTCGGATATTTATGATATTACCCCCATAGGCCTATTGAGTTTAAAGACTCGGATTACATTTAAGGCCTGGTTGAGTTTAAAGACTCGGATAGACCCAGCAGATTTGATCAGAAAATGGTGTTATTATAGTGTTTCTGTTTCTTATGATCTTTTATAGTGTTTCTGTTTCTTATGATCTTTTATAGTGTTTCTGTTTCTTATGATCTTTTATAGTGTTTCTATTTCTTATGATGTTTCTTGGTTTAGACTTATTTTAATCACTGAGTTAGGCATGTGATTTCAAAACGGAGGGAACAAAGTGTTCTAGTTTCTTAGCTTTGATTTGATAATAACGGTTTTCAAACTTCCATTTTCTTTTAGTCCACTCACATCTTTTGGTTTTAAATTTTCCCTCCAGGTCGTGGTGATAACGCTGGGGTGAACGTTGAGGCAGATATTGAGGCATAGAGCTTCTGACGTTCTTCCGTTGCCACACTAGCATAGTAGGATTTTGTGCCCATTTTGTCAAACTATGCTCTGACTGACAGCTGTATTATATTTACTCCTTCGTCTGATAGTCATGCTTATAGTGGTATTGTAGTTATTTTGGTACTTTATGTGTGATTGTCAGATGGGAGCAAGGTTCGTCCCGGGTATCGAGGTGATATTTGGGACGGGTCCTGACATCCCTACCATTGATTCCTTATATTTACATTTTAATATAACTTCCAAATTGTAATGGGTGGCAACCCAACAAATAATTTAGCATCTTCGATAGTCCAGTCCACATCCAGATGTAACTATCATGTTCGGCCAATGGCCCTACCCCACCACCCACACGAGTTAGCTTTGTTAGTTGGAAATTGGAACTGCCGTATGATTTCATGAGGCAAATGTGCTAACAATCGAACTGCATTTTTATATAACTCGGTTCCTGACCAAAATTTTTTTCTCATTTTAGGAGCCGTATGTTCGGAGACAACTCTTACTGGACTTCCGCACGGAACCTGATTTGCAGAGCGAGGCAGGTGAACCATGATAACGCCCAAACTACGCATTAAATTAAACATGTAATTTGAGTATTATGCAAATTTAAACCCTTTTGTGTAGTTATAGTATTGGTAAGTAGGGATCGTTCTTAACCGGGGAAATTAGGGAATATTAATAATATGTTAGTTAAAAAGAATAATGAATAATTAATGAATTGAAGAATTAAAGAATTGAAGAATTAGATAATCACATAATTAATTAATTGAATAATCAAGTAATAAAGAATTAAAGAATTAACGAATAAAGGAATAAACGAATTAATAAATAAGAGAATCAATAAATTAATGAAATAACGAATAAATGAATTAAACGAATAAAAGAATAAACATGGGGGTTTTAAGGATTTTGATTATGCAAAATAAGTAAAGACATAAATGAACTAATTCTATTCCTATTTTAACATATATACAAGTGGACTTTCTTTAAACACAAAATCTACCAACACTCTAACATTTGCAAAGTTTGAATACATCACAAAATTCTACTTTCACCATCCCACTCATGCATACATTTTGTAAACATTATAAATGCACCGAAACGCGGTCATAAACACTTATAAATTGATTAAAACATTTAAATCTCTTCAATTTTATACTAAGTGCACCGAAACGCGGTCATAAACACTTAGTATAAAATTGAAGCTTAAGCACTCAAATGTATGAAGTAAATGAAGTTTGAAAAGTAGAACACATTATAATAATATCCTTGTCTACAAAAGTTAGAAAGAAAATACCCACAAAAATATTGAACTAAAGAAAATAAAACCGAAACAACAATGAGAGTTTAAGCAAAGGAAAGAACAAGTTACACCTTTGGAATCCAAGAAAGCTTGTGATTCCGAAAATGGATGGAATAAAAATGACATGTTATTCATAAGATTTTCTGACAGCAGAAGAAACCTTATGAAGATGGATGAATAAACACGAGAATGCGAACTTAAACTCAAGAATTGCAACGGAAATACTAGGCTTGAATTTCTAAAGGAAGGATACAATGTTGTGTTTTTGGAGTTCTTTCTCCATACAAAGTCCACTCTAAAACAAGAGAAATGCACTCCTAATTATAGGAGGAAAAAGCTACTCAAAAACAAATAAATTAATTAAAAATTACAATAAAATAAAAGAAAATGAAATGATGACTAATTATGAACAATGATGTTTAATGATGAAAATTAGGTTTGATTTTGAATTGTTTTGTGGCTGAAAATTTAGAGAAATAGGAGATAGTGGGAGTAGTTTGTAGGGCTGGGCTGCTGGAAATTCAAAGCAGCAGCAGAAAGAGATGGCTGATGCAATGGGCTTTTGCAGTGTACGGGCCTAGCGTGAGTTGGTGAAGAGTGGGTGGCTGTGCAGTTGGTTGGTGGGAGATTGGACTAGGCACGGCATGAGGACTGGTCTGGAGCAGATGCGGGCCAGCGAGTTGGCGTGATGGGCTGGTGCAAGTGCTGGGCTGCTGGAGCTGGGGCAGAGAGAGACGCGCCGAGCTGGAGATGGCGGGCTGAAGTTGCGGACTTGGTGACGGGCCAGGCGTGCAGTGGCCTGGTGGAAGTGCTGGGCTCGCGGAATGCTGAACGACGCGGGCCTCGGTAGGTGGGTTGGCGCTTGGGCTGGACCTCTTGCTGGACGAGCTGCGGGTCAAGGCTGGGTTTCTCGCGAGGCCTGGGCCGGAAAAGAAGAGAAATGGGCTGCACCATTTATTTGTGCTGCAAATTAAATAAGAAATTGGGCTTACAAAATTAATGATAATTAATAATATAATTCAAACGAATTTCGTCCATAATTTCTTCGTTATAATTCCAATCGGGACGATTCTTTCGCCAAAACGCTCCAAATTACAAACTTTATTTAATTAAACAGAAAAATCACAAAGTAAATTATTTTATCTAATTATTTATTATTTTAATATTAAAAGTCAAGTATAAGGGTATAAAATAATATAAAATAATGTTGATTTAACGACCTATCAAATACCCCCACACTTAAACTTTGCTAGTCCCTAGCAAATACTGAATTTAAACTATGAAATCAAAACGAGTAAACCCTTAACCATTTGTCTCAAAATTCCATCGATATTATGGCATAAAAGATTTTCACTTAAGGCGTTTAAGCATACAGAATTTTAAGGGTTAAAACATGGTAACAAAATGCTTAAACAAGTAAGATAATGAGTAAATATGGTGAAATGGATATCAACATGAATAAAACAAGTATGAATCAACTCACAAGGATATGCACTCATCAATTCGCTCAAATCTTGTAAGGGTTTGTGTTTGCACTCAAAATATGTGAGAAAATGTTCACATAATAGAAGTAAAGTACTTTTGCAAAATCTCAAACAAACACCTCAATAAAAGCAAAACATACTTGCACAAATGAACCAAAACCATAAGCTTACTCAAGTGATTGACTTCACTAATCAAAATTTACCATCTTAAGGATCATAAGGTCTTTATGAAGGTTGTAATGGGGCTAAGTTTAGAGGCAAGGAATATATAGGACAAGTGGTGCTCAAATTCGTTCCAAGACTTAAACGATTCCCAAACCATAACTTCCCGATCTTAGTATGAATTCATTCCTTCGAACATAGGCCAAATTTCATCAAATGTAAAGGAGTTAACTTAATATGATCAATCTTTATTACCTTGATAGAGACTCAACTCTTTTTTTTTTTTTTAAATATCAAGGTAATAACATAATATACAAAGTTTGAGTAAGTACATCCATACACATAAAAGTCTTCCAAACATCATCAATTTTTCTTCACACCAATTTCATGTCTTCAATTAAGTCTTTGGAACAAGGGTGAAAGATGTCTATACTAAGCTTAAGTGTTTAGATAATCATGGTGGTGAAGGAAAGGTTTAATGTGGGCTCAACTGGGTTAAAACTAAGGGGGGTCGCAACTTGTGCGCACAAAATAGGGAGCATGGATGTTTGAATTTATGGTGTTAACCCTAATGTCTTAATCATATCCAAAATCAGAGAGTTTAATGACTTAAAAGCTTTGAAAATCAAATCGAATAAGTTCTAGTACTCTAGAGTTCATTAAGATCTATTGCAAGTAGTTGTGAGGCATATGTTTATCAATTTAAACAAAGAACTTATGAATCACTCATCAAAGATGTATATATAGTTCTAAAGCTCACATAAGGTCTAAATGATTCATACTTGTCTTAGCATGCTAGTTTATGTACCAATTTACATGCACTATCTTAAAAGTTATAACATTTAATCACAAAGTATTAACAAATGAATTCAAGTTATAGTGATCATCTTTATAGCCATAATATACTTATTCCCTTCATTATTATCATTGGCAGGTTAAGGGGCGACTTAAGACTCGATAAAAAAAACTCAAGAAAGCCGAAATAACTTTTTGTTTTTGTTTTTGTTTTTGTTTTTGTTTTTGTTTTTTTTTTATTATTTTAATTAAAAAACAATTTTATTGCGCACTTAAAATTGTAAACCACTCCCCCACACTTAAATTCTACATTGTCCTCAATGTAAGAAAGTAGAAGTGAAATGAACATAGACTCTAAGTAAGGAAGAGGATTTTACGAAAATAACTAAGAAAAACACTAAAGACATAAACATAAAAGAGAGTGAAGGGATTAAAGAGAGCAAATCTGCTGTGATGGCTCCTTCACGACTCGGGAATATGTTGGGTTGCCTCCCAACAAGTGCTTTGACGGAGTGCTGAAATCAACTCATATGATGCGAGGCCGTAGCACCTTTGCTGTTTCCACATCGTGCTCGCCAAATGCCTCTATGTACGGCTTTAATCTGTGGCCATTGACTTTGAACTCCTTCCCGGTTTCGATGCTTTTGATCTGTATGGCTCCATGGGCAAACATATTAGTAACAACAAAAGGACCTACCCATCTAGAACTTAACTTACCAGGAAAGAGTCTGAGTCGGGAATTGCATAGCAACACTTTCTGTCCGATGTCAAACGTTTTACTCTTGATCTGCTTGTCATGAAATGCCTTAGTCTTCTCCTTGTAGATCAGCGTGTTTTCGAATGCATCATTTCTGATTTCCTCAAGCTCACTCAGCTGGAGCTTTCGATGCAAACCGGCATCATCTAGCTTGATGTTGAACGTTTTGACAGCCCACCATGCTTTGTGCTCCAGTTCCACCGGAAGGTGGCATGCTTTTCCATAGACCAACCTATAGGGTGACATCCCTATAGGAGTTTTGTAGGCCGTCCTGTAGGCCCAAAGTGCATCATCCAATCGCTGGCTCCAATCCTTGCGACTAGGGCCCACGGTTCTCTCTAAGATCTTCTTGATTTCCCTATTGCTGACCTCGGCCATTCCACTCGTTTGAGGATGATACGGTGTAGAGACTCTGTGAGTGACACCGTATCGTTTCAGTAAGGCTTCAATGGTCTTGTTGCAGAAGTGACTTCCACCATCACTGATCAGGACCCGAGGGATCCCAAACCTGGAAAGAATGTTAGTTCTGAGGAAATCTGCAACAGTTTTAGAGTCATTAGTCCTGGTGGCTTTAGCTTCCACCCATTTCGAGACATAATCAACAGCAAGTAAGATATAGAGATAACCATTAGATTGAGGAAATGGACCCATAAAATCAATACCCCAAACATCAAATATTTCAACAGTTAAAACATAATGTTGTGGCATTTCATCCCTTTGTCCTAAGTTTCCTGATCTCTGACATTTATCACATGCTAAACAGAATGAATGTGCATCTTTAAAAAGTGTGGGCCAATATAATCCAGATTCTAAAATTTTGAGAGCAGTTTTTCTAGATCCAAAATGGCCCCCACAAGCATGGTTATGGAAAAACTCTAGGACTGACCTATGTTCAATATCAGGGACACATCTCCTAATCAATAAATATGCACAGTGTTTCCATAAATAAGGTTCATCCCAAACATAGTACCTAGCATGCTTCTTAAGTTTATCTTTTTTTGCACGGGTGAGAGTGGAAGGTAACTGCTTGGTGACTAAGTAATTTACGATATCAGCATACCAAGGAGTACTTACCTGAATTCCGAAGAGTTGTTCATCCGGAAACATCTCCTGAATCTCCACGGGCTCTCGTTCATTTGCTATGCGACTCAAATGATCTGCCACCACATTTTCTACACCTTTCTTGTCTTTAATCTCGATGTCAAACTCTTGGAGAAGAAGAATCCATCGGATGAGCCTTGGTTTCGCCTCCTTCTTGGCGAGGAGATACTTCAGTGCTGCATGATCAGTGTAAATAATGACTTTAGTTCGAAGTAAATAAGAGCGAAATTTATCTAAAGCAAACACTACAGCAAGCAACTCCTTCTCGGTAGTGGTGTAGTTCATTTGAGCATCATTCAGAGTTCTGGATGCATAATAAACGACGTAGGGCTTCTTGTCCCGCCTTTGTCCTAGTACAGCACCAACTGCATAGTCAGAGGCATCACACATTAGTTCAAAGGGTAAGGACCAATCCGGGGCACAAATAATGGGTGCAGTGGTTAGAAGAGTTTTAAGCTTCTCAAAAGCTTCCTGACAGTCAACATCGAAGACGAAGGGTGTCTCCTTCTGAAGCAATCGGCACAAGGGCCTTGCAATGTGGGAGAAGTCCTTGATAAATCTTCTGTAGAAACCTGCGTGACCAAGAAATGAACGGATCTCTCTCACCGAAGTGGGAGAGGGTAAGTGTCGCACAATATCAACTTTAGATTTATCAACTTCAATTCCTCTTTCAGAGACAATATGGCCTAAGACTATCCCTTGTCTAACCATGAAATGACATTTTTCCCAGTTAAGTACTAGATTAGTTCCGACACACCTTTGTAAGATAAGTTCTAAGTGTTCTAAGCATGCATCAAAACTATCCCCAAAGACACTGAAATCGTCCATAAATACTTCAATTATTTTTTCGACATATTCAGAGAAAATAGAAAGCATGCATCTTTGGAAAGTACCTGGAGCATTACATAAACCGAAAGGCATTCTTCGGTAGGCAAAAGTTCCAAAAGGACAAGTGAAAGTCGTTTTGTCTTGGTCATTTAGAGCTATACAAATTTGATTATATCCAGAATAACCATCAAGAAAACAGTAATAGGAGTGACCTGCTAACCTTTCAAGCATTTGATCAATGAAGGGCAAAGGAAAGTGATCCTTCCTAGTTGCTTTGTTGAGGCGCCGATAATCGATACAAACTCTGTATCCGGTCACGGTTCTCTGGGGCACCAGCTCGCCTTCGCTGTTCGCCACAACTGTGACTCCACTTTTCTTTGGGACTACTTGGACTGGTGAAACCCATTTGCTGTCTGAAATTGGGTAGATGACACCACAGTCCAAGAGTTTGATGACCTCTTGTTTCACGACCTCCATCATCGGGGGATGAAGGCGACGTTGAGCTTCGCGAGAGGGTTTTGCATCATCTTCAAGCAAGATTCGATGTACACAGGTTGTAGGGCTGATTCCCTTGATGTCGGACAGAGTCCATCCAATGGCTGTCTTGTACTTTGTCAAGACCCGTACCAATCTATCTTCCTGTGATTCGGTTAGTGCCGAGGATACTATGACAGGCAGAGTCTCGTTCGGGCCAAGATAGGCATACTTCAGGTGGTTCGGCAGAACCTTAAGCTCGAGAACGGGGGCCTGCACTACTGAAGGAGGAGTGGCATTAGTACTAACTGGAAGGGACAAGGGTACCTGAGGATTTATCATTCTGGGGGCCTCATTTAGGGTCATGACTTCATCCAAAATTCGAGGCCCTAGTTCATAATCCGCATCTTCAACCAAGGCGTCCCCTGATTGAGTGAGGCCAACTCCTTCCTGGATTATCATATTGAGCGTGTCTTCTCGAATTGATTCAAGATGTTTTTCTGAAAAAGAAGTGCACACATCAATAGAAAACGTAGTTTGAGTTGTGGAACTAGGGTACCTCATGGCATCGAAAATGTTGAAGCCAATTTCCTCTCCATCAACTTCCATTGTTAATGTACCATTGAATACATCAATCTTCGTCTTAGCAGTTCTCATGAATGGTCTTCCCAACAACATTAGTGGAGCTTGATTTGTAGGGGAATCCTCCATGTCTAGGACATAAAAATCCGCGGGGAAAATGAGCTGGTTAACCTGCACAAGAACATCTTCGACGTATCCCTTGGGATACACATTAGAACGATCGGCTAATTGAATGATAACATCATCATGTTGTAATTTTCCTAAACCTAGGGCAACATATAACGAATATGGCATAACATTAATGGATGCACCTAAGTCTAGCATGACTTTATCAAAAGACTTGTTACCAATCACGTAGGGAACAGAAAAACTCCCTGGATCCTTCAACTTTGGGGGTAGCCGACGTTGGATTACAGCAGAAACTGTTTCACTCACCATCACAACCTCCTTCTCCCTCGTTTGGCGCCTTGGAGTGCATAACTCTTTCAGAAATTTTGCGTATTTCGGCACTTGTTTGATGCACTCGATTAAGGGCATGTTGATTTGCACCTTTTTGAAGATTTCCAAGATCTCCTCATCGGATTCATCCTTCTTAGATTTGGCAAGCCTACTTGGAAATGGTGCACGCACAGACGGGGAATTAGTAACAACAGAACTTGAAGGGATTGGGTTGTTACCTTGTGTGTGGGTAGGTTGAACTGGTGGTTGTGCCGTGGTGGTCTTAGTTGCCACCTTGTGCTTTTCAGCCTCAGAAACGGCTGGATCTGGCTCTATTTCACCGAGCACTTTACCACTTCGAGTGATAATCGCATTGGCTTCAGGTCTTGCATTCGGGTTGGGTATAGGTTGAGGTGGAAGAACCCCACTAGCTTGGATTTTACCCATGAAGTCCACGACCTTGCCCATTTGGTCCTTGAGATCAGCGATGTCTTTTTGCTGATTTTGCTGACCTGTGACAAGAGCTTGAGTCGAAGCCATTAGTGTTTGCTGCCCTTGTGAAAGAGCAGCCAGCATTTTATCATAATCAGGATTAGAAGATGAAGAGATATGATTATTAGCAAGATTATGAGAAAAGTTAGAAAATGGAACCGGGGGCCTTGGTTGCCATGTGGGCTTTTGGAAATGTTGAAGATTCGGGGCACGGATTGGGCCTGTCATCATGTGTTGAGGGTTTAGGACATTGTTCGGATCTCTCCAACTATAGCCTTGGGTCATTGGCCCTCCTTGAAATCCACCAATGGCATGTGCCTTTTCAGTCCCGGGGTCTTCCTCCCTTGCAGTGTAGGGGCATTGGTCCTCAAGATGGCCTTGGGAGCATATGGAACATACCGGGGCTACCTGCTTCTTTAGTTCCAACACATTCGAAAGCATAGAGGTGATTTTATCTAATTTAGAATCATTAATAACTTGGGAACTTACCTCATGTACCTTTCTTGGAATAGGCTCGGCACCTTCATATTGTGCATCATTGAGTGCACGGCTTTCAAGTAATGCACGACCGTCTACTAAACTACGAGCTAAGAAACTTCCGTTAGCTGCAGCATCAAGTAGTCCTCTATCCCAACCTTTGAGTCCTTCGTAGAAGTAGGTTAAGAGATATCCTTCAGTGATTCCGTGAGTCGGGCATGAAGCACAGAGTTCCTTAAACCTTTCATAATACTGGCTGAAATTCTCATCATGATCTTTTTGTTTGATTCCAGTGATCTCCTTTCTTAACACCGTAATCTTTGAGGCAGGAAAGTATTTGGTAAGAAATTCCTGAACCAGCTTCTCCCAAGAGTCGATATGATTGGGAGGGAGACTCAAAAGCCACACCCGTGCTCTATCTTCCAAGGACAATGGGAAAGCCTTCAGCTTCATGATTTCCAAATCCGCATCATCGGGACACATGCTACTGATAATGAATTGGAACTCCGTCAAGTGTTTGTGTGGATCTTCATTTCTGATTCCATGGAACTTGGGTAACTGATGAAGGACTCCACTTTTGAGCTCAATATCTTTCTTGTTGGTTCTAGGCTCGGGATACTGGATGCAGAAATTCGCAGTGCCACTTGTGTTAGCACATGTCTGCTCTCGGATACTCAGATTTCTTGCCATGACTATTGGTGTTTCAAAAATCTGTTCCTCGTCTGAATTACTCTTCTCACTTATTGATTCACCGAGTATTGGGGATGGTGGTCCGGATGAACTGGTTTTCTTAAGTGCGTCTCTGAATGTTGCGTTGCTTGGTGAGATGTCAAGTTGCTTTCTCAACCGATCAAGCTTAGACTGATGAGCGTGCATTCATAAGTACGTACCTAAATTAAAAGTGAACACTAAGTTAGAAGGTAAATATACACAAGTACTTAGCTAGTGAAAGTTAATTTAAACAGAATAATTGCGACAAGAATTAGGGTTAATGTTCGGAATATACGTTAAGAAAGTCACAATTAGCAAGAAAATGTGAGTTTTGAACAAGTATTGACTTAAGCTGGAATTGACATATACACAAAAAGAGATAGTAAGGGTATGAGAGGATAGATTTCATACAGTGTGACATAAATAGAGGCTATAATTAACAAAAAGTCACAGTAATAGCAAGAAAATGCACAAGTTCCAAATGCATCTAAACTAATGCAACACAAAAGTATCTACATGAAGCATGGTGTGAATGCATTTATTAGAACCTGCACAAGACATAAGAGTTACGTGACAGTTCATGAAAGAATGGCCTACACCTTCGATCTCACTTCCCTAGATTCACTTAGTCTAGGGGGCCCGGTGATGAATTCCGAGCATCATGAAATCTCATGGAGGGTATGCAACTATTTATGCAATAAGTAGAGCCTTAAAGTGTCATGAATAACTTTCCCCTTTCGCTTCTCATAATACTTTCCTGGGCGTACGGCCTGCGCGTACTGATAACCACCCTTCCACCATTCAACGTTAATCATGGCCAGTTGAGATAGATGTAACGCGAGAAGCAAGGATAATTTCGAGAACACCCCGAGGCTTGCATTGGCATATACTCCATTGGTGTTCTCTTTCTTAATCCAAAACTTGTCACCAGTCATAACCCTTCTAGACACCATAACCAACCGATGGAAGATTTGGTGAATTACCAAACCCGAGTGTTTACAAACTTCGCCCCACCTCATGCCCATAGATTCGAGTCTATGGTGTGTGGTGATGAAATCCACACATCACGAAGGGTTAAGGAGAAAATAAACACAAGGGGCGCTACCTGTTCCCGAAAGTAGAATTTTGAAGAAAAAAGGGTCTTGCGATTCATGCAACTCTAAAACATTTAATAGGAAACAATATTGACATTTAGGAAAATCACATATATATAGCTCTAAAAATTAATAAAATAAACAAGTACAAAATACAATTAATGAAATAACACAATAAAAGCATTAAATACAATTTATGAACAAGCATATTATGAACATTGTTAATTAATATAATAAGGCAAGCATAAGACATGAAAGTTGTGAACAAAAATGGATACTCAAATATGAATACAATAACTTAAGTGTGTAAAAGTATAACCAAATTATGAACAAGTATGACAAATAACAAGTAACATAATTACAACTTATTTATGCTAACACAAAAATAAAAGGTATGAAAATTTAGTAAAGGTAAAATTATAAACAAGTAGGAACATTTAATAAACATAATAAAAGTAAAATGAATAGTTAAAACACAATCTAAAATTAAGTATGCACAAATTAAACTGTTCATTTATTTACTACAATTGATTTATACTTATCCGTAAGTTTCTTTGTTTTTTTTTTAGTTTAATATTATTTTTTATTTTTTTGTTTAATATAAATATTAAATAAACAAATAAATAATCATAAAATAGAGTAATTGTAAACAAGTAATATACATGTAATACTATGAAAGTAAACGAATAAAATATGAACAAGTATTATGGCAACATAATTAAATAAATAAATAAAACTTAAGAGTATGTATACTTAATTCACAAATATGAACATTTCAAACATAAACAATTTTATACATACTAACACATTAAGAATGATTTTTAATTTCCCCGGCAACGGCGCCAAAAATTGATAACGCCCAAACTACGCATTAAATTAAACATGTAATTTGAGTATTATGCAAATTTAAACCCTTTTGTGTAGTTATAGTATTGGTAAGTAGGGATCGTTCTTAACCGGGGAAATTAGGGAATATTAATAATATGTTAGTTAAAAAGAATAATGAATAATTAATGAATTGAAGAATTAAAGAATTGATGAATTAGATAATCACATAATTAATTAATTGAATAATCAAGTAATAAAGAATTAAAGAATTAACGAATAAAGGAATAAACGAATTAATAAATAAGAGAATCAATAAATTAATGAAATAACGAATAAATGAATTAAACGAATAAAAGAATAAACATGGGGGTTTTAAGGATTTTGATTATGCAAAATAAGTAAAGACATAAATGAACTAATTCTATTCCTATTTTAACATATATACAAGTGGACTTTCTTTAAACACAAAATCTACCAACACTCTAACATTTGCAAAGTTTGAATACATCACAAAATTCTACTTTCACCATCCCATTCATGCATACATTTTGTAAACATTATAAATGCACCGAAACGCGGTCATAAACACTTATAAATTGATTAAAACATTTAAATCTCTTCAATTTTATACTAAGTGCACCGAAACGCGGTCATAAACACTTAGTATAAAATTGAAGCTTAAGCACTCAAATGTATGAAGTAAATGAAGTTTGAAAAGTAGAACACATTATAATAATATCCTTGTCTACAAAAGTTAGAAAGAAAATACCCACAAAAATATTGAACTAAAGAAAATAAAACCGAAACAACAATGAGAGTTTAAGCAAAGGAAAGAACAAGTTACACCTTCGGAATCCAAGAAAGCTTGTGATTCCGAAAATGGATGGAATAAAAATGACATGTTATTCATAAGATTTTCTGACAGCAGAAGAAACCTTATGAAGATGGATGAATAAACACGAGAATGCGAACTTAAACTCAAGAATTGCAACGGAAATACTAGGCTTGAATTTCTAAAGGAAGGATACAATGTTGTGTTTTTGGAGTTCTTTCTCCATACAAAGTCCACTCTAAAACAAGAGAAATGCACTCCTAATTATAGGAGGAAAAAGCTACTCAAAAACAAATAAATTAATTAAAAATTACAATAAAATAAAAGAAAATGAAATGATGACTAATTATGAACAATGATGTTTAATGATGAAAATTAGGTTTGATTTTGAATTGTTTTGTGGCTGAAAATTTAGAGAAATAGGAGATAGTGGGAGTAGTTTGTAGGGTTGGGCTGCTGGAAATTCAAAGCAGCAGCAGAAAGAGATGGCTGATGCAATGGGCTTTTGCATTGTACGGGCCTGGCGTGAGTTGGTGAAGAGTGGGTGGTTGTGCAGTTGGTTGGTGGGAGATTGGACTAGGCACGGCGTGAGGACTGGTCTGGAGCAGATGCGGGCCAGCGAGTTGGCGTGATGGGCTGGTGCAAGTGCTGGGCTCGCGGGCTGCTGGAGCTGGGGCAGAGAGAGACGCGCCGAGCTGGAGATGGCGGGCTGAAGTTGCGGACTTGGTGACGGGCCAGGCGTGCAGTGGCCTGGTGGAAGTGCTGGGCTCGCGGAATGCTGAACGACGCGGGCCTCGGTAGGTGGGTTGGCGCTTGGGCTGGACCTCTTGCTGGACGAGCTGCGGGTCAAGGCTGGGTTTCTCGCGAGGCCTGGGCCGGAAAAGAAGAGAAATGGGCTGCACCATTTATTTGGGCTGCAAATTAAATAAGAAATTGGGCTTACAAAATTAATGATAATTAATAATATAATTCAAACGAATTTCGTCCATAATTTCTTCGTTATAATTCCAATCGGGACGATTCTTTCGCCAAAACGCTCCAAATTACAAACTTTATTTAATTAAACAGAAAAATCACAAAGTAAATTATTTTATCTAATTATTTATTATTTTAATATTAAAAGTCAAGTATAAGGGTATAAAATAATATAAAATAATGTTGATTTAACGACCTATCAAACCACTCGTGGGTTCTCTTTTGCAGTGAATGGTGTAGAGATGCTAGATCGGGCTAAGTGTGATGGGCCTTAGAAAATAGGTCTTCACACTCAGATCCAGGTGTGCCACTAGTAAAAGACTGCTACTAGGCAATGTAAATGGGCTCCGTTTTTTGCTCAAGAACTTTTCTTCTTATCAATACGATTGTGAGGTATGCAGAGAAGAATTTTCTTGCGCTATTCTTTTTTATGCCTTTTTCAAGGACTTAAAATATTCCCTCGATGCCTAAGTCAAAAGTTTATTTTGCCATGATGTTCAAGTTGGCGACGTTATTATTTCAATAGTTAAATGGACAATAGTCTCATGTTCTCTCAAGTCGGAATCAAGGTATTCGAACCAATGCACAAAGATGGTATTCCGACTTGTTAAGTCGTGAACCATTTTTGAATGGTAGATCCCGATTTACCAATTACTACTTAAGAAAATCTGGTTTGTATTGAAATGGAAATGAAAGTACGAATACAGAATTGTAAAAGAACTAGAATTGAATAACAACTGTAATTACAAGTACATAAAAGTAAATTATTTCATTCACATTTCAAGCCCGTATCAAGCAAGAAATTCCGAAAATCATCAATTAAAATAAATATCAGTCGGAAATCATGTCATGAGATGTCATAGCACTCAAATGCGACGACAAGACATCGAAAAGACGGTTTGAGTCCCTCAGTAACTAGCCAAGAGTTGGGAGTCGGGATAACCTTCCTTATAACTAGTAGTCGAGATGGTTTTTCGTGAAACTGTGGCTGAAGACTATCTGTGAGCCAGTAGTCGGGATGGCTTTCCATGAACCGGTAGTCGATAGTATCAACCTTTATGACACTGAATTGTCAGAAAGAAGGTTAATCTTCCATGAACCTCAACCGAAAGTCCATGAACTGGTCAGTCGGGAAGAGGGCGATACTCGATCGGCCAGAAAGAAAGTTTGTGCAGGGAAATGATACCAACCATTATGACATTGTTGTTGGAGCGGTCGGAAAGACGGTTAGACAGTTTTATAAATGCCTCGAATGGGTGAGAACAGATGCTGCATTTTGATTTCCTAGATCGAAAGAGACAGTTTTTTGCCACAAGGGCCAGTTGTTTTAAACCATGAAACATTGGTTAAAGGTGTTCATAGGTTCAGAAATTGATGGAGATCAATTTGCTGAGTTTGTTTGATTGATAGTCGGTCCTTTGAGAAACTGGATTGCTTTCCATATATTGGCGGTATAGGAGCTCTCAACTTACTTATTTAGGTCCCGCGCGGGTCTTAGTTCGCCATTTTTGTCGCTTGGATACTACTCCATTACTCAATTTTCTTCGCACTCTGTCAGCAACGCTCATGCTTCCTTCCTCTTCACGCTCAAAGCTGCTTGAGTTAGACTTATGTCGGTATTGTGCCTTTAATTTCCGTGAGTTATCAACTTGGGCCCAAATTTCATTTTTTCTAGGTCTAAACAAACTCAAATCCTTATCTCCAACGAGTGAGTTTACTTTTTTACTCAATTATTAAATACAGAATGAATCAAATTCAAACAAAAGTTTAAACAAGACAATTTAAAATTTTAAGAAATAAATAAATGTAATTGAATTTTTATTATTTAATCTGGATCCTATTGCCGTTTCTACTCAATTGCCACGAGTTTAACACGTGTGGATCACCACCAAAGTCTAAATTCTAAGGAGCTGGTTGGCATATATGGAATATGTAAGGTAGTGTATTTCTAGGGACAAATGCAGCTAGTCTCACTCACCAGTGTTACTGCACCAAACAAAACCTTGTTTTGACACTTGCCCGAAAACAAAACTTTATTCCCAAATTGAATTAGGCTATCTACGAATCTACTGCTTGAACAGGCTACAAGTCAGATTATGAATAATCATCACGCATCTATTGTTCTCTCCGGGTCCTTTTTTTTTGTCATATACCTAAAATAAAATTGATTCGTTAACCCATTTGCCAATTTGACACAATTATACTGTAAGTTTGTGATGATTTCTTCCCTTAAGAAAAACGAAAAAGAACATGAATAAATGTTTTCATCCGATTTTCACTCACCAAACACAACCATTGTAGAAGTAGAATACATGAAATCAAGTATAAAAATATTATGATGTCATTTGTCATATCAGGCAAGCGAAGCATGCACCCACTTGGACGACCGACGAGGACTGCTTTGAGATTATTACTCAAAATATACATAAAAAGAAGATGCGATTCATGACAACATATGATATTAATATAAGCGATGCATGTATTACGGATATGGTCAAAACCCAGAACAAAAAAGGATTAGGTAGTAATATAAAATTATATATAATCAATCAATAATGGGAGATATTTTTAAATATATTATAGAATAAAATGTAATATATAAAGTTGACATGATTAGACCTCTAAAAAAATTCATGATAATGTGTACCTCTTTATTTATATTATTATATGTGTAATTGTAACACTGTTCTATAATATAATTAGAGAGATAAAACGTGTTTCACATATATAGCAACAAAGTTTAATTGGAAGTAGTTAATATGGTAGAGCTAATGCTGTGTAATTAGCCACCTAACCTAAGTATTATTGAAGAAACATACATCGGAAAAATTGAAAAAAAATAATAATATATAATTAGTTGTTCTACTCTTAATAACATTAAAACTTTTTGTAATAAAATTCCATATTTGTCAAAATGCATATGTGATACTTGGAAGTTGGGAATAATATCGGTGTTGGAGAAAATTGGTTGTTAGTCTGGTTTTGTAATCTTAATATAATATCAGAATAAGTTTAACTGGGCCTAAGATGGGCATTTACCTGATCCGAATTATCGAGTTTACTACTTATCTCACTAGTGGGTTTGAATAAGCCCAAGTTGAATATTTATTTGGTCTGAATTATCGAGTTTACTGTGTCCAAGTTAGACTTTATTTGTTTCTATTTACCGCGCTTAATGATTGATGTAGCATTAGCTCTATCTATAACCCATTGTGTATTTGCGTATGACCTATTATGTGATGAAATATTGATGTTGGAGGGAGTGGGCCGCTGGCCCGTGTAATCTTGACAAGAATGACTATGGCTTCAGCAGACTAATAAATCTGTGACTGCATGTGATGGTGGGGACTTCATGCCTAAGGCATGTTTACCTTACATGAGCAATGTTTTATCTTTTTCTTTATAGTTTGTAGATAGTGGGTTCATGTCTATGTTATATTATTGATTGATTTTGTTGGGCGATTTGCTTTTTTAGGTTTCCCATTTATTTTCCTTGCCATCCACTTTGATGAAGACCTCAACCAATTTTTCTACACGTTTTCATGAAGCAAGAGTAGGTGGTGGCAACATCGATAGGGCCCTTGTTTTTCCGTTCAACTTTACTATTCTATCAAATAATATCAAAATTTCATACGCCTAACTATTTTAAAAAGTTCCATTTCTTCCTTCAGAATTGAAAGAGTCCCAAATTAAAAATATATAAATATTATCCAGAATATAAATAAAATCGATGATCTACTATTTTGATGAAAACAAAATAGGTAACAAAAGTGGTTGTGACATAACTTAAGGTTAGGGACCTTCGGTAAACATTTTCTTATGGGGCTAGCAAGGAAGATTAGCTAGGTTTAAGTAGTTAATTAGCAAAACAATAACGTATACTACATGATTAATTATTCTGATTAACCTACATATATCTTCACAATTGGAGTAAAGTTGATGACCTAAAATATTAATATGGAAATAAAGTAGGAATGATAAGTTGGAATTTGTTCCTTGCCCACTCCAAAAAAGAAAAAAGGACATAAAATTATAAAGGAATGGCAATTTAGGCTATAAATTGTTTTCAAGGAATTTTCGCGATCGACTCCAAAAATTATGTGAGTAAGTATGGGCCACCACATCTTCACTCTGTTTCGGGTTAAATGGGATTCCATTTTTCTTGAAAGCCAAGTATAAATCATGCGCAAACTTTGGCTTGTTATTCAATTAATTTTCGTGTATTCAGATAATCAGAATATTACGTAATTGTTCTTTCATTTTATTTAATTATATATTATGATATGTGTATTGAATTTTATTATTATATCGTAAAAATTTAACATATCAGTCGATTCATATTATAATATATGAAATAAAACTAGATATAAATAAGTATTTCTCCGAGATCGAGTGCCCAAAATCGTCCTTATATTAGGAAAGTGTCAATTTTCTGAAACGTGAAAAACAGCCATCGTGCAGATTGGAAAACAAGAATCTGATCATATTGAAACGATGGATAAAACCCTAATGGATGAATATAAATTGTTAGGAACTTGTCCCCTAATTACACAGAATTACTTTTGATGTGGAAAACGTGTTTAATTAGCGTGTTTCTTCTCATTGTTTGGTAACAAGAACAATCCGTCATGAGTCTTGACAAGAAAAACATGGACAACGTACGACCATCGTGTAGCCTAGGGTTCATGAATTGATGACATCATCCGCAGGCCAACACAGGCCATGTTTTTAGCAAGCGCATGAAAATTAGAAATCGAAGCAATTTTAAATTTGAATAGTATTTCCGATCAAGTGAATATGTCAACAGTTAAAACGGGAATGTAAAATTTTCTCCGATTCTTTATAAACCTAATACATTCATGTATATTTGTGTTTTAGAAAAGAAAGGTCTGCCAAACTTGCCCACGGCATTCTTCATTTTTCTCATAAGTAATTTGCACGATTAAAAAAGAATAAACGGTTTATATATATGAACGACTAAATGACCTATAATCTTATTGATTTTTTATAGAAATGATTTAACATGATGATTTAGAAAATGAACGATTTTGATTATGACATATGTATAAGAATAATTCGATAAATCGAAAAAGTGATATGAAAATGTATCACTAGAGTAAGATACTAAGATATATGTAAATATTATCTTTTTTTTTTAATATAAGCGAGCAATTTGAGTTTAAATACATTACATAATGCATATATAATTTATTAATTTATATACATTAAATATATAGAAACATTATGCTGTTATGCTACGTACGTCAAGATGCTTAAATGAGAATTTTAAACATGTTACGATTAAAAAAAAAAAAAGTAAAAAACATCAGGCAGCAGCCTTCCCTGAAGAAGACGAAGCGTCGCAGGCCATATTTACAAGTGTCTTTATATGATGACCTAACTAAAAAAAATAATGGCGTAAAATAATATTTGTCAAGCTTGTGTTGATCTACAATCCAACAAAACCATTCATCTCTTCAACTTTCAATCGTTACGTCAACATAATTAATAATAATATTTATTTGACTTGGACAAATTGAATTTTATCACTGCGAAAACTATGCAAACCACGACTGGAAGACGGATATTATGATTATTTTTGGTATGTTGTATAGATTGGATATGATAATATAATATAAAATTAATATTTAGTGTAATTTGTATTAATTAGTTACTGTATAAATTAATATGATTAATATCTTTTTATAGTCTAGATTTATTAAAATAATACTCTTCAAATTGTTCGTATTAATATAATGTAATTCGTATTATACTACCTTCATATATAAATATTTTTTATCAACTATTATAATATAATTCGTTCAATATAATATAGTAGGGATTTTAATTTGGTCGAGTATTAAATGCCTGATTAAATAGTCAGTCTATCCGACTGAAATAGTTAGTATAATATGATATACCGAACGAGATCTATATGCTTTATTTAAATACGTAGATGATTAGGTACAAGTTAAATTAAATTTTGTTGAATTTGAGTTTTAAATTCATTATATATGTATTAATTTTTACGAAAATTTAATTTTATATATCTTATTCATAAAAAATAAAAATAACAATTTAATTATACGATACAAATTGGAGGAGAAAGAAAAGGTACATCCGTATATAGGAATGTATGAATTTATGAAAAGCCATGGTCTGGCTATGGACAGCAAAGCCAGGCACCACCAATAATATCGCGCGGATCAGAATCGTCCGTTTATTCTTCGGACGGTATCGATCATCTGGTGGTCAAGTGATCGTGTGGTGCAAGAATTAGCTAAATCCAGTAGCAAATTAGTGCAAAACCGTGTCAACGAATTAAGGCTGACCATACTAATTTTTTTTAATAAATTGAATATTAATAATGAAGTGTGATGTTAATGGAAGTTTTCATTTTGTTGAATGATAAATATTCTTTCTTGATGGGCGGCGTATACGGAGAACGGCGGTTTTTAATGAGTTACCTTAAATAAACGATTTATATCATCAAACTGACACGACCCATCCCGATCCCTCCGGGATTACCATGGAATGTGACGTGCTCCCGTCTAACAAGAGGCGTCAGACAAGGGATAACCGGTTGCCATTGTCCAAACGGGCTTCCAGAGTGCGTAAGGATCGATGGAGGAGGTGTGCGATGCTCAAGTCTCTGCTGCAGTCGTATCCGGAATCAACCTGAAGGGCATTAAAAACAAAAGCTGTGAGTGGACGAAAATAAACAATTCTGTTAAAAACATTTATAAGACATTTATGCCCCTCAGTAAAATCATATGCATGCACCAAAAACCAATAATCCCATATTTATTTAGAAATAACCACTAGGGCCTTAGCCCGGAACCCAAAGCATAGTTTCAAATTCCCAAAAGTCAATCCAAGAGTTATTTCATCAATCCAGTAATATTCATTTATTATTTTTCCATCTCCGGCATCCCCGATGCCTAGCGTCCTAGACGCTTGACGTTCCAGACGTCATATCTCACGGTATTAAGCAACGCGTGCTGCCCGGGGTCTCACCGGGTCCATATCTCTGACATCCCCGATGTCTGACGTCCATGACGTCTAGCAATCCTGCTCCTGGATCACTATACGGTCCGGTAGCTCCGTATAATGAGCCCTCGCAGGCAATGCACCGTGACTTCTCCAGTGTCCCCGACACTTGGAGGAGACCAGGATATAAATATCCTCATATCGAGATGGTTTTATGGTACACATTTTATTATTCATTTCCAAAATATCACAAGGGCCCTGCCCCGAATTTCCATAAAACCGTCATAAGTCCAAATAGTTGAATCAAATCCGAAATAGTTTATTCAATTCCATTTTAGGGTCCCCGACCCGAAATCACATATATAAGTCAATTGGGCCCCTGGCCCGATTTCATAAGTCAACTGGGCCCCTGGCCCGATTTCATAATTCAATTGGGCCCCTGGCCCGATTAACAAGTTAACTGGGCCCCTGGCCCGATTTTACTTTATCAAATCCGTAACCGTTTCATGAAATCATATCCATCCATATTTATGGAAATCAGTGCAAATCCAAAAAACCTCGATTCACGTGCAAACACGTAAATCGCCTCGAAATGCGTGAAAACATATAAATTCACTGATATCCAAAACAAATCATATAATCCCAATTATAACAATCATGAAACAGTTATGCATGCATCGAATTTATAAAACCAATGTCCACTCACAGACCGTTTAACTGAGTGCCTCGATACGCGTGCCATAGGCCTTCCCGGGCCACACCACAATCACCGGGACTCCCAATCCTGTTCAAATCACATTAGAGGATCACTAACCTCATCATTAACATCCTATTCAAGTCCCGTAATTTTCCCGAATTTTTACGTATTTTTAAACTGGATTTAAAACCTTCGGACATCCCGAACAATATCGAAACGGGATCCGATCGACACGAAACCAACGCTAAAATGTTCGTTACATTGTATAGGATAAAAGCCACGCGCCTGCTACAGTGACTGCTACAGTCACCACCTTCACCCGTTTGTCTGGTAAACGGGTCTGATTACCCGCGATAGGATCCGGTTCAATCACACCCAATTCGACATCAATTCAATCCGTTCTTGATCCTAAAACAATCATTAGCATATGAATATCAGTTCTGTGACATCGATCAACATCAACCATTCCTTAATCAAGCCATTAACCCGTGATCACCCAAAACGGGTCAATCACCAAAACTCCATCAATCCTTAACCATTGTCAAATTAACTTCATATGAAGCATATAAGGACTAACACAAACCAATTAGCATGATTAATTGAACACGACATTACCTCAATCACCACAACTCAAGCTTGAGTTTTCCGGCCGTCCACCTCGTCCGTTCACGGCCCTAGGAGCCCCAAAGCTTGCCCCATTTGATCTGGTTCGACACGTTGAAGTTCCAGAAAGCTCAATCCATCCTCAATTAGGCTTGGGCTGGCCTAAAACTAGGAATTTGTATTTGAATTTCCCAGAACCCAGTTTCGGGTTTTCAGAGAATTCCAGCCCCAAACTCACTCATTCCTCTCATTCTCAATCTCAGTGAACCACTCTCGACTCACTTACCATTCTTTTAATTCAATTCATCCGTTAAAGGCGTCCAAAAGTGTCCTCAAATGACTGTGCAAAGTTCCCCTGCACTGACCCGAAAACATTAAACAACCAGTGCCCATGTCCTTTTGATCGATTGCCAGCACCAAACATGTGCAATTCCACCTCATACTGGTCCAATTAACTCAATTAAATTGATAAACAATCACGGGATCGATCGCACAAAGCATCCACCTTCACGGCTGTTCAATGGAACAGTACCCCCCGTGTGAAATTACAATTCTGCCCTTGTGCAGAAAATTACCAAAATGCCCCTTACGCATCCTGACCCGTAACTCGGTCATACGGACTCCGATTGATGCGTGCCGCCTGTCTACGAACTCAGGGCATCGAGACCTTCCTAACGGTCCTCGGTCCTCGGCCATCGGACCTCCCGATCAAAAAGTCAACATTTTCCCCTTATTACGTTCAAATTACGAAAATGCCCTTACACTTCCGTACATCATAACTTTCACCACGAACGTCGGAATCGAACGTGCCACCTGTCTATGAACTCGTGACGTCCCGAACTACGTCACGGTCATCGGTCAAAGTTCATTTGACCATCCGAATTAAAAGTCAACGTTTTGCCCACGCCTAGGGGCAAAACGGTCATTTTGCACCATTCGTCCGAAATCGCTCAACTAATTCCAGATTAGTAAATCACAATTAAATATTATTACATCCCGATATTCGGGACGGGTCATTACAACTTTTTGTAAAATATAATCTGTATAACATAAAGAATAAATAAATAATATACCTACTAACATAAATAATAAATAAATAATAAACCTACTAACATAAATGATAAATAAATAATAAACCTACTAACATAAATAATAAATAAATAATAAACCTACTTAACACCTATTATTTTAATGATTATATATATATTTGTGTTGTTTTAACATTGAGGGTAAGGCTTCCTAATTTGACATTGGCCTCATGTTTGTGATAAAGATGGTATATTTCATTAAATAAAACGGAATAGGCATTAGAATATAGAAAAGTGAGATTAGTACACACAAATAAAGACCATCTTTAATAGAATTCTTAAATATTTTTAGAGTGTGTTTGATTGAAAGATTTTTACTTTTTATGAGAATTTACAAATTTCATAATTTGTAATTTCGTATTTACAATTTTTTGATTTGTAAATTTTAGTATTTGAATATCAATTTTAAAAATAATAAAAATTACAATTTTATCTGTTTCAATTAATCATGTGAAAAAATATGTTCATTGAGACAGAATTTCAACTCATCATTTGAGATTCCCAAATTTTCCTCTAAAAATTTACCAAATTATGACTTAGTTTCTCAAATGAAAAAAAAAAACTAATTTTTCAATCACCAAATGATTCTCTCACGTCAAATGGGATGTTTAAATTTAATTTTTAATTAAAATATTAAGAATACAGCTTAAAGAAATAAGAAGAAAATAGCCCACATCCTAAACATGCCAATGTTAAGAAATAAGGAGAGAAAAAAAAAAAGATATCGCACATCCTAATCGAAAAAAAAAAAAAAAAAAACCTAAAATCTTGAAATACTAAAGCAAAAATAAGATCCGTATTCAAGGACAACTTGTGCGGATGTAAAATAATATTAAATTATCATAAACAACGTTCAGGATGTGGGATTGGACTTGCTGCTGCCCCTGCATCATGTGATCGCTTTAAAACCCACCATTTGGAGCTACACGTGGGACCCTCTTTTGTATTTTCCGGACGCGTCAGTCTTCCTAGATCTCCCACATTTACATTATTGACAACAAATAAATTAAAAAATAAATAATTTATACAATGGAAATCTGGCGCCAAAAGGAGGGTGAAATACGGCATAAAAATACTGGAAACGTGGTGGGCAATGGCCAAACTGCAAGTTGACAAACAAAAAAGAAAAACCAAAAATTAATGTATCCAATTATCCGTGATCCAAGAGGGGCGGCTTTAAAAAAAACGTAGAATATTTTAGTAGTCGTTAGATTTATCAATTAATTTAAATTTAATAGTAAAGTTGTGTAAGAAATATTCCAAGAAATTTCTATCATCCACATCAATCCGCATAAGACAGCTTTAAAGATGGTAGGGGAACTTACCATCATAATTTAGAATTAGACGTTTTTAATTTCAATTTAATAAATTTTTAAAATGAAATTCAAATTCAATCTGTTATTATCATGGCTGTTTATATTTGAATTTAAAAATAAAAAAGAATGAAATAATTAATTTTATTGTTTGAATAATTATTATGTTTCATTAGGTAATTGAAAGTTTTAAAAAAAAATGTTTAATAGATCAAGAATTAATCAATTGATATCCATTATATAATAAATATAGCCTGATTTGGTAGCTAATTGTTTTGTGAAGGTACTAAAGCAACGTACACTTACAATGGGTCCCAGTGGAGGAGATGAGGTACGAGCGACTGGGAAACGTTGTCCGACAAACATTGTGTGTGTACGAAAGGAGGAGTGGTGACTCGCGAGGAAGGGAAATCAAATTCAAATATATAAATGGATGAGGTTGTCATCCACCACCACCCAGAAAACCAGCAGATATTTGTTTTTGTTTTTTGTTTTTTCCAATTTTCGTACAAAACAAGCGCAACGATACTTTCTTGACGTGGTTGTTGATTCCCACAGCTCCTAGCTAATCGCTACCGCCTTTGTCCAATTAGACACGTATCTAATTCTGGCACAAATATAAATAAATCTCAACTTAGTTAGAAGGAGGTTATTAAGTCGTATTATATTAATTATTTTAATTAAATAGATTAATTGTTTATGAAATATATTAATTATTTAATTATATATTTATTATTTAGTCGGATTAAAATATCGACTATATTATACTATACGGATTATATTACAGTTGTTAATAAGAAATATTTATATCATAAATATTAATTATGTACATTATTATTTTATTATTTATTTTAAATTATTGATATATTATTATTGATATTTATTAAATTTTTATTTATATATTTATTATTATTACTATTTTTATTAATGATAATAATAACAATAATAATAATAATAATAAGAATATTATTATTATTATTATACTTTTCGAGATTGTTAGTTATCCAACTATTTAATACGGACATCTCGGAGAATATTATTTTAGCAAGTATGCACTTTATAGAAACACTCAATCTTAACATATACAATGGCTAATTAATACAAGTGGTACCAAACACTGATTTCGTACTATATTATCATATTCAGTTCCTTATACGGCGTACCAAACATAGCCTTAATGAGTTATTTATATTTATAAAATAAATCAATGGTTTTTTAATAATTAAAAGTCGTACCAAACGTAAATAGGTGATAATCTTAAAAAAAAAAACTAAAAAAATTGAAAGTCATTTAGTCATTTATATTTATAAAATAAATCAATGGTTTTGTTAATAATTAAGATTCTCATGACAAACCTAAATAGGTGATAATCTTATTAATTTTGTACGAATATGATCTTTAAATTATAATTTAGAGAATGAATAATTTTGATTATGATATATATATATATATAAAACAATTTGATAAGTCAAATGGTGATATAAAAAGGTACCATGAGAATGAGAAGTAAGTATTGTTTAATTCATAATGTGAACTTAATTTAGAGCATAAATGGTCAATTAATGTTGTAAATCAATATTATTCTTTCTCATTTACAGGTGTTGAAGCGTTAAATGTTCCAACTGTCGAGTACTCGTTGCCCAATCACCAAATGACGCGTGTCCCTCTTGTGACCTGTCAACTCAAGTGGATCGCGGGTTTCCGTTAGTACGGGCACCGGTGTGGTGCCGGCCTAAAGCTCTCCGACGATCAAGTCAGTTACTTTATTCGTAAGAGGAAACAGTAAATGGTAAGTTCGCTAGAGTATTAGTAATAGTAAAACTTAGTTACCTTTATTGAGAAATGTGTACTCTTTATGTATGAGTAGGTGGGATGTTCAATTCCCAAAGTTCCGATGTGGGACAAATGCTTCTCGATTTACGTGCTGACACGTGTTACGTAAATCGAGGGGGGATACGCTTCCACGTGTCATCTCGCATTGGGCCCAGTGTTAAGGCTGTTGTAAGTATGGTAGTTTTGGGCCTTGAGCGGGGTCTGGGCTTTAAGTATACGGCCCAGTGGGTCTGGTCAGATATGGTGTCAACAACAGGTATTATGTACAATGTAATTTTTTTTCTCTAATATCACTATATATAAAAATAAAAAGAGTACTATATAATAAATTTTCCTAAAAAGATTTACTATCTCTACCCATGACTATATGGACTTAATTATTTTGTGCATTTCTCAAATCTTTTGGAACACTTTAAGGAATGGTATATTGACTTAATTGGCGCTATGGAATATACTTATTTTTCTTTAGTGTTGCCCATTATTTACTTATATCCTTTGTAAATTATGAGTGGGCATATATGGATTTGCTTCGTATTTTGAATGGATTCACAAGTCTTCAAAAGAAAGTTAATATATAAGCTAGAAAAACAAAAAAGCAAGTGCTTATGGGAGACAGCCTATTTGTAATTTTGAATGGATTCTCCAGTCTTCAAAAGAAAGTTATTATATAACCTAGAGAAAAAAAAAAAACAAGTGCTTTAAAGGACAAAGCCTAATTGTAATTTTGAATGGATTCTCAAGTCTTGAAGAGAAATTTATTAAATAAAGTTAGAAGAAAATGAAACTAACGCTAAGCCTAATAGGTAAAACATAATTATAAACTAATCCACTTTTGAGGTATAACGCATAAATTAGTCTTTCATATTTTTCTTTAATTTAATTATTTTTTTAATTTTTAATACCCTTTTTACCCATTTAACCGGCTATTAACCTACTACACCTATTTTTTGGGAGTCTATTTATCAATTGTGATTTTCAAATTTTAAATATTTTATATTCTATATTTTATTTTTAATTTTAATAAATATAATTATTCCAAATAAATTTTCTACTAACTTGAGATTAATCGTCTATAAGTCAATACTAGAATTAAATGAATTAGACCCACTTGACTACTTATCTTTCTATTCTATATTAATCCATCATTCTATTTCTACAATTTTTATACTTCCAAATTTATTTGATCTACCAAAAATAAAAATAATTATAAAAAATCAAATTTGAAAAAGGTAAATTGCAGATACAATTATATACGAGAAAGATACAGTTGGTATAATATACCTATGTCCACATTTAGACGGAAACACCATCTCACGTAAATTAATGGCTACAAGAACTTTTACCAATTTGCCTTCAGTCACTTTATAATTAAAGAGTAATACTATATAGACACACTAACATTTGATGCAGCATTTTATTTATCATAAAAATAAAAACAAAATGATTTAATTTTTTGAAATAGTACAATTAATTCATGACCATATGATATAGTCTGATTGATGTGACCCATTAAGATGGTTCACATATAATTTCTCATAATCGAATAGCATACTAAACTAAATTGCAAACAAATAAATGTCATTTTTTTCTTATCTTTCAATGCTACATGATATTTTGTATAAAGTTATATTTATTTAAGAAAAGTAGTTAATCTCATATTTTTTGTGGGACCAAAAATCTTGAATTTGACATTTGATTATAATCTTTTTGGTGATATATAATATTTTGCAATAATTATTCAGGATTTATAATTACCCTAATTTTTTCATCTTAGATAAGTAAACATGAGATAAAAAATTTGAATATATATTCGTCGGTGACTACTTAAGCAAATTGATTTGGTTAGAATGGCTATCAGCCTCATCACCCACACAACACGGTATTCCAGAAATGTGTAATCAATTGCCTACAACATTCCCCCGTACAGCACCACACGGTCCACACCCCGAACCAGTATTTCCAAAAGTCAGGCTCACCGCCTCGTCAATTCCGAAATTCCAACTTAATCAAACCCAACCCAATCTAATTCCACTGATTCCATTTTAAAACACACCCAAATTCACTTTACCAGAAACACCCTCGCATTATCCACGTTTTCATTCCCATTCTCCCATGTCCCCCCATCCATCTCCTAACCAACCATCAACCAAATTGCTTTTTCCTTTTTGTCAGCCGAGCCGAGCCAAACACAAATTAAGAAATACCCAGGTAAAATGTTAGGAAAAGTAGCAAAGAAGAAAAAGGAAAATAACGCCGTGATTGAGTAGGATGAGTGGGTCCCGCAACTGACCGGATTCCAACCCCGAATTCATTCCGATTTATAGAAAACAAATCTGGAAAAAGGGAACCACCAAAAAAGAAAAGGGCAAAAAAAAAATGATAAAGAAAGGCAAGACGTCCGTGAAGGCCTAAGTAGTCGATCCCAAGCGCCAGCGTCACATCATCCCACACACTCTCTCTTCATCTCTCTACTTTCTCTCTCTAAATTGTCCCCCTATATAATCCTTCTCTCCTCGCTTTGCCAACACCACCACATCCTCACCTTCACCTTCAAAGCTCTTCTCTCATTTGCGACTGGTTTTATTATTATTATTATTATTATTATTATTATAAAACTCTTCTATTATGGCGGACCACACCTCCAATATTAAGAAGCGGCTCCGAGACGACTCAGACGACACGGTTCAAGACTTGGCCGAGGTTAAACGACTCAGAGATTTACTGGGTTTCCTCGATGACTTGGACGCGGATCCGACGACTCAGGACCTCGACTCGGTCATGAAGAGCTTCGAGGAGGAGATAGCCGCTAACACTTCCTACCCAGCGTCTCCTCCGCCGCTGGAGTCAGCAACTTCGGCGGTTCCGGTGCCGGTAGTTGATCTGACGTCAGATTCCGGGGAGTCCAATCCGGACCTCGGGTACCTTTTAGAAGCTTCGGACGATGAGCTGGGTCTGCCTCCGTCGGAGAACGTAAGCGACGGCGCCGACGGAGGCGGAGTGACTGAGTTGATCCGAGTTTCGTCGGACTCGTCTGGGACAGACGATTTTTGGCGATTCGATGAACACGCTCCGGGTTACGACTCGTTCGGTTTAGGATCCCGTGATAATCATAGCTTTCAAGATAACAGTTCCGAATTCGTGGCTTTTGGTGGGTTGTTCGAGAACTCCGACGTTTATTTTGATGCGTCGGATTACAATGATTTTTCTTGGCGTTTCGAAACACTGCCGGCGCAGTAGCACGAACCAAACGTTTTCCGGTTGGCCGGAGTATGATACGACAACGATTTGTAAATTTGTTTTTTAATTTTTTTAAAAGTAATTATGAAAAGAAATATGTAGGACAGTAGGGTCTAGACTGATATGAAAGATGCGTATAATCTCATTTAGCTCACAAGTCGCCAGGCAATTGGTTAGCGCCAAAAGTGAAAGAAAAAAAAAAATGGTGCCCTTCTTAAAGGGCAGTCATGTTTATTCACAATGAACACCCATGAAGCCCTGAGGGTATCTATTATTGAAAAACCAGAAAGCAAAATTAATTTATAAAATTAGAACCTTGAAAATACAAGTGGAATCTGAAGTAAAAATATTATCTGCAACTTTTTTGTTTTATTTTCTATTTTTTAATAAGAACTTATTTTGTTTATGAGTATATATATATCGATTGATGATTTGGTGTATAAATTATTTCTCCAATTTAAATAATTTTATGATTTTTGCTAATATTTCAATAATAAGTAATTTGGTCCTATTTAATTCAGAGAATATTTAAAAATTCAATTGCAATCATACTAACTATTTACCTTAAACTATTTACCTTAAAAAATAACTTGACTTTTAAGAGTTCCTAAATTTGAAGATGAAGGATAAGCTATTAGTGATTCTTTAAAATTTGAGAAATTGATAAAAAGATAGAAGTCTTCATAAATTTATTCAAAAATATAACCCCATCAAAATGTGTTTATAAAAATTGAGCATATGTAAAGAGAATCTTAACTTTGTAATAATCATCTACAAATTTGTGCGTTAGATCTTCCTCTTATCTTTGATTTTTCTCTTTTCTTCTCTTATATTGCTCTCATCTTCTTCTCATTATCTCTCATCTCCTTTCATCTTTTCTCATTTTCCTCTCATCTTCTTTAATATTCTTATCATTTTCTCAATTATATGTTTAATTTTTGTTAAAGTTGATGAACCACAAGTATTGGGTATTAAACAAATTAAAAATAAATAATCAATTGGGAGTGAGGAAAATGGAATTTGCAGGTGTGAGGTTGAAAAGATAATATGTTATAAGGCCATCAAAACCAATTTTTGAATTTGTAAGTCTAGTTTGATAGTGACCAATTGGTTTAGTCGAGTAGAGTCAAGCTAATGAGAATTTTTGACCGAAATTTTTAATTTTACTTGCATTGATTATGAAGATATAACCCGACTATAAAGACATTACCTAACCATGAGAATAGAAAAAGTTGCAGTTGTAAAATCAAAATCAAAAGAGAACCAGACCATTACTGGACTACGAGGATACTATCAGATTGGGTAAAGAATAATATTTCATTCTCTTGTTTTTTGTATAACAATAGGAAAGTTATATCAACAGTGTAGGAAACTATTATAGGAATGTAAGTTTGAGCCTATAAGCTTGCAGAATCAAATAGTTGACTTAGACTAATTAGGTATATACAGCTCATTGACACTCCCCTTCAAGTTGGAGCATATATGTCGTCAATGCCCAACTTGCTAGTTGAACTGTGAAATACTCTGTCGGTGACTGTTTTGGTGAGAACATCTGCAAGTTGATCTTTGGATTTAACAAATGATACCTTAATGATCTTTGCCTCGGGTTTATCCTTGATGAAATGTTTTGTCAACTTCAACATGCTTGGTTCTATCATGTTGCACTGGATTATGTGCAATGTCTATTGCAGCTTTGTTGTCACAATTTAGTTGCATGCTATGTTTGGGTTTGAACCCCAATTCCCCCAACAAATTCCTTATCCAGAGTAGCTCACACGCTCCATGTGCCATACCTCAATATTCTGCTTCAGCACTTGATCTTGACACTACTTTCTGTTTTGTACTTCACCAAGATACTAGATTGCCTCCCACAAAGGCAAATATCCAGATGTAGATCACTTGTTAGTAACAGAGCCCGCCCAATCTGCATCAGTGTGACCCTCAACATCCAGATCACCATGTCGTGTGAACATCAATCCTCTTCCAAGAGATTTCTTCAGGTACCTCATAATTCGGTTTACCGCATCCATGTGGGCTTCACTTGGTGCATGTATGAACTGACTCACCGCACTTACGACATATGCTATATCAAGTCTAGTGTGTCCTAGATAGATTAACTTACCCACAAGGCATTGATATCTTTCTTTGTTGTTGGATGCCTGATCAGGATATCCCCCAAGCTGATGATTCAACTCCATTGGCGTATCTACTGGTTTGCTTGCTAACATTCCAGTGTCAGTCAAAATGTCAAGGATATATTTATGTTGTGATAGAAATATTCCTTGTTTTGAGCGAGCCACTTCGATGCCTAAGAATTACTTCAGAGCACTACGATCTTTCATTTCAAACTCACTTGCCAAGTGGTGCTGCAATGCTGCCTTTTCCTCTGGGTCATTCCCGATAACTACCATGTCATCAACATTTGCAATAAGGGTAGTGACTTTACCTTTCTTATGTTTCAAAAAAAGAGTATGATCCGAGTTACTTTGCTTGCATCCATAATCCTTCATTGATCTTTAGTAGTAGTATATATTTTTTTCACTCGCTAAAAAATATATTTATAACCTCTAAATTGCGATTGGAATAAAAATTAATTAAGAAGTTGTAAAATCATATTTTAGTAGTTTTAGTTAAAATTTAATTTGGAAATGAAGTACATAATTAGGAATTGCTGTTATCAATATAAAAAATAATTATGATTTGTTATCAGACATTTGAACACCTACTATTTTTTCTTTCACCAATCACGCGTGCCAAATTGGTCGTCTCTTTTCTATTTTTCGTTATCTTTTTGTTCTTTGTAACATTTTGTTTGTGTATAACCCAATTTACCCATTGTAGCCTCAAAAAAAATTAGCAATGATTTTGTGTGTTCTCCTTTTATAACAAGGAGAGACGTAATTATTTAACCCCCCCAAAAAACAAATGAGGGTGAGTGTCACTTGATGTGAAGCTAAAGAAATCTTTTGAATGGTTCCCAAAAGCTGTAGATTTTGTCTCCGTGAAAAAAACTACACAAAAATTATCGAAAATTATTCTAGAAGACTGGAAACTATAGACTGCTATTTGATTGTGGATGATCCGCAACGAAGTTCGTTTTTTACCCTTACTATCAATCCCGAGCTTGTAGGAGTTTTTCTTGGGGGGATTGATTTTATCACTCGCTCTAAACCTCTGTTGATGCTAAAAATGTCATTAGCAAATTAGTTTGAGGGGAATTAATGAGATTTTGCTTACCCTTCTTTGGATTATGTTCTAATATTTGCTACTGCGAGAGCCCACACCGCCGGTGGCAGACCCCAAAATGAAGCGGTGATCTAAATTCCCCACAGCAACCAACGGCATAGATCAACCATAAACAGCCAAATTGCCACGTGTTCTGCTGCGCACAAAAATCTAGCGTACTACTGTATTCAGTTATTCACCCCCCTCAAAAACGTAAATAACGCGCTGCCTAAATTATCGTTAACTGCATGGCGTCATCTCCACCGTTCATTTCAACACAATAGTTCGGTTGGCGGATCTCACATTCGCTATCTAGCGCGCTGATATGAGCACTAGTTGGCACTCGTATATAATCCAACAAATTTGCTCTTGCTTCACTTTACTTGCGCATTCGGCTTCGTTCTTTAAACCCCCCGCAGATCACCGGCTTTGAGATTGTACGGACGGAAATTCCGGCTAGCTAAAGATGAAGATCTTCGTGAAGACTCTCAAGGGAAGTAACTTCGAAATCGAAGTGAAGCCCGAGGACTCGGTTAGTCTCTATCGCTCCCAATTGAATTTGTTCTTGTTCTAAATTCCGTGTTAGTTTCAATTTTGACGAGCATTATGATCGTAATTGAAGTGTTGCGTAGGGTTTAGGTCTCTGGTTGTTGTTTCTTTCGAATCTTGGAAATCTTTGCCCGACGAACTAGTAATTTGGTATCGACTTATTGAGCAAGCATTCACAGCTTTTTCTGTTGTTGGCTTGTGTGCGTTCATTGGACGTAGGTTTTGGCTAATGGAGGAATTGTAATCTGTGAATTTACGGTTTACTTGTTAAATTACGCGTTTATTTATTTTTTTAATCGCAAATGGTACTTTATGCGGTTTCGGAGACGTTGCTTCATTGTAGAGTTACGATCAAGGCCTGAGGTTTCGGAATAGCATCCCGCTTTCTAATTGTAGGAAATGTAGCTGCTTGTGGTCGACAATTACTTTGTCCGAGTTACATTGTTCATGAAAAACATTACTCTTTCCAGGTTGCGGATGTGAAGAAAATCATAGAAACTTGTCAAGGTTCAGCTGTATATCCTGCTTCGCAACAGATGCTAATTCATCAAGGAAAAGAACTTAAAGATGGCACGTTGGTTGAAAATAAAGTCGCGGAGAGTCGTTTTGTTGTAATAATGTTGAAAAAGGTATTTTTCGTTTTCAATTCCAGCGTGTATTTTATATCAAGCATTTCGGATTGTGTCAAAACATAGTTTAAGCGTTAGGAAAGAGGGATCAAACCAAGAATTTGATGTCCATAATGAATTCAAACTAGCTTGTAAGCTAATTGAATTGAATTCCTCATCTAATATTGACAGTGAGCTTGGTAAATATACTTGTACTATAGCTGATGTCTTGCTAAGCAATCATCTTGTAAGAGGTTTTATGTATTGCGCTTTCCCTGTTCCTTCACATTCTAGTTTATGACCAGCTCCAGTCATCCTTTATTAGTTTATTGTATATTTTTTGTTTTTTGTTTTCTTTTTACTTGAAGTTGTGATGCCATTATGTATGCCCTAGTGTTTCACATCTTATGTGTGCAAACTATTTTTCGGAAGGTCCTTATACCAACTCGGCTGCGGATATCTTTAATGTTTTTCAATCTTTTCTTCTTATCTGTTAATGGTGACAAGTTGTTATGTTCAATACCTGTTTATTAGTCGTTGACTTATATACTTGAAAATGACAGAGTAAGAGCTCACCTGGTGAAGTGTCAGGTTCATCAACCGCGGGCACATCTAAGGTAGGACTTACCTCTTTTGTCATTGCTTTCATTCGGTTGTACTTTGTACTATCTGGGGTTCCAGTGAAGGCCATGGATGTTACCACTTGCATTGGTTCAAACTCTTTGGAAGGATATACGATTTTGTATTAAATTCCTTCCTTTTTTCACAATTTATCTTTCAAGTAGTTTTTCATTGGAGTGTGATAGAGAAATAGAATCAGTATGTGTCTATATACTTCGGTTTCATTAAGTAGAATTGAATATGTATATTGTTTGCACATACATTTTAATTTTAGTTTCTTTACAGCTGAGTGATTCTGGACTAGGGAGAATAGGATTAGCGTGGATATACTTTGGCTTGCCTTTTAAAATTAGAAGAAAAATTATGAGTCTGTTTATAGAAAGAGGAAACCCTGTTTCGGGCTCTCTCTCTTGGAGAGAAGTTCTTCGGTCCTTTTTTTTCCAAAAAAAAATTTAAAATCTGTATTAGTTGGAAAATCATAGTTTAATATGTTTATATGCAGGTACCACAGCCAAGTGCACCTTCTATGGCAACAACTGCGACATTAACGGCTGCTCAGGCTCCAATACAGTGAGTCTGAGATATTTCATGCAATTTTCTTGTATAAGTTTTAGTTATACAAAAAGTACCATAGTCTTTTGTTCTTTTATTTTTTATACGTGTGCTGCTTGTAAATTCTTGATTTTTCAGACCTGCAACTGTTACCACTCCTCCTCTCGTCTCTTCGGCTACAACTGAGTGAGTATCCTTGTTCCTTCTGGTGCCGCTTCCAGTTTGAAATGTGGAGCCAAAATTTTCATTGATGTATTTACTATTGCCTCATCTTTCTCCTTCCTCTATCCCTTTTTCACCAACTTCATTGCCTTTGTTTATCCTTTTGTTTTCTAAAACAATTTGGTGCAATGTTGAAGCAGTTCAGCATCTGATCCCTATGGCCTAGCAGCATCTGATCGGGTCGCTGGAACTAACTTGGAGGAAGCAGTTCAGCAAATTCTGGATCTGGGTGGTGGGACATGGGATAAGGTAACTGTCCGACGTGCTTTTCGATCTGCATTCAACAACCCAGTGAGAGATATTGACTCTCTGTATTCTGTAAGTGCAAATATTATATTCTTATCTGCGAGTTTCGCTATCCTCTTCTAGTTGTTTATTTTTTGAATTATGTCATAATTTTTCCAATGGTAACATTGGTGGGTAGTATTTTGGAGCAACAACAAAGGAAAAAAAAAAAATAACAGTCCATAAGAACAGTAATTTTCAGAACCGAAAGACCCGGGGTATCCCTTCTCTTGGATTATGTCTACCTTTTCCTTTTGATGTGAATTTGGTGTTTCTTGAAGGGAATCCCTGAGCAACCGGAAACTCCACCTGCAGCTCGTATTCCTGTGAGAGGGGAAGTTAACAACCTTCCCGCACAACCTCCGCAATCAGCTCAGCCAGCATCCACTTTTTCAAGTGGGCCTAATGCCAATCCTTTAAACCTGTTTCCACAGGTACTTATCATGTAGTCTCTCTGATAAATTATTTTCGAAGAATTATGTAGGACACTGACGTTTGTGGAAACAGGGCCTTCCAAATGTGGGTACTGGTGCTGCTGGTGCAGGCACTCTTGATTTTTTACGTGACAGCCAACAAGTCAGCTCTCTCTCTCTCTCTCTCTCTCTCTCTCTCTCTCTTAAATACACACACAAGCACACTTAAACTGTGGGTTTGTAACTCTCTATGTTATTTGTTTCAGTTCCAAGCCTTGCGAGTTATGGTGCAGGCTAATCCACAAATCTTGCAGGTTCTTCTTCCCCATCCAAATGTGGTTTACTCAACCTCATCTACTGTCGCTCATTCTTCTGTTTTTATTACAGCCTATGCTTCTGGAGCTGGGGAAACAAAATCCTAATCTGATGAGGCTAATTTCTCAGAAACGGGCTGCCTTCCATCACCTGATTAATGAACCACAAGAAGGCAGAGAAGGGTAGGGAGTTTGCTAATTTACCTTTAATGTATTTGGTAAACATTTATTGAAGGTTGGAACAAGTTTTGAGTTTTGACACTTGGCAGTTTATAGGAAATATTTTGAGTGCAAAATTTCTTCTAACCTGTATAGATTGTGAAGAGATGGAAATAATTATATTTGATGTTGTGTGTGATCTTGGTGAAAAAAGGGAGAGAATTGGTATACGGTAGGGAATGCTTAGATTTGTGATACCAATTGACCTTTCAGATAATATGATCTGGAAAGATCCATGAGGAACTGAATAGCCTCCCTGACTTGCAATGTCAATTTGTTTCAGGAACATATTGGGGGATGCAATTATGCCACAATCAAGAAGTGTTACTTCTGTGGAGCGTGCAGCTATAGAACGCGTGAGTTCCCCTTTTTTCTACAAATAATATAAATTAAACACATGCATTGCACGGGAATATAGTTAAAGTTATGTTACATAGCAGGTTGGAATTTGCTTAGAAGAATAAGGATGAAAAATCACTTGATCTCCAATCATTATTCTCAAGGGTTTTGGAAGTGTGTCAGTTTTGGCTCATCTTAAAAGTGCAGGGTTTAATTGGAAGCATTTCTGCTTCACCTGACTTAGCTTGGTTTCTGTGGTATCAGTGTTGTTGCCAACAACTTGTTAAGTGCTTGTTTTCAACCTCAAATAGTTGTGTGTATTGGAGTTAACTTGTTGTCTAGAGCTCCCATCTCATATAACAATATGCAATCTCGTTTCTTTGCATGCTATTATGTAGCCTGTGTTTTGACCGTTACAGATAATTTATTCTGTTGCAAAAGTTTTAATTTGCTTCGGGTGGGTATTTTATATACTCTTTGCAATGATGATAACATGAGACTCATGATTTCTGCGGTTTAAAGTGTTGTCAAATTTGTTCGCTGCTGTTGTTTGAGACTTTGAGAGGACAATTTGCCTTCTCATTTATGAATTATTTTTCCTCGCCAGCTTGAAGCAATGGGATTTAATCGAGCGACTGTACTGGAGGTCTTCTTTGCCTGCAACAAGAACGAAGAATTGGCTGCCAACTACCTCTTAGACCACATGAATGAATTTGACGACTAATCCGTGGAAGGTCATCGGTCCAACCGTGTCAACAAAAAGGAAAAATGGAAAAGATTACAAGAATCACTTTTCTCGTGTCAATTCTCTATCTTCTGTTTTCTTCTTCACGTCTAGGCCCCCTCCTAGTTTGGAGTTTAAACAATGTGGATTGCCTAGTATGCAAGTAGATGTCAAGCTATAAGTTTCCTCCTAGATCCACTCTTCATTTCCCATCTCCGTGCAATTGTTTTTCTTCTTCCCAATTTCTTATCTCGTGAAGATCTACCTTTTGAACTAACAGACTTTCTAGTTATGACGCAGTTGGCTGTAATCAGACATTAGCAATGGTGCAGTTTGCTGAATGTCCGACATTTTTTCTTCTTAATACGTTATATTCGGCGTAGTTTCTAGCATATTGTACAAAACCATATCCGGGATTAGGGATTTAAGTAAAGCAACAATGAAATTGGTCTGATAAAGTAGTTGTGTATATTTTGAGATGGACCACGTTTATATGTAATTTTCAATGATGCTATTCCCCCTTTTTCCATCTGCTTGTGGCTGGTGAATTCTTCCTTTTTCTTTTTAATATTTTTTTTTTACTGATGACTTCTACAAGTGTATTGCAGACCAGACTAGCACCATTCAACATGATGTAGATGGGATATTAGTAAGGGAAATGTGTAGGAGTTTCATTATTTTAAGAGACAAGGAAATCTATCATCTGTTTCAAAGACAAAGAAATCTATTATCTGTTTCTTTGAAAAGGTTCAATCTTCAGTTCTCAACCGAATAGTGGAAGATCATGAGTCATGGCCGTCGTATGGACGACCAGGACATCCACCATTCTGAACTTTAATTTGTAGGAGGTAAAGCAGTTTTACCCAACTGTTGTGGTATGATACGATGTAGCGACTCTACCTTGAGATATCTCGAGAATGACAAAATTGACAACTGTCAAGACCGGTCTTGGTTGGATATAGTATCAGAACGACAACAGAATCATGCAGGAAAAGAAGTTGAGGGCGCATGGTTTTCATTTCGGAATAGTGGCCCAAGATCTTATCGATATTGGAAATTAATAATATTAATATTAATGAGAAGAAGAAAATTGTTGCTACCATTCTTATCACATCTTTTACTCTATATATGATTTATAATAGGGATCAGAGAGGGATAAGAAAGATAGGTAGAGTATACAGTGTTCGCTCCAACTAAGCATATTGTACTCGGCTTCAACTCGCAAGCCAAAGTCATTATTAAATGGGATTGTATATGGTGTATTTAGTGAAAATGTTACAATGGGATAATATCATACTGCATAGTTTTAATACGATTATTCGGGCTTAAAAATGTTGTCATAGCAGAATTCGGGGTCGTCGTTTAGTGCCTTTCTTCCACTTTCTTTCGAATGAGTAGATACGCAAGTGTTTAGGTGAATGAGATCTTCACTGTAGTTTAATGCAGTGGTGTGCGGTGTAAGTGACAAGGGGAATGAGGTGACTAGGGCAAGTGGGGTAAATGTTGAAAGTCTTAGACCATGATGTCGCGATCCTGCCATAAATGGGTTGGTTCAGCTAACTTAGCCTTCTAGTTGCATTCAAGTAGACATACTACTAGTAGAAACTACTACTAGACAAGATTACAAATGGTTTATGAATTGCGGCCCATAAAGCATGGCATCTTGCGTGTGTTGTTCTTTTTTATGCCTCCTTCAAAGATTTTAAATATTTTCTTTGCGGTTAGTCCAATTCAATGCCAGTGTGTTCATATTAGCAGCATGCAATTCAGAGTTAGAAGGAAGTTAGACAAATCAACATTTTCAAGTTAGATTGTTTCAAAAATTGAACCAAAACACGAAGATAGTTTTTATGACTTATACAACCATAAAACTCATTGGTTGGTGTATTCCAATTATTGAAATCAGATTTGAAGAAACTGATTATAGAAAGGGAGAGAAGAAGTGCAAACACATAGACAGTAAAGATGATTAAGTATTAACTTCATGAAATGAATTACAAGTGCTGGAATTAAATTATCTCTAGGTTAAGCCATATGCTGGTTTGATGCCGAGGAGTGAGATTGTGAGGTTTCAAAAGACTGATTGATGTTGTCGAAATGAGTTGCACGACCTTCAAAATGTGATGCAGGAGTAAGTCGGAATGAAGTATAGACAGGATCATTCCCATAATCCCCCTCGATTACCTTCGGAATTAACGTAAACGTACTTACTACGTGTCAGACAAAGGATACTACCACGACTCACTTTGTCACAACCCGACCTATTCCAACAGGATATTGTCTGCTTTGGGCCGAACCCTTACGGGGGGTTTTTTTTTTCGGGAGCTCACGTGCAACTTCGTAGTGGGTCACTCATCTTGGGATTGCACCAACCCCTACTCGTTTAACTTTAGAGTTCTCCAGGAATTCAAAACCAGTGAGCTCCCAAAAGGCCTCATGTTTGATAGGTACGCGCCCACACATATAAGGCGCAACCCCCAGTTCCCCTCGAGCGATGAGGGATTGCTAACCATGTCTCCAAGACATGGATCCTCACAATCCACCCTCCTTGGAGCCCAACGTCCTCGGTGGCACACTCAATTCCGGCCGAGGTTGGGCTCTGATACCAACTGGGCCACGGGTTTTGATGAATTGTGGGTCCTATAATTTTCTATATGATATTATTTGAAATCCGGTTGGTTATGTTTTCCTCTATGCATGCATGTTTTATAACTGGAGGGTAAAAGAGTTCGTTTGAAAAGTATTTTCAAATGATATTATTTTTATCCACTCACACCTTTTATATTTTTTATGACCCTTCTAATCTGGACACGAGGAACGGGGCTGATCGAGAGGTAGAGGCATGAGTGGGAATCAATACGGCTATCCCTTGTTTGACAAGTGTTGCTGGTGTTTTCGGAACTTCGGTTTACTTGTTAGGCAGAAGCAGAACCATGCACGGTTATCAAAATCCATTTGGGACGGGTCCTATCACACTCAGAGTTTCCAGAGTACGCAATTCCACGTGATGCCTCATCCTTCATACAGCCCGCATCCGCGATCAATTGGGAGGGTGCCAAAACCAATAAAAAGTGTGAGTGGACAAAAAAAACAAATTTTTGGAAAACCATTTTCTGAAATATACCTTTTGATAAAGTCCAAACTACGCATTAAATTAAATACATAATTCGAGTATTATGTAATTTAAACCCTTTTGTGTAGATGTAGTATGGGTAAATAAGGATCATTCTTAACCGGGAAAATTAAGGAACATTAATAATATGTTAGTGAGAAAGAATAATTAATAAAAGAATTATGAATTAAAGAATTGAATAATTAAATAATAAAAAATTAAAGAATAAATGAATTAAAAAATAAAAGAATTAATGAATAAGAAAATTAATGAATTAATGAAATAAAGAATAAAGAATTAAATGTATGGTTTGAAAAGATTGTAATCATAGAATAAAGAAAACAAGTAAAAATAATTAAGAACTTAATTCTACTTCTACTTTAACTTTTGTACAAGTGAACTTTCTTCAAACACATATTTTTACCAACACTCTAACATCTTGCTCATATTGAACAAATCTCGAAATTCTACCTTCATCATCTTAATTACATGCATACATTTTTCAATATTATAAATGTACCGAACAACGGTCATAAACACTTATAGTATGATTCACCTTACGTTATTGATTTCAATGTGCGTCAAACATTTAAATCTCTTCAACCCTATTCTAAGTGCACCGAACAACGGTCATAAACACTTAGCGTTAAATTGAAGGTTAAGCGCTAAAACATATGAAGTAAATGAAATTTAAAAAGTAAAACACATGGAGATTGTATTCACATTTACAAATGATAGAAAGAAAATACCAACACATATATTGAAATATAAATAAAACCGGAAATAACTAGAGTTTAAGAAAATGGAGAAAAGTTACACTTTCGGAACCCAAGAACAGCTTGTGATTCCGAAAGTGGATGGAAACAATGAAATGTTATTCATAAAATTCTCTGAACAACATAATGAACTTTATGAAGATGGAGAAGTAAACATAAAAATGTGGACTTAAACTATAGAATTATTTCGGAATTATTCGGCCTAAATATTTCTTAAGGAAAGTATAAAAATGTGTTTAAGAGCTCTCAAAGAAAAATCACAAGAACAAAGTTAAGAAGAAGTGAAATTAAGAAACAAAATGTAAGACATAAATTAAAAACAACAATTAAAAGAAAGCTAATTAATAAGAAAATCTACAAGAAGTTACAAATGGTCCCAAAAATAAAGAACAAAATAGAGAGAAGATGAGCTAAAAGAAGAGAAAAAAAATAGACAAAAGGGGACCCTAAATAAGTGAAATGGCCTCCCTATTTATAGAGGGAACCATAAATATTCAAATAAAAATATAAAATAAAAATAAAATAATGAAATGATAAACAATGATGGAAAATGATGATTTTGGGGCTGGTTTGGTGCTGGAAATTCAGAAAAGTAGCTGGAAAAGGGAGCAGTTGGGTGCAGGAAATGGGATCAGCAGAGAGCAGCTGAAATTCAGTCTCTGAATTCGGCCAGGAGCTACCGACAGGGAGTGGGTGGAGTTGGTGGACTGCTGTCAGGAGGAGCAGGTGAGAGCAGCGCACGCCTGCTGAGCTGGGCATCCGTTTTCGGGACACGCGCGCCGAGGGAATGGCGAGGGCTTCGGCAGGAGCGCTTCAAGGGACGTTGGGCTGTGACGCGGAGGATTTGGGCCTGCGAGTTGTTGGGCTGCGCTATGGGCTGCAGGAAGTGGGCTGCTGCGCCTGAAAGCGGACCAAAACATAAATGGGTTTGGGCTTCTGGCTAATGGACTTGGGTTTGCAACTGGTGCGCTGCATGAAAAGAAATAATAATAATAAAAAAAATATATAATTTCATCTAAACTCGTCCATAATTTATTCGTTATAATTCCGATCGAGACGATTCTTTCGCCAAAATTCTCCAAATTTCAAATTTTATTTAATTCTACAAAAATATCACAAAATATATTATTTTATATAATTATTTATTATTTTAATATTAAAAGTCAAGTATAAAGGGTATAAAATAATATAAAATAATACTTATTTGAGGACCTATCACCTTTACACCCTCCATTTTATAAAACATGCATGCATAATCGATAAAAACATTGTGTTCAAATAAACTGCAATATATATATATATATATATATATAAATCATGTGTCCAACCCAAAATCACATAAATATATAAATGCACTCTGGCCCACATTTTACTGAAATCATCGGCTCTTAGCCGCTTTGAAAATATTTGTACATATCACAATTATTAAAAACCAAACCTGATCTCGCTGGTCTAACTAGCCTATTAGTCCAACTACCCACAAGGCAAACCTTCGTCTCGCTGGTCCAACCAGCTACTAGTCCTACTAGCATTCCATATGTACTACCGGTAGTCGAGTACGAGTCCTACAGGGTTTAACCCCGTCGGCACATGTCGAGTCAAACTTTGACCACATATGAGCCCATCTCTGGGAATCCACGGAGTTCAACCCCGGATATAGCGATCCAATCACTTGAGACTGACCAATCAGAAAACAGTATCCTTTTGAAACACATTTAAACCTGGACACCAGCCCAAAACAGTTACCACACGAGTACTAGCCCAAAACAGGGTTTCACATGGGCACCATCCCAAAAAATTTAACTTTCGGGCACCATCCCAAATCTCGATTTTCCAAAAACCATGATAAAATCAATATCCAGAAATAACAGCCATAAATATATTCAAATCGATCATAAATCCAGCAATCATAATCATATTCATAATCTGACCAAATTATGCCATAAAATCAGTAAAAACATATAAGTATGCATGCATCAGAGTTATGAAAGAAACTGTCCACTCACAGTACCATCGCTCGCTCAAAATGCGAGCCGAAATCCATTTGAAGCCTTTGGGACATCCGAGTATGTCAAAGTCATACTCGAGGGTCACTAACAATCCATATAAGTTTATACAAGGAACCCCCAAAAACACCGGAACTGAAAATGCATCCCGAACACGTTTACCGAGGAGAAAAACCTCTAAATCACCAACTAAATGATCTCTGATCGACTTGAAACCATCACAATTGGATTCAGGACGTCGACATCTATCAAATAATACCAATCTCACCTCGAAATTTGAGTCCATACGTTGATCAAAATTTTGCCCACGCGCGGTCAATGCTTACATCACCCTAACATCTGACAGCCTTCCATGTGTCACCCCCTGACACGTGCCATATGGAACTTGCTAACGTCATGTAACAACCCGGACCCTCGAGGAATAAGAAAATCTCATAATTGAGTAAAAAAAGGTTTTTGCCCTTGGAAAAGTCAAAATGTTGACTTTATGATAAGGACATTTTTAGGAGATTCCGAGAAGACTGTTACGAAGGTCTTGGGATCCTGAGTTCATGAACAGGTGGCACGCATGAATCAGAGGTTTATGGGTCTGAAATAGTGAAGGGCAAAATGAAAATTTTGTTACCAATGGCATTTTGGTCATTTTGTTTCATGAACCTATTAAATAGTGACAATTTTGTTACCCGTGAATTAAGAATCAGGTTTTTAGCTCAGGGTCAGGAACAACGAAACTGGAACGAAACTGGGTGTCCCTGTGTGCTTCTGGAGTTCTTAGGGTTGTGTTAAGCTTGAAAGACTGAAGTTCTGCATGCAGGAAGGTCTAGGTCTGGAATTGGAAATCAAGGCTGAAGATCATGGTTTCGGACCAGGTCTTCGAGGTGAGTTTCCATTGTTTTTTTACATAGATCTTCTCTATATTGAATTTACATTAGATTAGACGTTTGAACGATGAAAAATGGTGAAGAAAAACGGATTTTCCAGGCGAGTTGAACACGCCAGGTAGCGCGACCCGGTTGCAGAGAACCGGGATGGTTGGAGCTTGAATACAATGAACAGTACCCTGCGCGTTGGCTCCATGCGCAGGGACTGTACAGGGCGCGTGTGAGCACGTGTTGAGGTATTTGGGAATGTTGTCAACATGAAAGTTATGGTATGTGATCATATGAGTCTAACAGTGCAATTTTCGAGACGATCGGACATCGTCTCGGGCTAGTTTTGACTGTCCGAATGTTTAGGCATAATTTTAGTACGTTTAAAAATTTCGGAAAATTATGGGATTAATATGCGAATCAATTGGGATGATTAGTGATCCTTAGAAGTGAATCTTGACATGAGATGACATTATCGAATTTTATGGGGAGGCGTGCAATGCAGTGCGACCGGGCGTAAAGTACGTGTGAGTGGACTTTCGTTTTTCTTAAATCCTATGCATGCATTTTTATATGATTCTCCATGATTTATTATATCAATTAATTGATGGTTATTTAAACATGAATTTCTAAGGATTTATGATGATTTTACGATAGTTGCAACCTTACACGTTTTGCGAGGAAATTGAGTTTAATATACTTCGGATCATTTCTGGGTTTGTGGAAGTGGTTTTATACTTGTTGTGTCGTATTTTATTTGATGAAGATTGGTGAATTGGAATTTTGGTATGATTTTATGGATTATTTAAAGGGTTCGCTTTACGAGGTTTTTTGGACGTATTTGTGATTTCAGCTTAAGCCCAAGTTTCGAGTCTGGTCTAATTTTTGAACTTGGTTCTGAGTATGGAATGAATGTGCGCTATAATTGTGTGACTACTGAGTATATATGTGATGGTGCGTGTTGGTTAGTAGTCTCAGACGTCGAGCCAAGGATATTGTGGGTATTTTAGGTTACCTGTCAGACGGGAGGAGGACCCAGGTGTGTTGAATGTAGTGTTTTCGGATAGCTCGAACTTCACGGGTTACCTTCGAACTCATCCCTAAGACAATTCCAACATCCATTCTTCCTGTTTCTTGGTCCTGGTAACTCATACAAACTTAGAGAACATGAACAAAGCCCGAAAATTATGGTTTCATTGTCTAAAACCGAAAACACCATTTTCAAGCTCACGGGTTCATACCTTTTTTCAGGGTTCCTGGATTTTCCAGCCATCCTCCATGGCTTCACGTCCCACCATCGTCTCTCTCGAAACCCTAAACCCATTAATAAATAACTAAAAATCATCTTTTTTGAAATATGTGCCACCGTAAAATCCTGTTAAACCGTTCTAGACCCGTAAAATAACTGTACGATATCCAAAATTGATGTGTCATCTGTCTACGTAATTGAAATCCCTCGATCTACGCAATGGTCATCAGTATATGTGCAAATAACCTCCCAGGTCAAAATTTAATATTTCCCCCACTCATGGGCAAAATCGTCATTTTACTTCAAAACATCCCAAAAATCCTCAGCTAATCCTTGATTGATTCTCATTAACCAAGAAATTTCGGGCCGGGTCGTTACAAGTATGGTGGTCGAGAAGTCTTTAGGAATGAACTTGGGATGCAAGCGGGGTTCGAATGAAAGCTTAGTGTTCTTAGTAAAAATCGAGAAGGGTTGAGAGGTGAACTGAATCTTACTCCTGAATTGAAGATATAGGTTTCGCCAAGAAAGCGAGCTTTTGAGTAATAAAAAAACTTTGAGGGTTTGCAATTGTTGAAATTAATTTAGTTTGATCAATTTGTTTGTTTGATTGAATTATTTGTTGTTTTTTGAGAAGAATCTTCTTCTTCTTTTATAGGCGGCATAGGAGTGTGGATGGTTGGCACGTATATCCACGCGTGCATCTCCTTCACGATAATTTAGTCGCACATCCATTGCCTCTTCAAACGGTTTCGAAGTCTTGTCAGTGTGCGCTTTCCCATAATTCAACTATTGGATACGAACAACTTGAGCTTAAAGTCAGATTGAGTTTTTAATTTCTTACAAACTTTCTATAGATTTATAGTAGTTTATTTCCGGTGTAAATGATATTATTTAATAATTTTTATGCAGTAGAAAATAAAAAGGAAGGGTAACATGATACGAGAAGGCGGTGAAATCAAGTCCACCACCATTCCCATTCGTAGCTGCAGCACCACAAGGTTTATACCTATGGGGAAGTAGACATGTGCAAAAGGGGATTGAGCATTTTGCATGCGTCCCTTTCAGGGGCGGCCGTGATCTAGAAAGACAAGAACAGCCACAAGTTACTTAATTATAATATGCTTGGATGTGACAAAATCCCATACACCAATCGATCCAAGAACCAGTCAACCAGTCAATAAGCACACGTCATCGGAGAAAGGCCTTTTCACATTTGATGGTAGGAAAAACACGGATATAATATAATATAATATAATATATATATGTTTTTAAATTTTATATTAATTTTAATTATTATTTTTATAATTTTATAATTATTAGTTGATACTTCTAAATTATGTCATTAGGTTAAATTTTCAAATGTTTCTCTTAAAAAACAACATACTTAATACGGCAAGTTCACTTTTATTTTAATCGGAATTATTGAGAAATTGAGGAGAGGATTATGAGTGGATATTAACTTACGCATAGAAACCCAACAAATATTCCTTTGTTTATTTCCTAATATAAGGAAACTTGCCTTTTTGAGCTTCGCTATCTCTAGAACTGGGTAGCAATGTAGCATGCACATAATGCAGTGATTTATCATATTGACAGATGAATGCCTCTTTTTAACCATGAAACTGACTTCCGATCTAAAATATCGACGTGATTCTTATATTAATGCGCCATATTTTTGTTTTATATACTATTGATGTTACTCTTCTTCAATTATCATAGCAAGGTTCGTCTTTATTAGTAGGAGCTAGAGAATAATATTTTAAGATTTTTTAAGCATATATCCGATTACTTTTAATATTATGAATTTTATATAAACGTAAAGAAATTGTTAAATTGACAGATTCGGCCGCCGCCCCCTCTATTAATTCTGCATTATTGACAGGTGAAGATGATCATCTATATAGTACATATCGGCTAGCTACTAGAGTAGGCAGCGTTAGCATATTTTGAATGAAATTAAATTGTTAATTAAACACCCAAGTGATTGATTAATGATTGTAGACATATATAGAGTTAAATCGCATGCTTAGCTAATTCAGTACGTAGGATTGACAAGGATTGTTGGTAAGCTTCTTATCTTTCCTTTTGATGCGCATGAACAGAATAGATAACAACTCTCGCCTTAATTATATTATATCTAATCAAGCACTCAAAAAACAGGTACACTTTTTTAGAAGACAGAAATTCATTGACCGAAGAAAATAAAATTTAGTGCATAATATGTTCCCGTTAAAATACCTAAAGAAGAAGAAAATAAAGCTTAATGCATAATATGATCTTGTTAAAATCTCGGTAGAGATTACAATCTACTTAAAGAATTTAAGAGTACCACACACGTAGGATTGCATCTAAAAAAGCATTGCACAAGATATGTATGTATATATATATATATACATTCTATTTTTCCAAAGTGTGTGACATTGTCCTAACAAGAGGACACCAAGAATAAATCAATGTATCGAAGAATATATATATATATATATATAAGAGATATACGTAATTGTATATATGATTGATTAACGTATTTATTATAAACTGATGAAATATACTTTTTATTTTATAATTAAAAAAAGTCATTAATAATATTCGAATTGTCCCTCTCTAATTATAAAAAAACTCACATGCTAAACAGGATTTACTTAAAATAGATTAGCTAGGGTTCAGGCAGTTGTTTAGTGACAGGACCCAACCCAATCCCCCCGGGATTACCGTGGAATGTGCCCTGCTTCCGTCCAACAAGGGGTGTCGGACAAGGGATAACCAAGAGTCACTGCCCAAACGGGGCATCCAGAGTGCGCAAGGATCGATGGAGGAGGTGTGCAATGTCCCAGTCTCTGCTGCAATCGCATCCGTGATCAACCTGAAGGGCATTAAAACCAAAAGCTGTGAGTGGACAAAACCCAGTAAGTTCATCAAATACATTTATAAGACATTTATGCCCTCCAATAAAAACGTATGCATGCCACGAAAACCAATAACCAAAACGTTTGCTCAACCGAGCCATTAGGGCCTTAGCCCAAAAACCGTTAACCAAAAACCAAGTGTGGGAACTCAGCCCAAAACTGTGAAATACCATAACTATACATAAACAACCATGTGGGTCACCACCCAAAACCATAAATGAACATCAATCCATTAAAATCATATAATCATAAATCCACCCGGAAAGCCATTTCATTAATTCGTATTTTACCATTACCATCACCAGCATCCCTGATGCGAGACGTCCCTGACGTCATGTCTCACGGTTTCATAAGTTACGCGTGCTGCCCGGGGTCTCTCCGGGTCCATATATCTGACATCCCTGATGTCTGACGTCCCAGACGTCAATCATAGCAATCCTGCTCCTGAGTCATCATACGGTCCGGCTGCTCCGTATGGTGACCCTTCGCAGGCAATGCACCGTGACTTCCCCAGTGTCCTAGACATCTGGAGGAGACCATCATATATCCTTGTATCCAGATGGTATATGGAAAACAGTTTTATTAAATCCTTTTATCACATCATTACAATGGGCCCTGCCTGAAATTTCCATAAAACCACGTAAATCCATTTAGGGTCCCTGACCCGAAATCACCATTTTAATCCAACTGGGCCTCATGCCCAACTTTATGAACCACTGGGCCCACGGCCTGATTTATAAACCAACTGAGCCCGCAGCCCGACTTATAAACCAACTGGGCCCGCAGCCCGATTACGTACTCAAATGGACTCCAAGTCCGAGATTTCCAAAACAAGTGGGCCTCAAGCCCGAATTCATCTTTCCAATATAAAAACCGTTTTATCATATTATTTATTTAACCACAGGCACGCAAAACCACAAATAAACCGTTAATCCCGATATACGTGAAATACGGAAAACACCTCGAAATACGTGTAACATACCCGAAATCAATGCTCACAAATACCATCATAGAAATCATGTATATAAACCATATATCACATTTAAGCATGCATAGGATTTATAAAACCAAAGTCCACTCACAGACCGTTTTAACGGTATGCCTCGATACGCGTGCCACCGGCCCTCCCGGGCCACACCACTATCACCGGGACTCCCAATCCTATCCAAGTCACATTAGAGGGTTACTAACCTCATCATTAACATCCTATCAAAGTCCCGTAATTTTCCCGAATTTTTTCTTATTTTTAAACTTAATTTAAAACCTTCGGACATCCCGAACAATATCGAGACGGTGTCCGATCGACACGAAACCAATCCCAAAATGTCTGTTACATCGAATGGATTAAAAGTCATGTTGACCTCACCTCGAGATTCGTGCCCACGCGCCGTCACGCGCCACCGTGAGTGGCTGCGCGTGAAATCCACGCGCCTGCTACAGTTCATCGTCCTAACCCGTATGTCTGGTAAACGGGTCCAAACTGCCCGCGACACGACCCGGTTCGTATTCTGTCAATTCGATCCTAATTCCTTCAATTGATCATTTAGTTAGTTTCGTTTTAAGTCTAATTTAAGTTCTGTAACGTTGATTACACAAAACATTACCTACAATTCCACGATTCAACGATGATCCACGAAGAACACCCGGTTACTGTGCAATCATGGAATTCCTTCAATTCCAATTGATTTCCTTAAATTGATTCAACCAGAAGCTTCCATGGACTCCGTTAAGCATTTCCCCCAACTCAATTGCTTCAATCCTGCGCTCAATCGTCATGACTCAAGCTCGAACACCGTTACTGTTCAACCATGGAGTTTCATCGATCTCGATCGGTTTCCTTCAATTGATGACCCCAGAAGCATCGTGGGATCATGAGAAGTAGTTTCCCCACCTCAATTTCATCCAACGAAGCCTCCAATTCCACGACTCGAGCTCGAAATTTCAGAGGCCTCCTTCCTTCTGTTCTTCCTCAATTCGACCCCAATTACCTTCGTTCTTGTTGCAGATCGATTCGTGTTGATCCCAGAAAGCTGAATGTGAGCTCAATTTCGATCCTCACGGCCTAACACTCAGTATTCGAATTTCCCTCCTAAACTCAAAAATCCGAAATTCGAGTCTCCCTTCTCTGTCGATCTCTCGTGTTTACCCAACTCAGTTCAACCTCACAAAACTCTCAGTTTCTCACTCACGAGCTCAGCAATGGCAGAGGAATTTAGGTTGGGTAGAAGCTGGGTTTGGTTGTACACGGTTAAGAAAACATAAATGGGATTAATGGAAAATAAAATGATTAATTAATTAATTAATAAATATTAAAACATCATAATGATGTTTCCCCCCAAAACATGGATCAGGTTTCAAGGGATGAGTGACACTTGTCACTCATCCAGGTGTGCAGAGTCAACTGCCACTATTCAATATTATATTATTATTTTAATCCCAGTTCGTGCGGTAAACCGAGCCCGATTCCTTGACCATAACTTCGTCGTCGAATCTCCGATTTCGGTATGCCGCCTGTCGTTGGATTCGTATCGACGATACCTACGTAACGGTCCTTGGCCCTCGTCCATCGGACCTCCCGGTCAAAAAGTCAACATTTGGCCCCTAACATGCCAAATTACCAAAATACCCATCAACTTCCGAACATCATAACTTTCTCTACGAATATCGGAATCGAACGTGCCACCTGTCTATGAACTCGTGACGTCCCGAACTACGTCACGATCATCGGTCAAAGTCCGTTTGACCGCCCAATCAAAAAGTCAACATTTTGCCCACGACTAGGGGCAAAACGGTCATTTTGCACATTTGTCCGATTCCGCCCTACTAACCACCGTTCAACCTCACTAATCAAGATTAGTGACTAATCTAATCCCGGAATTCGGGACGGGTCGTTACATTTAGTATACGGGTTCCTCCATTTTCCTCCATTATGTGTCGGCTGAAAACCATATCCAATTATCTAGCTCAATAAAAATGATAAAATTTCACGTCTCTATACATATAATGATAATAATAATTTTTTAAATTTTACTTAAAAGAATTTCGTTAGTATTGTTCGATATTATTTTTATGAATATATAGTCACGACTTATAGTATTACTGGGACTGGGGTCCAGATCGAAGAACCATTTGCATCCCAATCATATAATCAAAAAATGGGTGCACCAATTGGTCCCCTAAAAGCCATAATTTTAATTTTTTTTTTTTAATTACAAATATCAAAATCATCTTGACCAAAACTTTTGAATAGGTGATGGTGTTAGTGAGTCATAAAGTCTTTTTCAAGCAACCACTTTGGTGTCCTTCCTGGACCTCCAACTAGCCCACCTCACCGGCACCGATCTTTCAATATCACAAATTCCCTATCAATATCTGAAGGTGATCTTACGGAGAGTCATAGTCACGTTGATCTGAGTCCACCCATGGAAGACTCATACTATATAGGACACGCGATCGGGTACGTAACTCATTAAGAATAATACATATAATTCAAAAGTTATGATTGTTTTTAATTCTTGAAATATAAATACTGATACAATATATACACAAATTTAGATTTATGTGGCTGAATTTCATTAGATGCTCATCTCGTGGTGGCGTGATCTGCATGGAGAAAATAAGAGCAAAGGAACACCGGTGTAGTATCGGCCTAACAGTCTCTGATGCTTAAGTCAGATTACGTGTGGATAATATTGTAGTAATTTAAACAGCGTAAGAGTAAAATTGTCATTACCTTTTAAAAGAGAGACACCCTCATATTTATAGTAGCATTGAATGTTGTTGGTGGAATAGTTCGATTTAAAATTAATGTCGTTGCTCTAGCAGCCGGCGTACATCCTTGTGTGGTCTTGATCCATGTTTTTTACTGGGTTGGCATAATAGGAGGTGCACTAAATATGCTCGACCTAACAGGCGTCCGTGTAGCTGAGGTTTGTTTGGGGTCACATGTCTGGCAAAGGACTAGTTTGGTGGAGCAGGATACATGCCGATCAGATGTGCTCAGTCGGGTCGTCCTTGGTGTTGTGTTATGCTTGGCCTTGTATGTTCAATCTAGTTAAAAGTTTGGACTTGTTTTTTATGAGATTGCTTAACCTTAATTAGAGTGACTAAATTAGGTACGAACAATAAAGATATATATTATTATGAAAAGTATTCTATAAATGCATCCATCTAATAAATTCACCATTCAAAGCTTGAATGTTGGAGGGATGCATCCATATATGAAATCATCATTCACCATTCACCATTCAAAGCGTGAATTTTTGAGGGATATATCCATGTATGAAATCATCCTCCATAGTATTGGTATAAGTTAGAGATTCTGCATTTTTTTTTTAACTTTCAGTTTTCACCTATTTACAATGTTTTGCCGACGTCATGCCTAACGTAAGCTTTGAAGATTAGATGTGCAACTTGTATATCATTCAGACTAGTGACGGCTTGCTTTGTAGTTTTGCGTTTTCAACTGTCAATAATATTTTCTTTGTTCGCGTGAGAGCCACCCATTCTTCAATGTTTGGCTGCATGCATTTTTTTTCGGATACAAGAATATAGTGCAGGAGAACAACTCGTCAACTTTTGAAAATGTGGGATGATGGTATGTAAATATATAATTGTGGTGCAAGGTATGACACTGGGTGAGAATCAATGTTTGTTACATTCTCACTTGCAGGTACGACACTGGGTGAGAATCAAGTGAGAACTGTGACACAATTTCTTTACAAGAACGGTCAAAAATTGTGGTGCAGAAATCATAAAAGTAGAAAACCAATTTTATTGCAGGTATGGCAATGGGGAAAAGATGAAGTGAAAAAGGAGATTTGTTATCGAAAAGATATTACCAAGATTAAATAAGTTCATTGACAATACCTTGAATTTATTTTTCTTTCGTGTTGTCTATTAACATGGTTCATTAGTGGTGAAGGATAATAATGTAGGGTGAAAGGGGATGAAGACTAGCTAAAATAAAGGAAGAAGAAGATGACCGGATGAAGGGACTCGATCAATGGAGGCTGATTATCGACCAGTTTTTTTCTTTCTTACCAATTTTATTCTATTAGGGTTTATTTTATATAAAAAAAAATAGGGTTTATTTTATATATAAAAAAATAACTTAATTCTTTACATAATTTTTTAATTAAATTATAATCCATATATCATTATCCATGTCATTCTATAATAAAAGATCTTACACGTCACTTTAATTCTAACCATTGGATGATGATATAATTAAATGTCCTTAAAAATAGGTGTAAAATTAAGTGATTCTTGATCTGACCCTATATATATATATATATATATATATACAAAAAATCTTCGTCTTTTACGTAATTCAACTTCCACTATGCAATAGAAAAGAACACTATATAATTGTGATAAAATGATACAACGATAATTTGAGCTAACATATTTTCTTTTCTTTTTAGCATAATGTCTTTTGTTCATTCAACCTTTAAGTTTGGCTACGCTGGTTAGCTAGGTTAATTTTTTCTAACCCCAATGAGGAGAAGAAGAGAGGACGAAAATGGGAGGTATAGTATATATATATATATATATATTGGACATTGCTAAGAGAGAAATTGGAGAAAAAAAATGAAAGAAAGGTCAATAACGTAGATTTCCCAAATAAAAATGATTGTGGCAATTTGGTTTGGATTTGGTTCTGGCAATTTAATTTTGGCAATTTGGTATGGATCTGGATTTGGTTTTTGGATTTTGGATTTGGGCAAACTAATTTGAACTGGATTTGAATTATTCCCAATTTGCTCTTTCAAATTAGACGGAATTTTTAACAGAGGTACTCTTTTGAAATCGATATATAGCTTGGGTATGAAAATATAACTTTTTATAGTTTTGGTACTTTTTGAAATCGACCCTATAGTTTAGGTACTTTTATGTAGTTTTTCCTAAAAATTTAAATGAAGTTGGTTTATTTTCTAAAATTTTAATAAATTAACCTCATCGCCGGCGCATGGCGCTTGCAAGAGGTATTTTGTTGTGCTGCGTGTGATTTCACAACTAAATAATAAATTGGTACATGAATGCTTAAGACATTTTTGTTTTTAACCACTTTAAACGCACTTAAATTTATTATGTAGGTGTGTCAATTAGTATTTTTTAAGGTGTAAGATATTATTACAATTTTTTTTTTAATTAAAACAAAAAAAAAATGAAACTGTAAATGGATGTTGGTAGTTCCATGTTAGTAGAGTTTGATTTGCTTTAGTAACTTGGGGGAAAAAAAAGTGAATATGGGCATATGGAATAAAATACAACCAAAAAATGCTCTTATGATTGGGAACGGCTATAATTCCATTGAAATAAAAAAAACGATTTAATTTAAACCACTATTGGTAATTTGGTTTAGATTTAATTGAATAAAAGTCAAATGATTTAAAAATTCAAATGCTTCCATTAGTAACGATCTAGTTTTGAATTTTCATTTTGAAAAACATTGAATTTGAAAACGAACTATTAAGGTTTTTTTTATTATTATTATTATTATTATTTGTTAGTTAATATTTTTCATTCTATAATATGCTAATGTAAGTGATCATCACCTACCATCCCTCACTTAATCCTTACATATTTTGTAATATTTTTTAATTTAAATCATATTTAAACATAACCCGTCATATTTTGAAGTTTAAAGTGTTTAAAAAACATTTTGTTGATATATATGATGGAAGCATATTCATGCGAATAAATGGAATCTAAATGTAATTCAATGAAATATTGATGAGAATGGAATTTTGGAAGAAAATAAAATACTTTGGAGGAGTTTTTTTAGTAAACAAATTATATAAAAATATATATATACCTTCATTGTCCAAATCATGCCAAATCAAAGCGTTGATAACAGTTTGGATTTGAGTTGTCACAATTCTATTTTTTGAAAATTTAAACCATGTCAAACTGTTACGATTTTAACTGTTTGAATTTATAATTGCATGATAGCCGCATCAACCCAAACCATGCCCAATCTAACTTATAATCATGGATGAAAATATCGTACGCAACCCCCGATATATCCCTTTTTGGACTAGCGAGTTATAAGAGGGGGGAAGGAGATTTTTCCAGGAAAATAGATGATATCAGCCGAAATCGGAGAATTTTCTTCGATTCGGTCGATAATGGCCAAAGCCCAAAATCAAAACTCAAAACCAAAAGTCATGGATGAACATCAATTGAAAAACAGAGTCTCAAACTATTGACAGAAATCGACAACATAATTTAACGAGTGAAAACTCACCCTTCAAGGATGAACAGAAATTGTATAATTTCAGAGGAAGAAAATAAAATTTAACAATGAATTTCACTTTACAAGTTATAAATTTGGACATTGGACAAAATTGGGAAAAAAAAAACAACTCTCACTATCTCACCTTTGTAGACCTAGGTCCTTTTCTGAGAGCGTGGTGCTCCAGTCTCTATCTGCCTCCCTCTTCAGCCCTCACGACGCCTGCCACCTTTGAAGCACAGGTACAACCACACCTCAGCTCACAGGCGACATGCGAACTTCAATCAACGTTCTCAACTCACGAGCACAAACCCCAGTCACGCCTCAGCTCACATCTCTCTTGGCCTCATGATCAATTTATCTTGACCTCACGTGACAGGACCCGCCCCGATCCCCCTGGGACCCCCGGGGGACGTGCCCTGCTCCCGTCTGACACCCGACCTCAAAATACCAAAATTACCCTTAGGAATTCAAATGCATAAGGAAAATCCAAATTTAAGTCATACATAGCACGCCACACAAAATATCCGAATACAAATAGTGTCAGACAAGGGATAGTTCCCGAATACAGTTTATTAAGCACGACTCTAGACATTCTACGTGCCAACCTACCCAGCAGTAGGGTTCAGGTGCGCAACGTAAACCTATGCCTCTTCCTCGGGATCCTCCTCTTCCTCCTCAACGGCACCACCTGGAGGGGTAGTAAAACAACAAAGATGAGTGGGCCAAAACTCAAGGTTTACAAAATAGTTTACCATCTCGAAAACATATAGATTTTCCCCTCCGTTTTCCGAAAAGCATGCATCAGTAACAAAAGCCACAAAATCATATAATCATAAGCAGAATAATATCAACATAATATAATCTCCGTCACTGCACTATACATCCCAACCCTGACATCCCAGATTCCCGACGTCCCAGACGCCCAATAAGGTCACAGTCCCAAGGCTACGCGTGCCACCCGGGGTCTCAATCCCGAGTCCAAATCCCGAACCCAGTCCGAGTATGGCATTCTAGATGCCTGACGTCCCAGACGTCCAATAGTAGCAATCCTGCTCCTGAGTCACTTTACGGTCTGGTCCCTCCGTAGAATGACTCCTCACAGGCAATGCGCCGTGACCACTCCGGGTACCTACATCCGGAGGAGACAGTATCCTAGGGTAGATCTATACAGTGCAGTACCAAAGATAAATATCGAAATCCATTATACATATACATGACTCAAAACCGTGCATAAACAACCAGACGAGTCTCATGCCCAAACAACGTAATACGTGCCACAAATCATACTCAGGATAAATAGATACTTTTACTTGAATCACATATAGATATAATAGAAAGTAAAACAGTTATGCATGCCGAGGTTTAGTGAAATCAAAGGCCCACTCACAGTACAATCCTGCTGCAATCCCGAGCGTAAAGCCCCGTCCAAGTGTTAAAGTACGATTCCTGTCATGTCCAAAGCATACGTAAAGGTCACTTTTAAGTCCCTACTAAACAACTAAGAAACCCTAGACTGAAACCGGCCCGGGAAAGCCGTCCGAACACGCTTCCCAAGGCTTCAAACCCTAATTTGACCAACCTAACGATCTCCGATCGACACGAAACCACCGCCATTGGATTCGTATCATCAAAACCTTGAAAATGGTCCTGGTCCCACACAAAACACTGTTCACATGCGCCCCCACGCACTGGTCAACTCTCTGGTCAACTGTGCTACAGTAATGCTGACGTCAGCATGACGTCATCACTGACAGTGTCAGAGGACACGTGTCAGCAGTCCATTGGTCCCTGGTCTGACTGTTTTCTGACATGATGACGTCATCATGACGTCACTGCTGACGTCAGCATGATGACGTCATCAGCTACAGTAACCGGGTCTGAAAACTGGGTCACCGTAGACCCACGGTTCAACCCGATCAGTTCTCATCAACCCGACCACCGTTTCTGGTGGGATTTGTTCCTATGAACTCGTCACAACATGCTCTATGGTTCTGTAAAATCAAAACGAGACTTTAGGTTGAAGAAACCACCTGAAAATCGACAGGAAGATCGGCTGCCGGCTCTGGTCGTCTTCTGCGGCGAGTCGTCAAGCTTCCAGCCACGAGTCTTGGTCCAAAATGGTCGTCTAGGTCCCCTAAGTATGTCTCAAAAGCAACCAAACAATTTTAACGTCAAAAACGAACGGTTCGAGACAGGGAAGGAAATCGGGGTCTCACGGGTTTCAGAGCTTACAGCCGCCGTGTGGCCGCCGTGGCCCATCCAGTCAGGGTCTGAGTCGTCCTAAGGTTGTAGTTAACCTAACCCTAGGTTAGTTCGAGTCCAGGGGTGAAGTTTTGGACGGTTTGGGCAGTTTTGGGCTGTTCGGGTTCCTTCTCGGGTCTGGGGGGTTTCTGGGTTGCGCCGCCGTCCGTGGTGGTGGTGGCCGGTGTTTGGGGGTGGCTGTTGGCTGCCTGATGCTGCCTGGTGTGTGAGGATGGATGGTGAGGTGCTGGTGTGTTTGTTCGAAGGGTGAGAAGGTACACGGTTTTGAGAGAATGAAAATGTGAGAGTGAATCTCTGATGGTTTAAAACAGAATGAGTCGATGGAATCAAGGGCTGAGATTGAGTCTGAGTATAGGATGAAGGGTGAGGATTTGAGGAGCGAAATTAATTAATTAAGTAAATGACCAACATAGATCCGTGTTTAAGGGAATGTAGGGGATGAGTGACACGTGTCACTCATCCAAGGGTCTAGATTGAATTGATTAAAGTGATCAGATTCTATTATTTTAATATTATTTTAATCCGGTTCGCGGTTAGTTCGGTTAATCCCGTTTACGTCTATGACCATAACTTTTTCGTCGTACGTCCGATTTTGACGTGCCGCCTGTCTACGGATTCGTATTGACGCGACCTACGTAACGGTCCTTGGCCCTCGTCCGTTGGACTTCCTGGGTCAAAAGTCAACATTTGGCCCCTCTTTGATCAAATTACCAAAATACCCCTCGACTTCCGAACGTCACAACTTCTTCCTCGAACGTCAGAATCGAACGTGCCACCTACCTATGAACTCGTGACGTCCTAAACTACGTCACGGTCGTGGGTCAAAGTCCTAAATATTTCCTGAGGCAAAAGTCAACTTCCCCCCCTAGGGGCAAAATGGTCATTTTACAATAAAATAATAATTACGAAAGTTCGGGTCATTATAATCTACCCACCTTACAAAAATTTCGTCCTCGAAATTTACTCAAATAAAAAGGGGTACTGTTCTCTCATCAAGTCTTCGGGTTCCCACGTTGCTTCCTCGACGTCATGGTTCCTCCACAACACTTTCACCAACCGAATCGTCTTGTTTCTCAAAACCTTGTTCTTCTGATCCAGAATCTGCACTAGCTTCTCCTCAAAGCTCAGATCAGTCATCAGTTCTACTGGTTGTTCCGGCAAGGCATGTGAATCGTCCCGTAGGTACTTCCGTAACATGGACACATGGAAAACGTCGTGTACTCTGGCAAGTTCTGGAGGTAATGCCAACCGGTATGCCACTAGTCCAATCTTCTCTGTGATCTCGAACGGTCCAAAATAACGTGGACTCAACTTCCCACGTCGGCCAAAACGGACAATCCCTTTCCATGGAGATAACTTAAGGAACACAAAATCTCCAACCTCAAATTCCAAGTCTCGAATTCGTCGATCAGCATAGCTCTTTTGGCGATCTTGCGCTGCCTTCAATCTTTCCTTGATGATTCGAACTGTTTCCTGGGTCATGTCCATCAAATCCGGCCCTATTGTTGCTCGCTCTCCTACCTCCATCCAACAGATAGGTGTCCTGCACTGCCGACCATACAGTGCCTCGTAGGCCGCCATCCCGATACTTGCCTGATAACTGTTGTTGTATGAGAACTCCATCAAAGGCAAATGAGTATCCCACGAGTCCTGAAACTGCAGTACACAAGACCTCATCATGACCTCCAGAGTCTGAATAGTCCTCTCTGACTGTCCATCGGTCTGTGGATGGAACGCTGTACTGAAATGTAAGTTTGTACCCAAGGCGTTCTGCAAACTCCGCCAGAACCTAGAAGTGAAACGTGGATCTCGATCAGACACTATCGACTCCGGCATACCATGAAGTCGAATGATCTCTTTCACAAACAGCTGAGCCAGTCGGTTTGGCTTAAATATCTCCTGTACCGGCAAGAAATGAGCTGACTTGGTCAATCGGTCGACAATCACCCAAACTCCATCGAATCCTCTCTGAGTCCTTGGCAACTTAAAAACAAAATCCATGGAAATGTGATCCCACTTGCACTCGGGAATCGGAAGTGGTTGCATATCTCCATACGGTCTCTGTCGCTCAGCCTTGACCTGTTGACAGGTCAAACATCTGCTCACAAACTCTGCAATATCCTTTTTCATTCCTGCCCACCAATAGTGGTTCCGGAGGGTACGGTACATCTTTGTACCTCCCGGATGCATGGCATAAGCTGAACTGTGGGCTTCCTCAAGAATTTCTGCCCGTAACTCTGCCACTGCAGGAACACACAAACGGTCCAGTTTCACTAGAGCTCCATCTCTTCGGATAGTAAAGACCTGCCTCTCATCCGCTTCGACCTCGATCCTGTAGATACAAAGTGTCGGATCCTCTAATTGTGCCTTGATAATCCGATCGACTAGCACAGGTCGTACATGAAAACTGGCTAACAAAGCTCCCTGCTCATCCATCCCCAGCATTACTCCAGCTCTTCGGAGTTCCACTAGCAAAGGAAGGTACACCAGCTTCACCCCGTACAGATAATGTCTCCAGATTTTTAAAGCGTGAACCACTGCCGCCAACTCCAGATCGTGCGTAGGGTAGTTCAGTTCATGTGTCTTTAGTTGTCTTGATGCATAAGCGATAACTCTTCCATTCTGCATCAACACGCAACCCAAACCTTGTAATGATGCGTCACTGTAGACTTCGAACTCTCCACTGTTATCCGGTAAGGCAAGAACAGGTGTGGTAGTTAACCGAAGTTTTAATTCCTGATAACTCTGCTCACACCGTTCATCCCAAACAAACTTTACTCCTTTTCTGGTCAAACGAGTCAATGGTGCAGCGATACTAGAGAAGCCCTCAACAAATCTCCGGTAGTATCCTGCCAAACCAACGAAACTCCGTACCTCTGTCACGGTCGTCGGTCTAGCCCAATTTGTCACAGCTTCGGTCTTCTGGGGATCCACACTAATCCCGTCTGCTGACACCACATGTCCCAGAAAACCAATGCTGGTTAGCCAAAACTGACACTTACTCAGCTTGGCGTATAACTGGTTCTTCCTCAACTTCCCTAACATCGATCGTAAGTGTTTCTCATGAGCCTGAGTACTCCTCGAGTACACTAAAATGTCATCAATGAACACGATCACGAACTTATCCAAATAAGATCGGAAGACCCTATTCATTAGATCCATGAATGCTGCTGGAGCATTCGTTAAGCCAAAAGGCATCACAAAGAACTCATAATGCCCGTATCTGGTCCGAAACGCTGTCTTCGGGACATCCTCCTCAGCAATCTTCAATTGGTGATAACCAGATCGTAAATCAATCTTCGAGAAGTACTGTGCTCCCCGCAGTTGATCGAATAGATCGTCGATCCTAGGTAAGGGGTACTGGTTCCTTACCGTGACCTTGTTGAGCTGTCGATAGTCTACACACAAACGGAGGCTCCCCTCCTTCTTCTTCACAAATAACACCGGCGCTCCCCACGGTGATGTACTCGGTCGGATGAATCCCAAATCCACCAACTCCTGCAATTGGGTTTTCAGCTCCCGCAACTCCGCTGGTGCCATCCGATATGGTGCCTGTGATATAGGTCGTGTGCCGGGAAGTAGTTCAATCGTGAACTCGATCTCCCGATGTGGTGGTAAGCCAGGCAAATCTTCCGGGAACACATCCAGAAATTCTCGCACCACAGGTATATCATCGGCACTCGGAGTATCACTCTGCGTCGTCACAACATGCGCCAGATAACCCTGGCATCCCTTCTGTAGAAGTTTGGTAGCGGCAAGTGAAGAAATTATTTCAGGTAGCGAACCGTCACGCTCTCCCTGAAAAGTAACCTCCGGCAAACCCGGACTCCGCAAAATCACTCGCCTACTACAACAGTCGATGAGCGAACTGTGCTCCGTCAACCAATCCATTCCCAAGATAACATCAAAGTCATGGATATCCATAAGGATTAGATCAGCTAGCAGGTCTACATCCTCCACCCTTACTGGACATCTCCGGATCACCTGATTCACTATGTACACAACGCCCATCGGTGTACCAACACCCATCTCAGTATCCAAGGCTGACACCTCGCGATCTAACATACCCACACAACTTTTCGAAATAAAAGAATGGGTAGCCCCAGCATCCATTAACACCCGTACAACAAGATTTGAGATATGATGTCAGGACCCACCCCGGTTTCACCCCGAAAACCGAGGTAAATCCCGCTCCCGTCTGACAGCCTAACATAAATACAGTCAGACGCAGGAGAAATTATACTACATATCCCGAAGTTAAAAGTTTACAGAGCATAGTACCCAATACAAAAGAAAGAAAACTATTAAACTGAATACACGCACACGGAAATTAAAACAAAATACTCCGGGATCCCTCTCGTGACTTCTATGCCTCAGACGTTGCCTCGACGCCAGAACCTCGCGCTAGCTCCACAACCTGGAGGGCAGTTAAAAACAGAAGGTGTGAGTGGACCATAATTAAAAGAAAATTTTCCAAAACCATTTATAAGAAAACCGGGTTTAGCCCTCCGTTTTGAAACCACATGCATAACCCAGTTATTAAAACAGTTATAAATCGATCATCATAAAACATCATAAGAAACAGAAACACTATAAAACGGTTATAGAAATCATACCATAAGTGACAGGACCAGCCCCGATCCTCTCTGGGACCACATGGGGACGTGCCCTGCTCCCGTCTGACACCCAAAATAATGTTCCAATTTTAACCTTAAACGTTCAAATGCATAAAAAAAACAAATTAAAGTTTTACATCAAGTTCGAAATAAACAGATGTCAGACAAGGGATGAAATCCAAATCACAAGTTGCGAGCACGACTCTAACATAAACTTGCGGGTAAAATTACCCAACAGGGATTCAGGTACGCAGAAGTAGATCTATGCCTCAGCCTCAGGTTCCTCCTCTACCTCATTAGCACAACCTGGAGGGGTTACCAAAACATCAAGGGTGAGTGGACCGAAACTCAAGTTTATAAAATCGTTTAGTAAGTAAAACATATAATTTACCCCTCCGTTTTCCAAACATGCATGTATCGGAATTTAAAACCATAATTCATATAATATGTATCATAAGGCATATAATAAAACCATAAACATAATTTTAGCCACTGCACTATACACTCCGATCTTGACATCCCCGATGTCTGACGTCCCTGACGTCCAATAAGGTCACAATCTCAAGGCTACGCGTGCCACTCGGGTCTCAATTCCGAGTTCAATCCCCGAACCCCGTTCGGGTACAGCATCCCCGATGCTTAGCGTCATAGACGCTAGACGTTCTAGACGTCCGTGACCACTCCGGGGTACCTCATCCAGAGGAGACAGTATCACATGAATGGATCTATACAGTGCAGTACCAAATACATTTTATTGATATCCACATGCAAAGCATATATATATATACATAGATAAAATCCAAACCAATCTTTAAGTTTCATCAGACGGGTCTCATGCCCAAATACCGTGAAACGTGCCATAACCATAATTTCCATATCATCAAAACCGTTATTTGTTTTTAGCATGTGAATATATATAAGAAAACGAGAAAACATTTATGCACGCAAGGGTTTAAGGAAAACGGCCCACTCACAGTACAATCCTGCTGAAAACCGAACGTATACCCTCGTTCTGATACAATTGTACAATCCCTGTCATGTCCAAAGTATATGTAAAGGTCAATACAAACTCCTAACATTTAACCATGAAACCCTAGACCAAAACCGGCTAGGAAAAGCCGCCCGAACGCGCTTCCCGAGGCAATAAACCTCATTTTGACCAACTTAATGATCTCCGATCGACTCGAAACTACCGCCATTGGATCCGGATCGTCGAAACCTAAAGAATGGTGGTGGTCCCACCAAAAACACTATTCACACGCGCCCCCACGCGCCGGTCAACGCGTCGGTCAACGCAGGAACAGTCCCTGCTGACGTCATGCTGACGTCATCTGACAGCTGCCACGTGTCAACACCCGATTGGTCCACCATACTGATCTGTCAGGCCACGTGTCAGATCTGACATGTGCCACGTGTCAGCATGGCACTGGTCTACGTCACTGACATGTCAATGACACGTGGCAGTCCTTGATTGGGCCACGTCACTGACATGTCAATGCTGAATGTGCACTGACATGTCAGTGCTCACTGTGCACTGACATGTGACACGTGTCGACACAACAGTGGTCCACGTCACTGACAGGTCTGACAGGGTGCCACGTCATCACCCCTGTCCTCAGACGGGTCGACCCGTTGCTCTGCAACTGGGTCGATCAGACCCGCGATCATGACCCGGTCACCAATCCCTCAATTCTCAACCATTTTTGTTCAGGTTTGTTCCTAATTACTCGTCTTAATCCCAGAAACAGTCCTAGCTAATTAAAATCAGTAAACAAGGGCTGAATCGAAGACTTACCTCGATGAACAGACCCGGGTTCCCGTCGCCGTTTAACCACCGTTCAGGTCACTTCAGACCACGAAATCACGTCCTTTAGGTTCCTAAAAGTCCATAGAACCGACTAGGGTTAAAAGAAATCAAAGCTACAAGTTGGAAAACAAGTTTCAAACTCTGAGTTTTTCAAACCGTTTCGGGTTTGGATTTTCCTCCCTTGCCGCCGTCCACCGCCGTTCACCGCCGTGCCCCAGTCCTCACCAGCACCGTCCAGCCACTCACAACGTAGGAACCAGGTGCAACGCAGGTGTGATGGTTGAAATGGGCAGAGTGTGGTGTCGGGTGGAAAATATATATAGAATGGAGGAAATCTGCTCACACAAAATGGATGGTCCAGATTTGATCTCAGAGATGAGATCAAAGGTTGAGATGAAATCTGGGGGTTTCAGATCAATGGCTGAAATCAAAAGTGGATTTTTATGCTATTTAATCCCATAGTGGATCTGATCCAATCTAGCCAATGGGTGAGTGACACTTGTCACTCATCCAGGTGTCCTCAATCAGAATATCAGAATAAAATAGTCGACAAGAAAACCGAGACGTGAACCTCCCGATTTCACGTTTCTGACCATAACTTCCTCGTACGAAGTCCGATTTCGGCGTGCCGCCTGTCTACGGACTCAAGACATCGAGACCTACCTAACGGTCCTTGAGTCATGTGAAAATTAGTTGCCAAACGAAAAGTCAACATTTTCGCCCTTAAAGTCCAAATTACGGTAATGCCCCTGAACTTCCGATAGTCATAACTTTTTCCCTGATCGTCCGAATTGGACGTGCCACCTGTCTATGAACTCGTGACGTCCCGAACTACGTCACGGTCACTGGTCAAAGTCCAGTTGACCCACCAATCAAAAAGTCAATAATTTGGCCATACCATTCACAAGGGTAAAAACGTCAATTCATATATTAAATTACAATATTAAAATTGTAACAACCTCAGGTTTTGAGAGAGTGTCCGGTGATGGTAGGCCAGGTGGAGTTACTGGAAGATTTGTTACTCTTGGATTTACGGGACTTTGATGTGATCTTGGGTATGGACTGGTTGACGAGACATCATGCTTCTATCGAATGTTTCGATAGGAGAGTGACTTTTCGGAGTCCCGGATTATCAGAGACTACATTTCAGGGGGATCAGCGTGCACTTCCTACGGGAGTTATTTCGGCACTCGAGGCTAGTAAACTGTTACGGAAGGGGTGTCAGGGTTACTTAGCTCATGTGGTGGATACGCGTGCTACGCCAGAGAGGGCGGAGGATATACCAGTGGTACGGGAGTTTCCCGATGTTTTTCCCGAGGAGTTGCCAGGACTACCCCCACACCGAGATCTTGAGTTTACGATTGAGCTTCTACCAGGTACACAGCCTATTTCTCAGACTCCTTACCGTATGGCACCTGCCGAATTGAGGGAACTTAAGGCCCAGTTGCAAGAGTTGGTCGATATAGGATTCATTCGACCGAGTATGTCACCTTGGGGAGCACCTGTTTTGAACGTTGAGGCAGATATCGAGGCATAGGGCTTCCGACGTTCTTCCGTTGCGGACTTAGACTTGTAGGACTTTTGGTGCCCATTTTGTAGAACTATGCTCTGACTTACTGTTGTATATATTTACTCCTTCGTCTGATGGTTATGCTTATAGTTGTATTAAGTTTATTTTTGGCATTGTAAGTGTGATTGTCAGACGGGAGCAGGGTTCATCCCGAGTATCGAGGTGATATTTGGGACGGGTCCTGACAAAAATCCTCGAATTTCCGGGGTGTTACAACAAGCATCATAAAATCGTAACGTAAAACATAAAGTTCAACCAATCATTTTCCGATCAAACCTGCTGGACCTATCCGAGTCTTTAAACTCCCGAGTCTTTAAACTCAACAGGCCTACGGGGGAAATATCAATATATCCGAGTCTTTAAACTCCCGAGTCTTTAAACTCAATCCGGGTCTTTAAACCCAATCCAGGCCCGTCCCCCGTCAATCAATATCCGGGTCTTTAAACCCAATAACCAGATCTAGCAAATCCAATCACAACCATTTCAAAAACCTTTTCGAAATCCACGTCCAAACCCGAATTCGAAATCATTGGTCTGATGCCCTTCCGGCATCCAGAACCGTCATTCCAAACCCAAATCCGGAAATCCACTTTTCAACTTTAAAACCAAATCTCGATTCTCGAAATCCGATTGCAAAACCGAAAACCTCGCTTATCAAATCATGTCTTAGATCCATTGATAACCATTGAAAATCACTTATCATTTGAAATCCCAAATCATGGCATCGAAATCAGAAATCAAACATTTCTCGTAAAACATGCTGAAAACCGTACTTTCTTGAAAACCGTGCAAGTATATAAAACAATTAGAGAAAATCAGTTATGCATGTTCGAGTTTAAGGAAAGGGTCCACTCACAGTACTGAGCCCTCAATCGCGTCCCGAACGTCTCGTACGTTCCTCAGCTTCCTCGGGAACTCCCGATCCTGTCAACAACCACCAAAATACGTTACTAACACGTCTATGAAGACTCTCCTAAGTTCCCACAAAATCCCCCAGGTCCTAATCGTAACGAACCGAAACCCTAAACCTTCACCCTCGCGGAACTACTTCGAATCGACGTCCGAACCACCAGAAACCAATCCCATTAGACTCGTCACAACTCCTAGACCAGAAACCATGTTGACCGGTTTCCCCAGAACCGCCGCACGCGCCTCCACGCGCCTCCCAAAGTGGCTGCGTGTGGCCCTCACGCGCCAGCTACAGTGTCACCGTCTACCTCGAGTAGACCCGGTTCGACACAGTGCCTGCAAATCGAACCGGCGTCCACGGTTCTCCGCGGTACCTGCGCCAAATCGACTCCTCTCTTCACCAACAGCATCGTCCAGACCTAGGCTACCCATTCCCATAATCCAATCACCTCGACATGGCCTAATACTCATCGACTAGAACTCGAAACAAAACTCGAACACTGCCCTGTTTCCTTCTCCGACCACCCAAGTCACCTCCCATCACGGTGGCTAGCTTAAACCCTTCCTAAGACCATCCTAAACCTCACCCAACTCACCAAGACCGTCGACTCTACCCCAGACTTCACGACTTTCGATTTGAAAGTCGACGGCAAAACAGAGCACATCGGTACTCTCCGTCGTATAGCCTCCACCGTGCACTCCTCCGTCACGGCAGCACAACCAGAAGAAACCTAGAACCCTACTGAACTCCCTAGATGTAATGAACGAAATCGTGAAGGTTTGATGATTTTCGAAGGATGAACAATGGCCGGAGCTCCTTCGAATGATCAACTGTGATCGTGGGGTTGTAGGTAATGTTGTTTGTAATTAAGTCCACAGAGCTCTAATTAGACTTGTAACTAAGCCGTGTGAATGTTCAATTGAAGGATTTAACGTCGAATTGGTAGGATTTGAACCGGGTCTGCTCGCGGGTTAAACGACCCGTTTACCAGACAAACGGGTGAGGGAGACAGCACTGTAGCTGGCGCGTGGGTTTCACGCGCAGCCACTCACGGCGGCGCGTGGGGGCGCGTCCGGCCTAGTCTCAAGGTGAGGTCAACATGACTTTTGATCCTCTCAGTGTAACGAACATTTTGACGTTGATTTCGATGAAATCGGATATTGTTTCGTTAATGTTCCGCGTATCCGAAGTTTTGTATTACGTTAAAAATACGTATTTAAATCCCGGAAAAATTGGGGAAAATTATATGTTGTATTTTGAGATGTTAGTAACCCTCTATAATGATTTTGGACAGGAGTTGTGATTTCCAGATTTTACGGAAAAACGTGCAGCTCGGAAACGGACCGTTTTGGACGGTGTGTGTGAGTGGACTTTGTTTTCTAATTGTGATGCATGCATATATGATTTTTATGCCTTATTATATGATTTTATATGCTTGGGCATGATTTATGTTTCAATCTGGTAATTTCTCGGTTTTATGATTATTATATTATTATTATTGGGTGATTTTCGAGAAATTACGAAATTTGGTAAAAATGATGTTTGGACTTGGTTTATGAGTCCGGGATTGAAATTGATTGAAAATAATGGTTGGACTCGGATTATTGAGTCATGGATTGAAAATGATATTTGGACTCGGGTTATGAGTCAGTGATTGACTTTGTGGATTTACGTGAAAATGGCAACGGAGGTTGCGACGCATGGATTTGCGTGATAATGTTATTTTGGGCATGAGAACCCAAGTGAATAGTGATTTTGACTCGGAATTGGGGTCATTTGTGAAATTGTGAAATTAATGATTTATTAGGATTTTATGATTATTTTAATCAGTCTTTCGGGCACGTTTTACGAGGAAAGTGCAAATGATGTTTTGGGCTAGGCCCGGAGTTTAAATGATTTCTAAAATGATATTTTGACTTGGTTGGTGAGTCAATGATGATTTCCGGATTATTCTATTGATTTAAATGTGATTTTAACGGTTTATGTGTAAAAGGTATTTTGGGCTTGAGACCCAGTTGAGAATGACCTTGACTTGGTATGAAGTCAAGATTTGATTGAAATGTTTTGGGATGTAATTCCCGGGATGGTGTTCATTGTGATTGTGATATTCCCAGACGGTCGGTGCTTGGGGGGGGATTACCCAGACGACCGGAGCTTGGGGGATGTGATTGTAGGATCGGGAGTTGATCCTATGGTAGTCAGCTTCTCGGATGATACTGAGCCTGGATGTACCACTCGGAGGTGTCTGATCCTGGGGATGTGTTCGCCCAGAGGTGACTGAGCCCGAGGGGGTTGAGCCCAGAGGTGTTTATTCCCGAGAGAGTGACTGGATATTGGCCTACGCGTAGTGCAGCACTTGTGAGTAGTGCAGTTTGATTGATTGTGCACTTGTGAGTAGTGCAGATGTGATTGTGATATTTTATGCACTCGTGAGTAGTGCGGATTGATTGGATTGATATATTTATTGTGCACTGGTAAGTAATGCTGATTGGTATTGATTGTGATGATGTACTGGTATTGAGTACGGGTTTTTGGTCCTTGTGGCCAGGTGATTATGTTTTCACATGTTTTGGCCTGAGAGCCGGGATTTGATGTTTTATAACATGAACTGATTTGGTGAACATGAGTTTTATGGACCATGGGAAAATATGTTTTGATTTTATCGGTCACTCATGTTTTACGATATGCATGCAAGTTTGTGAAAACTGGAGGGTAAGATTGTATTTTGATAAATGTTTTTATAAGAGGTTATTTTTGTCCACTCATACCATTTCTGTTTTGTGACCCTCCAGGCCGTGGTACGACGTTCGGGACTGATCGTGAGGCAGTGACAGCAGCAGAAATCCGCGCAAACATCCCTTGTCTGGCAAGCACTGAAAGGGAGTTTCGGACCTTTAGTTGACTTGTCAGACGGGAGCAGGACCGGGTACGGTTTTTGACGTCCAGTTGGGACGGGTCCTGTCAAATTGGTATCAGAGCATTTGGTTCTTGATTTCTGTTGATACGTCATGCCTCCGAGTCGTGCGTCCCGTACACGGTCTGAAGATGGGAGGGGCGAGAGTAGTATTAGTAAAGGCCCAGATATTGAGCGAGCTCGACGGTTGGGAGCCACTGTGTTTCGTGGTGATTCGGGGCCGGATGGTGCCGAAGATTGGCTTACACGATTGGAAAGGAAATTTGAGGTTATGATATGTCCCCTGGAGGACATGGTACCCTTGGCCACTTTTCTTTTGGATGGCTATGCTTACAGGTGGTGGCATAGTTTACAGTTGACTGGCTGGGATGCCCGTACCTTGGCATGGGATGCATTCCGAGAGCGATTTTTGGATCAGTTTTATCCTCGCTCATTTCGGAACGCTAAGGAGGTTGAGTTTCTCCAATTAAAGCAAGGGAATCGGTCTGTGGTCTATTATGAACAGCAATTTTTGCACTTATCTAGTTTCGCTCCTCTGTATGTGGCTACTGAGGAGGATAAGTGTCGAAAGTTTGAGCAGGGATTGAGGAATGAGTTACGAGGAGCTGTAACTGTTGGCTCGTATTCCACCCTGAGGGAATTATCGGATGCTGCTATCCGAGTGGAGGCTACTATTTTACCTGTGCCAGAACAATCTTTAGGCTCTGGACGACGCCGAGAGCGTCAGGATACTAAACAGATAAGTCAGGAAACAACGAAGCGAGTTAGCCTACATACTCTTGTGTCGCAACCCTCGGTAGGTGTTCATTCGGGTGGAACTTCAACCCAGTCGACAAGTAAGCGGCGTGGTGGGGCAAGTCGCCTCAGCACTGCCACTTGTCACTTTTGTAGGAAACTTGGACATTTACGAAGGAACTGCCCCGATCGACTTGACCGTAGGTCAGAATAATTGTATTGATACATGTTTTCGTGATACCTTGTAAATGGTTTGTATTGTCCATTTGTGTTGAAATATTGTATCAGGTGTTTTGGGTGTGTCGGACTACTGTGGGTCCGGATGGTTGTTTTTGTTAACAGTTTGGTTTGTAGATGGGCGTGTTGGGCCCAGAATAAACTTGACTCGGGGATGAATATTGGTGTTATTGTTTTCGATCATCCTTGGTTTTCCCTAGGTGGGATGGCAAGGGTAGATATGAGGTAATCAGTGAGAACCCACAGTCGCGGCATGTCTCGTCGTTGACTGAACTTTCTGATTGTGGGCGTTAGTTGTCAAACGTTGTGACAGTATGTGAATTAGATGAGGGTGTAAGACCCTATGGTTCCTAGTAGTTAACCGTGTGGATCCTAGGTGGATCGGGTTTGTGATGTCATGGACATTGGGCATTGTGACGATCTAGGATCGTGATGTTCATGGTCAGCTGACGTAGTGATGGATCTGGACCGTGATCCTGATGATCCAGTTGGGTAGAGAGTTTGTCACTCTTACTCCGGTATGTGAGTCGTAAATGACGGGACTGAACTTCTTTTCGAAGTGGAGCCCTTTGTGGTATATTACTCAAGTGAGTAGGTTTCCGAAGTGATCGGATTTTGTCAACCTTAACCGTGTAGTTGTTGTGGATTGGCTTCCTTATGAAGTCAACCGAGTATAATAAATGGGTAACCGATAGGTTCGGTTTTGGTGTGTCCGAGTGGACGTGAACGAGATTTCGGGTTTTGGAATCGAATTTCTGGGTGACGATTCAGGATTCGATTTTAGAACTTGAAAGTGGAATACTGGATTTGGGTGCGGAATGATTATTCCAAATGCTAGCTTACGGAATAATGATTTCGGATTCGGATTTGGACATGAATTAAAAATGTGATGTATGGGTTTGGATTCGGGATTTCTTACTAAATTGCGGATTCGGATTCGGAATTGGAATTAGCTGATTGGTGGAGTTTCGATTTGTCTCTTGCTGGTTTGGGCAAATGGACTCCATTATGGGAACATGTCTGGCTATGACCTAGGTGGTTGTAGTCTTGTCAATGGATAGATGTGTGTACCTTGTTTATGGTTTGGGGTACGATACTTTGCAGACTTGTGGTGTCGGGTGACGGTATACGGGTTATACCAGTAGTACGTTGGTGAACGTGTTAGTAGTCGGCTTAATCCTGATACCATTGGATGGGTTGTGAACGTGAACTGGACATTGAACACGATGCACTGGGCAGAGTGATTCTGATGATTTCAGTGATTGTTTGAGCAGGTGCTCTTAGCCATGGTTGGCTAGAATAACTCTAGTGTTGAGTTGTGTGATCACTGCTAGGCTGGTGTTCAATGTGTTCCAGTTACACCGTCTTTTTGAGTGTAATGACGGTATGCGTATACTCAGGATGAGTGAGTTGGTGGTTAGTGTGACCGCAAGTTGCTTTGCAGCGAGATGTTACCTTGTCGTGACCTTACCAGCATCGGGATCGCTGAGGGGGTGACAGTTGTGGATACTGCTGTTGGTATTTGTCGCAGGATTGAGTTTGCCCTGCGAGGGGAGATCATGTTGTTGATCTTGTGCTACATTGACGGACGTGGTGGTTTGATGTGTTGTCACTGATTTGTTACTGATTGGCGCTTTACTAGGGTGGTAAAGCTCGGTGGTGACAGTTTGGCTTGTGGTGTCAGCATGGACTGACAGGTGAGTTTTGGTGACTCTCTATGAGAGCGGATGTCAGGGCACATTAGTGATTACGTGGGGCCGTTAGGCTGAAGGAGTCAGCTTAGTGACGACATTGCCAATTTCTGGTGATTCATTTTCACTCGGGGTGGTCGAGTGTAGTCAGTACGACGTGCATCTGTGATGTGACGTCTGAGTGCAGACGAGTTCTGCATTGGCTAGTGGGTGTACAGGTGTACACGTGTTGTGAGGCCCATTTGTTTTCCACGAGGTAGATGTGGAATACAAGTAGTTGGAATTTCGGGGACGAAATTCTTTAAGGAGGGAAGGTTGTAATGACCCGTCCCGAATATCGGGATTGAATATTAATTAATCATGATCTAGAATGACTAATCGGGGATTAGTTGAGTGAAATCGGACGAAACGTGCAAAATGACCGTTTTGCCCTTGGCGTGGGCAAAATGTTGACTTTTAGTTCGGGCGGTCAAACGGACTTTGACCGATGACTATGACGTAGTTCGGGACGTCACGAGTTCATAGACAGGTGGCACGTTCGATTCCGACATTCGTAGTGAAAGTTATGATGATCGGAAGATGAGGGGTATTTTGGTAATTTGGCATAGTAGGGGCCAAATGTTGACTTTTTGATCGGGAGGTCCAATGGACGAGGGCCAAGGACCGTTACGTAGGTCTCGTCGATACGAATCCAACGACAGGCGGCATGCCGAAATCGGAGATTCGACGACGAAGTTATGGTCACGGAATCGGGCTCGGTTAACCGAACGAACCGGGAATTAAATAATATTTTAATATGAACAGTACCCGGTGACTGGACACACTTGGATGAGTGACAAGTGTCACTCATCCCTTAAAATCAGGCACAAAACATGGATCCATGATTTTGGGGGAGACCAAATGATGATGTTTTAATATTATTTTAATTAATTATCCTTTTATTTCCCATTAATTCTCTTCTGTTTTCCTTAACTGTGTACAACCCAAAACACAAATTCTTTCCACCTTAATCTCCTCTCCATCAGCTGAACTTGTGAGTGCGAATTGGAGAGAATTCAGAGACGAATTCAGCGAGGGAAACACGAGGGATTGTGGATGGCTGTAGAACTAGAATTCGGGTTTTAGAAAATTGGGAGGGAAAATCAAATTGGAAGAATTGAGCCGTGATGATCGATTTGAAGCTTGGAAACAGCTTCCTGAGGTGGAGACGAGTGGAACCAGATCAAAAACGAGAAGAATCGAGGCCGAATTGGCTCTGAACGGGTCTGGTAACAGGGAGCTTGAGTCGAGGTTGAGTCGTGATCAATGAGTGATCAAACGACGCAATTGATGGAGGGGAAATGTTTCTCTTAGTTCATTGAAGCTTACTGGTGGATCAATTGAACGAAATCGTGAAGGTTTGATGATTTTCGAAGGATGAACAATGGTCGAAGCTCCTTCGAATGATCAACTGTGATCGTGGGGTTGTAGGTAATGCCGTTTGTAATTAAGTCCACAGAGCTCTAATTAGACTTGTAACTAAGCCGTGTGAATGTTCAATTGAAGGATTTAACGTCGAATTGGTAGGATTTGAACCGGGTCTGCTCGCGGGTTAAACGACCCGTTTACCAGACAAACGGGTGAGGGAGACAGCACTGTAGCTGGCGCGTGGGTTTCACGCGCAGCCACTCACGGCGGCGCGTGGGGGCGCGTCCGGCCTAGTCTCAAGGTGAGGTCAACATGACTTTTGATCCTCTCAGTGTAACGAACATTTTGACGTTGATTTCGATGAAATCGGATATTGTTTCGTTAATGTTCCGCGTATCCGAAGTTTTGTATTACGTTAAAAATACGTATTTAAATCCCGGAAAAATTGGGGAAAATTATATGTTGTATTTTGAGATGTTAGTAACCCTCTATAATGATTTTGGACAGGAGTTGTGATTTCCAGATTTTACGGAAAAACGTGCAGCTCGGAAACGGACCGTTTTGGACGGTGTGTGTGAGTGGACTTTGTTTTCTAATTGTGATGCATGCATATATGATTTTTATGCCTTATTATATGATTTTATATGCTTGGGCATGATTTATGTTTCAATCTGGTAATTTCTCGGTTTTATGATTATTATATTATTATTATTGGGTGATTTTCGAGAAATTACGAAATTTGGTAAAAATGATGTTTGGACTTGGTTTATGAGTCCGGGATTGAAATTGATTGAAAATAATGGTTGGACTCGGATTATTGAGTCATGGATTGAAAATGATATTTGGACTCGGGTTATGAGTCAGTGATTGACTTTGTGGATTTACGTGAAAATGGCAACGGAGGTTGCGACGCATGGATTTGCGTGATAATGTTATTTTGGGCATGAGAACCCAAGTGAATAGTGATTTTGACTCGGAATTGGGGTCATTTGTGAAATTGTGAAATTAATGATTTATTAGGATTTTATGATTATTTTAATCAGTCTTTCGGGCACGTTTTACGAGGAAAGTGCAAATGATGTTTTGGGCTAGGCCCGGAGTTTAAATGATTTCTAAAATGATATTTTGACTTGGTTGGTGAGTCAATGATGATTTCCGGATTATTCTATTGATTTAAATGTGATTTTAACGGTTTATGTGTAAAAGGTATTTTGGGCTTGAGACCCAGTTGAGAATGACCTTGACTTGGTATGAAGTCAAGATTTGATTGAAATGTTTTGGGATGTAATTCCCGGGATGGTGTTCATTGTGATTGTGATATTCCCAGACGGTCGGTGCTTGGGGGGGGATTACCCAGACGACCGGAGCTTGGGGGATGTGATTGTAGGATCGGGAGTTGATCCTATGGTAGTCAGCTTCTCGGATGATACTGAGCCTGGATGTACCACTCGGAGGTGTCTGATCCTGGGGATGTGTTCGCCCAGAGGTGACTGAGCCCGAGGGGGTTGAGCCCAGAGGTGTTTATTCCCGAGAGAGTGACTGGATATTGGCCTACGCGTAGTGCAGCACTTGTGAGTAGTGCAGTTTGATTGATTGTGCACTTGTGAGTAGTGCAGATGTGATTGGTGATATTTTATGCACTCGTGAGTAGTGCGGATTGATTGGATTGATATATTTATTGTGCACTGGTAAGTAATGCTGATTGGTATTGATTGTGATGATGTACTGGTATTGAGTACGGGTTTTTGGTCCTTGTGGCCAGGTGATTATGTTTTCACATGTTTTGGCCTGAGAGCCGGGATTTGATATTTTATAACATGAACTGATTTGGTGAACATGAGTTTTATGGACCATGGGAAAATATGTTTTGATTTTATCGGTCACTCATGTTTTACGATATGCATGCAAGTTTGTGAAAACTGGAGGGTAAGATTGTATTTTGATAAATGTTTTTATAAGAGGTTATTTTTGTCCACTCATACCATTTCTGTTTTGTGAACCTCCAGGCCGTGGTACGACGTTCGGGACTGATCGTGAGGCAGTGACAGCAGCAGAAATCCGCGCAAACATCCCTTGTCTGGCAAGCACTGAAAGGGAGTTTCAGACCTTTAGTTGACTTGTCAGACGGGAGCAGGACCGGGTACGGTTTTTGACGTCCAGTTGGGACGGGTCCTGTCACTAGACCTCACAGGACTCCTTGATTCTATCCCTAAAGTCACGACTTCCAACTTGAACCTCGACGGAAAAACAAAGCATGGAAAGGGAAAACAAGAAATTACATGCCTCCTGTCGCCGTCGTGAGCTCAGCCGTAAAGCAGTAGCTCCTCCCGTCCTCCTCCGTCCTCTGGACACTTCCACTGGCCTTGATTGTTCGATCACGGCCACAACACCACCCACAAACACTCACTTCCTCCCTGTTTTTCTTTCTGATTTTCCGTGGCTCACCACTCACGCACAACCCATCACCACTCCTCCAACCTCTCTCACTGTCTCCATCTCACTCTCTGGTCACTCTCACACACTCACAAGTTCACCAACATCCACGATCACCCCTCACTTTCACTCAATCCTCAGCCTCTGTTTTCTGTTCTTCAAACACACGAGCACATACACGGGTGCCCCAATTATTTGGACCGTGCACCAATTACTGGAACCCTCTAGTTCCCCCACACGTGTCACCATTTTCCCCATTCTCTCACAAATGGCCCCATCACAGCCATCCACTTGTCCCAATCTGTTACACCAAGCCCAAAGTACAAAAGACCAAAATACCCCTCTATGAACCCAAAATTACCATTTTGCCACTACCTTTCTAGACCCGTAACTCCCACATCGTAAGTCCGATGAATACGTGCCGCCTGTCATCGAACTCAGGACGATGAGATCTATCTAACGGTCCTAGGTCAACATACCAAAACCCACTTATACGAAAAGTCAACTTTTCCCCTTAGTTTAGCCAAATTACGGTTATGCCCTCAACCTTCCGAACATCATAACTTCCTCCTCGGATCTCGGAATCGAGCGTGCCACCTGCCTACGGATTCGTGACGTCCTAACCTACGTCCTGGTCACCAGTCAAAGTCCATTGGACCACCTGAACTAAAAGTCAACTTTTTACCGAACCAGGGGCAAAATTGTCATTTTCCCCTAACGAACCCAACGAGACCAACTAACCACTGATTAAGCTCACTAATCCCATCTTAATCATTATCTTAACTTTAATTTCTGGGACGGGTCGTTACATATGGAGAGTACCTGTAACCACGCCTGGGGCTGACCTCGCCTGCTGCTGAGTCACTGCAAAAACACGAGCCCTGGGCCCCGCAGTCTGTCCGCGCCCACGCGCGCCACGCTCAGTACCATGTCCTCGGCCTCCGGCAGTGTTGGAAGCCGAACTCTGTGCAACACTAGCACATTTAGCCTCGTTGTTCCTTGACAGCAAAGGGCAATCTCGGGCATAGTGGCCCGCTCCTCCACAAGCAAAACAACTAACTGTCCTCGGTCCATCCCAAGACCCTCCTGATGCACCACTCCAAGACTGATGTTGTCCAGAACTGAATCTCGATCCGCCCCTCTGAGAGCCCCCATGTCGACCTGACCAGCCACGACCACGTAAGGATGAGGGTGCTCCTCGGTAATTTCCCCCCTTAGAGATCTTTGGGCCGGTTGGTCCCGGATGTGGACGATCCCGGCGCTGCCCCTCGCCTAATGATTGTCGCGCCTGGTGTGCCGCCAGACTGGCCTCGACACGAACTGCAGCGTCGACCATGTCCCTCAGAGTCGCATAGCTGGTAGCCGTAACACTTGCCCGTAACTCTCCTTGGAGTCCCAGCTCAAATCTTTGACATTTTTCCTCCTCAGTACTCACAAAAGCTGCGGCAAAACTGGAAAGCTTCCCGAAAGTCTGCTCGTATTCTGCCACAGACATATCTCCCTACTCCAGCCGCAGGAACTCTGCCTCTCGTGCCATGCGAAATGATCGCGGGTAATACTGATCTAAGAATCGGGCACGAAAGACCTCCCATGTGGTGGTATGGACAGACCACCCTGACATCTCAAGACCATGCCACCACTGATAAGCCCCGCCTTCCAGTAAGAAGGCCGCCAATGTCACCCGCTCGCCGCGTGGGCAGTGCATCACGGTGAAGATTCTTTCCCATTTCACAATCCACTCATGGGCATCCTCAGAGTTTGATCCCCCGTTGAAAGGTGTGGCTCCCAACCTTTGAGCCCGCTCAATGCTAGCGCATTCCATCTCTCTCGCGATTTCCTCATCAGTTCGTGCTTAAGGAATTCTCCTTCGAGGCATAACCCACTGTTAAGAGCCATAGATTAGATAATGACATTTTTTAAACTAAGTACTGGTCACTAGTCTAGCATGCTGACCACAACCTAGTGCTCTGATACCAAGTTGACAGGACCCACCCCGATCCCCCTAGGACCACCCGGGGACGTGCCTTGCTCCCGTCTGACACCCGACCTCAAAATACCAAAATTACCCTTAGGAATTCAAATGCATAAGGAAAATCCAAATTTAAGTCATACATAGCACGCCACACAAAATATCCGAATAAAAATAGTGTCAGACAAGGGATAGTTCCCGAATACAGTTTATTGACCACGACTCTAGACATTCTACGTGCCAACCTACCCAGCAGTAGGGTTCAGGTGCGCAACGTAAACCTATGCCTCTTCCTCGGGATCCTCCTCCTCTTCCTCCTCAACAGCACCACCTGGAGGGTAGTAAAACAACAAAGATGAGTGGGCCAAAACTCAAGGTTTACAAAATAGTTTACCATCTCGAAAACATATAGATTTTCCCCTCCGTTTTCCAAAAAGCATGCATCAATAACAAAAGCCACAAAATCATATAATCATAAGCATAATAATATCAACATAATATAATCTCCGTCACTGCACTATACATCCCAACCCTGACATCCCAGATACCCGACGTCCCAGACGCCCAATAAGGTCACAGTCCCAAGGCTACGCGTGCCACCCGGGGTCTCAATACCGAGTCCAAATCCCGAACCCAGTCCGAGTATGGCATTCTAGATGCCTGACGTCCCAGACGTCCAATTGTAGCAATCCTGCTCCTGAGTCACTCTACGGTCTGGTCCCTCCGTAGAATGACTCCTCACATGCAATGCGCCGTGACCACTCCGGGTACCTACATCCGGAGGAGACAGTATCCTAGGGTAGATCAATACAGTGCAGTACCAAAGATAAATATCGAAATCCATTATACATATACATGACTCAAAATCGTGCATAAACAACCAGACGGGTCTCATGCCCAAACATCGTAATACATGCCACAAATCATACTAAGGATAAATAGATACTTTTACTTGAATCACATATATAATAGAATGTAAAACAGTTATGCATGCCGAGGTTTAGTGAAATCAAATGCCCACTCACAGTACAATCCTGCTGCAATCCCGAGCGTAAAGCCCCATCCAAGTGTTAAAATACGATTCTTGTCATGTCCAAAGCATACGTAAAGGTCACTTTAAGTCCCTACTAAACAACTAAGAAACCCTAGACTGAAACCGGCCCGGGAAAGCCGTCCGAACACGCTTCCCAAGGCTTCAAACCCTAATTTTACCAACCTAACGATCTACGATCGACACGAAACCACCGCCATTGGATTCGTATCGTCGAAACCTTGAAAATGTTCCTGGTCCCACACAAAAAACTATTCACATGCGCCCCCACGCACTGGTCAACTCTCTGGTCAACTGTGCTACAATAATGCTGACGTCATCACTGACAGTGTCAGATGACACGTGTCAGCAGTCCATTGGTCCCTGGTCTGACTGTTTTCTGACATGATGACATCATCATGACGTCACTGCTGACGTCAGCATGATGACGTCATCAGCTACAGTAACCGGGTCTGAAAACCGGGTCACCGTAGACCCACGGTTCAACCCGATCAGTTCTCATCAACCCGACCACCGTTTCTGGTGGGATTTGTTCCTATGAACTCGTCACAACATGCTCTATGGTTCTGTGAAATCAAAATGAGACTTTAGGTTGAAGAAACCACCTGAAAATCGACGGGAAGACCGGCTGCCGGCTCTGGTCGTCTTCTCCGGCGAGTCGTCAAGCTTCCAGCCACGAGTCTTGGTCCAAAATGGTCGTCTAGGTCCCCTAAGTATGTCTCAAAAGCAGCCAAACAATTTTAACGTCAAAAACGAACGGTTCGAGTCAGGGAAGGAAATCGGGGTCTCACGGGTTTCAGAGCTTACTACCGCCGTGTCGCCGCCGTGGCCCATCTAGTCAGGGTCTGAGTCGTCCTAAGGTTGTAGTTAACCTAACCCTAGGCTAGTTCGAGTCCAGGGGTGAAGGTTTGGACGGTTTGGACAGTTTTGGGATGTTTGGGTTCCTTCTCGGGTCTGGGGGGTTTCTGGGTTGCGCCGCCGTCCGTGGTGGTGGTGGCCGGTGTCTGGGGGTGGCTGTTGGCTGCCTGGTGCTGCCTGGTGTGTGAGGTTGGGTGGTGAGGTGCTGGTGTGTTTGTTCGAAGGGTGAGAGGGTACACGGTTTTGAGAGAATGAAAATGTGAGAGTGAATCTCTGATGGTTTAAAACAGAATGAGTAGATGGAATCAAGGGCTGAGATTGAATCTGAGTATAGGATGAATGGTGAGGATTTGAGGAGAGAAATTAATTAATTAAGTAAATGGCCAACATAGATCCTTGTTTTAGGGAATGTAGAGGATGAGTGACACATGTCACTCATCCAAGGGTCCAGATTGAATTGATTAAAGTGATCAGATTCTATTATTTTAATCCGGTTCTCGGTTAGTTCGGTTAATCGCGTTTACGTCCGTGACCATAACTTTTTCGTCGTACGTCCGATTTTGGCGTGCCGCCTGTCTACGGATTCGTATTGACGCAACCTACGTAACGGTCCTTGGCCCTCGTCCGTTGGACTTCCCGGGTCAAAAGTCAACATTTGGCCCCTCTTTGACCAAATTACCAAAATACCCCTCGACTTCCGAACGTCACAACTTCTTCCTCGAACGTCGGAATCGAACGTGTCACCTGCCTATGAACTCGTGACGTCCTAAACTACGTCACGGTCGTGGGTCAAAGTCCTAAATATTTCCCAAGGCAAAAGTCAACTTCCCCCCCCCCCTCAGGGGCAAAATGGTCATTTTACAATAAAATAATAATTACGAAAGTTCGGGTCGTTACATCACGGTCACTATTCTTCTCCAACCTTCTCGACCTGACCGCTTTTTCTCTTCTTTCAGTATTTGACTATTTGTCCAACACCTTCTCTATGAAATGGACCTGTTATTAATTATTTGTTTTTTTTCTTAATTACAAACTTTTTTAACATCTTTTGTTTTTTATTATAATAATAATAATTATTATTATTATTATTATTATTAGTATCATGATTATTAATATTATTATTATTGTTACTATTATTATTGTAAGTAGGTAGTTAACTAAGTAGTAAAGAAGCACATGAATAACATGAGTATTGCAATTGATCACTAAATAAAGAATTTCTAAAGTAACACTTTCATAGATGAAATTTCTTGTATATCTAATCACTTGCAAATTCTTTAAAACTTTGAAGTTCTACATTTTTAATTAATTTTACCCAATAAATTCTATGAAACGTAAAAATTCTCATCCAGACATACTCCAAAAGAATCATACGAGATCTTAAATAATATTTAAGATCACTTGGATCAAAGAAAAAGAATTTTAATTTCTGGTAGCTAGGAATTTAGGAAAGCTGCCAAGAATTGACACGTGCACCATATTTTTATATCATTATATATTTTGCTGTTTACTGTTTAGAATCGGGTGATGGATCGATGCAATATATGGTATGATAAAATTATTACATATTGACGGAAAAAAGAAATATTAGAGCGTAACCAGTAAATTAAATATGGACGGCAGGCATCTCCTATAAGCGGGTGATGCCGGTGTGGAAAACTAATTTAGACACACTTTATCATCAAGAGTATAATATTTATAATTGTGAAAATAGAAAATAGAATAATTAAATTTTTTTGGAAACAATCAAATAAATTTAAAAAATTAAAAGCAAGAGGTATTTTTATAAATTTCATTTATGAAAAACTAAGAAAATATTAAAATAAAAAAATAGGAATTCAAAATGTATATAACTTTACTCTTCTGTCCATACTAGAAGAAGTTGTGGTTCCAACACAAAACTAATTAGCAATGGGAGAAATAACCCAAAATTATATAAGACATAAATTGTAGTTGTACTTTTTCGAAGTGGGACATTAACCAGCAATGGGGGGACTAGCCCAAAATCATATAAGGCACAAATTTTAGTTATATTTTTTCGATGTGAGACATTTTCTTCACATCTCAACACATACATATATGCATTTGCATTTATATCGTTTCGGTCTCAATATATACACAAAATCTGCTCTAATTTTCACGCTCCATAATTTTCTTGACCATGCCATATAGGTTATATAACTTCATCTTCCAAACCTGCACACAGACCCAAAATGACAATAGTAATAATTATTTTATTCCTATAAAAAACAATAATAAAGATAATATTTGGATCCAAAGAAATCTCTTTGTTTTATTTTTTCAATTTAAAATGGTCTTTATATATATATATATATTATAATTAGAATAGTTTATTCTCCAAATCATTATTTAATATTAGCTCTGAAAAAAATTAATAAAATTGAAGGTCATTAGTCATTCATACATATATGATATATCTATATCATGCAAATCAACTTGATTAATAATAATTAGGATTTTTTTGGTGAATCATACATTTAATTAGTTGACTAAACATTCTCTATTTTGGTTGATTTTTGTATAAAGTAATTTTTAAAATATAATTTAGGAATTAACTGGTTCTAATTATAATATAAGTAAAAAAATAATTATTTAAATTGAATAATTGAGAGGAAAAGATTCTTAAGCATACAAGTATTGTCCGAATAATAATATCAAAAATGTCATTAATTGAACTCATTTGTGTCCTTATTATATAGATAAAATCATATGAAAACAGTAAATTACATCCTCTGAGTTACGGTGATCTCAATCCTCCAACATTGCCTATAAATAAAGAAGCTTCGTGGTTCACTTGAAACTTAAAAGCAGTGGAAGATCGACGACCAACCAGGATGGATCAAAACAGGGACAAAAATGGCAGCCATGTTGAAAGAAAAAAGGGAGGCTTGGTTACTATGCCTTTCATCTTTGGTAACCAAATCTTCTTCTTCTCCTTCTCCATCTCTTTTAATTAATAATTTTTTATTTTTTTGTTTTGGGATTCAATTAATCAATTATAATCATTAATTAATTAAGATGCGCCATATTTTTTATCGGTGCTGTAGCTAATGAGATGACTGAGAAGCTGGCTGTGGTGGGATTCAATGCCAATATGCTTAGCTACTTAACAACACAGATGCATTTGCCATTAACCAAAGCAGCCAACACCCTCACCAACATTGGTGGCACTGCCAGCCTGACCCCTTTGCTTGGCGCTTTCATCGCCGACGCATACGCCGGCCGCTTCTGGACCATAATCGTCGCTTCCATCATCTACCAGATGGTAATCCTTCTAAACTCTCTCCTCACTTAATAACAGTAATAAAATAATTATTAACCCAACCCTATATTTTTTTTACTGACTTATATTCATATCACTAGTCATTTTCGTGACTAAAGTGAAAGAAAGAAGCCATAATTTTAAACAAACAGACAAAATGAAGTTTAATTAATTATATTCTTAGTTATTTTCATCATTATTATAACAAATCAAGCTAGTTATAACCTTATAGGTCTAAGAATTCTAAGTATTAATTGTTATTAACGTCTGTAATCTACCCTTTTGTTGTTGTTGTTGGTCAATGACCTGCCTATCTAGGTCGAAGAATTGTAATGATTAAATGATATTAACGTTTGTAATTTTGTGATTAATTAACGAACCAGGGAATGATTAGCCTAACAGTTTCCGCGGTGCTTCCACAACTAAGGCCTCCACCATGTGAACACGACCAAGTGTGCCAGCAAGCCAACGCGGGACAGCTTGCAATTTTGTACGCTTCTCTTTTACTCGGGGCAGTCGGGTCGGGCGGGATCCGCCCCTGTGTCGTAGCATTCGGGGCGGACCAGTTCGACGAGAGTGACCCAAACCAGAAAACCAAGACATGGAACTATTTCAATTGGTACTATTTTGTGATGGGGGCATCAATCTTGTTGGCTGTCACAGTCCTTGTGTACATCCAGGACAATATCGGATGGGGTTGGGGACTTGGTGTTCCAACTATGGCCATGCTTTTATCCGTCATTGCGTTTATGGTCGGGTACCCGCTTTACCGGCAGTTGGACCCGGCCGGGAGCCCGTTCACCCGGCTGATACAAGTGGCCGTGGCGGCTTACAAAAAGAGAAAGCTGCCTACGGTGTCGGATCCGAGAAGTTTGTATCAAAATGATGAACTCGACGCTCCAATTTCTTTGAGTGGAAACCTTGTCCATACTAAGCAGATGAAGTAAGTTTTTACATTTCAAATAATATATCCGAAAAGTAATATTTTTTTTATTATTATTATTATGGTCAGTGTTCACGGCGCAATTATTAGGGTTTGTCTCGGTAGGGGAAAGCCTGCATGCTGCAGAAGATGAGTAAATCATCTTGTCCATGCATTATTATTCATGCTGGGGACCACATCCGCACTGGATCTCTCCTGCTGTGATTTCTGTTTGATTAGCTAGGCAACAAAAAAGGCCTCGTCGTGTAGTAGTCCATAACCAGAGAGTGGAGGTTCATCCCCACCTCCGCAATTACCCAGCAATCTAGTCACCTCATCATATCGTGGCCTTCTTTTCTACAACCTCACCTTTCTGCGATCACAGGTGTCACCGTCGGGCTCATGCACCAGACCAATGCCGACATATATTTATCCCACCATTTGCCGCCCATCACCACAATTTTGGATAGAATTCTTAAACTTAATCCACAACAGTCGCATTATATATAATCAAAATAATACCATATTTCCTTGTCAAACGATCTCATGAAGGTATTGATAATTAAAAAAAAAAAACCGATCTCATGAAGGGCTTGTAGGCTTTATAATAGACTGTTTGACATTGGAAAATATTATTGGATTAAATTGAAAAATTCATAAAATTTAAGATATTTTAAAATAAAAAATTTATAAAATTTAAGATATTTTAAAATAAAAAATTCATAAAATTTATTAGTTGAGTTTTTCTGAAATCGTTGAATTATAAGCGACTAAAAATGATAAGCTTTTTCACGCCTAGCTAATACAATCTCTAGTAATCGTTAGGTTCCTAAAAGGCTACTTAAATATAAATTTAGAACACAAAATATTAATTTTTAATGAATAATATTAAATTATATTTTATCATCTTTTAGTAATTGAGGGTACTTTTATTTTTTAGTCTACTTTTTTATTTTTTGAGTTTTATGTTTATATTTTTTATATTTAATAATTTTTTTATGGTAACATTTGATTTTAAGTTTTATAAATTTACATAATAATATTTAAATTGACTACTTATTTAAATTTAATTAAAAAATATTTTTGTTATTAATTATTTAAACATAAAAAAATTAAATAGCAATACGCGATCTTCTAAAGACGAAGAAGATTGAAAAATAAAATTGGTTTGTCCCGTTTTTTCTCACAGCTGCATAAAAGACACTAGTCCAAAGTATAAAAAATTATTCACTTAATTCTTTTGTAAAAAATGACGTGGATTTGAGAGTTCTTGACAAACCAGCGGTTTCCTGTCTTACCGCACATACATAATATTGCAGATTTCTTGACAAAGCAGCGATCGTAGACGAGCAAGACAATGTGAAGTCACCAAAGCTATGGAGGCTGAGCACAGTCCATCGCGTCGAAGAGCTCAAATCCGTGATCAGAATGGGACCCATATGGGCATCTGGAATCCTCCTCATCACAGCCTATTCCCAACAAGGCACCTTCTCACTCAGCCAAGCCAAAACCATGGACCGCCGCATCACCAAAACGTCGTCGTTCCAAATCCCAGCTGGCTCCATGTCAGTCTTCACCATAACCACCATGCTCTTCACCATCGCATTCTACGACCGCCTCTTCATTCCCTTAGCCCGGAAGTTCACCGGCCTCGACCGAGGAATCACGTTCCTCCACAGAATGGGAATCGGATTTTTCATCTCAATAATTGCCACGTTGGTCGCCGGATTCGTCGAAGTTAAGCGAAAAAAGGCGGCGCTGGATCACGGGCTTGTCGATCATCCAAGCTCGATAATCCCAATGTCCGCTTTTTGGCTAATTCCCCAATATGCCCTCCATGGGATGGCCGAGGCATTTATGTCAATCGGGCACCTGGAGTTTTTCTACGACCAGGCGCCAGAGAGCATGAGAAGCACGGCGGCAGCTCTGTTTTGGACGGCAATCTCGGCCGGAAATTATGTGAGCACTCTGCTGGTTTCGCTGGTGCACAAGTTTACGGCGGGGCCCAATGGATCGAATTGGCTGCCTGATAATAATTTGAATAAGGGGCGGTTGGAATATTTCTATTGGTTGCTCACTTTGTTGCAAGCTGTTAATCTTATCTACTACCTTTTTTGTGCAAAAATGTACACGTTTAAGCCGGTTCAGGTAGTGAAGAAGAAGAGTGATGAAAATAGCGTGGAGCTCGCTAATCGGGTTTAAACTAATTAATTAATTAATTAAGAGATTAGTGGCTGATTAGGTTAGTAGGTGAGTAGTCATAGACTCATTATGTACTGTAATATAATTAATGTATAGAAAATGTGGATGAGAATGTCTACTTTATCTGAATAAATGACACATGAATAAAGCATCCAGTTTTTATAATCATTTTGTATTTTTATTATGATATTGACCAAGATTGTCGGAGTTCATGATTTTTCTTAGTTACTCGAGGATGTAATCAAATTGCAAATTTTAAATGAGATTATGCTTTTATCTTTTGATCAATTCTCATGTGTAATTTTTAAATCGATGAATGTATTTACACCTCTAATATGAGCTTTTATTTTGACCTTATTTTGACGTTGGCCATATTCAAAGCTTAGAGAACTATTTTTGAAGAACATAGGAAGTTGGAAAATATAGATTCTGAAATTTAACTATGAAATTTTCGGTTCTGAGATTTCCAATTTCTTTTCGGGTGGCAATCATGTGGGCCTACCCATCATCATCAATTTCTTCATCCAGCTTTGAACGAGGCCCAATTCATCAAAGCGAGTTCTGAATGCACCTCGCTTGTAACTGGGCCTGACCCAATAGCCGGCAAGTCCTATTGAAATCGCCCTCTAGAAAGAGAAAGAAAGAAATATAGATGTTAGGAAATCTTGGTGCACAAGAGATAGACTTTTCCCTTCATTGTCGGTCTGATTGACTTATAAAATGTAAATAAACCCTAAGGCAGACCGCATCCTTAGCGAAGTGTCAAATTCCCGTAGCCTTACGTTCCTGGTTGCAACCCTTTTCAACCTAAATTACACAACCCAAAAAAAAAAAAAAAAGAGAAAAATTGCTACCTAATTATTTGAAGCATTGTTTCACACCCAAAAAGAAAAAAGAGAATTTTTTTGGGTTGGTGAATGACTCTAGGGGCGAAACGCAGCGGCAGCAGAGCCGTGGATGGTGTGGCAATGGCAGAGTCGACGTCAGCGCCTCCTCTAACATCCATAGTTGAGGCGTTTGAGGAGCTCGGAAAGTTGCTCCAATCCCAAAAGCATAAAACGCTGCGTTTGGATACCTTCTGCCAGGCTTCCTCCCTCGTCTCCATCCTCTTTAGTTGCCTTGGCCTCGCTTTCAAGTTCGCCGAGATGGAGTACGTCACCAAGGTTACGAATCTAATCTAATAATTATTATTTTTTTTCGCCCTATTTCAATGTGCCAAACATTGAGTTTGCTAATCTAGGTTGAAGGTCTTGTGCAAGCATCAAAAACTTACGACACATTAGAAAGCATAATAGATTTCGATGTTGCGAATGACACGGTAAAATCCCCGGGAAGCTATTCGCGGAATCTACGCCGAGTCAGGCAGGGCCTGGATCTCATCAGAGCTTTATTTGAACAGTTCCTGTCCACATAGTACGTTCATTCTCTTCGTGCGTCATTTTGTACCAACTTCGGCTTTGTTTTTTGTTCTACATTATGACATTGCCTTCAATTCAGTGACTACTCTTTAAGGGAAGCAGCCTCAACAGCATATGCCCAAGTTTGTGCGCCGTACCACAGTTGGACAATCCGGACAGCTGTGGCCGCCGGCATGTATGCTCTTCCGTCGAGGGATCAACTCCTGGTGAATCTTGAAGAGACCCGTGAGTGCTTGATTGCTTACCCTTTTCTATATTCACAAAGGCCATATTATATATGCATCGCTTTTCTGATTATTGCAATCCATGTCATTACAGATCAGTCAGCAGAGAAGAAAATGAACCGGTACATCCGAGCGTCGCGCCCGGTGATCGATTACATCGACAAGCTATACATTTCTAGGAACATCACCTTGGACTGGTGACTTGAGTCTTCTTCATATGTTATTGTGTCTTCATGTGTTCTTTAAGGCTGCTTCTGGCTTTACACTAGAAGGGGGTCTGTACATATACGTTACTAGTTATATGAACCCTAATTTCAAATCAGTTGCTCTTCGGGAAGAAAATGATCACCAAACGAGAAGCTAGTTGGTAAGAAATAGTAAGCGATCCAGATCAAATGAAATTATAACTGCTAGAGATAGTATTATTATTACAAAGCCATGGGGTTTTAACTTCCTACCCAAGCAATCCCTCCCTGAGTATTTATCAAAAGATTTCAAAGTTGGTATTTCCCTGTTTCAAAATTTTCTCGACAGTGACTAACAAAGCATTGCAAATTCTTCAAATTTGGAAACAAAGTGAAGTACAACCACAAACAGAAAATTCTAGAAATTACTGTGAAAGTGTGTTCCTTGGTTGGGCACCCAATTCTAAAGGCGCGTCATCCCTTTGTCACGGACGAAAAATAGAGGCTTTAGGGTAAAAAACATTCAATCGTTGGGAGTCCGGGAACACCGACTACAATGTGAGGCTTTCTGGGTTCTCAACAATCTTTGCAAATGTCTGGAGGAACGCAGCCAAATCGGCACCATACACAATTCGATGATCAGCTGTTACATTCACCTGTAGAAAGATCCACATTCCAACTCAATTAAGTAACTTTTCTAAGAGTTTTGACTAATACGGAATCTATAATAGATAGGCCAACAAAGAAAATTACACATAATGCAAAGAAATCTAGTTTGTTGAATTTAATCGCCAATATAGCATATCAATGTTTCAGGAAATTGGAGTCAATATATCTCAACTACAAAACAAGGAATCCTCTCCTTCCACGTTGAAATGCATGGGGGTCTTTACATATAGGTTTTCTTTCCTTCCTCTCTCTCTTCAACAAAATTAGTTAAGATGCATAAACATCAAGAAGGAACAAAAATCATTAAAGTAAATCCTTGAACTACTCTCAAGCAACTTATACAGGTAGTAATGGACATCTTACACTCCTTGTACAGTTAGATATAGCTTCTAATGATTCTTTCCATACAAAAAACACTAAACACATCACTTACAGTGGATTCCATACAAGAATTCGGTAGCTAACATGGAAAATCGGAAACACTTGTAACAAGTCCCACTGAGTGTAACATTATGGTGCTGAATTTTGTTTGAAATAAACTCCTTCTATATGAATGGAATGTTTATAAAGTTATCCAGCATCTACAGCAACACAGTAAACTATGAAGAGAAAGCAATAATACTCACCAGCATTTTACTTTTTACACTGAAGAATCCATCTTTATCAGCCACAACAGTTGGCTTTGAAGCTCCAACAGCCATGATAGCCCCCTGATCATGAATAAAAAATTTCAACAAACATCTAATGATAATAATGAGCAGAAGAATGTCAATGCTCCACAAAAGTAAAAGCTTTCCCCTATTTAGGGATCAAAACTTACCTGGCCTGGAGGAAGAATGGCATCAAACCTGTCCACTCCAAACATTCCCAAATTGGACAGAGTGAAAGTTCCTGCATAGAATTCAACCTAAATTTATGAGAACAACATAAAGCTAAGAAAACATGGACTGACAATAGGGTTCGAATAATAAAGACCTGAATTGTACTCATTCGGTGAAAGTTGCTTTGCACGGGCCTTCTCCACCAACTCTTTCCATTTCTGGGATAACAAATACAAATCCAACTGTGCAAGCACATACATCAATCATCAGAACACAAACCATTAAGAGCAAAGTTTAAACAACATATAATTCATAATTCACAGACCTTATCGGCATCCTGAAGAACAGGCGTTATCAGCCCACCATTGATTGCAACAGCAACAGCAATGTTTATGCTACTGTTATATGTGAAGCTCTTTCCATCTTTGCAGCTTGCATTCACAACTGGGTGCTGAGCTAGTGCCAAAGCAGCAGCCTTGGCTAACAATGCGGTCATAGTCACACCCTTTGGTTTCACCTGTGAAATAATGTCAACGAAACTCAGCTAAAAATTTCAGAAATTCAAATAATAAACAAACCCAATTGGCATTTCAAAGGCAACAACCCAACTAGCCAAACACTATAAACAATGTACCTTCTCGTAGAGTGCATCGATCGCGTCGCTGTTCACTGGATACCCGACCCGGAACGTGGGCACGGAGAGACTTTCCAACATGTTCTTCGATACAGCGGCCTGCATCGTCGTAAATGGCACCACGGTGGAGCCTGGGAGCAGAGGCGCTGAAGAAGCAGAAGGCTTGGGAGGAGAAGTGGCCACCGGAGTGGGCTCGGCAGCTGCAGTTTTCTTGGGCTGGACAATTCCGGCCGCAGCCTCCACATCAGCAGGCGTAATTCGGCCAAATGCGCCGGAGCCCACCATCTTGGCAATGTCGACCTTGTGTTGCTTGGCTAGCTTTTTGGCAAAAGGAGTGGCCACAGTCTTCTTTGGACCGGAATTAGCCGGTGGCGAAGGCTGGGCAATAGCAGGGGCGGGAGTAGAAGCAACAGGAGGAGGTGTGGGCGTAACAGCATCAGCAGCTGGCGAGGAAGAAGCGGCGGAATCCGTTGAAGCGGATTTTGCTTTGGCTCTGGCATCAGCGACTTCTTCTTCAGTCTCGGCGAGCAAACCGATGGCAGCACCAACGGGAGCCGTTTCTCCCTCGCCGACGACGATTGCGGCGAGGATTCCGTCGTAGAAGGTCTCGACGTCCATGTCAGCCTTGTCGGATTCAACGACGACGACGCTCTCGCCTTTGGAGAGGACGTCGCCTTCGGATTTGACCCAGGAAACGATCTTGCCCTCAGTCATGGTGGAGCTGAGGGCAGGCATGAAGATCTCCCTGATCTTGGCTTGGACGGTCAGGGTTCTCCTACTGGGTTTAGCACGAAATGCCGTGGAGGAAGGAATTGAGTGTGAAGAGCGCCATGGAAGAGCAGTGGAGATGGAGGAGGAGAAGGAAATGGTAGTCTTGGCCAGGAAAGGGGAAGACGCCATTTGGGATTTGGAGAAAATTGAGAGAGTTATGGGAATTGGGTATATGGATGAGTCGGTGTGAATTGCGAGAGAATGGGGAGAGAATGAAGAAGAAGAAAAGGTGGGCGGAGAAGACAAGGTCGAGTTAGTTGGAGGCTTCGAGCTACCCCCAACTGGGTTTAAATTGTTTCAATCGCCTTTCGCCTGGCACTTGGCCAGGCCCTCCCCCCAGTGCGTTGCTCGTAATTTCTTTTTCTTTTTCTTTTTCTTTCTCGTTTCTTCTCTGTTTATTCATATGCCACGTCGGATCAGGTTGCATGTTCTTATTGTATTGGGCCTAAGGTGCGGTTTGAGCGTTTCAAGTGAATATGGGTTTTGTCTTACAAAACCAATGGGCTACACTTAACTCGTTAAATGATCGGTTTTATGTCAACCTTAGGTACCAACCCAGAATCTTGTAATTGCTTTTCATTCTTGGGCCTTGCTGGTTCGTGCATGAACAGTCCAAATACTCGGGCTACCTTATGTGCTCAAACTCAGGGTTCCTATGTAATGAGGATATACGGTCTTGTAATATAGGATGCTGGTACTGAAGATCAAATTGATCAATCGATTTGAATTTTTATTAAATTTAGTGTGAATTGAGGTGAACCTACTGCTAGTCAATTGCCACTCTCTACAACCGCTCGCATAGTGAAACAAAATAAGAGTAGAGAACCATCATCGTTGACGTACTTTGGAATGGATATGAACAATGAGGAGTCTATTTTTACTTAGTTCTACACTCACTTCAGTTTAAGCTTCAAATCATTTGATAAATTTGACCATTAGCCCACTTTATAGTGTCCTTGTTATAGCCCCTCCCTCAAATCCAATCTATTTTAGAAAGGGTGCCGCCTCATGAATAGTGATCTGAGTTCACCCGATACTAGCAACTTTATCAGTGTTTGCAGCGCAGGGCTTCTATTGTGATTTTATCTTGTTTCAATTTTATTTATTATCTCGGATCCGAGAGTAACCTTTTCCTTTTCTCCCTCTGATGCAACAAAATATCATAGCATTGTTGGCGCCCTTCAGTAGGACCAATAATAAGCGATTAAAAAACCATGGAAGAGATGGACCCTTCCCCGAGTTAGTCCAATTGGAAAAGGAATGGCCCACTGTCTAGATTGCATTTTAGAATATCTCAAATCTTTTGTAGTCGAGGTCTCAGAAAATTATCTCAACTAAAAAGGACGATCAAGAGATCATGCGAAAACATTGCTTTCGGCATTTTGAGCAAACAATTGTGCCATTTCCGTTGTACCTATTTTGTTTGACTTTTTTTCCCATTGTAATGCTTGGGGTCTAGTACACCCATGAGACCCTCCGGGCATTCTTTTTTTTTTTTCTTTGTCACTTAGAGCCTCCGATTGAGGGTTCATTTAAGTAGATGACTCGTCGAGTCATCGAAGCAGCATTGAATTTTTTTTTTTTAATGTTTTCGGAATACATAGGATTAGATGGAAACTTATTTAGTACATTTCTTCAATAATAGTAAGATTATAAGATATTATATGTCTAATACTATTTATTGTTTTCAATGAAATTGGTAAGCTTTAGTAAAGCTTGTATAGAGTAAGGTACGATCTTTAATAGCATCCGCTAGATCATGGGATTGACTTTTTTCCTTCACGGGGTTCCTTTCCTTGGGCGTGGTGTTTTTCTTCAACTGGTTCAATGGGACTCTCTTTGAGTCGAATAGTCTAGAGTATTCGAAAGCATTTTGTTTTCTGACCAAAGATCGTACATTCGTACTAGTAAAATAGCCCTGAGACTGAAATTGACATGGTCGACTCGTCATACATCTTGCAACAATGAATTATTTTTGTTTTATTGGAACGATCAAATTGTATTGTATTGTTAATTGTGGGAGATTCCCGGCACTAATGGACAACCTCACCCGGTCCAAAACCAAAATCATCATGTCGTAACGCTGGTAAACCCCACCATTGTTGTCAATATAATCACATTCTAAAAAGCTTCCTTTGCCACGCCCTTGTTCTATATCTCTCCATTCGGCCAAATTGTGAAAATGGTGGCATTGAGCTAACGGCTTATTGCATATCTTTTTAATAAATAAATGTGAAGAGGAAATTTATATAAATTGAGTATTAATATGACCAAATGTATAAGGACAATTATTTTATTAATTTTTTAAATAATTTATATTAAACATACACTCATATTAAGACAAGTTTATGTATATATTTAATATAAACTATTGAGAAATTTGATAAAATAACTATAATTGCATGTTTAAATAATTTAAAGGTGTTTGCTACTAATTATAAAGTTCATGAAATTTAAGCTTGTGAACGATACCATTAAATGATAATGATAATAAATTCGCAAGTGGACTCCAATTACATAAGTTTTTTGATATTTCTATTTAGGTCTTTTAGTGGAAATGTACAAAAAAAACTCATTTGTCTCATTTAACACCTAAAATCCATACCATACAAAAAATTGCATTAATTTCGTTTACTCCATCCAATAGTCGTTAATATTATGGACAATTTTATCATCTCAACGAGGTTATGAATAGGGCATTAAATACGCATGAGCGGCAAATTGATATGGGCACGAAAAAATTAGGATGGGGTACAAAGGGTTTCAAATTTATGTATATTCCAATTTATCGCAGTATGTGTGTTTAGTGCCTTATTCATAATTTTGTGACTTAAGATGACAAAATTACTCATGATATTGACTATTATTAAATGAAGCTAATGAAATTTGCACAATTTTTGTATGTAGGGTGGATTTTGGGTGATAAGTAAGACAAATTAGCGGTTTATATGCAAAAAAAAATAATTGTAAATTTGAGTGCACTTTGACTAAAAAGCCTCTCCATTTTTTTTATAGGTCAAAAAGTATAATCCAAAAGAAAAACTACAAGGTTACAAAGGAATTCCCTAGAAAAAACAAGAAACCTAATTTACACGCATAAATGAACTTATAAAATAGAAGTACTTAACCTCAATCAAATCACATCATTGATTCAAAATACTTATTCAAAGCCTATAAACAGAGCTTAAACTAAACTAAGACTTCTATTTAAAGTATGTGTTGGTTTGAGGAGTACATGGAGCTTGAAATTTTAGACGATTTCTAAAATTTCTAAAACTTTACATGTATTTTATTGAGTATTTTAAAAAATAATAATGAAAAAAAGTTTAAAGGTATTCAATAATATTTTCATAAATTCTAGTGTATTCAATTAGAATTTTAAAAAGATTAAGATAAATTTGAATGTATTCAAAATTACACGAATTTTAAGGTATGTAATTGAATTGAGAAGTTGGGTGGATTATAAGATGAACAATATAAACAGTAATGCTCATGAGAGTTCCATCATTCACCCATGAAATTGTTTGACGAGGTCAAGAGCCAAGTTTCGTACTTTCTTTCTACAAGTTCATCTCTCGATGTTATTTCTCAAATTTTTGAGAGAGATATCGTTTATCAAATTTTGGCAATCACCAAAGCATCTTCATCATCATCTCACCCACCTTTTCCAATACATATTCTTCAACACAAATCCAGCTTCTTCATTACGTAATCATCAATACATATTCACCTTCATCAATCGTAATTAACCCAAAAATTTTGAAATTTCAATTTCATCAAACACAGCCAAATCTCCAGTAATTCAATCTGGAAAATAACCCAGAATTTTGAAGCTTCAATCTCATTGAACACACCTAAACCTCCATTTAATTAATTATGACAAATTATCCAAAACTCTGAAGCCTTCAATCTCCTCAAACACTTCGATGTATGCCTTCACTTTTTTCTTTCTTATGGTTTCATGTTAGTGGTGGTGGCATCATCTTCAGCGGGTTTATGGTGGCTAGGGTTGGATAAGATTTTATTTTTTGTTCCAATGTCTTTTACTTTTCCAGAAAATTCACTCGTTAATAATTCAAAAATTCACATAGTATTTTAATAGAAATTTCCTATAATTCAATTGGACTTTTAAAAAATTCACACAAATTCATAATATTTAATATAAATCATTCAGCTCTATAATTTTAAATAAACCATCTGGGCAATTGTAGCTTGGCCACAATTTTCGAATAGTTTGTTTTGGGAGGCTTCTCTCCCAACAGGTGCTCGAAGAGCCTAGTTATTTACAGGGCCGGTCATGGCCTAGAGCGGTCGTCCATGAATAAGGAGGGCTTAAAATTTTAAATTTGTTTTATTTTTATGGAAAAAAAATAAAAAAATATTTAAATTAAATTTAAAGAATTATTTTATTACAAAAATTGGACTCATATTTTTGAAATATTATAAGAATTATTCTAATTAATATATATTTATTTAGTTTATCTTATAAAATTATTAAGATACTAACTCTAAACTCTTTGATAAAATTTCACGGTTTCTTAAAAATATAATATTGTTAAAGTGACCATATTTTCTATGTATGATTGATGTGCTTAAATTCTTAAATTTTTTTTGGTATATTACAAAAATGATGAAAAAAAATTAAAAGTTGAAAATATTATTAATTTTATGTATGTAAATATATATTATAGTGGTATTTTTATAATTTTTGCTCTCGGTTTCTAATTTATTAGACAGGTCTGGTTATTTAATTTCTTTGACAATGATTATTACTGTGATTTTGCTCTGTAATTTGTTTTCTTATAAAAAAAAAAAAGAAAAAAAAAAGACGAGTATAAGCCCCTAGATAATGACCTACTTATGTGCATTCCATTTATGTCCTGGAAGTTGGCGCGAATTGGTGAGTTTGCCAAACGAATCATGAAAATGGAAAGGCTTACATTGGAAGGAGGCAACGGCTCAGATTCGATCTGGCTTGCTATGAAAGTAAAATATCCAGTATTGTTCTCCCGCGTTTCGGATGCCGCCGAATTTTAGAGGGCCGGCTTAGCTGTCTTTTGGAGCTATTTCCGATGGCCTACCTCACCTATTTTAATTTTATTCACGTCCTTATCCCGCTTTTATTTTATTTTATTTGATTGGGCCCTTTTTTGTAATTTCCTATAATAAACAATTTATAATTTTTTAAAGGGGTCATGATTGAGTGCCTTGCAGCTGTATTTATGGCAAGGCAGTGGTGGGACGCAGACACTTTTGACTGGTGGACAGTGGACTGATCTGTACCTGCACTGCGTCCGCGCGGGAAAGTACATTACACTCCCAGTCAAAACTGAAAAAACGTAGCATTTGCCCAAAGTTAATCATATGTTAAATTTAGGAGAAATATTATGAGGCCGGACAATAAACTATTAAAAATAACAATATGTAATCATAAATGTATTTCTATATCATAATCTGACAAAAATAGATTTAATATTTTCACGTATTTAACAAATAAATAATTATTTTTAAAAAATTATATTAATTAAGTATATTGTTAATATGTGATTGATCTTAATTGATTTTATTGATTGAACTGTCCATCATTAATGAATAATATTATTTAAATATATTAAATTAGCTTATATTTTTATGATAAATAAAAGATTATATCAAATATGATCACTTAAGATAATTCAAATAGTAACACGCATTAATTAGGGATGACGATAGTCAATAATATTCATCTAATATTGTAGTTGTTGGAGATGGATAAAGAGATTCTCAATAATCGAATGAGGTCGTCTTCAAGCACATGTTGAAGTGGGGATCAACTTATCTACAACATAAGTTTCCACTTAGGTTTGCCAAAATAATTGAACTAGCTACCTTCTTGAGTCTAATAAAGAAGGCAATATTCGGTTTGTTTTTCCCTTAGTTATAACCAAACTTGGTCGAAAGTCAGCAAGCCTTAATCACTTGAGCATGGTGGCACGGAGCAACTCGGGCGAGTTGGAATGTCAGCCTATTTTAACTTAATCTTTACAATTTAAATTCATGGTCATTTAAGTTTGTATGAGTTCCTAACTTGTTTCTCTATGCCTTATCTCTAAAAGAAAACACAGCTGGTGCTAGATTTGTTTAGGGGTGGAGATGTTCTAGATCTCTACCGTCTGATAGTGGCTCTCGAGTAACCTCCACCTTCATATTTCCCCGATTTTTTTTCTTGCTTTCCTCTTGGTTCCCTTCTTCCATTTGACTTTCAGTTCTCCCCTCTTTCTCCCTTATTCTCTGTGGGTTTGTTGGACAGCGACATGGGCAAGGTGGTGGCGTATTCTCTGCTGTACTGTGTTGCGTAGGCTCTGGTTAGAGCTTGAGGTGGCGATAGTGATGCTAACGAGAGAGTTATGCTGGCTGGAGTCTAGATCCCATATGAGTCGATTGAGCTTCCGATCAGATCGTGTGGCGCCCTGGTGGGGGAAACCGAGGGTTTTGGGTATTGTTCTTATTTAGATTTTGCTACTTAACTTTTTATTTGGATTTAGTTTCCCTCAGTATCCAATAACTCATCTTTGTATTGTACCCCCAGGACACTTGGAATCTAATTTGGAGTCTCGATACCCCCCCCCCCCCCCAAGATCTGGAACTTCATCTGGCGGGTCGTGCGGGGTTGCGTTCCGACAAGAGCGGCCCTTCATCGTCGCCATTTGGCTGCATCCCCGTTGTGCACTGTCTGCTGGGAGCATCCTGAATCAGTGGAGCATATGTTGTTGCAATGTGTGGGGGACAAAATTGTGTGGTTTGGTTGTTCCTTGGGGCTTCGTGTGACTCTCCTCAGCATATCCACCTTCGAGGACTGGTTCTATCATATTGTTTCCTCCTGTTCTGTTGGGGCTGTGGAGAAGCCGAGGCTTCTGGCTTTGATTGCTAGTTACTGTTGGGCCATTTGGAAAGAGCGTTGCAGAGCCGCGTTCGAGGATTGCGCTTTCAATCCTGAATGTGCGATTATGGCCGGGAGGTCCCTGCAGACTGAATACTGGAGTGCGAATGCCCTGAGTTCTCCCTGCTGTGATACGGGAGCTGGGGATGCTGGTCCTCCAGACGGTTGGTCCCCTCCTAGTCAAAACTTGGTGAAAATCAACACTGATGCCTCTTGGTCTTCCTCATCTGCTCAGGCGGGCCTTGGTGTTGTGGCTCGAAATGTAGACGGACGCTTCTTGGCTGGTGGGTGCGCAGTTAGGAGTGCAGGTTCGGTCATTGAGGCGGAGGCCTGGGCAATGCTTGATGGGTTGATCTGGTAGCTCATGAGGGTTTTAACAATGTGGTTTTTGAGTCTAATTCGCAGGAGCTTGTGAAGGCGGTTAGAGGATCAATCCAGAAGGGCAGGTGGGAAATCTACCCTATTCTTCGCCGAATAAGGGATGTCTTCGACAAGTTTAACTCTGTGGCATTTTCCTGGGTCCCTCGTTCTTCAAATTTGGCAGCTGATGCCTTTGCGTCATATGCACAACGATTGATGCGCCGGGAGGTCTGGATTGACCGCCCCCATCTGCCCTATTGCATGTGTTGTCTAGGGATGGTCTCCCCTGTCCCCCGCCCACTGATGAAGCCTAGTTGCCCTTTTGGACGGTGGTGTCGCTCTGCTTCTCTTTGGTTTCTTGCGACACTTGGTCTTGTTGGTTTCTTTGCTGTGTTTCTTGTTGTTCCTTTCTGCTCTTTGAGCTTTGAACCAAAAAAAAAATATCCAATATGGTTTCTTGATAAAAAAAATATAGGTAGTTCGGATTAGCACGAGTTTAATCCATAAACTCAAGTTCACATGGACAGCTTAAAAAATATTACACTATCCAAAATAGGTTTAATATGTTATTAGTAATTACATTTGTGAAGTCCCATGGTATTGTAATTAGATGTGTGTCTCTACAAGTTATGACACGACCCATCCCAATCCCACCGGGATTACCATGGAATGTGACGTGCTCCCGTCTGACAAGAGGCGTCAGACAAGGGATAACCGATTGTCATTGCCCAAACGGGCTTCCAGAGTGCGTAAGGATCGATGGAGGAGGTGTGCGATGCTCAAGTCTCTGCTGCAGTCGCATCCGGAATCAACCTGAAGGGCATTAAAAACAAAAGCTGTGAGTGGACGAAAATAAACAAGTCTATTAAAAACATTTATAAGACATTTATGCCCCTCAGTAAAATCATATGCATGCACCAAAAACCAATAATCCCATATTTATTTAGAAATAACCATTAGGGCCTTAGCCCGGAAACCAATGCATAGTTTCAAATTCCAAAAGTCAATCCAAGAGTTATTTCATCAATCCAGTATATTCATTTATTAATTTTTCCATCTCCGGCATCCCCGATGCCTAGCGTCCTAGACGCTTGACGTTCCAGACGTCATATCTCACGGTATTAAGCAACGCGTGCTGCCCGGGGTCTCACCGGGTCCATATCTCTGACATCCCCGATGTCCGACGTTCATGACGTCCAGCAATCCTGCTCCTGGATCACTATACGGTCCGGTAGCTCCGTACAATGAGCCCTCGCAAGCAATGCACCGTGACTTCTCCAGTGTCCCCGACACTTGGAGGAGACCAGGATATAAATATCCTCATATCGAGATGGTTTTATGGAACACATTTTTATTGTTCATTTCCAAACTATCACAAGGGCCCTGCCCCGAATTTCCATAAAACCGTCATAAGTCCAAATAGGTTAATCAAATCCGAAATAGTTTATTCAATTCCATTTTAGGGTCCCCGACCCGAAATCACATATATAAGTCAACTGGTCCCCTGGCCCGATTTCATAAGTTAACTGGACCCCTGGCCCGATTTATAAGTTAACTGGGCCCCTGGCCCGATTCATAAGTTAACTGGACCCCTGGCCCGATTCATTTTAACAAATCCGTAACCGTTTCATGAAATCATATCCAACCACATTTATGGAAATCAGTGCAAATCCAGAAAACCTCGATTCACGTGCAAACACGTAAATTGCCTCGAAATGCGTAAAAACATATAAATTCACTGATATCCAAAATAAATCATATAATCACAATTATAACAATCATGAAACAGTTATGCATGCATCGAATTTATAAAACCAATGTCCACTCACAGACCGTTTAACCGAGTGCCTCGGTACGCGTGCCATAGGCCTTCCCGGGCCACACCACTATCACCGGGACTCCCAATCCTGTTCAAATCACATTAGAGGATCACTAACCTCATCATTAACATCCTATTCAAGTCCCGTAATTTTCCCGAATTTTTAAGTATTTTTAAACTCGATTTAAAACCTTCGGACATCCCGAACAATAACGAAACGGGATCCGATCGACACGAAACCAACGCTAAAACGTTCGTTACATTGTATAGGATAAAAGTCATGTTGACCTCACCTCGAGATTCGTGTCCACGCGCCATCACGCGCCACCGTGAGTGGCTGCGCGTGAAAGCCACGCGCCTGCTACAGTGACTGCTACAGTCACCATCTTCACCCGTTTTTCTGGTAAACGGGTCTGATTACCCGCGATAGGATCCGGTTCAATCACACCCAATTCGACATCAATTCAATCCGTTCTCGATCCTAAAACAATCATTAGCATATAAATTTCAGTTCTGTGACATCGATCAACATCAACCATTCCCTAATCAAGTCATCAACCCGTGATCACCCAAAACGGGTCAATCACCAAAACTCCATCAATCCTCAACCATTGTCAAATTAACTTCATATGAAGCATATAAGGACTAACACGAACCAATTAGCATGATTAATTGAACACGACATTACCTCAATCACCACAACTCAAGCTCGAGTTTTCCGGCCGTCCACCTCGTCCGTTCACGGCCCTAGGAGCCCCAAAGCTTGCCCCATTTGATCTGGTTCGACACGTTGAAGTTCCAGAAAGCTCAATCCATCCTCAATTAGGCTTGGGCTGGCCTAAAACTAGGAATTTGTATTTGAATTTCCTAGAACCCAGTTTCGGGTTTTCAGAGAATTCCAGCCCCAAACTCACTCATTCCTCTCATTCTCAATCTCAGTGAACCACTCTCGACTCACTCACCATTCTTTTAATTCAATTCAGCCGTTAAAGGCGTCCAAAAGTGTCCTCAAATGACTGTGCAAAGTTCCCCTACACTGACCCGAAAACATTAAACAACCAGTGCCCATGTCCCTTTGATCGATTGCCAGCACCAAACATGTGCAATTCCACCTCATACTGGTCCAATTAACTTAATTAAATTGATAAACAATCACGGGATCGATCGCACAAAGCATCCACCTTCACGGCTGTTCAATGAAACAGTATCCCCCGTGAAATTACAATTCTGCCCTTGTGCAGAAAATTACCAAAATGCCCCTCATGCATCCTGACCCGTAACTCGGTCATACGGACTCCGATTGATGCGTGCCGCCTGTCTACGAACTCAGGGCATCGAGACCTTCCTAACGGTCCTCGGTCCTCGGCCATCGGACCTCCCGATCAAAAAGTCAACATTTCCCCTATAGCGTCCGAATTACGAAAATGCCTTTGCACTTCCGTACATCATAACTTTCACCACGAACGTCGGAATCGAACGTGTCACCTGTCTATGAACTCGTGACGTCCCGAACTACGTCACGGTCATCGGTCAAAGTCCATTTGACCATCCGAATTAAAAGTCAACGTTTTGCCCACGCCCAGGGGCAAAACGGTCATTTTGCACAATTCGTCCGAAATCACACAACTAATCCCAGATTAGTAAATCACCATTAAATATTATTAAATCCCGATATTCGGGACGAGTCGTTACAACTTTCCCTCCTTAAAGAATTTCGTCCTCGAAATTACCAATAACCTTATTCCACAACCACCACGTGGAAAACATTTCGACCTCATAACATGTGTACACCTGTACACCCACTTGCTGGGTCAACACCAGCCTCGTCTGTACCCAGACATCCCATCACAGTCATACGTCACAATCAACAACATTCGACCACCTCGAGTGGACATAATCACCTGATCCGAGATAAAATCGTATAATCATTTAGCTGACTCCTTCAGCTAAACGATTCCCTTCCATTGCCAATAAATCCTTACATTTGCTCCCATTGGGAGTCACCAAATCTCATTTGTCAGTCCATTCTGACACCATCAGTCAAACTGTCACCACAAAGCTTTACCACCCTAGTAAAGCCCCAACCATCTGTCCGTCCGTGACAACACCACGTACTACATCACCCTCGATGTAGCGTAAGATCAACCACATGATCTCAATTCGCAGGGCAAGCCCAATCCTGCGACACAAAATAATCTCAATGTCCATAATCGCCGACTCCCTCAGCGAACCAAAACGCTGGGAAATCACGGTGTGATAAAATCACACAAGGCTACTCGTGGTTACTCAGACCACCAATTCACTCATCCTGAGTGTACGTATACCATCAACTTACACAATCAAGTGGTGTAACTGGAACACATTGAATACCAGCCCAGCAGTGAACACACATCTCAATACTAGGGTTCCACAAGCCAACCATGGCTAAGAGCACCTGCTCATAAAATCACTGAACCCGACAAGATCAATCTGCCCAGCGCACAGTATCCAATGTCCAGTCCACAATACAGCCAAACAAATGCTATCAGAACCAAGCCGATTACCAACACATTAGTTACACACCACTGGTACAACCCATGTACCGCCATTAGGCACCACTCAGCCTAACCAGTATCAATCCTCGTACAACGTACCCTGTACGCACCTCAATCCATCAATCTACCTATAACCACCCAGGTCATAGCCAAACACGTTCCAATAATGAAGTACCTTTGCCCCAAACCAACATGAGACAAAACGAACTCCACCCGTCATCTAGTTCCAATTCCGAATCCGAATCCGCAATTTTGTAAGAAATCCCGAATCCGAACCCAACATCATATTATCAATCCATGCCCAAATCCGAATCTGAAATCATTATTCTGTAAGCTAGCATTGGAATAATCATTCCGCACCCAAATCCAGTAATCCATTTTCGAGCTTCGCAATCGAATCCTGAATCGTCACCCAGAAATTCGATTCCAAAACCCAAAATCTCGTTTACGTCCACCAAGACGTAACATAACCGAACCTATCGGTTGCCTGCCCAAAACATTCGATTGACTTCATAGGGAAGCCAATCCCAATATCCACACGTCAAAGGTTGACAAAATCCGACCACATCGGAAACCTACTCAACCAAGTAACAACCACATGGACTCACTTCGAAAAGAAGTTCAGTCCCGTCATTTACGACTCACATATCAAGGTAAGAGTGATAAACTCTCCACCCATCTGGATCATCAAGATCACAATCCATATCCATCGCTACGTCACCCGACAAGTAACATCACGATCCTAGATCGTCGCATCGACCAAAGTCGACAACATCACAAATCAGATCCACCTAGGATCCACACATGCTCACATAGCAAGCAATCCATCTGAAAGCTGATCGTAGGGTCTTACACCCTCAATTGAATCCTTCGCCAAATTCCCCTTGGTGGAAAGATGACCTCGCATTTCACCACCAAATCCAAGATCACACACAACTTCTTGTGTCCAATGACCCAAGGCCAAACATGGGTCCACCTACCAATACACGCTCAACGTACTGGTAGCAACAATCATCATCTGCCACGGCAGGAAATATGAAGTCAACCCTAATAACTTCGGAATACCAATCACTGATGCGGAAACGAGCACTCCTCTCGTTCCCCCAATCACAACTCTCCCCGGATCGGGAGTTCCAACCATGTTGGAAACAGACATGCTCCCAATGAGATGTCAAGTCCAACCACTGGACTGCCCACGTCCATACCTCACTTGGACCACCACGTGTCCACAATCAATTCATTACTCGGACCTCACGTCCGTCAATAATCATGTATGCACACACCCCGATTCCGAACGGGATATCTCCAATTTTGCCTGAATGTGCATACCATACTGCCTCCGTCTCACATCTCAACCTAAACAGGTTCAATCCTCGGGTTCCAAGTGATTCGCAATCACAAAATCACACGTCAATACCACGAATGGTTTCCCCGACTTTTCCAGTTTCAATAATTTCCTTGTACTTCCTGGGGATATAAGAAGTATACCATCATACCAATCTCGGAGTTGACAACAACTCCCCAAATCCACCAATACACATGACATAGGGAACATCATCCCAAGATTCCCCAAATTTCCAATCATACCATTTTATCCGTTCATCACTTGTCATCATAATTCTGTTGGGACTTATCCCAACACATCACGACCTCCACTGGAACCCATCCAGTCCAAGACTCAACCACCTTTGAGTCGCAGATACCAATCATCTGCCTATCACGACAGAGCCACACCCCAACTGGTGGCTCATCGTCATCACAATCACTGACACCTGCACCAGTGCTAGTACCAATACCAACGCACCATCATCAACACCAGTATCAGCACACAGGCATCCATACTAGTATTGGCATAAAGGTATCACCATACCAACATCTAAACATAGCACACGAACACCCATGCTAGCACACGAACATCCATGCTAGCACACAGTGTGCAAAGTTGTTACCCTGGATCTCCGTTCATTACGAACGACGATCCCGTAACAGCACTCGTACCCCACGACTATGGGTACCTCCAATTTGACCACTGGCACATCAGGATAATGGACGTTCCCTGAACATCCCCTGATCCCCAAGTGTGGAAGCCACACCAAATACCCTCGATAGCCAGTCATCTCGACACAACTGTCGACCAACAGTCATCGTTGTCAAGATCCGTATCCCCACATCACACCAATATTCGATCCAACACGGGATTCCATATTTCATACCCGTATCCGTAGATCGAAGCCTATAAGACTCACTAGAGTCATCCACATGGTCATCCAAGACCTCAGCCGCTCGCCGCAGCACAAATCCTCAAATAACGTTCACTTTTCCAGTCCATCGATTATAAATTAGGGTTCCAAAATCACACCCTAGGGTTCCACCGAACCCAACTGCCTTCTGTAGTAAAATCCACAACCTGACCGACCCCGCGGTCCTAACATCGTATAGCCGTCCAATCCAATCCAATCATCAACTCAACGTGGGTTCCATCGTGGGTTCCACCACGAAGGTCATCGGCTAACTCCGATGCACCAACACCCCGTACATTAGCCAACACTACCAGGGTCCAAAACATAGACCAATACTCAACTGAGTTTCGTATTTCCATAACATTATTCCAATGGGGTTCCCTGAACCTAGCTGTGCCCAGTGGCACAACAATCCATCATCACATGACCGAACCGACGGTCCCACATTACCAGTTAATCGTATACAACCCCACCTGGGTTGAATCGCAACAATGCACGGCGTATCGGGCCAAACACACCCAATACACCAAAACTATCTATCAGGTTGACAACGGAACTGCAGCCCAAAGAGACATCACACCCTCGTCCTTCGCGCACAAAAGAGCAAAACCTGCTCTGATACCACTTGACACGACCCATCTCAATCCCCCCGGGATTACCATGGAATGTGACGTGCTCCCGTCTGACAAGAGGCGTCAGACAAGGGATAACCGATTGCCATTGCCCAAACGGGCTTCCAGAGTGCGTAAGGATCGATGAAGGAGGTGTGCGATGCTCAAGTCTCTGCTGCAGTCGCATCCGGAATCAACCTGAAGGGCATTAAAAATAAAAGCTGTGAGTGGACAAAAATAAACAAGTCTATTAAAAACATTTATAAGACATTTATGCCCCTCAGTAAAATCATATGCATGCACCAAAAACCAATAATCCCATATTTATTTAGAAATAACCATTAGGGCCTTAGCCCGGAAACCAATGCATAGTTTCAAATTCCAAAAGTCAATCCATGACAGGACCCGCCCCGATCCCCCTGGGACCACCCGGGACGTGCCCTGCTCCCGTCTGACACCCGATATTAAAATACCAAAAATACCCTTATTGAAGATGAAATGCATAAAGAAAAACCAAAGTTAAGTCATACATAGCACGCCACACAAATACTCGAATACAAATAGTGTCAGACAAGGGATAGTTCCCGAATACAGTTTATTGAGCACGACTCTAGACACACTATGACAGGACCTGCCCCGATCCCCCTGGGACCACCCGGGACGTGCCCTGCTCCCGTCTGACACCCAACGTTAAAATACCAAAAATACCCTTATTGAATATAAAATGCATAAAGAAAATCCATAGTTAAGTCATACATAGCACACCACACAAATACTCAAATACAAATAGTGTCAGACAAGGGATGGTTCCCGAATACAGTTTATTGAGCACGACTCTAGACACACTACGTGCCAACCTACCCAGCAGTAGGGTTCAGGTACGCAACGTAAACCTATGCCTCTTCCTCCTCGGGATCCTCCTCCTCCTCCTCGGGATCCTCCTCCTCGAAAGCACTACCTGGAGGGGTAGTAAAACAACAAAGGTGAGTGGGCCGAAACTCAAGGTTTACAAAGTAGTTTACCATTTCGAAAACATATAGCTTTTCCCCTCCGTTTTCCGAAAAGACATGCATAGTATCAAAACCACAAAACCATATAGTCATAAGCAGAATAATATCAACATAATATAATCTTAGTCACTGCACTATACATCCCAACCCTGACATCCCAGATGCCTGACGTCCCAGACGCCCAATAAGGTCACAGTCTCAAGGCTACGCGTGCCACCCGGGGTCTCAATCCCGAGTCCAAATCCCGAACCTAGTCCGAGCATGGCATTCTAGATGCCTGACGTCCCAGACGTCCAATAGTAGCAATCCTGCTCCTGAGTCACTCTACGGTCCGGTCCCTCCGTAGAATGACTCCTCACAGGCAATGCGCCGTGACCGCTCCGGTGTACCTACATCCGGAGGAGATAGAATCCTAGGGTAGATCTATACAGTGCAGTACCACAGATGATATCGAGTTCCATTATACATATATATGACTCCAAACCATTTATAAACAACCAGACGGGTCTCATGCCCAAACATCGTAACACGTGCCATAAATCATACACAAGCTGAACAGATACTTTTACTCAAATCACATATAGATATAGGAGAAAGTAAAACAGTTATGCATGCCGAAGTTTAGTGAAATCAAAGGCCCACTCACAGTACAATCCCGCTGCACTCCCGAGCGTAAAGCCCCGTCCAAGGTTTAAAGTACAATTCCTGTCACGCCCAAAACATACGTAAAGGTCACTTTAAGTCCCTACTAAACAACTACGAAACCCTAGACTGAAACCGGCCCGGGAAAGCCGTCCGAACACGCTTCCCAAGGCATCAAACCCTAATTTGACCAACTTAACGATCTCCGATCGACACGAAACCACCGCCATTGGATCCGTATCGTCGAAACCTTGAAAATGGCACTGGTCCCACACAAAACACTGTTCACACGCGCCCCCCACGCGCCGGTCAACCCTCTGGTCAACAGTGCTACAGTGATGCTGACGTCAGCATGACGTCACTGCTGACGTCAGCATGACGTCATCACTGACAGTGTCAGAGGACACGTGTCAACAGTCCATTGGTCCCTGGTCTGACAATATTCTGACATGATGACGTCATCATGACGTCACTGCTGACGTCAGCATGATGACGTCATCAGCTACAGTATCGGGTCTGCGAATCGGGTCACCGCAGACCCACGGTTCGACCCGATCACAGATCGTGATTCCGACCACCAAAATCGATGGGGTTTGTTCCTATGGACTCGTCTGAACATGTTCTATGGCTCTGTGTGATCAAAACTGGATTTTAAGATCAAGGAATTACCTGAAAAACGACGGGGAAATGGCTGCCGGTTTTGGTCCGTCTTCTCCGGCGAGCCGTCACGTTTCCAGCCACCAACTCAGGTAAAAAACGTTCGTCTAGTCCCCTAGGTTAAGTCTCAAAAACAACCAAGCAAATGCAACGTTAAAAACGGACGGTTTGAGGTAGGGAAGGAAAATCGGCCATTACGGGTTTGCAGGCTTACCGCCGCCGTGTCGCCGCCGTGGGCTGCCCAGTCCAGTCCTACGCCGTCCAGAGGTCACAATGGTCCTAGCCCTAGGTTGGTTCTAGCCCAGACGTCGTGGTTTGGATGGTCTGAAGATTTTGGGCTGCACGGGTCCTCACGGGTTTGTGGGTTTTCCGGCCGTGCAGGGTGGCCGTGGTGGCGTTGGCCGGTGTCTGGTGGTGGTGGTGCACGGTCTGGTGCTGCCTGATGAAGAAGGTTGGGTGGTTAGCTGCTGGTGTGATTGTTTGAAGGGTGGGAGGTTGCACGGTTTGAAGGAAGGAATGAAAATGAGGAAATGAGTCTCTGATGGCTTAAGAACAGAAGGAGAAATAGAATGGATGGCTGTGATTCATCCTGAGTGAAGAGTGAAGGGTGAGGATTTAAGGAAAAGAAATTAATTAATTAATCCTATGGCAGACCAAGATCCAGAATGTTGGGGATGATGTGGATGGGGTAGATGAGTGACATGTGTCACTCATCAAGGGTCCAGATTGATTGGGTTAAAGTAAAACAGATTATAATATTTTATTATTAATTTAAGTTCCGAGTCTCGGTTAGTTCGGTTACGTTCTTGACCATAACTTTTTCGTCGTAAGTCCGATTTCAGCGTGCCGCCTGTCTACGGATTCGTATCGACGAGACCTACGTAACGGTCATTGGCCCTCGTCCGTTGGACTTCCCGGGTCAAAAGTCAACATTTGGCCCCCAAATGGCCAAATTACCAAAATGCCCCTCGACTTCCGAACGTCACAACTTCTTCCTCGAACGTCGGAATCGAACGTGCCACCTGCCTATGAACTCGTGACGTCCTAAACTACGTCACGGTCACGTGTCAAAGTCCTAAATACTTTCCGAGGTAAAAGTCAACTTTTCCCCCCCTCAGGGGCAAAACGGTCAATTTACAATAAAATAATAATTACGAAAGTTCGGGTCGTTACAATCTACCCACCTTACAGAAATTTCGTCCTCGAAATTTACTCGAATAAAAACGGGTACTGCTCCCTCATCAAGTCTTCGGGTTCCCACGTCGCCTCCTCGACGTCATGGTTCCTCCATAGCACTTTCACCAACCGAATCGTCTTGTTTCTCAGAACCTTGTTCTTCTGATCCAGAATCTGCACTGGTTTCTCTTCAAAGCTCAGATCAGTCATCAGTTCTACTGGTTGTTCCGGCAAGGCATGTGAATCGTCCCGTAGGTATTTCCGTAACATGGACACATGGAAAACATCGTGCACTCTGGCAAGTTCTGGAGGTAATGCCAACCGGTATGCCACTAGTCCAATCCTCTCAATGATCTCGAACGGTCCAAAGTAACGTGGACTCAACTTCCCGCGTCGGCCAAAACGGATAATTCCTTTCCATGGAGATAACTTAAGGAACACAAAATCTCCAACCTCGAATTCCAAGTCTCGAATTCGTCGATCCGCATAGCTCTTTTGGCGATCCTGTGCTGCCTTCAATCTTTCCTTGATAATTCGAACTGTTTCCTGGGTCATGTCCATCAAATCCGGTCCTAAAGCTGCTCGCTCTCCTACCTCCATCCAACAGATAGGTGTCCTGCACTGTCGGCCATACAGTGCCTCGTAGGGTGCCATTCCGATACTTGCCTGATAACTGTTGTTGTATGCGAACTCCATCAAAGGCAAATGGGTATCCCACGAATCCTGGAACTGCAGTACACAAGATCTCATCATGTCCTCCAGTGTCTGGATAGTCCTCTCTGACTGCCCATCGGTCTGTGGGTGGAACGCTGTGCTGAAATGTAAGTTTGTACCCAAGGCGTTCTGCAAACTTCGCCAGAACCTAGATGTGAAACGCGGATCTCGATCAGACACTATCGACTCCGGCGTACCATGAAGTCGAATGATCTCCTTCACAAACAGCTGAGCCAGTCGGTTTGGCTTAAATGTCTCCTGTACTGGTAAGAAATGAGCTGACTTGGTCAATCGGTCGACAATCACCCAAACTCCATCGCATCCCCTCTGAGTCCTTGGCAACTTGAAGACAAAGTCCATGGTAATGTGATCCCACTTCCACTCGGGAATCGGAAGCGGTTGCATTGCTCCATACGGTCTCTGCCGCTCGGCCTTGACCTGCTGACAGGTCAAACATCTGCTCACAAACACTGCAATATCTTTCTTCATTCCTGCCCACCAATAGTGGTCCCGGAGGGTACGGTACATCTTTGTACCTCCCGGATGCATGGCATAAGCCGAACTGTGGGCTTCCTCGAGAATTTCTTCCCGTAACTCTGCCACTGCAGGAACACACAAACGGCCCAGTTTCACCAGAGCTCCATCTGGTCGAATAGTAAAGTCCTGCCTCTCGTCTGCTTCGACCTCGATCCTGTAGATACAAAGTGTCGGATCCTCCAATTGTGCCTCGATAATCCGATCGACGAGCACAGGTCGTACATGAAAACTGGCCAACAAAGCTCCCTGCTCATCCATCCCCAGCATAACTCCAGCTCTTCGGAGTTCCACTAGCAAAGGAAGGTACACCAGCCTCAGGTGTGCAATTGATCCTGCTGACTTCCTACTGAGTGCGTCTGCCACAACGTTCGCCTTCCCTGGATGATATTCAATCGTACAATCGTAATCCTTGATCAGTTCCAACCACCGTCGCTGCCTTACGTTCAGCTCCTTCTGAGTGAACAAATGCTTCAAACTCTGATGATCGGTGAAGATCCTGCAAGTCACCCCGTACAGATAATGTCGCCAGATCTTTAAAGCGTGAACCACCGCCGCCAACTCCAGATCATGCGTAGGGTAGTTCATCTCATGTGTCTTTAGTTGTCTCGATGCATAAGCGATTACTCTGCCATTCTGCATCAGCACGCAACCCAAACCTTGCAACGATGCGTCACTGTAGACTTCGAACTCTCCACTGTTATCCGGCAAAGCAAGAACAGGTGCGGTAGTTAACCGACGTTTCAATTCTTGATAACTCTGCTCACACCGTTCATCCCAAACAAACTTTACTCCCTTCCTGGTTAAACGAGTCAACGGTGCAGCAATACTAGAGAAGCCCTCAACAAATCTCCGGTAGTATCCTGCCAAACCAACGAAACTCCGTACCTCTGTCACGGTTGTCGGTCTAGCCCAATTTGTCACCGCTTCGGTCTTCTGGGGATCCACGCTAATCCCGTCTGCTGACACTACATGTCCCAGAAAACCAATGCTGGTTAGCCAAAACTGACACTTACTCAGCTTGGCGTATAACTGGTTCTGCCTCAGCTTCCCTAACACCGAACGTAAGTGTTCCTCATGAGCTTGAGCACTCCTCGAGTACACAAGGATGTCATCAATGAACACGATCACGAACTTATCCAAATAAGATCGGAAGACCCTATTCATTAGATCCATGAATGCTGCTGGAGCATTCGTCAAGCCGAAAGGCATCACAAGGAATTCATAATGCCCATATCTGGTCCGAAACGCTGTCTTCGGGACATCTCCTTCAGCAATCTTCAACTGGTGATAACCAGATCGTAAATCTATCTTCGAGAAGTACTGTGCTCCCCGCAGTTGATCAAAGAGATCATCAATCCTGGGTAAGGGGTACTGGTTCCTTACCGTGACCTTGTTGAGCTGTCGATAATCCACACACAAACGGAGGCTCCCCTCCTTCTTCTTCACAAATAATACTGGCGCTCCCCACGGTGATGTACTCGGTCGGATGAATCCCAAGTCCACCAACTCCTGCAATTGGATCTTCAGTTCCCGTAACTCCGCTGGTGCCATCCGATATGGTGCCTGCGATATAGGTCGTGTGCCGGGAAGTAGTTCAATCGTGAACTCAATCTCCCGATGTGGTGGTAAACCAGGCAAATCTTCCGGGAACACATCCGGAAATTCCCGCACCACAGGTATATCATCGGCACCCGAAGTATCACTATTCGTCGTCACAACATGCGCCAGATAACCCTGGCATCCCTTCTGTAGAAGCTTCGTAGCGGCAAGTGAAGAAATTACTTCAGGTAGCGAACCGTCGCGCTCTCCCTGAAAAGTAACCTCCGGCAAACCCGGACTTCGCAGAATCACCCGCCTACTACAACAGTCGATGAGCGAACCGTGCTCAGTCAACCAATCCATTCCCAAGATAACATCAAAGTCATGGATATCCATCAGGATTAGATCAGCTAGCAGATCTACATCCTCCACCCTTACTGGGCATCTCCGGATCACCTGATTCACGATGTACACAACGCCCATCGGTGTACCAACACCCATTTCACTATCCAAGGCTGACACCTCACGATCTAACATACCCGCACAACTTTTCGAAATAAAAGAATGAGTAGCCCCAGCATCCATTAATACCCGTACAACAATATTTGAGATATGAAGAGTACCTGTAACCACACCAGGGGCTGACCTCGCCTGCTGCTGAGTCACTGCAAAAACACGAGCTCGGGGTCCCGCAGTCTGTCCGCGCCCACGCGCGCCACGCTCAGCACTCTGTCCTCGGCCTCTGGAAGGGTGAGAAGCCGAACTCTGTGTCACACTAACACCTTTAGTCTCGTTGTTCCTTGACAATAAATGGCAATCTCGGGCATAGTGGCCCGCTCCTCCACAAGCAAAGCAATTAACTGTCCTCGGTCCATCCCAAGACCCTCCTGATGTACCACTCTAAGCCTGATGCTGTCCAGAACTGAATCTCGATCCACCCCTCTGAGAGTTCCCATGTCGACCTGACCAGCCACGACCACGTAGAGATGAGGGTGCTCCTCGATAATTTCCCCCCTTAGAGATCTTTGGGCCGGTTGGTCCAGGATGTGGACGATCCCGGCGCTGCCCCTCGCCTGATGATTGTCGCGCCTGGTGTGCCGCCAGACTGGCCTCGACACGAACTGCAGCGTCGACCATGTCCCTCAGAGTCGCGTAACTAGTAGCCGTCACACTTGCCCGCAACTCCCCTCGGAGTCCCAACTCAAATCTTTGACATTTTTCCTCCTCAGTACTCACGAAAGCTGCGGCAAAACGGGAAAGCTTCCCGAAGGTCTGCTCGTAATCTGCCACGGACATATCTCCCTGTTCCAGCCGCATGAACTCTGCCTCTCGTGCCATGCGAAATGAACGCGGGTAATACTGATCTAAGAATCGGGCACGAAAGACCTCCCATGTGGTGGTGTGAACGGTCCACCCGGACATCTCAAGACCATGCCACCATTGATAAGCCCCGCCTTCCAGTAAGAAGGCCGCCAATGCCACCCGCTCGCCGGGTGGGCAATGCATCACGGTGAAGATTCTTTCCCATTTCGCAATCCACTCATGGGCATCCTCGGGGTTTGATCCCCCGCTGAACGGTGTGGCTCCCAACCTTTGAGCCCGCTCAATGCTAGCACATTCCATCTCTCTCGCGATTTCCTCGTCAGTTCGTATTTGAGGAATTCTCCTTGGAGGCATAACCCGCTGTTAAGAGGCATAGATTAGATACTGACATCGTTTAAACTAAGTACTGACCACTAGTCTAGCATGCTGACCACAACCTAGTGCTCTGATACCAAGTTGACAGGACCCGCCCCGATCCCCCTGGGACCACCCGGGACGTGCCCTGCTCCCGTCTGACACCCAACGTTAAAATACCAAAAATACCCTTATTGAATATAAAATGCATAAAGAAAATCCATAGTTAAGTCATACATAGCACACCACACAAATACTCAAATACAAATAGTGTCAGACAAGGGATGGTTCCCGAATACAGTTTATTGAGCACGACTCTAGACACACTACGTGCCAACCTACCCAGCAGTAGGGTTCAGGTACGCAACGTAAACCTATGCCTCTTCCTCCTCGGGATCCTCCTCCTCCTCCTCGGGATCCTCCTCCTCGAAAGCACTACCTGGAGGGGTAGTAAAACAACAAAGGTGAGTGGGCCGAAACTCAAGGTTTACAAAGTAGTTTACCATTTCGAAAACATATAGCTTTTCCCCTCCGTTTTCCGAAAAGACATGCATAGTATCAAAACCACAAAACCATATAGTCATAAGCAGAATAATATCAACATAATATAATCTTAGTCACTGCACTATACATCCCAACCCTGACATCCCAGATGCCTGACGTCCCAGACGCCCAATAAGGTCACAGTCTCAAGGCTACGCGTGCCACCCGGGGTCTCAATCCCGAGTCCAAATCCCGAACCTAGTCCGAGCATGGCATTCTAGATGCCTGACGTCCCAGACGTCCAATAGTAGCAATCCTGCTCCTGAGTCACTCTACGGTCCGGTCCCTCCGTAGAATGACTCCTCACAGGCAATGCGCCGTGACCGCTCCGGTGTACCTACATCCGGAGGAGATAGAATCCTAGGGTAGATCTATACAGTGCAGTACCACAGATGATATCGAGTTCCATTATACATATATATGACTCCAAACCATTTATAAACAACCAGACGGGTCTCATGCCCAAACATCGTAACACGTGCCATAAATCATACACAAGCTGAACAGATACTTTTACTCAAATCACATATAGATATAGGAGAAAGTAAAACAGTTATGCATGCCGAAGTTTAGTGAAATCAAAGGCCCACTCACAGTACAATCCCGCTGCACTCCCGAGCGTAAAGCCCCGTCCAAGGTTTAAAGTACAATTCCTGTCACGCCCAAAACATACGTAAAGGTCACTTTAAGTCCCTACTAAACAACTACGAAACCCTAGACTGAAACCGGCCCGGGAAAGCCGTCCGAACACGCTTCCCAAGGCATCAAACCCTAATTTGACCAACTTAACGATCTCCGATCGACACGAAACCACCGCCATTGGATCCGTATCGTCGAAACCTTGAAAATGGCACTGGTCCCACACAAAACACTGTTCACACGCGCCCCCCACGCGCCGGTCAACCCTCTGGTCAACAGTGCTACAGTGATGCTGACGTCAGCATGACGTCACTGCTGACGTCAGCATGACGTCATCACTGACAGTGTCAGAGGACACGTGTCAACAGTCCATTGGTCCCTGGTCTGACAATATTCTGACATGATGACGTCATCATGACGTCACTGCTGACGTCAGCATGATGACGTCATCAGCTACAGTATCGGGTCTGCGAATCGGGTCACCGCAGACCCACGGTTCGACCCGATCACAGATCGTGATTCCGACCACCAAAATCGATGGGGTTTGTTCCTATGGACTCGTCTGAACATGTTCTATGGCTCTGTGTGATCAAAACTGGATTTTAAGATCAAGGAATTACCTGAAAAACGACGGGGAAATGGCTGCCGGTTTTGGTCCGTCTTCTCCGGCGAGCCGTCACGTTTCCAGCCACCAACTCAGGTAAAAAACGTTCGTCTAGTCCCCTAGGTTAAGTCTCAAAAACAACCAAGCAAATGCAACGTTAAAAACGGACGGTTTGAGGTAGGGAAGGAAAATCGGCCATTACGGGTTTGCAGGCTTACCGCCGCCGTGTCGCCGCCGTGGGCTGCCCAGTCCAGTCCTACGCCGTCCAGAGGTCACAATGGTCCTAGCCCTAGGTTGGTTCTAGCCCAGACGTCGTGGTTTGGATGGTCTGAAGATTTTGGGCTGCACGGGTCCTCACGGGTTTGTGGGTTTTCCGGCCGTGCAGGGTGGCCGTGGTGGCGTTGGCCGGTGTCTGGTGGTGGTGGTGCACGGTCTGGTGCTGCCTGATGAAGAAGGTTGGGTGGTTAGCTGCTGGTGTGATTGTTTGAAGGGTGGGAGGTTGCACGGTTTGAAGGAAGGAATGAAAATGAGGAAATGAGTCTCTGATGGCTTAAGAACAGAAGGAGAAATAGAATGGATGGCTGTGATTCATCCTGAGTGAAGAGTGAAGGGTGAGGATTTAAGGAAAAGAAATTAATTAATTAATCCTATGGCAGACCAAGATCCAGAATGTTGGGGATGATGTGGATGGGGTAGATGAGTGACATGTGTCACTCATCAAGGGTCCAGATTGATTGGGTTAAAGTAAAACAGATTATAATATTTTATTATTAATTTAAGTTCCGAGTCTCGGTTAGTTCGGTTACGTTCTTGACCATAACTTTTTCGTCGTAAGTCCGATTTCAGCGTGCCGCCTGTCTACGGATTCGTATCGACGAGACCTACGTAACGGTCATTGGCCCTCGTCCGTTGGACTTCCCGGGTCAAAAGTCAACATTTGGCCCCCAAATGGCCAAATTACCAAAATGCCCCTCGACTTCCGAACGTCACAACTTCTTCCTCGAACGTCGGAATCGAACGTGCCACCTGCCTATGAACTCGTGACGTCCTAAACTACGTCACGGTCACGTGTCAAAGTCCTAAATACTTTCCGAGGTAAAAGTCAACTTTTCCCCCCCTCAGGGGCAAAACGGTCAATTTACAATAAAATAATAATTACGAAAGTTCGGGTCGTTACACACTACGTGCCAACCTACCCAGCAGTAGGGTTCAGGTACGCAACGTAAACCTATGCCTCTTCCTCCTCGGGATCCTCCTCCTCCTCCTCCTCGGGATCCTCCTCCTCGATAGCACTACCTGGAGGGGTAGTAAAACAACAAAGGTGAGTGGGCCGAAACTCAAGGTTTACAAAGTAGTTTACCATTTCGAAAACATATAGCTTTTCCCCTCCGTTTTCCGAAAAGACATGCATAGTATCATAAACCACAAAACCATATAATCATAAGCAGAATAATATCAACATAATATAATCTTAGTCACTGAACTATACATCCCAACCCTGACATCCCAGATGCCTGACGTCCTAGACGCCCGATATGGTCACAGACTCAAGGCTACGCGTGCCACCCGGGGTCTCAATCCCGAGTCCAAATCCCGAACCTAGTCCGAGCATGGCATTCTAGATGCCTGACGTCCCAGACGTCCAATAGTAGCAATCCTGCTCCTGACTCACTCAACGGTCCGGTCCCTCCGTAGAATGACTCCTCACAGGCAATGCGCCGTGACCACTCAGGTGTACCTACATCCGGAGAAGATAGAATCCTAGGGTAGATCTATACAGTGCAGTACCACAGATAATATCGAGATCCATTATACATATATATGACTCCAAACCATTCATAAACAACCAGACGGGTCTCATGCCCAAACATCGTAATACGTGCCATAAATCATACTCAAGATAAACAGATACTTTTACTTGAATCACATATAGATATTGTAACAACCCGTCCCGAGAGCCGGGATTAAGATAGTGATTAAGGTGTGAGTAGTGAGGTTAATCCGTGGTTAGGTGGTCCCGATAGGTCCGTAAGTTTAGAATGACGATGTTGCCCCTAGTTTGGACAAAATAGTTGACTTTTAGTTCGGGTGGTCAAATGGGGGTTGACCAGTGACCAGGACGTAGTTTAGGACGTCACGAATCCATAGGCAGGTGGCACGCCTGATTCCGACATCCGAGGAGGAAATTGTGATGTTCGGAAGGTTGAGGGCATGACCGTAATTTGAGTAAAGTAGGGGGAATAGTTGACTTTTTGAATAATCGAGTTTTGGTAGGTTGACCTGGGATGGTTAGATAGTTCTTGTCGTCCTGAGTTCGATGACAGGCGGCACGTATTCATCGGACTTACGAGGCGAGAGTTACGGGTCTAGGAAGTTTTGGTTAAATCGTAAATATAAGTAAAAAGAAGGGTAATTTGGTCTTTCTGCACATTGGGATTTGTGCAGAAAGAAGGAAAGGGACGGCTGGGATGGAGCCATTTGGTGAGAGAGTGAGGAGGATTGGTGACACGTGCTAAAGGTGGAGTGGCTTCTGGTGAGTTCGAGTGTGTGCACGGCCCAAATAATTGGGGTGCACCCGTGTATGTGTGTGGTGCTGGTTCAGAAAACAGAGGGAGATCGTGAAGGAAATTGAGGGTGGTGGTGTGTGTGCTGACGAATTGTGAGTGTGTGAGGGTGATCAGAGAGTGAGAGGGAAGCAGTGAGAGAGGTTGACGGTGTGGTGGCTGTGTGTGAGGGTGTCGAGAGCTGCGGGAAAATCAGGGGGGAAACAGGAAGGAAACCAAGGAATTTGTGAGAATTGTGGCGGTGGCAGCCGTGTACGGGGCAACTGAGTCCGTGGTGGTGTCGTGCGGGTTGCGAGGAGTCAACCACTACCAGCGGAGCTCACGACGGCGACTGGAGGCAGGTAATTCTCTCATTCCCATGTCGATACTCTGTTTTCCCGTTGAGTTTCAACGTGGAAGTCGTGGTTTGGGAGGTTGAATCGATGAGTCTAGAGTGGTCTAAGGGTTTTAGTTGAGTCCTAGGAGTAATTTGGTTGAGCTGCCGTGACGGGAGGAGCACGGTGGGGGTTGGCACGACGGCAGGTCTGGATGTACTCTATTTTGGTCGTGACTTTCAATTGAAAGTCGTGAAGATTGGAATAGAGTCGACGGTCCAGGTGAGTTGAGTTAGGTTTAGAAGGGTCCTAGGAACCGTCTGGTGTTGCCACCGTGAAGGGAGGTGACCTGGGTGGCCGGAGTAGGAAACAGGGCAGTGGACGGGTTTTTGTTCAAGGTTGAGTCGACGAGTTTTAGGGTGAGTTGAGGTGAGTGACCTACGGGAAGGGGTAGCCTAGGATGGGACGATGCTGTTGGTGAAGAGAGGAGTCGTTTTGGTGGACGGAATGAGGAGAACCGCTCTCGCCGGTTCAGGGTCCAGACCACTGGTGCGAACCGGGTCTGCTCAAGGTTGACGGTGCACTGTAGCTGGAGCGTGAGTGCCACGCGCAGCCACTTTGGGCGGCGCATGGGGGCGCGTGCGGCGGCGTATGGAGAAGCGATCAATAGGACTTTTGGTCTAGGAGTTGTGGTGAGTTCAATGGAGTTGGTTTCGAGTCAATCGGAAGTCGTTTGAGTGTAGTTCCGCGAGGGTGAATGTTTAGGGTCCCGGGTTTTAAGTCTTTGGTTTGGGGAATTTTAAGGAAATTAGGTAGTTGTGTCGTAGACGTATTAGTGACATAATTTGACGGTGTTTGACAGGATTGGGATTTCCCGAGGAAGCCGAGGAACGGGCTGGACGTTCGGGACGCGAGTAGGGCTCAGTACTGTGAGTGGACCTTTTTCTTTAAATTCGAACATGCATAACTGTTTTCGATAATTGTTTTATGGTTTTGTTTATGATTTTATGTTTCTCGAATATGTTTTGTTGGTTTTATATGTTTGCATGTTTTACGAGGAAGTACAGTTTTAGCACGTTTTACGAGGAAAGGGTGATTTTGGAAAGATAAATGATTTCCATGATTTTAAAGGGTTTTTGGCGATATGATTTTGATAATCAAGGTTTTCGATTTTAGAATCGGATTTCGGAAAGCGAGATTTGGTTTTAAAATGGAAAAGTGGAATTCTGGATTTGGGTTCGGAATGACGGTTCTGAACGCCGGAAGGGCTTCAGACCAGTGATTTCGGATTCGGGTTTGGATGAGGATTTGGTAAATGGTTTTCAAATGGTTTTGGGATTGGATTTGCTGGATCTGGATATTGGGTTTAAAGACCCAGATATATGTGACGGGGGACCGGCCGGATTGGGTTTAAAGACCCGGATTGAGTTTAAAGACTCGGGAGTTTAAAGACTCGGATATATTGATATTTCCCCCGTAGGCCTATTGAGTTTAAAGACTCGGGAGTTTAAAGACTCGGATATGATTAAGGCCTGGATTGAGTTTAAAGACTCGGGAGTTTAAAGACTCGGATAGGTCCAGCAGGTTCGATCGGGAAATGAGGATTTGATACGGTTTCTGATACTCATGCTATGGTTTCTTATGATATTTTATAGTGTTTCTGTTTCTTATGATGTTTTATAATGATTATTTTATAACTGTGTTCATAACTGTTGGTTATGCCTGTGGTTTCAAAACGGAGGGTTAAACTTGGTTTTCATATAAAGTGGTTTTGAACTTTTGTACTTTTTGGTCCACTCACACCTTCTGTTTTTAATTGCCCTCCAGGTTGTGGAGCTAGCGCGGGGTCTTGACGTCGAGGCAGTGTCCGAGGCATAGAAGTGACGTGAGGGATCCTAGAAGAGTTTAAAGGCTTCTGTGTGCGTGTACTTTATCAGTTTTTATTTTCCTTGTAAATTAGTGCTATGCTCTGTAAACGATAAGGTTGGGATATTTTGTAATTACTCCTGCGTCTGACTGGGTTGCGTGAGTGTTACTTGGGTGTTGTGTCGGGGAGTCAGACGGGAGCGGGATTTACCTCGGGTTTCCGGGTGAAACCGGGGTGGGTCCTGACAGATATAGTAGAAAGTAAAACAGTTATGCATGCCGAAGTTTAGTGAAATCAAAGGCCCACTCACAGTACAATCCCGCTGCAATCCCGAGCGTAAAGCCCCGTCCAAGGGTTAAAGTACAATTCCTATCATGCCCAAAACATACGTAAAGGTCACTTTAAGTCCCTACTAAACAACTAAGAAACCCTAGACTGAAACCGGCCCGGGAAAGCCGTCTGAACACGCTTCCCAAGGCGTCAAACCCTAATTTGACCAACTTAACGATCTCCGATCGACACGAAACCACCGCCATTGGATCCGTATCGTCGAAACCTTGAAAATGGCACTGGTCCCACACAAAATACTGTTCACACGCGCCCCCCACGCGCCGGTCAACCCTCTGGTCAACGGTGCTACAGTGATGCTGATGTCAGCATGACGTCACTGTTGACGTCAGCATGACGTCATCACTGACAGTGTCAGAGGACACGTGTCAACAGCCCATTGGTCCCTAGTCTGACAATATTCTAACATAATGACGTCATCATGACGTCACTGCTGACGTCAGCATGATGACGTCATCAGCTACAGTACCGGGTCTGAGAACCGGGTCACCGCAGACCCACGGTTCGACCCGACCAGTTCTCATCAACCCGACCACCAAAATCGATGGGATTTGTTCCTATGAACTCGTCTGAACATGTTCTATGGTTCTGTGGATTCAAAACTAGTTTTTAAGTTCGAGAAACCACCTGAAAATCGACGGGGAACTGGCTGCCGGCTCTGGTTCGTCTTCTCCGGCGAGCCGTCGAGCTTCCAGCCGCGTACTTAGGTCTGAAATGGTCGTCTAGTCCCCTAGGTTATGTCTCTAAAGCAACCAAACAATTCTAACGTTAAAAACGGAAGTTTCGAAACAGGGAAGGAAAATCGGTCTTCTCGGGTTTACGGGTTTTCCGGCCGTGCAGGGTGGCCGTGGTGGCGTTGGCCGGTGTCTGGTGGAGGTGGTGGTCGGTCTGGTGCTGCCTGGTTCGTGAGTTGAGGCTGAGAGGCTGTGAGGTGTTTGTTCGAAGGATGAGAGGGTGCACGGGTTTGAGAGTGAAAATGTGAGAGTGTGAGTCTCAGATGGTTTTAATAACAGCAGGAGAAAATGGAATGAAGGGCTGAGATTCAATCTGATTTAAGGATGAAGGGTGAGGATTTAAGGAAGTTAAATTAGTTAATTAATGGAATGGCAAACACAGATCCTGATTTTTGGGGATGATGTGGATGAGGTAGATGAGTGACATGTGTCACTCATCAAGGGTCCAGATTGATTGGGTTAAAGTAAATCAGATTCTAATATTTTATTATTATTTTAAGTTCCGAGTCTCGGTTAGTTCGGTTACGTTCTTGACCATAACTTTTTCGTCGTAAGTCTGATATTGGCGTGCCGCCTGTCTACGGATTCGTATCGACGAGACCTACGTAACGGTCATTGGCCCTCGTCCGTTGGACTTCCCGGGTCAAAAGTCAACATTTGGCCCCCAAATGGCCAAATTACCAAAATGCCCCTCGACTTCCGAACGTCACAACTTCTTCCTCGAACGTCGAAATCGAACGTGCCACCTGCCTATGAACTCGTGACGTCCTAAACTACGTCACGGTAATGTGTCAAAGTCCTAAATACTTCCCGAGGTAAAATTCAACTTTCCCCCCCTCATGGGCAAAACGGTCATTTTACAATAAAATAAGAATTACGAAAGTTCGGGTCGTTACAATCTACGCACCTTACAAAAATTTCGTCCTTGAAATTTACTCGAATAAAAACGGGTACTGCTCCCTCATCAAGTCTTCGGGTTCCCACGTCGCTTCCTCGACGTCATGGTTCCTCCATAGCATTTTCACCAACCGAATCGTCTTGTTTCTCAGAACCTTGTTCTTCTGATCCAGAATGTGCACTGGTTTCTCCTCAAAGCTCAGATCAGTCATCAGTTCTACTGGTTGTTCCGGCAAGGCATGTGAATCGTCCCGTAGGTATTTCCGTAACATGGACACATGGAAAACATCGTGTACTCTGGCAAGTTCTGGAGGTAATGCCAACCGGTATGCCACTAGTCCAATCCTCTCAATGATCTCGAACGGTCCAAAATAACGTGGACTCAACTTCCCGCGTCGGCCAAAACGGATAATTCCTTTCCATGGAGATAACTTAAGGAACACAAAATCTCCAACCTCGAATTCCAAGTCTCGAATTCGTCGATCCGCATAGCTCTTTTGGCGATCTTGTGCTGCCTTCAATCTTTCCTTGATGATTCGAACTGTTTCCTGGGTCATGTCCATCACATCCAGTCCTAAAGCTGCTCGCTCTCCTATCTCCATCCAGCAGATAGGTGTCCTGCACTGTCGGCCATACAGTGCCTCGTAGGGTGCCATCCCGATACTTGCCTGATAACTGTTGTTGTATGCGAACTCCATCAAAGGCAAATGAGTATCCCACGAATCCTGAAACTGCAGTACACAAGACCTCATCATGTCCTCCAGTGTCTGGATAGTCCTCTCTGACTGCCCATCGGTCTGTGGGTGGAACGCTGTACTGAAATGTAAGTTTGTACCCAAGGCGTTCTGCAAACTTCGCCAGAACCTAGATGTGAAACGCGGATCTCGATCAGACACTATCGACTTCGGCGTACCATGAAGTCGAATGATCTCCTTCACAAACAGCTGAGCCAGTCGGTTTGGCTTAAATGTCTCCTGTACTGGTAAGAAATGAGCTGACTTGGTCAATCGGTCGACAATCACCCAAACTCCATCGCATCCCCTCTGAGTCCTTGGCAACTTGAAGACAAAATCCATGGTAATGTGATCCCACTTCCACTCGGGAATCGGAAGTGGTTGCATAGCTCCATACGGTCTCTGCCGCTCCGCCTTGACCTGCTGACAGGTCAAACATCTGCTCACAAACACTGCAATATCCTTCTTCATTCCTGCCCACCAATAGTGGTCCCGGAGGGTACGGTACATCTTGGTACCTCCCGGAGGCATGGCATAAGCCGAACTGTGGGCTTCCTCGAGAATTTCTGCCCGTAACTCTACCACTGCAGGAACACACAAACGGCCCAATTTCACCAGAGCGCCATCTGGTCGGATAGTAAAGTCATGCCTCTCGTCCGCTTCGACCTCGATCCTGTAGATACAAAGTGTCGGATCCTCCAATTGTGCCTCGATAATCCGATCGACTAGCACAGGTCGTACATGAAAACTGGCCAACAAAGCTCCCTGCTCATCCATCCCCAGCATAACTCCAGCTCTTCGGAGTTCCACTAGCAAAGGAAGGTACACCAGCCTCAAGTGTGCAATCGATCCTGCTGACTTCCTGCTGAGTGCGTCTGCCACAACGTTCGCCTTCCCTGGATGATATTCAATCGTACAATCATAGTCCTTGATCAGTTCCAACCACCGTCGCTGCCTTACGTTCAGCTCCTTCTAAGTGAACAAATGCTTTAAACTCTGATGATCGGTGAAGATCCTGCAAGTCACCCCGTACAGATAATGTCGCCAGATTTTTAAAGCGTGAACCACCGCCGCCAACTCCAGATCATGCGTAGGGTAGTTTAGTTCATGTGTCTTTAGTTGTCTCGATGCATAAGCGATAACTCTGCCATTCTGCATCAGCACGCAACCTAAGCCTTGCAACGATGCGTCACTATAGACTTCGAACTCTCCACTGTTATCCGGTAAAGCGAGAACAGGTGCGGTAGTTAACCGACGTTTTAATTCCTGATAACTCTGCTCACACCGTTCATCCCAAACAAACTTTACTCCCTTCCTGGTTAAACGAGTCAACGGTGCAACAATACTAGAGAAGCCCTCAACAAATCTCTGGTAGTATCCTGCCAAACCAACGAAACTCCGTACCTCTGTCACGGTTGTCGGTCTAGCCCAATTTGTCACCGCTTCGGTCTTCTGGGGATCCACACTAATCCCGTCTGCTGACACTACATGTCCCAGAAAACCAATGTTGGTTAGCCAAAACTGACACTTACTCAGCTTGGCGTATAACTGGTTCTGCCTCAGCTTCCCTAACACCGAACGTAAGTGTTTCTCATGAGCCTGAGCACTCCTCGAGTACACAAGGATGTCATCAATGAACACGATCACAAACTTATCCAAATAAGATTGGAAGACCCTATTCATCAGATCCATGAATGCTGCTGGAGCATTCGTCAAGCCGAAAGGCATCACAAGGAATTCATAATGCCCGTATCTGGTCCGAAGCGCTGTCTTCGGGACATCCCCCTCAGCAATCTTCAACTGGTGATAGCCAGATCGTAAATCAATCTTCGAGAAGTACTGTGCTCCCCGCAGTTGATCAAAGAGATCGTCAATCCTGGGTAAGGGGTACTGGTTCCTTACCGTAACCTTTTTGAGCTGTCGATAATCCACACACAAACGGAGGCTCCCCTCCTTCTTCTTCACAAATAATACCGGTGCTCCCCACGGTGATGTACTCGGTCGGATGAATCCCAAGTCCACCAACTCCTGCAATTGGATCTTCAGTTCCCGTAACTCCGCTGGTGCCATTCGATATGGTGCCTGTGATATAGGTCGTGTGCCGGGAAGTAGTTCAATCGTGAACTCAATCTCCCGATGTGGTGGTAAACCAGGCAAATCTTCCGGGAACACATCCGGAAATTCTCGCACCACAGGTATATCATCGGCACCCGAAGTATCACTCTTTGTCGTCACAACATGTGCCAGATAACCCTGGCATCCCTTCTGTAGAAGCTTCGTAGCGGCAAGTGAAGAAATTACTTCAGGTAGCGAACCGTCGCGCTCTCCCTGAAAAGTAACCTCCGGCAAACCCGGACTCCGCAATATCACCCGCCTACTACAACAGTCGATGAGCGAACCGTGCTCAGTCAACCAATCCATTCCCAAGATAACATCAAAGTCATGGATATCCATAAGGATTAGATCAGCTAGCAGATCTACATCCTCCACCCTTACTGGGCATCTCCGGATCACCTGATTCACTATGTACACAACGCCCATCGGTGTACCAACACCCATTTCACTATCCAAGGCTGACACCTCGCGATCTAACATACCCGTACAACTTTTCGAAATAAAAGAATGAGTAGCCCCAGCATCCATTAACACCCGCACAACAATATTTGAGATATGAAGAGTACCTGTAACCACACCAGGGGCTGACCTCGCCTGCTGCTGAGTCACTGCAAAAACACGAGCTCTGGGTCCTGCAGTCTGTCCACGCCCACGCGCGCCACGCTCAGCACTCTGTCCTCGGCCTCTGGCAGGGTGAGAAGCCGAACTCTGTGTCACACTAACACCTTTAGTCTCGTTGTTCCTTGACAGTAAAGGGCAATCTCGGGCATAGTGGCCCGCTCCTCCACAAGCAAAGCAATTAACTGTCCTCGGTCTATCCCAAGACCCTCCTGATGCACCACTCCAAGCCTGATACTGTCCAGAACTGAATCTCGATCCGCCCCTCTGAGAGTTCCCATGTCGACCTGACCAGCCACGACCACGTAAAGATGAGGGTGCTCCTTGGTAATTTCCCCCCTTAGAGATCTTTGGGCGGTTGGTCCAGGATGTGGATGATCCCGGCGCTGCCCCTCGCCTGATGATTGTCGCGCCTGGTGTGCCGCCAGACTGGCCTCGACACGAACTGCAGCGTCGACCATGTCAGGACCCACCCCGGTTCACCCCGAAACTCGAGGTAAATTCCGCTCCCGTCTGACTCCCCGACACAAAACTCAAGTAAAACTCACTCAAACCCAGTCAGACGCAGGAGTAATTAAACAAAAGATCCCGAAGTTATCGTTTACAGAGCCTAGTACAAAAATACAAAGAAACAAAATCCGACAATAGATACACACACGCGGAGGAAAACTTAAGCACTCGAAAATCCCGCTCGTCACTTCGATGCCTCAGACACTGCCTCGACGTTAAGACCCCGCGCTAGCTCCACAACCTGGAGGGCAATTTAAAACAAAAGTGTGAGTGGACCAGAAAGTACAAAAAGTTCAAAACCACTTTATATGAAAACCGAGTTTAACCCTCCGTTTTGAAACCACATGCATAACCAACAGTTATGAACACAGTTATAAAGTAATCATTATAAACATCATAAGAAACAGAAACACTATAAAATATCATAAGAAACCATAGCATGAGTATCAGAAACCGTATCAAATCCTCATTTCCCGATCGAACCTGCTGGACCTATCCGAGTCTTTAAACTCCCGAGTCTTTAAACTCAATCCAGGCCTTAATCATATCCGAGTCTTTAAACTCCCGAGTCTTTAAACTCAAGGCCTACGGGGGAAATCAATATATCCGAGTCTTTAAACTCCCGAGTCTTTAAACTCAATCCGGGTCTTTAAACCCAATCCGGCCGGTCCCCGTCACATATATCCGGGTCTTTAAACCCAATATCCAGATCCAGAAAATCCAATCTCAAAACCATTTGAAAACCATTTACCAAATCCTCATCCAAACCCGAATCCGAAATCACTGGTCTGAAGCCCTTCCGGCGTTCAGAACCGTCATTCCGAACCCAAAACCGGAAAAATATCCATTTTCATACCAAAATCACATGTAATCACAAATCATATTTCATAACCCATTTATCATTATCAGAAAACCTTTATAGGTGGAAATCCCCAAATGTGGCATCAAAATCTGAAAACCAGCATTTTCTCGAAAACGTGCAAACATCTCAATCACGTATAATCACGTAAAACTGTCTTAAGTAAAACCATCAAAAACGTATATAAAAACAGTTATGCATGATCGAGTTTAAGGAAAGGGTCCACTCACAGTACTGAGCCCTACTCGCGTCCCGAACGTCCAGCCCGTTCCTCGGCTTCCTCGGGAAATCCCGATCCTGTCAAACACCGTCAAATTATGTCACTAATACGTCTACAAAACAACTACCTAATTTCCTTAAAATTCCCGAACCAAAGACTTAAAACCCGGGACCTTAAACATTCACCCTCGCGGAACTAAACTCAAACGACTTCCGATTGACCCGAAACCAACTCCATTGAACTCACGATAGCTCCTAGACCAAAATCCATGTTGATCACTTTTCCATTCGCTGCCGCACGCGCCCCCACGCGCCGCCCAAGGTGGCTGCGCGTGGCACTCACGCGCCAGCTACAGTGCCATCTTCAACCTCCCGCACTGTACTGAACGGCCGCCGTAGCTTGAACCAGCGAGAAGCATGCTCCACCGTCCAGCCACCATTTCAGCCCCTTCTTTCACCTGCAGCTTTGTCCAGACCAACCCTATCGATTCCCCAACTCCGTTCACCTCGACATTGTCCCTAGCCCGTCGACTAAACTCAAACCAGACGGCCAATGTCCCCCTGTTTCACGACTCTCCTCTACTCCGGTCACCTCCCGTCACGGTGGTGACACCAGACGGTCCCTAAGACCTCACTGAACCTAGACCAAACCTCCGTTACCCTTGACTCACCCCCAAACTCGTCGACTCACCGTTTGAATTCCACGGCCAAACAGAGCATCAGAGTGCTCATCATCGCCCGAGCTCCGCCGTGGACACCCCCGTCACGGCGACCATCCTAGTCGACACCTAGGACCTCCCTGAACACTATCCCGACCTCCAATCCTCTCGACTCTCATCCCAGACCCACGACTTTCCAAATGAAAATCACGGGAAAAAACAGAGCAGGAAGACTTACCCTTCGGTTGCAGCTCTGCCGTGCGCACCGCCGCCTACCACTGTGATCGTTGGACTCCTTGCAACCTCCTCAGCCTCCCCTTGCCTTGGTTTGCCTCACCTCACGGCGTAGCCACCACCTCGAACTCTCAGGCTCCCTGTTTCCCCCATACTCCTCCGCACCTCCGCCGTGCCGCCTGTGCACGATTGCACCACCAAGTCGCCACCACCAGCTCACACTGACCTCCCTGTCTCTCCCTCACTCACCGCACTCAACACCAGCCAAGATCCTTCTCAATTCTCCCTCACAAGCTCACTCTGTTTCTCTGTGCTTGTCGAAGAACCACACACGCACACACGGGTTCACCCAAGTATTTAGGACCGCACACACACAGAAGAACCCCCCAGAACCCACTACACAAATGCCATGTGTCACAATCCAGTCCATCCTTATCCCACCTGCTTAAACCTCAGCCGTCCATCTTGCTTCTCTCTGCACAAATCCCCAAAAGCCAAAAAGACAAAATACCCTCCTGTTTTCCACATTTTTACGGTTTTACCGAAACTTCCTAGACCCGTAACTCTCGTCTGCTAAGTCCGATGAATACGTGCCGCCTGTCATCGAACTCAGGACGACGAAATCTATCTAACCATCCTAGGTCAACCTACCAAAACTCGATTATTCAAAAAGTCAACTTTTCCCCCTAATTTACCCAAAATTACGGTTATGCCCTCGACCTTCCGAATCACAACTTCCTCCTCAGATGTCGGAATCGGACGTGTGTCACCTGCCTATGGATTCGTGACGTCCTAAACTACGTCCTAGTCACCGGTCACCACTCAATCGACCTCCCAACTAAAAGTCAACTATTTACCTGTACCAGGGGCAAAATCGTCATTCTACGCTCATGGACCCATCGGGACCACCTACCCACTGCTTAACCTCAATAATCACACCTTATTCACTCTACTCATCCCGGCTCTCGGGACGGGTTGTTACAGACCATGTCCCTCAGAGTCGCGTAACTAGTAGCCGTCACACTTGCCCGTAACTCTCCTCGGAGTCCCAACTCAAATCTTTGACATTTTTCCTCCTCAGGACTCACAAAAGCTGCGGCAAAACGGGAAAGCTTCCCGAAAGTCTGCTCGTAATCTGCCACTGACATATCTCCCTGTTCCAGCCGCAGGAACTCTGCCTCTCGTGCCATGTGAAATGAACGCGGGTAATACTGGTCTAAGAATCGGGCACGAAAGACCTCCCATGTGGTGGTGTGAACAGTCCACCCGGACATCTCAAGACCATGCCACCATTGATAAGCCCCGCCGTCCAGTAAGAAGGTCGCCAGTGCCACCCGCTCGCCGGGTGGGCAGTGCATCACGGTGAAGATTCTTTCCCATTTCGCAATCCACTCATGGGCATCCTCGGGGTTTGATCCCCCGCTGAACAGTGTGGCTCCCAACCTTTGAGCCCGCTCAATGCTAGCACATTCCATCTCTCTCGCGATTTCCTCGTCAGTTCGTGTTTGAGGAATTCTCCTTGGAGGCATAACCCGCTGTTAAGAGGCATAGATTAGATACTGACATCTTTTAAACTAAGTACTGACCTGGAGGGGTAGTAAAACAACAAAGGTGAGTGGGCCGAAACTCAAGGTTTACAAAGTAGTTTACCATTTCGAAAACATATAGCTTTTCCCCTCCGTTTTCCGAAAAGACATGCATAGTATCATAAACCAAAAAACCATATAATCATAAGCAGAATAATATCAACATAATATAATCTTAGTCACTGCACTATACATCCCAACCCTGACATCCCAGATGCCTGACGTCCCAGACGCCCGATATGGTCACAGACTCAAGGCTACGCGTGCCACCCGGGGTCTCAATCCCGAGTCCAAATCCCGAACCTAGTGCGAGCATGGCATTCTAGATGTCTGACGTCCCAGACGTCCAATAGTAGCAATCCTGCTCCTGACTCACTCTACGGTCCGGTCCCTCCGTAGAATGACTCCTCACAGGCAATGCGCCGTGACCACTCCGGTGTACCTACATCCGGAGGAGATAGAATCCTAGGGTAGATCTATACAGTGCAGTACCACAGATAATATCGAGATCCATTATACATATATATGACTCTAAACCATTCATAAACAACCAGACGGGTCTCATGCCCAAACATCGTAATACGTGCCATAAATCATACTCAAGATAAACAGATACTTTTACTTGAATCACATATAGATATAGTAGAAAGTAAAACAGTTATGCATGCCGAAGTTTAGTGAAATCAAAGGCCCACTCACAGTACAATCCCGCTGCAATCCCGAGCGTAAAGCCCCGTCCAAGGGTTAAAGTACAATTCCTGTCATTGGATCCGTATTGGATTCTATCTCCGATCGACACGAAACCACCGCCATTGGATCCGTATCGTCGAAACCTTGAAAATGGCACTGGTCCCACACAAAATACTGTTCACACGCACCCCCCACGCGCCGGTCAACCCTCTGGTCAACGGTGCTACAGTGATGCTGACGTCGGCATGACGTCACTGCTGACGTCAGCATAACGTCATCACTGACAGTGTCAGAGGACACGTGTCAACAGCCCATTGGTCCCTGGTCTGACAATATTCTGACATGATGACATCATCATGACGTCACTGCTGACGTCAACATGATGACGTCATCAGCTACAGTACCGGGTCTGAGAACCGGGTCACCGCAGACCCACGGTTCGACCCGACCAGTTCTCATCAACCCGACCACCAAAATCGATGGGATTTGTTCCTATGAACTCGTCTGAACATGTTCTATGGTTCTGTGGATTCAAAACTAGTTTTTAAGTTCGAGAAACCACCTGAAAATCGACGGGGAACTGGCTGCCGGCTCTGGTTCGTCTTCTCCGGCGAGCCGTCGAGCTTCCAGCCGCGTACTTAGGTCTGAAATGGTCGTCTAGTCCCCTAGGTTATGTCTCAAAAGCAACCAAACAATTCTAACGTTAAAAACGGAAGTTTCGAAACAGGGAAGGAAAATCGGTCTTCTCGGGTTTACGGGTTTTTCGGCCGTGCAGGGTGGCCGTGGTGGCGTTGGCCGGTGTCTGGTGGAGGTGGTGGTCGGTCTGGTGCTGCCTGGTTCGTGAGTTGAGGCTGAGAGGCTGTGAGGTGTTTGTTCGAAGGATGAGAGGGTGCACGGGTTTGAGAGTGAAAATGTGAGAGTGTGAGTCTCAGATGGTTTTAATAACAGCAGGAGAAAATGGAATGAAGGGCTGAGATTCAATCTGATTTAAGGATGAAGGGTGAGGATTTAAGGAAGTTAAATTAGTTAATTAATGGAATGGCAAACACAGATCCTGATTTTTGGGGATGATGTGGATGAGGTAGATGAGTGACATGTGTCACTCATCAAGGGTCCAGATTGATTGGGTTAAAGTAAATCAGATTCTAATATTTTATTATTATTTTAAGTTCCGAGTCTCGGTTAGTTCGGTTACGTTCTTGACCATAACTTTTTCGTCGTAAGTCCGATATTAGCGTGCCGCCTGTCTACGGATTCGTATCGACGAGACCTACGTAACGGTCATTGGCCCTCGTCCGTTGGACTTCCCGGGTCAAAAGTCAACATTTGGCCCCCAAATGGCCAAATTACCAAAATGCCCCTCGACTTCCGAACGTCACAACTTCTTCCTCGAACGTCGAAATCGAACGTGCCACCTGCCTATGAACTCGTGACGTCCTAAACTACGTCACGGTAACGTGTCAAAGTCCTAAATACTTCCCGAGGTAAAAGTCAACTTTCCCCCCCTCATGGGCAAAACGGTCATTTTACAATAAAATAAGAATTACGAAAGTTCGGGTCGTTACAATCTACGCACCTTACAAAAATTTCTTCCTCGAAATTTACTCGAATAAAAACGGGTACTGCTCCCTCATCAAGTCTTCGGGTTCCCACGTCGCTTCCTCGACGTCATGGTTCCTCCATAGCACTTTCACCAACCGAATCGTCTTGTTTCTCAGAACCTTGTTCTTCTGATCCAGAATCTGCACTGGTTTCTCCTCAAAGCTCAGATCAGTCATCAGTTCTACTGGTTGTTCCGGCAAGGCATGTGAATCGTCCCGTAGGTATTTCCGTAACATGGACACATGGAAAACATCGTGTACTCTGGCAAGTTCTGGAGGTAATGCCAACCGGTATGCCACTAGTCCAATCCTCTCAATGATCTCGAACGGTCCAAAATAACGTGGACTCAACTTTCCGCGTCGGCCAAAACGGATAATTCCTTTCCATGGAGATAACTTAAGGAACACAAAATCTCCAACCTCGAATTCCAAGTCTCGAATTCGTCGATCCGCATAGCTCTTTTGGCGATCTTGTGCTGCCTTCAATCTTTCCTTGATGATTCAAACTGTTTCCTGGGTCATGTCCATCACATCCGGTCCTAAAGCTGCTCGCTCTCCTATCTCCATCCAGCAGATAGGTGTCCTGCACTGTCGGCCATACAGTGCCTCGTAGGGTGCCATCCCGATACTTGCCTGATAACTGTTGTTGTATGCGAACTCCATCAAAGGCAAATGAGTATCCCACGAATCCTGAAACTGCAGTACACAAGACCTCATCATGTCCTCCAGTGTCTGGATAGTCCTCTCTGACTGCCCATCGGTCTGTGGGTGGAACGCTGTACTGAAATGTAAGTTTGTACCCAAGGCGTTCTGCAAACTTCGCCAGAACCTAGATGTGAAACGCGGATCTCGATCAGACACTATCGACTCCGGCGTACCATGAAGTCGAATGATCTCCTTCACAAACAGCTGAGCCAGTCGGTTTGGCTTAAATGTCTCCTGTACTGGTAAGAAATGAGATGACTTGGTCATGCCGCGCGGGTCAAAAAACCCGAATTGCAGACCCGCGCGAGGAGGAAGAAGACTGTTTTGAATCCTGTACGTATGCTTTATATATAATTTGCTTTCTTAAATTTACAACTTGGCTGGTTAGTTGAGTTGGTGTGACTGCTTTTCATTAAAAGCACTCCTGCGCCTCCTCCCGGGTTCGAACCTGTTGGTGCCCTTTTGTTTGTTTGTTTTTTTTTTTCATTTATTCTTTATTAATTTGAACTATATTTATCATTTTTTCCAATTTTGAACTATATTTATCATTTTTTCCAATTTTAAATATATCAATCATTCCCAATTTTAAATATATCAATCATTTCCAATTTTAAATCATTTATTCTTTATTAATTTGAACTATATTTTTTATTTATGCCTTATTTTAAACTATAATTTTCATTTATTTCTTATTTTGAACTATATTTATCATTTTCCTTATTTTGAACTATATTTATCATTTTTTCCAATTTTAAATATATCAATCCTTTCCAATTTTAAATATATCAATCATTTTTAATTTTTTAACAAAGATGGACTCTATTTTTTTATCTTTTTTCCAATTTTAAATATATTTACTAATGTTATAATTTTTCTTCCATTCAAATTTTTTTATGCTTATTGTTATGTTTTTAATTATATTAACATTCAATTATAATAATTCACTTCAATTTATATTTATGTTTATATTTTTATATTACTAGTCATCGGCAGAACCCTATTGTATCAAATTATTCATCATATATTTATTATATTAAAGTCATTTTATAGTTTTTATTAGTCCTTTATAACCATAATTGGGTACTAAAGTTTTTTTTTAAAGCTTCATTCAAAATTTCCAACTTTTAGATCAAATTTCCGTCATTTTTCTTGACCGATATCGATATCGATATCGATATTTGGGGCGAGATATCCGTAAATTTGACTAGCGATATATCCATCGATATCGATATTTCAATCCTTGTTTATACCATCCACTCTAGTTAAAAATATCGACACTGTAAGCAAATATCCATGATCTATCGACAATTTCCTCCTGGAGAGTGATTTCGAGGGTGGCGGTGGTGATCATCAACGGTCTTGACCCCGCTCGAGAAGGAAGGGAATTACGAGGGAAGAAAAGTGTAACGACCTGTCCCGAATTCCGGGATTAGATTAGTCACTAATCTTGATTAGGGAGGTTGAACGGTGGTTAGTAGGGCGGAATCGGACAAAATGTGCAAAATGACCGTTTTGCCCCTAGTCGTGGGCAAAATGTTGACTTTTTGTTCGGACGGTCAAATGGACTTTGACCGATGACCGTGACGTAGTTCGGGACGTCACGAGTTCATAGACAGGTGGCACGTTCGATTCCGACATTCGTAGAGAAAGTTATGAGGTTTGGAAGTTGAGGGGTATTTTGGTAATTTGGCTTATTAGGGGCCAAATGTTGACTTTCTGACCGGGAGGTCCGATGGGCGAGGTCCAAGGACCGTTACGTAGGTATCGTCGATACGAATCCAACGACAGGCGGCATGCCGAAATCGGAGTTCCGACGACGACGTTATGGTCAAGGACACGAACTAACGAACCGAGGCTCAGATTAAAATAATAATATAATAATGAATAGTGACCGTTGACTGTGCACATCCGGATGAGTGACAAGTGTCACCCATCCCTTGTTTCCAGCTCCATGTTTCCCTCCCAACACCATCATTACTACATCATCATCATCTAATCCACCATTTCCCCTAATTTCCTCTTCTTTGTTCCTAAACCGTGCACAAAATTGGGAGAATCAGATTGGGAGAATTGGCTCCCTCTCTCTGCCGTTCCTGAGAGAAAAATGAGAGACTAAGATGTTTGAATTAACTGGGAAACACGAGGGTTTGAGTGTGGGTTGAATTTTGAATTTTGGATTTCGGGAAAATGAGAGGGAAAATTCGAATTGAAGGAATTGAGCCGTGAGGATCAAATTGGAGATTACCTTCAGCTTCCTGGGAGTGCCACGATCAGTTTTGTCGAAGGAACGAAGGGATTTGGCCACCAATTGGCTCTGATCACACTTGGTGACAGAGGAGGAATTTCGAAGTTGAGTCGTGGAATTGGAGGCTTCGTTGGATGAAATTGAGGTGGGGAAACTGCTTCCCATGATCCCACGATGCTTCTGGGTTCATCAATTGAAGGAAACCGATCGAGATCGATGGAACTCCATTGTTGAACAGTGACGGTGCTCGAGCTTGAGTCGTGACGATTGGGCACAGGTTTGATGCAATTGATGTGGGGGAATTGTTCCTCATGGTCCATTGATGCTTCTGGATGCATCAATTGGATGAAACCTGCAGCAATTGACGGAATTCCATGAATGAACAGTGTTCGGAGTGTTCTTGGTGTTCATCATCGAATCGTGGGAATCTGGGTAAGGATTTGTGTAATTGAGTTTACAGACTTGTAATTGGACTTAAAACGAAACTAACTGAATGATTAATTGAAGGAATTAAGGCTGAATTGATGGACATTGAACCGGGTTGTGTCGCGGGTGAATTGGACCCGTTTACCAGACAAACGGGTTGGGTTGGCGCCACTGTAGCAGGCGCGTGAGTTTCACGCGCAGCCACTCACGGCGGCGCGTGACGGCGCGTGGGCACGAATCTCGAGGTGAGGTCAACATGACTTCTGTCCTATTTAATGTAACGGACATTTTGGAAATGGTTTCGTGTCGATCGGACACCGTCCCGATATTGTTCGGGATATCCGAAGGTTTTAAATTAAGTTTAAAAATAAGTAAAAATTCGGGAAAATTACGGGACTTTGATAGGATGTTAATGATGAGGTTAGTGACCCTCTAATGTGATTTGGACAGGATTGGGAGTCCCGGTGATAGTGGTGTGGCCCGGGAGGGCCGGTGGCACGCGTATCGAGGCATACCATTAAAACGGTCTGTGAGTGGACTTTGGTTTTATAAATTCTATGCATGCTTAAATGTTTTATATGGATTATGATTGTGATTGTATGATGTTGATTTGGTTGTTGGTAAATTGTACGGTTTCACGTATTTCGAGGCGATTTACGTGCTTGCACGTAAATCGAGGTTTTCCGATTTTACATGGATTTTTCATATTTATGACTTGGATATAATGTGATGAAATGGTTTTGAAATTGGAAATATGAACTCGGGCTTGAGGCCCAATTATGTTGGAAATTTCGGACTTGGAGTCCATTTGAGAATCGGGCCGGGGGCCCAGTTGGTTAATGAAATCGGGCCAGGGGCCCAGTTGGTATGAAATCGGGCTGAGACCCATTTGAGTTATGTTATCGGGCCAGGGGCCCAGTTGATTTACGAATTCGGGCCGTGGGCCCAGTGGGTTTATAAGTCGGGTTGCGGGCCCATTTGGTTTACAAATCGGGCCGTGGGCCCAGTGGTTCATAAAATCGGGGAATGTGCCCTGCTCCCGTCCAACCAGGGGTGTCAGACAAGGGATGACCAAGAGCCACTGCCCAAACGGGGCATCCAGAGTGCGCAAGGATCGATGGAGGAGGTGTGCAATGTCCCAGTCCCTGCTGCAATCACATCCGTGATCAACCTGAAGGGCATTAAAACCAAAAGCTGTGAGTGGACAAAAACCAATAAATTTACCAAATACATTTATAAGACATTTATGCCCTCCAATAAAAACATATGCATGCCACCAAAACCAGTAACCAAAACGTTTGCTCAACCGAGCCCTTAGGGCCTTAGCCCAAGAACCGTTAACCAAAAACCAAGTGTAGGAACTCAGCCCAAAACTGTGGAATACCACCACCATACATATTAAACCATGTGGGTCACCACCCACGACCATAAATGAACATCAATTCAAAATCTAAAACCATTTAGGGTCCCCGACCCTACATACCATTTCATAACCAATAATCCATTTTTACCACATAACACATATCCAACCAATAAGCCATTTTATTCATTAATCCATATTTTACCATTACCATCACCAGCATCCCAGATGCTTAGCGTCCCAGACGCTTGACGTCACATTTATAAGACATTTATGCCCTCCAATAAAAACGTATGCATGCCACCAAAAACCAGTAACCAAAACGTTTGCTCAACCGAGCCATTAGGGCCTTAGCCCGAAAACCGTTAACCAAAAACCAAGTGTGGGAACTCAGCCCAAAACCGTGGATACAAGGATATATGATGGTCTCCTCCAGATGTCTGGGACACTGGGGAAGTCACGGTGCATTGCCTGCGAGGGGGTCATTATACGGAGCAGCAGGACCGTATGATGACTCAGGAGCAGGATTGCTATGATTGACGTCAGGGACGTCAGACATCAGGGATGTCAGATATATGGACCCGGAGAGACCAAACCAAGTGTGGGAACTCAGCCCAAAACCGTGGATACAAGGATATATGATGGTCTCCTCCAGATGTCTGGGACACTGGGGAAGTCACGGTGCATTGCCTGTAACGACCCGTCCCGCATTCCAGGATTAGTTTAGTGACTAATCTTGATTAGTGAGGTTGAACGGTGGTTAATAGGGCGGAATCGGATAAATTGTGCAAAATGACCGTTTTGCCCCTGGTCGTGGGCAAAATGTTGACTTTTTGTTCGGGGCGGTCAAATGGACTTTGACCGATGACCGTGACGTAGTTCGGGACGTCACGAGTTCATAGACAGGTGGCACGTTCGATTCCGACATTCGTAGAGAAAGTTATGGTGTTCGGAAGTTGAGGGGTATTTTGGTAATTTGGCTTGTTAGGGGCCAAATGTTGACTTTCTGACCGGGAGGTCCGATGGGCGAGGGCCAAGGACCGTTACGTAGGTATCGTCGATACGAATCCAACGACAGGCGGCATGCCGAAATCGGAGTTACGACGACGACGTTATGGTCAAGGAAACGAACTAACGAACCGAGGCCGGGATTAAAATAATAATATAATAATGAATAGTGACCGTTGACCCTACACACCTGGATGAGTGACAAGTGTCACTCATCCCTTGAAATCAGAATCCATGTTTTTGGGGGAGACCTCATGATGATGTTTAATTAATTTTTAATTAATTAATTAATCTTTTAATTTCCATTATCCCTCCCTAATTTTCTTAACCGTGTACAACCAACCCAGCTTCTACCCAACCTAAAATCCTCTGCCATTGCTAAGCTCGTGAGTGAGAAACTGAGGGAATTGTGAGGTTGAACTGAGTTGGGTAAACACGAGAGATCAACAGAGAAGGGAGACTCAAATTTCGGATTTTTGAGTTTAGGAGGGAAATTCGATTACTGAGTGTTAGGCCGTGAGGATCGAAATTGAGCTCACATTCAGCTTTCTGGGATCAACACGAATCGATCTGCAACAAGAACGAAGGTAATTGGGGTCGAATTGAGGAAGAACAGAAGGATGGAGGTCTCTGAAATTTCGAAGCTGAGTCGTGGAATTGGAGGCTTCGTTGGATGCAATTGAGGTGGGGAAACTACTTCTCATGATCCCACGATGCTTCTGGGTTCATCAATTGAAGGAAAACGGGTGTGATCGACAGACTTCCATGGTTGCACAGTGACGGCCATCGAGCTTGAGTCGTGACGATTGAACACTGGATTGAAGCAATTGGGTTGGGGGAAATGATCTACGGAGTCCATGGAAGCTTCTGGTTGAATCAATTTCAGGATATCGATCGAAATGGATGGGGTTCGAAGGATGAACAATGGACGGGTGTTCTTGGTGTTCATCATCGAATCGTGGAATTGTAGGTAATGAATTGTGTAATCAATGTTACAGAACTTAAATTAAACTTAAAACGAAGCTAATGGAATGATCAATTGTTGTAATTAAGGCTGAATTGATAGGATTGGAACCGGGTCGTATCGCGGGCAAATTGGACCCGTTTACCAGACAAACGGGTTGGGCTGGTGACACTGTAGCAGGCGCGTGAGTTTCACGCGCAGCCACTCACGGCGGCGCGTGGCCGCGCGTGGGCACGAATCTCGAGGTGAGGTCAACATGACTTTTAATCCATTCGATGTAACGGACATTTTGGAATTGGTTTCGTGTCGATCGGACACCGTCTCGATAGTGTTCGGGATGTCCGAAGGTTTTAAATTAAGTTTAAAAATAAGTAAAAATGCGGGAAAATTACGGGACTTTGATAGGATGTTAATAATGAGGTTAGTGACCCTCTAATGTGATTTGGACAGGATTGGGAGTCCCGGTGATAGTGGTGTGGCCCGGGTGGGCCGGTGGCACGCGTACCGAGGCACACGGTTAAAACGGTCTGTGAGTGGACTTTGGTTTTATAAATCCTATGCATGCTTAAATGTGTTATATGGTTTATATACATGATTTCTATGATGGTATTTGTGAGCATTGATTTCGGGTATGTTGCACGTATTTCGAGGTGTTTTCTGTATTTCACGTATATCGGGGTTAACGGTTTAATTGTGGTTTGCGTGCTTATGGTTAAATAAATAATATGATAAAATGGCTTTTATATTGGAAAGATGAATTCGGGCTTGAGGCCCACTTGTTTTGGAAATCTCGGACTTGGAGTCCATTTGAGTACGTAAGTCGGGCTGCGAGCCCAGTTGGTTTACAAATCGGGCCGTGGGCCCAGTGGTTCATAAAGTCGGGCATGAGGCCCAGTTGGATTTAAATGATGATTTCGGGCCAGGGGCCCTATATTTAATAAATGTGGTTTCGGGTCAGGGACCCTAAATGGAAATGTGTTGTTTTATGGAAATTCGGGCAGGGCCCATTGTGATGTTGTGAAATGAATTAATAAAAACTGTTTTTCCATATACCATCTGTACACATGGATATATGATGGTCTCCTCCAGATGTCTGGGACACTGGGGAAGTCACGGTGCATTGCCTGTGAAGGGTCACCATACGGAGCAGCCGGACCGTATGATGACTCAGGAACAGGATTACTATGATTGACGTCTGGGACGTCAGACATCAGGGATGTCAGATATATGGACCCAGAGAGACCCCGGGCAGCACGCGTAGCTTGTGAAACCGTGAGATATGACGTCAGGGACGTCTAGCATCAGGGATGCTGGTGATGGTAATGGTAAAATACGAATTAATGAAATGGCTTTCCGGGTGGATTTATGATTGTGTGATTTTAATGAATTGATGTTCATTTATGGTCGTGGGTGGTGACCCACATGGTTTTAATATGTATGGTGGTGGTATTCCACAGTTTTGGGCTGAGTTCCCACACTTGGTTTTTGGTTAACGGTGTTTGGGCTAAGGCCCTAATGGCTCGGTTGAGCAAACGTTTTGGTTACTGGTTTTGGTGGCATGCATACGTTTTTATTGGAGGGCATAAATGTCTTATAAATGTATTTGGTAAACTTATTGGTTTTTGTCCACTCACAGCTTTTGGTTTTAATGCCCTTCAGGTTGATTACGGATGCGATTGCAGCAGAGACTGGGACTTTGCACACCTCCTCCATCGATCCTTGCGCACTCTGGATGCCCGGTTTGGGCAGTGGCTCGTGGTTATCCCTTGTCTGACACCCCTTGTTGGACGGGAGCAGGACACATTCCACGGTAATCCCGGGGGGATTGGGATGGGTCCTGTCAACTTGGTATCAGAGCATGGTTGCTCTATTTGTGCGCGCAGGTCGAGGGTGTGATGTCTCATTGGGCTGCAATTCGTTATCAACCTGATAGATAGTTTTTGGGTTTGGATAGTGGATGGAGTGCGATTGGCCCGATACGCCGTGCGTTAATGTGATTCGACCCAAGTGGGGTTGATTGTGGTGAACTGGTATAGTGGGACCGTCGGTTCGGTCATGTGATATTGGATTGTTGTGCTGCTAGGTGCAGCTAGGTTCGGGGAACCTCATGTGAGTAATGGTTTAAAAATGTGAACCCTTGTGGTGGTTTCTCGTGTGAGTATGGATGTTGGTTCATCGGAGTTGGCCGATGACCTAGTGGTGGAACCCACATTGAGTTGATGGTAGGATTGGATTTGACGTCTATTCGATGTCAGGACCGCGGGGTCGGTCAGGTTGTGGATTTTATATTACGGAAAACTGTTTGGTTCGGTTGAACCATAGGGTGTGATTGTGGAACCCTAGTATTAAAAAGGTAAACCTTAATTGTGGCTAGTGGATGAGAACTTGTGCTGCGACGAGCGGCTGAGGTCATGGATGACCATGTGGATGGCTCTGGTGAGTCTAGGCAGAACTATGGGATCCGATTTACGGATACGGTTCTGAGATAAATTGTGGAATCCCGTGTTGGATCGGGTATTGGTGTGATGTGTGGATGCGGATCTCGATAGCAATGACAGTTAGTCGGGAGTCATATGGAGATGACTGGCTATCGAGGGTAATCAGTGTGGTCATAATACTTGGGGATCAGGGGACGTTCAGGGAACGTTCATCTTCCTGATGTGGATTGTCAGAATAGTGGTACCCATAGTCGTGAGGTACGGGATCGTCGTTCCGTATGAACGGAGATCCAGGGTTGTCGTATTTGCACACGGTGTGCAGTATGGATGTTTGCGGGTTGGTACTTTTGTGCTGATGCTAGTATGGATGCCTGTGTGCTGATACTAGTGTTGTTGATAGTGTGTTGGTGCTGGTACTAGCGCTGGTGCTAGTGTCGGTAATGGTGTTGACGATGAGCCATAAATTGGGGTGTGACTCCGTCATGATGAACATATGTTCGGTCTTTGAGATTCGGTAGTGGTTGAGTGATTGTGCTGGATGGGACCCAGTTAAAATGGTATAATTAAGACTTAAGAAATTTTGGGATGACGTCCCCTACGTCATGATAATTGGTGGATTTGGGGGAGTTGTTGGCAACTCCAAAATTTGTGCGATTTTATGTTTTTAAATATCCCTAAAATGTACATGGAAATGATTAAAACTGGAAAAGACGAGGAAAACCATTAGTGGTATAAAGGTAGGAATTTGTAATTGAGAACTTGGAAAACCGAGTGTTGAACCTGTAAAGGTCGGGATGTGCGAACGGAACAATAACGGATTGATTGTGGACACGGGGTTGTCCAAGTGAATTGAGGAGGTAGGAAGTCTAGTGGTTAGACTTGACGTCTTGTTGGGAGCATGTCTGTTTCCAACATGGTTGGAACCTTAGTGTCGAAGAAGTTGTGATTGGGGAACGAGAGTGGTGCTCGTTTTTGGTGATTGGTATTCCGAAGTCATTGGGGTTGACTTCTTGCTTTCCGCCCTGGCAGACTTTGACTGTAGTTACCAGTACGTTGAGCGTGTATTGGTTGGTGAGCCCATGTGTGTTGTGAGGTCATTAGGAGGAGCTACGTGTTCGAAATTAGGTAAACAAGATTTCTCATTTTCTGCTTGGTGGCAGACGATGTTGGGGTACATGGCGTGGTGAGTGCATCGAGTTTTGGTTGCATCCACGTAGGATGAGTTTTGACGTCATCATTTTGGATCATCCTTGGTTTTTCCTAGGTGGAATGACAAGGACTGATACAAGGTAATCTGTGAGAATCCGCAGTCTCGACGTGTCTCGTCGTTGACTGATCTGTCTAGTTGTGGGAGTCGGTTGTCGATCGTTGTGGCGATCTAGGATTTTGATGTTATTGTCAGGGACGCAGTGTCTATCTGGGTCGTGATCTTGATGATTCAGATAGGGGGCGAGTATATCACTCTTACCTTGGGTATGTGAGTTGTAATGACGGGGTTGAACTTCTTTACGAAGTGGGGCCCGTATGGTATTCTACTCGGGTGAGTAGGTTTTCAAGGTAGTTGAATTTTGTCAACCTTAGGCGTGTGGAGGTTGGATTGGCTTCCCTATGAAGTCAATCAAGTGTATTGCACGGGTAACCGATAGGTTTGGTTTTGGTGTGTCTTGGTAAATGTGAATGAGATTTTGGGATTTGGAATCGAATTTCTGGGTGACGATTCAGGATTCGATTTTGAAACTTGAAAGTATATTTCTGGATTTGGGTACGGAATGATTATTCCAAATGCTAGCTTACGGAATAATGATTTCGGATTCGGATTTGGATAAGGATTAAAATTTGATGTCTGGGTTTGGATCCGGGATTTCTTACGAAGTTGCGGATTCAGATTCGGAAGTGGAACTAGATGTTGGGTGGAGTTTCGATTTGTCTCATGCTGGATTGGGCAAACGTACTCCATTATTGGAACGCGTTCGGCTATGACCTAGGTGGTTGTAGTCTGGTTATTAGGTAGATGTGTGTACTTCGTACATGGTTCGAGGTACAATACTTGTAGACTTGTGATGTCTAGTTACGGTATACGGGATATACCCGAGGTGTGTCGGTGAACGTGTTGGTAGTCGGATTAGTTCCGATACCATGGGATTGTGACACGACCCATCCCAATCCCCCCGGGATTACCATGGAATGTGACGTGCTCCCGTCTGACAAGAGGCGCCAGACAAGGGATGACCGATTGCCATTGCCCAAAAGGGCTTCCAGAGTGCGTAAGGATCGATGGAGGAGGTGTGCGATGCTCAAGTCTCTGCTGCAGTCATATCCGGAATCAACCTGAAGGGCATTGAAAACAAAAGCTGTGAGTGGACGAAAATAAACAAGTCTGTTTAAAACATTTATAAGACATTTATGCCCCTCAGTAAAATCATATGCATGCACCAAAACCAATAATCCCATATTTATTTAGAAATAACCATTAGGGCCTTAGCCCGGAAACCAAAGCATAGTTTCAATTTCCAAAAGTAAATCCAAGAGTTATTTCATAAATCCAGTAATATGAACCATAAGGCATATAATATAAACCATAACCATTATTTTAGCCACTGCACTATACACTCCAATCCGACATCCCTGATGTCTGACGTCCCTGACGTCAATAAGGTCACAATCACAAGGCTACGCGTGCCACTCGGGTCTCAATTTCCGAGTTCAATCCCCGAACCCCGTTCGGGTACAGCATCCCCGATGCTTAGCGTCATAGACGCTGGACGTTCTAGACGTCCGTGACCTCTCCGGGGTACCTCGCCGGAGGAGACAATATAATATGGAAGGATCTATACAGTGCAGTACTAAATACATTTTATCGATATCCACATGCAAGGCATATATATATACATGGATAAAAATCCAAACCAATCATTAAGTTTCATCAGACGGGTCTCAAGCCCAAATACCGTGAAACGTGCCATAACCAGATTTTCCATATCATCAAAACCACTATTGTTTTTAGCATGTGAATATATATAAAATGTAAACCAGAAAACATTTATTCAATTCCATTTAGGGTCCCCGACCCGCAATCACATGTAGAAATCAACTGGGCCCCTGGCCCGATTTCACAAGTTAACTGGGCCCCTGGCCCGATTCACATGTTAACTGGGCCCCTGGCCCGATTTCATAGTTCAACTGGGCCCCTGGCCCGGTTCACATGTTAACTGGGCCCCTGGCCCGATTTCATAGTTCAACTGGGCCCCTGGCCCGATTTTACATTATTCAAGTTCGTAACCGTTTCATGAAATCATATCCAACCACATTTATGGAAATCGGTGAAAATCCAGAAAATCTCGGTTTTCGTGCAAATACGTAATTCACCTCGAAATGCGTGAAATCATTTTAAATTCACCGATATCCAAAGTAAATCATTTAATCATAATTATAACAATCATAAAACAGTTATGCATGCATCGAATTTATGAAACCAATGTCCACTCACAGACCGTTTAACCGAGCGCCTCGATACGCGTGCCATAGGCCTTCCCGGGCCACCTCACTATCACCGGGACTCCCAATCCTGTTCAAATCAATTTAGAGGATCACTAACCTCATCATTAACATCCTATTCAAGTCCCGTAATTTTCCCGAATTTTTAAGTATTTTTAAATTAGATTTAAAACCTTCGGACATCCCGAATAATATCGAGACGGTGTCCGATCGACACGAAACCAATCCCAAAATGTTCGTTACAATGTATAGGACAAAAGTCATGTTGATCATACCTCGGGATTCGCACTCACGCGCCCCCACGTGCCATCGCAAGCGGCTGCGTGTGGAAGCCACGCGCCTGCTACAGTACCCGCACAGTCATCCCTCTCACCCGTTTGTCTGTAAAACGGGTTGAAAAACCCGCGAACAGACCCGGTCCAATTACACCCAATTCGACATCAAATCCATCCGTTCTTTTCACTGATCCCTTGTAATCAATCACCAACTAAGTTCTGTAGATTGAATTACACAATTTAGGGTATAAATCTCCACGACTCACGATTGATCCTCGACGGGTTTCCAAATCGGGTTCACCGATTCCGTCCCTGATTTCCAAATTAAATCATATAGTAAGCATCGTGAGAGTGTAAGGGATGTTTCTGCACAAACAATTTGATGAATTCACACCTTAAACTTACTGAACCCAAGCTCGAATTCGAGCTGCCATGGAAGCTCAGTTCTCCCTCAATCCGACATGGTTTCCCGTCGTTTTTGCTGCAAAGCTTCACGTTTTGATCCCAGAAGACTCCAGCTAATCCCCATTTTGATCGACACGGCCCAATTACTCCAATTCGAAATTCCCTCCAATTCCCCGAAACTTTGATTCTCGAATTACACCACCCCACTCAGTCCCCCGTGCTCTCCCTCAGCCAGAACCTTCCCCAACTCACCAATTAAACATTTGTGCAATCAATTGTGGAAGAGAGATTGGCAATGGCCAGAACCCAATCTCTCAATTTGTTTGTTCACGGTGAGGGAGGAATGATCAGAAATGGAAGGGGGAAAATGAGATGGACGGCTGTGATGAAATCAGGGGGGTGGAATGGATGGCTCAGATCAAAAGCAGGGATTAAATTTTAGATTATTATGTAGTGGAAGCTTTTAGCATATAGTTTATGATTAGTGGATCAAGATCCAATCTAGCCGTCGGATGAGTGACACTTGTCACTCATCCAAGTGTCCTCCAACCACCATTTCAGAATAAAATAATCCACACAGTTACCGAGACGTAACTTCCCCGATTTCACGTTCCAGACCATAACTTCCTCGTACGAAGTCCGATTTCGGCGTGCCGCCTGTCGTTGGATTCGCATCGACGAAACCTACGTAACGGTCCTTGGCCCTCGGCCATCGGACATCCCGGTCAAAAAGTCAACATTTCCCCTTCTTTCGTCCAAATTACGAAAATGCCCCTGGACTTCCGTACATCATAACTTTCACCACGAACGTCGGAATCGAACGTGCCACCTGTCTATGAACTCGTGACGTCCCGAACTACATCACGGTCATCGGTCAAAGTCCATTTGACCATCCGAAATAAAAGTCAACGTTTTGCCCACACCCAGGGGCAAAACGGTCATTTTGCACCATTCGTCCGAAATCGCCCAACTAATCCCAGATTAGTAAATCACAATTAAATATTATTAAATCCCGATATTCGGGACGGGTCGTTACAGATTGGTTGTGGACCGGACATTACTATGCAATGGGTCATGGTAATTCCGATGTGTTTAATTACACACAGGTCGTGTGAAATGTCGATAAGGGTATTGGTGAGTCGAGTACGTTGGTGGCATGTGTAGCCACGAGTGAGTCTAGTGTCAGTTTTCGACTGACAACAACTGTGTGGTGACAGTTTGTCAGGATGTGTCAACATAGATCGTTGAGTGGGGTCAGCTGACTCCTAGTGGGAGTGGGAAAGGAACTGTCGAGTTGTTGCGTCAACGAGAGGGTTGATTTGACAAGTGGTGTCAAATTCGAAACAAGTAGTTTCAGTCATTCGACGGGGTCGAATGTAATCGTTGCGTTTTGAGTATTAGTGGTACGTTTGGGTGTAGACAAGTTTTGTCTAAATAGTTGGTGTACGGGTGTACACGTGTTGCGTGGTCGATTCCACTTTCCACGGGGTGTTTGTGGAATCAGGATAGTCGAGTTTCGAGAGCGAAACTTATTAAGGAGGGAAGTACGTTGAGATTAGAGCGGTTGGAATTTCGAGGACGAAATTTATTAAGGAGGGAAGATTGTAACGACCCGTCCCGAATTCCAGGATTAGTTTAGTGACTAATCTTGATTAGTGAGGTTGAACGGTGGTTAGTAGGGCGGAATCGGATAAATTGTGCAAAATGACCGTTTTGCCCCTGGTCGTGGGCAAAATGTTGACTTTTTGTTCGGGCGGTCAAATGGACTTTGACCGATGACCGTGACGTAGTTCGGGACGTCACGAGTTCATAGACAGGTGGCACGTTCGATTCCGACATTCGTAGAGAAAGTTATGGTGTTCGGAAGTTGAGGGGTATTTTGGTAATTTGGCTTGTTAGGGGCCAAATGTTGACTTTCTGACCGGGAGGTCCGATGGGCGAGGGCCAAGGACCGTTACGTAGGTATCGTCGATACGAATCCAACGACAGGCGGCATGGCGAAATCGGAGTTACGACGACGACGTTATGGTCAAGGAAACGAACTAACGAACCGAGGCCGGGATTAAAATAATAATATAATAATGAATAGTGACCGTTGACCCTACACACCTGGATGAGTGACAAGTGTCACTCATCCCTTGAAATCAGAATCCATGTTTTTGGGGGAGACCTCATGATGATGTTTAATTAATTTTTAATTAATTAATTAATCTTTTAATTTCCATTATCCCTCCCTAATTTTCTTAACCGTGTACAACCAACCCAGCTTCTACCCAACCTAAAATCCTCTGCCATTGCTAAGCTCGTGAGTGAGAAACTGAGGGAATTGTGAGGTTGAACTGAGTTGGGTAAACACGAGAGATCAACAGAGAAGGGAGACTCAAATTTCGGATTTTTGAGTTTAGGAGGGAAATTCGATTACTGAGTGTTAGGCCGTGAGGATCGAAATTGAGCTCACATTCAGCTTTCTGGGATCAACACGAATCGATCTGCAACAAGAACGAAGGTAATTGGGGTCGAATTGAGGAAGAACAGAAGGATGGAGGTCTCTGAAATTTCGAAGCTGAGTCGTGGAATTGGAGGCTTCGTTGGATGCAATTGAGGTGGGGAAACTACTTCTCATGATCCCACGATGCTTCTGGGTTCATCAATTGAAGGAAAACGGGTGTGATCGACAGACTTCCATGGTTGCACAGTGACGGCCATCGAGCTTGAGTCGTGACGATTGAACACTGGATTGAAGCAATTGGGTTGGGGGAAATGATCTACGGAGTCCATGGAAGCTTCTGGTTGAATCAATTTCAGGATATCGATCGAAATGGATGGGGTTCGAAGGATGAACAATGGACGGGTGTTCTTGGTGTTCATCATCGAATCGTGGAATTGTAGGTAATGAATTGTGTAATCAATGTTACAGAACTTAAATTAAACTTAAAACGAAGCTAATGGAATGATCAATTGTTGTAATTAAGGCTGAATTGATAGGATTGGAACCGGGTCGTATCGCGGGCAAATTGGACCCGTTTACCAGACAAACGGGTTGGGCTGGTGACACTGTAGCAGGCGCGTGAGTTTCACGCGCAGCCACTCACGGCGGCGCGTGGCCGCGCGTGGGCACGAATCTCGAGGTGAGGTCAACATGACTTTTAATCCATTCGATGTAACGGACATTTTGGAATTGGTTTCGTGTCGATCGGACACCGTCTCGATAGTGTTCGGGATGTCCGAAGGTTTTAAATTAAGTTTAAAAATAAGTAAAAATGCGGGAAAATTACGGGACTTTGATAGGATGTTAATAATGAGGTTAGTGACCCTCTAATGTGATTTGGACAGGATTGGGAGTCCCGGTGATAGTGGTGTGGCCCGGGTGGGCCGGTGGCACGCGTACCGAGGCACACGGTTAAAACGGTCTGTGAGTGGACTTTGGTTTTATAAATCCTATGCATGCTTAAATGTGTTATATGGTTTATATACATGATTTCTATGATGGTATTTGTGAGCATTGATTTCGGGTATGTTGCACGTATTTCGAGGTGTTTTCTGTATTTCACGTATATCGGGGTTAACGGTTTAATTGTGGTTTGCGTGCTTATGGTTAAATAAATAATATGATAAAATGGCTTTTATATTGGAAAGATGAATTCGGGCTTGAGGCCCACTTGTTTTGGAAATCTCGGACTTGGAGTCCATTTGAGTACGTAAGTCGGGCTGCGGGCCCAGTTGGTTTACAAATCGGGCCGTGGGCCCAGTGGTTCATAAAGTCGGGCATGAGGCCCAGTTGGATTTAAATGATGATTTCGGGCCAGGGGCCCTATATTTAATAAATGTGGTTTCGGGTCAGGGACCCTAAATGGAAATGTGTTGTTTTATGGAAATTCGGGCAGGGCCCATTGTGATGTTGTGAAATGAATTAATAAAAACTGTTTTTCCATATACCATCTGTACACATGGATATATGATGGTCTCCTCCAGATGTCTGGGACACTGGGGAAGTCACGGTGCATTGCCTGTGAAGGGTCACCATACGGAGCAGCCGGACCGTATGATGACTCAGGAACAGGATTGCTATGATTGACGTCTGGGACGTCAGACATCAGGGATGTCAGATATATGGACCCGGAGAGACCCCGGGCAGCACGCGTAGCTTGTGAAACCGTGAGATATGACGTCAGGGACGTCTAGCATCAGGGATGCTGGTGATGGTAATGGTAAAATACGAATTAATGAAATGGCTTTCCGGGTGGATTTATGATTGTGTGATTTTAATGAATTGATGTTCATTTATGGTCGTGGGTGGTGACCCACATGGTTTTAATATGTATGGTGGTGGTATTCCACAGTTTTGGGCTGAGTTCCCACACTTGGTTTTTGGTTAACGGTGTTTGGGCTAAGGCCCTAATGGCTCGGTTGAGCAAACGTTTTGGTTACTGGTTTTGGTGGCATACATACGTTTTTATTGGAGGGCATAAATGTCTTATAAATGTATTTGGTAAACTTATTGGTTTTTGTCCACTCACAGCTTTTGGTTTTAATGCCCTTCAGGTTGATTACGGATGCGATTGCAGCAGAGACTGGGACTTTGCACACCTCCTCCATCGATCCTTGCGCACTCTGGATGCCCGGTTTGGGCAGTGGCTCGTGGTTATCCCTTGTCTGACACCCCTTGTTGGACGGGAGCAGGACACATTCCACGGTAATCCCGGGGGGATTGGGATGGGTCCTGTCATTGCCTGCGAGGGGTCATTATACGGAGCAGCCGGACCGTATGATGACTCAGGAGCAGGATTGCTATGATTGACGTCAGGGACGTCAGACATCAGGGATGTCAGATATATGGACCCGGAGAGACCCCGGGCTTATATCTGACATCCCTGATGTCTGACGTCCCTGACGTCAATCATAGCAATCCTGCTCCTGAGTCATCATACGGTCCGGCTGCTCCGTATAATGACCCCTCGCAGGCAATGCACCGTGACTTCCCCAGTGTCCCAGACATCTGGAGGAGACCATCATATATCCTTGTATCCACGGTTTTGGGCTGAGTTCCCACACTTGGTTTTTGGTTAACGGTTTTCGGGCTAAGGCCCTAATGGCTCGGTTGAGCAAACGTTTTGGTTACTGGTTTTTGGTGGCATGCATACGTTTTTATTGGAGGGCATAAATGTCTTATAAATGTATTTGGTAAACTTATTGGTTTTTGTCCACTCACAGCTTTTGGTCTTAATGTCCTTCAGGTCGATTACGGATGCGATTGCAGCAGAGACTGGGACATTGCACACCTCCGTCATCGGTCCTTGCGCACTCTGGATGGCCCGTTTGGGCAGTAGCTCTTGGTTATCCCTTGTCTGACACCCCTTGTTGGACGGGAGCAGGGCACATTCCATGGTAATCCCGGGGGGATTGGGATGGGTCCTGTCAAAAAGAGCATGAGTGACATCGAGAGAGATAGTCTACTGGTGATGTGGGCTTGTTGGGTTCGAAGGTGTTGGCGATGGTACGTGGGTCTCGACCGGAGGCTCTCAGTTTGTCTGGGAGGCGACCGCACGAGGAGATCGCAGAGGGGAGTGACTGAGTAAGTCGCTTTGCGAAGGAGAAGGAGACCATAATTACACTCTCAAATAAATAAACAATACTAAGATTGAATAGCAGTACATTTAAAAAGGTTTCATCACTAAAACATAATATCACTTCACAATAATCGTTTTTATTTTACTAATAATCGAAATTATCAATAAAATTATTTTGTATTTCTGTTTATATTTAAGGGTATATATTATTAATCAGCATCAGATCACATTGTACCGTATTATATATATATATATATTATCAAAATCATTTTATAATTTTATTTAATTTTATATAACTATTATTAGATTCTTGAATTTTCCTCAAAGTTTAATGAAAATTTTCTTTTTCAGATTAAATTTCTAATTTTTTATTGAACATTAACAATATCGATGGCGATATCAAAATATGTATCGATATTTCTATAAATTTGACTATCAATATTTTATACTTGTTCCTCCCATTAACCATTAATTTTCTATTTTATAAATTAAATGTGTATCTTTAACAATAATTTGAAGGGTAACTTTTAAAAAATGTCTTGTAAAATTTTTTACCCTTGAACTTTATAATAAAAGTAGTAGAGATAGAAATGTAATAAATTATAATTTGAATTTCAAATTAATTTTTCAGTTGGTTGCAATGTAGACTCAATGACTACACCTTATTGTTTGATTTTTTTTTTTAATGTAATTTTATCCCAATTTTCTATGTAATTTTTAGATAAATTTATATTCATAAATCGTTGACGCGTTGTTATATTTTGTAATTTATTTTAATGTCCTTTTTTTAATTTCTTAAGATAACTAATTTTTTTTGTTACTTATAGACTAGTGACATTCCTTACCACATGATATACGAGGTATTATATTTGACTTTTGTAGATAACAAAATTTATACCTAATATTTATATTGTAATTCTCCACCCTAAAAAATATTATATAAAAAATAAAAAACTTTAAAATTAAGTTATTTTCTTTTCCACCATTAATATCATTATATATATAAAAAGATAACCAATTCTTTTATAATTAGGTTATTTCTTCTCATTTTGAAGGTTGGGCTACAATTAAACTTGCAGACTATTAGTGTTTTACAGCTGTTGAAAAAAAAAAAAATTCTTCCTTTTGGTAAAAAAAAAGGTTTTATTCATCCCAAAAAACCCTCAAACACTCCTAACAACTTTTACTTTTATTTAAAACCTTTAATGTTTGTATATTAAATAAAATAAGACATTATCTCAAACTTTTTTTTTTTCAAAAGTCCCTAAACATAATTTGTAAGCAATAAATTCTACATCTACCATTTTATATCTCAATAAAGAAAATAAGTAAGTTATTGAGAATTTCTTTAATCAATTAAAAATAACTTTTTTTTTATCCTTTTTGCTCCATGTGCCCTTTAATATTTGATTTATTTGGCATCTTAGGCCCTTTATTATATTATGCATATAATAAATATTATATATAATTACTATATATATTGTATATAGTTGCAATTGAATTTTTTTTATAAAATAAAAAAATAAAGTTAGTATTATCTGGGGTTCAACAGTATGTATATATATATTTTTAGAGAGGGTGTTGAGATGGTGGTGGAAAATCGTATGACGTAGGGTATTAGGGTTTTATGCCAAAATTTAAGAATTAAACTATAAACTATACGAAATTAACCAAATTATTTAATATCGGAAGATAAAAAAATTTTAAATTTTAAATTTTAAAATATTTTTGAAGAATGATTTCTTTTAATTATCTTATTTTAAATTAGATTAGATACTTATATTAATTTTAAAATGAGCAAGTGAAAAAAAAAATTATAAATAAGAATAATGTTTTCATAATTCTCAATATAATCTTATAATAAAAAATAAATATAAAAAATAATGTTACAATTATAATAGATTTTGGAAAGTACTTTTTAAATTGTTGTTGAACTAATTTACAATTATATAATATTAGTTATAATTTATATCAAAATTATGATCTATTTTAAATTATATAATTATTTAACTATAAATTTAAAATTTATATATTAATAAATACCTATAAATGAATTAGACTGATCTGGCCAGGGCAGCCATTTAACAAAAAAGAAAACAGTTCAATGACTTAACAAAAAAAATAATTTCTGCAACCAATATATTAATTTTTGTTTTACTTTTTACTTTTACATAAAAAGAGACGTGTGGTTATTATACGATGGACAGCTGGCAGCGAGAATGAGCGAGTCTTCCCTTTCTTCAGCGCCAATTGCGGACACTACTCTCTCTCCTCAACTTGTTCATTGTCATGTTGTACAATGTCTAATTCCAACATGCGATGGATAAATAACAAGGCAAAATTCAGCAATTTTGAAACTTCGATAGGGGGTATTTATGGAATTCCATTCTCCTTTAGATATACTCGCGGTTTCTTACGACTTTCCGACGTATCACGCTCGTGGACGCAATCTCAGCCGTCCATCTCAATCCACATACCCAATCTCGAAACCCTAGCTCCCCTATCCCCTTGATTTAATAAGTGCCATATTTGTATTCAAACCTCCCTTGCATTCTCCTTTCTGAAAGAACGAGAGAAAAAAAAAAAAAAACGAGAGAAAGAGAGTGCCTCTGGTTCGGCAGCGCATCTGATTGGCTGTATAGCTCGTCTTTTTCGGTTAGGGTTTTATATGCAATCAAGTAGGGGCAGGGCTCCGTCGTGATAATCAACTAGAGGTAAGTTTTTGAACTTTGAGCGGATGGGGAGATTGGCCGAGGGGTTTGAGTTCGTGCGTTGGGATGAGGTCTTTGTGTCGAGCGACAAAGGGAGGAGAGAGGTCCATTACTATTTGAAGCGAGACGATGGGAGCTCAGATCTGGCAGTGGTGGGCAAAGAGAAGAGCTTGCGGCACATGTCTTATCATTATGCGTTTCGGAACCGATCCTTATTCTCATTGTCTTCGCTCGTTAAGCTCAAATCTCGTAGAGAGGTTGTTGATTGGCTCAATTCCGTCGTTTCAGGTAGATTCCACACATTTTCTTCAATTTGTGATGGATTTTGATATTCATTCCTTTCTATGTTGTTTATGAAGAGTCTGGGGTTTACAGTTTTCCAAATTGGGGAAATTGTATTCTTTTTGGCACTAGTTTGCGGTTAATTCATGACCTTTTTTTTCGCTTTGCTGAAGAAATTTTCTGGATCTGGTTGACATAGAAGCACTCACTTTTTATTGAACTTTGTTTTATAATTGATTCTTGTTTTTCGTTGGTAAACGGGTTCTATGGTTAATACGGGGTTTAGGATTCTTGGAACTCCCTAAAGGCCAAATCCAAGACCTCTCCTTCGGTTAAAGTTTCAATCTTTCTTATGAGACAAAAGGGTTTTGCTGTATCTGGCCAGATATTTGTTCTTCAAGTTGTGCTTTCCCTCTCCCTCCCTCAGATCTTTGCTTGTTTTTATGTTTTTGTTGACATGAGGAAGAAGTTCCTTTAGCATACTGAAAAACTCTTCCTCTCGACGGAAAATCTTTTCCTTTTTTGAGTTCTTCCTGTCCCATGTGTTCAAGCTTCTCACAGATGCCATTTTATTTGTTAAAAACTGGAGAACCTGAGCTGGGTTCATCCAGATGGAACGGGCTTTTCTATTCCCAAATGGACATGATGGGTGCCAACGTCTGTTTTATGCGTATTCTATTTTTTTGTCCGTCGTGTCTTTGTCTCCGCTTTCATCCATGAGCATGTGCTAGTCTTCATGGTAAAGAGCTGGTGTTTTTGTTTTGTGAACTGACTATCATCTGGGCTGCAGGATTTTTAATTAAATTGTAAAGAGCTGGTTGAGAGCATCGGATCCATATGCCCTCAAAATTTCTAGGTCAAGACCCTTCATGGCCAAAGTTATTGTTTTTGCCCTAAAGATCTTTGATAGCTATTGTTAGTTTACGTCTTCCATGTTTTTAGTTTCTCGGTTTAATGGACCATTTTGCCATAGTTGACCTTTTTCAGATTACATATCTAGTTGTTTCTCCTTTCAGTTTCTTGTTTGTGTTTTGTTTATAAATATATATATATATATATAATATATTAATGCAATTCTATATATATATTTTTAGATATTTACTGTACTGCAAGTTAAGTGTCATGATTGTTAATGTGTCGTTTTAATGAATACTTCAGATACATCACCACGCAAACCACTTGAATGGGATAGGAGTGTGTTGAATGAACAAAATGCTCGCAAGCGGGGAAATGAAATTGTTAAGGTAAAATGATTTTGCTGACTCATGACTCTTTTTTCGCCCTTGCATGTTTTTATACAATGTTGCTTATATTCATTTCTTTATCTTTCTTCTAGGATACTGTATCGTGGAAGTTGGGTTACCATTCCACTGAGTTTCTATGGCTAGGTTCTCCTTCGACATGCAGGAAAAAATGGAGGCACTATCTATCTTTTAGCCGGAATGGTGTTGTAGTTAGGGTAAGTTTTGTTGTTTCCTCTATTTTTGTTGATTATATGTTTGGTCTCTTGAACATCTGCCAATTGTGTGTTTTCTTGTGAAAAATATTTTCATCTGACTCATTCATGTTATGTTCCTTTTCCAAATACTTTCAGGTTCATGATTTTGTATTTGTTTTAGCAGAGGAGGATAAACGTCTTGTTGCGTACATAGAAGACATGTACGAGGATTCTAGGGGCAACAAGATGGTTGTGGTACGATGGTTTCACAAAGTTGATGAGGTTGGTATTGTTTTGCCTCACAATTTTAATGAAAGGGAGATTTTCTCCTCTCTTTGTCTTCAAGATCTCAGTATTGAATGCATAGATGGATTGGCTACTGTCCTCAGCCCCCAACATTTTGAGAAGTTCTGCAAAGAGGCAACACAAACTCATTTGGAGCCCTTTGTATGCCACCGGCAGTTTGAAAATGACGATCTCAAGCCCTTTGACGTCACTAAAGTTAAAGGTTACTGGAAACAGGAGATACTTAGGTACATGTGCACAGTTTCTCCTTCAAACGTTTATGGGAATTCCCAACAATCAGTTGAGGGGTTGGAAGTGGAAGAAAATGTTGATGCCAATGGTAGCAGACCCAAGAAGCGGCGTTATTACTCAAAAGATTATAAGTGCCTGGAGTACAGCGACAAAAGGGAGTCACTGAATGCAGTATTTGAGGATGTGGGCAGTTTACGTAAATGTGGAAATGATTGCATAAGTAAAAGTGAAGCCTTTAGCCTTAAAAGAGGGAGCTCTGCTGATATTTCACCTGTTAAAGAAGTGAAGAAAAATCTGCAGCAGCATTTAGCAGTTGGTTCCCAAGTTGAAGTTCTCTCTCTAGATAGTGGCATTAGAGGGTGTTGGTTTAGAGCTTTAATTATCAAGCGGAATAAAGATAAAGTGAAGGTGCAATATCATGATATTCAGGATGCGGCTGATGAGGCTAAGAAACTTGAGGTATGCATTGGTGCTATCTCTGTTATATTTTTCATTCTGTACAAAACCTTTGTGCACTTTTGTTTTTGCCTGTAGCTTGCTTGAACTTTATGGTTTTGATTTTGCAGGAGTGGCTTTTGGCATCTAGGGCTGCTGCTTCTGATGAATTGGGTCTTCGGATTTGTGGTAGGCGATGCATTCGGCCATCTCGACAGTCTAATAAAGGCAGAGTTTCATGGGCCATTGATATTGGCACTGTTGTGGATGCGTGGTGGCATGATGGGTGGTGGGAAGGGATCGTAGTTCAGAAAGATTGCGATGATAGGCTTCATGTGTATTTGCCAGGTTGGCAAAGAGTTTACCTTTAAATTCATTAGTGAAAAAGTCCATGAATTCCGTTGTTTTGGTTTGGTTAGTTGCTTATTTTCTGACCTTACTCTATGCAGGAGAAGATCGGGTGTTGGTTGTTGGTCATGGTGAGCTAAGACATTCTCAAGAGTGGTTGGGTAATGAATGGACTGAAATTAAGGACAGGCCAGAACTTGCAAGCTCAATCTCATCTAGTTTAGAAACAAAGCAAGTTGAGGCAAAATCTTTGGATGGGATGTTGGCACAATCTGCAGTCTGCGATGGCGAAGCCTTAAGGAAAGATGAAATTAGATCTACTGATTCTTGCTTACCACCCTCTGAAAATGATAAAGAAAAGGTTAAAGAATCGGATAAAGTTCCAGATCTTTTGAAGGATGATCTACTCACCCAGCTGAAGTGGAAATCCTCAAGGAAGAGAAGACGTGGTAATGGGGGTGCTGTCCAGAAGCTGCATTGCATTGTTGCTGATGGTAAAAGCACCCGTGGCCTTGTGGGATCTGGTGTATGTGAACGGTTTATGATTCCATCTCTGAAGGTTGATCATGAGAACTGCAAATATTTCGGGGATTCTCTTTTCACCTCTTCAGTGGTGCCTTCACTAACTAGCTTAGTTATGTAGGTTTTACAAATACTTCCACAAGTATATATCGCTGATTTGGTGCATTTTTTTCGATGCCCTCTTTTGTTTTAGGTCCTCTAGCTCAGCAATGTCATCTCTTGATATGTTTTTGTTAGAGGAGTTATGGCGGCCAAGTCAGTCTTTTCTTTTATTTCCGTAGGTATTTATCTATCTTTGCAACAATAGCCTGAATGGTCTTATGCCCTGCAAATGTCGGGCACAAATTTTGAGTGCGGTAGAAATGAAGAATAACCTTTTGAGATCCTCGACTTTTGTTTCTTTCACCTTTTCTATGTGTCCTTTATTTGTTTTGTTTTTTGATCAATAAGTAAACATAGTTAACTCTAAATAGAAAAAATTACACCTTTAAAGGGGGGGGGGGGGGGGGGGGGGGGGGGGGGGGGGGGGGGGGGGGGGGGGGGGGGGGGGGGGGGGGGCGGCGGTAGAACCTCCGCGGGCAGAACCTCAGCGGCGTAGCACAGCAGAGAAGATTCCACCGCCATGCCTAATTCTCCGTCCAATAAACCCGTGAATAGAAGGGAGAAGCAGAGAGATTTGAAAGTCAAAGTGGGAGAAAGGACCAAAAGGAAAGCAAAAAGGAAATCGGGGAGATATGAAGGTGGAGGTAACTCCATAGCCAACACTAAGTGGTAGAGATCAAGAGCACCTCCACCCCCCAAACAAACTAGGGCCGGCTGTGTGTTTTTCCAAAAGAGAAGGCAAAGAAAACCAATATATAGAGAGAGAAGGCATATACTTACATTCTGGTTTCTTTTTCTTTCTTTTGTATCTTTTCTATTTAATTTGTAGTTTTGTGCATCGTTTTCGAAGACTTAAAAATTCTCATTGTTACTTCGATGATGTTCGGGGCTTGAGCTGGTCATGGTTCTTACATTCTGGCTTGCTCGAATTCAACTCAAACGTCATTCATTCTCCTTTAATGAGTGGATTTGATCTATCTAATTCCTTCATTTCCTTTGGATTCCGTGTGTTTTGGATAGGCTGCTCGGGCTTGATGCAATGATGCTTTTCTTATTTGGATTGGTCGTGTTTCACAACGGGTACAAGCACACGGATCCTATGTATGTTCCGTGTAAAATAGCTTAACCAACGTCCTCATTAGAACCTAGGGAAATTAATGAAAATATAATACTTTCCATAAATTTATTCAAAAATAAAACACTCAAAAATATGTTTACAAAAATATAACACATATAAAGTATTAACCAGAGAGAAATATGATCCAGTACCAAACTCAACTTGTGAAAACTCCCAAAATCAAAGTGTGGCCAAGTGAGTCAGCGATTTCATTCTCATATTAGGGATAGAGAATTAGTGGTTAGAATCTGGAAAACAGAAAAAAAAAATGGAGGTTGGTTATGGTGAATAAGTTTTTAAATGCTGGTTCTTCGAATTTGAGATTTCAAAATTGGCTCCTTGATGGATTTTAATCTTGGGTATGAGTTAAGATGTTTCTTTGAACTCTTATAAACTAATTTGAGTGTTGAAAGAGATTGAAAACTTCATACAATATTGAAAAAAAAGTGGATTTCTTTTTTGGAAATTATTTTAGTTCATTGGCCCAGTTTTGGCTATGTTTTTTGTCCAACCCTTAACATTTTTCTAAAAGGATTTTAATGATCTAAAAATTAGACATGACAAGCTTCAAAACAAGTATAAGTACGGGTAGACACAGTGCGATTCGATACGGATATTGACAATATCCAAATCTGAATTTAACGGTTCGATACAGTTTTGATTTTCTAAAATTAGAAATAAAATAATTTCGATCTAAACCGTTACTAACAGTTCGGTTTGGATCGAAACGATTTAAAACCGTTAAGGAATAAAAAAATAACAAGAATACCAAAAAAAAAAGAGAATAATTAATACTCAAAAAATTATATATTAAACTTGCTAAGTATTGAATTGCAAACATTATTACTATATTAAGATTTATCAAACAAACAAACTATTTAAAAATATTTTATTATACTCTTATATGAGTATACATATACTTATATGTATATATCTAGGTATCATTTTATTTTTATTTATTTTTTGACACGACCCATCCCACTCCCCCCGGGATTACCAAGGGATGTGATGTAACAACCCGTACCTACGGGAAGGGTAAAAAATGTAATTTTTGTGAAGTTTTGTAAAAAAGGACGATTTTGCCCTTGTGAATAGTAAACAAAAAGTTGACTTTTTGTACTATCGATTGGATGAGTGTTAGCCCTTGACCGTGACGTAGGTTAGGACGTCACGAGTCCGTAGACAGGCGGCAGGTTCGATTCGGACAACCGGAGGAAAAGTTATGATGTACGGAAGGTTGGGGGCGTTACCGTAATTTTGAGTCAATAAGGGAAATGTTGACTTTTTGGAGGACTTGTGATTTTCACGTAGACCGAGGACCGTTGGATAGGTCTCGACGTCCTGAGTTCAACGACAGGCGGCACGCTGTCATCGGACGTCGGACGGAAAAGATACGGGTCTGGAAAGTCTGAGGGCAAAATGGTAATTTGTGCATGAGGGGTATTTTGGTCATTTTCCCTCAGCCCAATCAGATAAGGGCAAGTGGCAGAGATTTTTTGGGCTGGCCTATGGTTGGTGGACACGTGCAGGGGACTAGATGGTTCCACTACGTTCTCAAGTGTGCACGGCCACACGTTATCCTCATTTGAACCGTGCACACCTTCGAAGGAAACAGAAAACAGAGAGAAGTGTTGGGTGAGGCGGTGATCGATTCAGTGCAAGGGAGAGGGAAGAGTGAGTTGAGAGAGAGACAGTGAAGCTAGGCGGTGCTGGTGATCACAGTTTGGGGCTGCAACCGTGCACGGAGGCGACGTGGTGGACGGCTGGATATTTGGAAGAAACAGAGGATTGTTTGGTTTTTCTTTCGAGCTTCAGTTGTTTGGTTTTGGTACTGTCAGTGTGATTGTCAGACGGGAGCAGGGTTCATCCCGGGTATCGAGGTGATATTTGGGACGGGTCCTGACATGTGACGTGCTCCCGTCTGACACGAGGTGTCAGACAAGGGATAACCCGACGCTACAGCCCCTACGGGCATCCAGAGTGCGCAAGGATCGATGAAGGAGGCATGCGATGTCCCGGTCCCCTGCTGCAGTCACATCCGAGATCAACCTGAAGGGCATGAAAAACCAAAAGCTGTGAGTGGACGAAAATAAACAAGTTCATTAAAAACATTTTATAAGACATTTATGCCCCTCAGTAAAACGTATGCATGCATCAAAACCCGAAAATCAAACATTTATTAGAAATAACAATTAGGGCCTTAGCCCGGAAATCATCAATCAAATCCGGAAACCCATCATAACTCCAGTTCATCAAGTCTCATAAACCGGGCCACTGCCCCAACACGTTTCAAACGATCAGAAATCAACAATACTTCATAAACAAATCTTAAACACGGGAACTCAATCCCAAAACTCATCAAAGCCAGTTCATCCGGGTCACTGCCCAAAACCAGTGAAAAACTGTAATCACACACATTTGCTGGATTAAGTGCGCCCGAGTCTTTAAACTCAAAACCATGCGCATAAACAGGCCTTCCCGGGATATCAACGAGTCTTTAAACTCAAAACATAGTCAATAGGCCTCGGGGGTATAACAATAACCGAGTCTTTAAACTCACGAGTCTTTAAACTCAATCCGGGTCTTTAAACCCAATTTTCCGGGCCCGCCCCCGTCATCAGTTAACCGAGTCTTTAAACTCAAAATGTGCTCCAGCAAAGGCACCCGGGTCTTTAAACCCGAACTATTTTATAAGATACAATCAATCAGGATCCCTCACGATCCGTTTTCCGAAAAGCATCCTGAAATCACATATATAGAACAATTGGGCCCCTGGCCCGAATTCACTTAATCAATTCCGTAACTGTCTCATAAAATCATATCCAACCACAATTATGGAAATCAATACAAATCCAGAAAATCTCGATTTACGCGCATACCCGTAAATCGCCTCGAAATGCGTGAAATCATATAAATTCACCGACATCCAAAATAAATCATATAATCACAATTATAAAAATCATGAAACAGTTATGCATGCATAGAATTTATAAAACCAAATGTCCACTCACAGACCGTTTAACCGAGCGCCTCGATACGCGTGCCACCGGCCTTCCCGGGCCTCGTTACTAACACCGGGACTCCCGAACCTGTTCATATCACAATAGAGGGTTACTAATATCTTCATTAACATCCTATTCAAGTCCCGTAATTTTCCCGACTTTTTAAGTATTTTTAAACCCGACTTAAAACCTTCGGACATTCCGAACAATGTCGAAACGGGGTCCGATTGACACGAAATCAATGCTAAAATGTCCGCTACATTGTGTAGATTATTTCCCATGTTGGACACTTCCCCATTGGACTCCCCACGCGCCCCCACGCGCCGCTACAGTGTCATCGTCTATCTCTGGTGAACCCAGTTCACCAGGTTCAGACCGGCGTTCACGGTTCTCTGGTTATTCTAGGTGGTTTTCAGTCCTAATTAGTCCATTAGATTCGTCCAATCACAATCTATTGATTTAGCTAATTGAATCACGAAGATTGAGCTTGTTTCTACCCTTCCAAACTTAGAATTTTAAAACCCGTCAAAGCCCTGTTTCGACTCCCAGCCACCAGAGGTTCCCCCCACCACGCCGTCACAACCACAAGGTTCCTAGGGACCCAAGGAGTCCAACCGAATTGACAGAAACCTTCGACTTTCTCCCAAACCTCACGACTTAATGATTGAACCAAAACGGTAAAACAGAGCACCTAGAGGGAAATGAGAATTACCTGCTTGCCGTCCGCCACCGTGCTCCGCCGCATCCTACTGGGTTCCCAGAGCCGTCCTAGCCTCCCCTCGAACCAAATTGGTTCAACTTGATTACTCCTGGCTGCACCACCCTGTCAACACCTCTCGGTTTTTCCTGAGAGCTTACTCACACACAGAGGCTTGCCCTCACACGATTCTCAGCCAACATTACTCACCAGTCTGTCTGATCGCTCACCCTTGATCACAGAACCTCACAGAACTCACACAGACACACAAGGACGATCAATTGCTCACGGTTCCCATCTCTCTGTTTTTCAGTTCAGACACAGCCAGCCAACGCTCTAAGTCTCTCACTCAGTCCTTACCCAAAATGAATCCCCTCAGCTCACAACTCAGCTAAACACACAATGGGGACGACAACTCGTGGGAACATTCTCAGACCCACTGGGAATTTGCTTCCCGTAAACTGAACCCCACCGGAATTTGAAACCACCCGTGCACTGTGCACGACTGATCCTCCCAGTACCACTCAGCCATGTTTCCACTTCCTCAATTCTATTTAACAATCCGTTCTAACCTTCCACTACAGATTAAACAATGCAGGATTTCAGTCCACTCACGACATCGTGCTCTGCCCCTGCTTCCCACCGTGTTCCACCGTGAGTGAACAATACACGGCCCAAAAACACCCTGTGAAATTACATTTCTGCCCCTGCGCAGAAAATTACCAAAATGCCCCTCACGCAACTAGGCCCGTAACTCGGTTATCCGGACTCCGATTGATGCGTGCCGCCTGTCCACGAACTCAGGGCATCGAGACCTTCCTAACGGTCCTTGGTCCTCGGCCATCGGACCTCCCGATCAAAAAGTCAACATTTTCCTTTATTTCACCAAAATTACGGAAATGCCCCTGGACTTCCGAACGTCATAACTTTCACCACGAACGTCGGAATCGAACGTGCCGCTTGTCTATGAACTCGTTACGTCCCAAACTACGTCACGGTCATTGGTCAAAGTCCATTTGATCGTCCGAACTAAAAGTTAATTTTTGCCCACGACCAGTGTAACAACCCGTACCTACGGGAAGGGGTAAAAATGTAATTTTGTGAAGTTTTGTAAAAAGGACGATTTTGCCCTTGTGAATAGTAAACGAAAAGTTGACTTTTTGTACTATCGATTGGATGAGTGTTAGCCTTTGACCGTGACGTAGGTTAGGACGTCACGAGTCCGTAGACAGGCGGCAGGTTCGATTCGGACAACCGGAGGAAAAGTTATGATGTACGGAAGGTTGGGGGCGTTACCGTAATTTTGAGTTAATGGAGGAAATGTTGACTTTTTGGAGGATTTGTGATTTTCACGTAGACCGAGGACCGTTGGATAGGTCTCGACGTCCTGAGTTCAACGACAGGCGGCACGCTGTCATCGGACGTCGGACGGAAAAGATACGGGTCTGGAAAGTCTAAGGGCAAAATGGTAATTTTGTGCAGGAGGGGCATTTTGGTCATTTTCCCTCAGCCCAATCAGATAAGGGCAAGTGGCAGATATTTTGGGCTGGCCTATAGCTGGTGGACACGTGGTGAGAAGCCAGAGGCTTCTGGAGGTGTCTAAAGTGTGCACGGCCACACTTGGTTCGTTTTTGAACCGTGCACAAGTTCGAAGGAAACAGAAACAGAGAGAAGATTGGGGTGAGGCGGTGATCGATTTGGATGCTAGGGAGAGTGAAGTGTGAGTTAAGAGAGAGACAGTGAGGTACGGAGGAGCAGGTGATCGTGGTCTGGTGGTGCAACCGTGCACGAAGGCGACGGGGTGGACTGTTGGATAAGTGGAAGAAACAGAGGAGGCCGTGGACGGTGGTGGCTGTTGTGTGGTGTGGTGGACGGATTCAAGGCACTAGGAGACTCAGGAGGTTTAGGGGAGTCCCATGAGCACCGTGGTGGGTGACGGTTCTCACGGCGGCGCCGGAATCGGAAGGTAATTTCTTTTACCCTGTTTTTCGTGGATTTTCATTTGAAGAGTCGTGGACCTAGAGCTAGAATCGACATGTTTGGTGAGTGAAGGGAGGTTTAGGGAGGTCTTAGGATTGGTTTGTGATGGCTGCCGTGACGGGGGCGTACACGGCGGGGCTCAGTCGACGGCGAGTACCCAATACTCTGTTTTTGGCCGTGACTTCAAACTTGAAGTCGTGGACTTCGGGGATGAATCGACGGATTCTGTGAGTTGGGTAGGACTAAGTAGGGTCCTAGGAAGGTGCTGGTATCACCACCGTGAAGGGGGAAGCAGTGGACGGCCGGGAAGGAAAACAGAGCTCACGGGCAGTGGTTTTCGAGGTTGAAGACGAGGGGTTTCAGGCCGTGATTTCTGGATTTTAGGACTGGGTTTGGTTGCAGGGGACTGGACGAAGCTAATGGAATTGAAATGGGGAAGAATGGTGGAGGAACGGAGGAGAACCGGTCACGCCGGTTCAACACAGTTGAACCGGGTGACTCGAGGTTGAAGATACACTGTAGCAGGCGCGTGAGGCCCACGCGCAGCCACTTTGGGCAGCGCGTGGGGGCGCGTGGGGAGGAATCCGGTCAAGCGTCCAACATGAGTTTAGCCCTAAATGTCCTAAGGAATCCAATGGTACAGTTTTCGGGTTAATCGGACGGTGTTACGAAATGGTTCGGGAATCCGTACGGTTTAGGGTTTAGGATTAAAATATGATTAAATTCCCGAAAAATTGGGGAAAATAGGGAAGGTATCCTTGATGTTGTTGTGACCCTATTTGGTATCTATTGACAGGACGGGAGACGCCAGAGACGGTTGAGGAGCGCACGGAGCGCGAGTGACGTGTTGTAAACTGTGAGTGGACTCTTTCTTACTTCCGAGCATGCCAAACTGTTTAATTACTGTTTTATGATTTCTATGTGTGTTTTTATGTCCTGATGATGATTATACATGATTAAGATGTTTGCACGTTTTTCGAGATGTTTTCGGGATTTTGCACGTTTTTCGAGAAAAAGCGGGTTTTCAGAGTTTAATGTTATACTTCAGAAATTTAACCTAAAAACGTTTTCTGATGATGGTAAATAGGTTGTGGAATATGATTTTGGGATTTTCCTATGGTTTTGCTATGAACATGGATCTTTTTCCGGATTTGGGTTCGGAATGTCGGTTCTGAACGCCGGAAGGGCTTCGAACCGGGGATTTCGAATTCGGATTTGGCGATGGATTTTGAATTGGTTTTACACTGGATATGGATTGGATTTGCTGGATCTGGATATGGGTTTAAAGACCCGGATTGATATTGATGGGGGACGGGCCCGGATTGAGTTTAAAGACTCGGGAGTTTAAAGACTCGGATATTACGATATTACCCCCATAGGCCTATTGAGTTTAAAGACTCGGGAGTTTAAAGACTCGGATTTATATGTGAGGCCTGGTTGAGTTTAAAGACTCGGATAGGTCCAGCAGGTTTGATCGGGTTATACTCTGGTTTCTTATGATGTTTTATAATGTATCTGTTTCTTATGATTGGTTTTATAGTGTTTCTGTTTCTTATGATGTTTCATATTATGACTTTTCTAATACTTCATTGGCATGCCTGGTTTTAAACCGGAGGGAACAAATGATTTTATTTCCTTACTTTGATTTACTGGTAAACGGTTTTAAAACTTTCATTCCTTTTGGTCCACTCACATCTTCTGTTTTTAATTTCCCTCCAGGTCGTGGTGATAGCGCTGGGGTGAACGTTGAGGCAGATATCGAGGCATAGGGCTTCTGACGTTCTTCCGTTGCGGACTTAGACTTGTAGGACTTTTGGTGCCCATTTTGTAGAACTATGCTCTGACTTACTGTTGTATATATTTACTCCTTCGTCTGATGGTTATGCTTATAGTTGTATTAAGTTTATTTTTGGTATTGTAAGCGTGATTGTCAGACGGGAGCAGGGTTCATCCCGAGTATCGAGGTGATATTTGGGACGGGTCCTGACAACCAGGGGCAAAACGGTCATTTTGCACTGTTCGTTCGAGTTCGCCCAACTAATCACCGATTACCCCTGCTAATCACGATTAGTCCGTATTCTAATCCTGAATTCCAGGTCGGGTCGTTACATTTTTACTTTGTATTAATAATAGACTTAAAAATTAATATATTTTTTAACGGTCCGGTTTGGATTTAACGGATTTCTAAAATGAAAAAACAAATTGTCACTAACGGAACGGTTTGGATTCTCAAACCGTTTGACTTTTATCCGGTCAAACTTAAACCATTGGATAAATAACGGTTTGAAGCGAATTAGTTAACGATTTTAACGGATTCGTGCCCACCCCTAAGTATAAGTTTGTTGATTTTCGTTGAGAATGTAGGCACCTAATTTGATAAAATGTTGGGGAAAAGGTAAAAATATGGATTGAATTTGTTTCGATCAGTTGTTCATCAAAATAAAACCATGTAACTCTTTGTCTTTACAGTTGAGTAGTGCCTTGGTTCTCTTTTGTTTTTGAGTTTTACACAAGTGCAAGTCATAATGTCCTCATAGTGAATGCAATGAAAATTGGACACTAGTAGTGTAAGACCCGTGTCTTGGAGGGAACGGTGAACAATCCCACATTCCTGCGAGGGGGGAATGGTCTGGGAAGAAAATGGTGGTGTGCCTTAAAGGTGTAGGCACACACCTATCTAGCATGAGGCCTTTTGGGAGCTCAAGTGGCTTTGGGGGGGATTGGAACCCCAAAGTTAAGCGAGTTGAGGCTGGTGCAATTCCATGATGGGTGACCCCCTGGAAAGTTGCACCGTGGGCTCCCGAAAACAAAACCTTGAGAACGCAGGCTTGTTGTTGAGTATTGATGTGGCCCAAAGAGGACAATATCGTGCTAGATGTGTCGGGACCTGACATAGGAGGGTCGGGTCCTGACAGAATGGTATCAGAGCCAGACCCCAACCGGGAAGTGTGCCAGCGAGGACGCTGGGCCCTAAGAGGGGTGGATTGTAAGACCCGTGTCCTGGAGAGAACGGTGAACAATCCCACATTCCTGCGAGGGGGAATCGTCTGGGAAGAAAATGGTGGTGTGTCTTAAAGGTGTAGGCACACACCTATCTAGCACGAGACCTTTTGGGAGCTCAAGTGGCTTTGGGGGGGATTGGAACCCCAAAGTTAAGCGAGTTGAGGCTGGTGCAATTCCATGATGGGTGACCCCCTGGGAAGTTGCACCGTGAGCTCCCGAAAACAAAACCTTGAGGACGCAGGCTTACCGTGAGTATTGATGTGGCCCAAAAAAGGCAATATCGTGCTAGATGAGTCGGGACCTGACAGAGGAGGGTCGGGTCCTGACAAGTAGACCATAAGATTGGATCCAAACTAATGGGGCACTATCAGACTAAATCTACAAGTTAAAAATTGGTTTTTATGGCCTTATACCCAATCATCTTTCGGACCTCACACTTGCAACTTCATCTTCCTCACTTCGCAAATTGGTTATTTGTTTTAAATTTTTGAATGCCCGACACTTATGGTTATGTATAAAAATATCCACAATATCTGTAAATTTTATGTCAATATATCCATATTTTTGGTTTTCAATATTAAAATATAGGGAAAAATATCCGCGATATTTATGTGAATGCTCGTATTTAAGGGTCTTGACATAAAAATAAGGAGGAAAGAAAAATCTCCCCCCAAGTTCCATGATATATGTATTAATCTCATATAAATATTATTGAGTGTTTACTTTTTTTCAAATTTTTTATATTTTGGACTATATTCCAACGTTTGTTTGTTGAGTATGAAATATATCAATATCGACATTCGATATTTGCATAAATTTAACTGTTGATATTTCCGTGAAAAAACAATATTTTCATCATTGCTTATGGTTGATTCATCTTAAGAAGAGAGGAATATAAGTGAAGATGAGAGGAAGGTAAGAGAAGATGAGAAGAAGAGAGGAATATGAGAGGAATATGAGTGTGGAACCCAAAATCACCGGAAAAATGTGGAGCTGCCACGTGGCCCATAATTCTCAAAATGACCAAATTGCCCTTGGCAATAATACTTGTAAGCACAAGCACCGGACATGGCCCAAACCAGAATGACATGTGGAAGCCTCTCCACCCTCGATTTGTATAACACGTGTTAGCATGCAAATTGATGAGCATTTGTCCCACATCGAAACTATGGAAATTGAACATCTCACTCACCCTTATATAAGAGGTAAATTGATGAGCATTTGTCCCACATCGAAACTATGGAAATTGAACATTTCACTCACCCCTATAAATAGCAAGGCACATTTCATTTCCAAGTTAAGTTGATTCTTCGCTTCGAAGTATATCCTTTTCCTATCTCAAAGCGAACTTAGGCATCGGAGTGTTCTTGGTCGAACAACCCCCCGGGTAAATCGATCGAGACAACGATAGCTAATTGTTTGCTGTTTGCAGGAATTGTGAGAACTTTTCGCGGCGGGTTCGATTTCTGCTTCAACAATTGGTGCTTTCATTGAGAGCTATTGAGTTATTCTCAGAAGAAGCTCTCTCATTTGTTCATCGTTCATCTTTCTTCGTTCGTCGTTCATCGACATTGTTCGAAGATTTTGAACGTTGTTCATCACTCATCAAGAATTTGTTCATCGTTCATCTTTCTTCGTTTGTCGTTCATCGACATTGTTCGAAGATTTTGAACGTTGTTTCATCACTCATCAGGAATTCTTTCATCGTTCATCTTTCTTCGTTCGTCGTTCATCGACATTGTTCGAAGATTTTGAACGTTTGTTCATCGTTCATCTCCCTTCGTTCGTCGTTCATCGACATTGTTCGAAGATTCTGAACGTTGTTCAAATTATCCATCAAACAGCTTTCCAACTCAACATTCTTCGAATCGGCATGGCTAAAGTTCGTCGATCCGTTCAGTCAGCCGGGGAAGGTGTTTCTGCCTCAACGGCCCAGACGAGGAATGAAGCTCACATAGAAACTCCGGAGAAGCGCCCAGCTCGACTCGGGCGTGTGTCCATAGAAGCGCCCTTTGAGACACTTGAAGGGAGGCCAACCTTCAGTTTTGAAGCATTCCCCTCTCCAGCTAACCAAGTACCCGTGCTAGGGGATGTAACTTCGACTTTACAACAGGCAAACGAGAGTTTGATAGGAAATGCATTACGACATGATCAACTCACAACAAGCATGGTCCAAAGGGAGTTTCTGGACGGGTGTCATGACATCTCAGGGAGAAGTCATCACCAACCTCCCCAGGACAACTTGGCGCAGCAAGTTGAAGGGTTAAGCAAACAAGTTCAACTCCAGTTAAGGCTCTTGCAGCAACTCCTAGCAGAGAGACCAATCCAGGAGCAGGACAGACGATCCACGTCACGTGGAAGACAAGGGAATGCCCAAAGGCGTCCTAGGAAAGAGCAGGTTCGCTGCCAAACAATGTCACGAGATACTTCGCTAGGCGACTCTGGAGAAGAAAGTCACGCTCATCGAGCGAAAAGCCCACAACGCCTAAAACCGTTAGTACGTGAACAGCTAGGAGGTAGGACTGGGGCAACTTCACGGGCAGAGCACTCACAACACTCACATAGGAGCAGGGGGCAACTTCGAGCTCTATACAAAAACCCAAAAAGATCTGCCCACGGTAGTAAAAGGGAAAATGAAGCCTACTCCCCTGCACGATCCCAGAGAACAGGGGGAGAAGCTCAAAGCGGTTCTCAACGATTAGCAAAAAGGGACTCATCGCCTCAGCAAGGAGCGTTGCAGGCTAATGATGTTCAAAAAATGCTGGACATGCACCTTCGTGCTCAACAAGGTGGCGATCTAGAGGACGATCTACGTCGTCAGATACGGCTCTCTACGCCCTTTATAAGGGATATTGAGGAGGAGCCATTCCCCCAGAGGTTCGCAACGCCAAACTTCACTTCATTCAAAGGAGCCTCCGACCCGGTAAAACACATAGATCACTTTCGAGGAGTCATGATCCCCCACAGGTCTAACGATGCGCTCATGTGCAAAGTTTTTCAAGCTTCCCTTCAAGGCCAAGCCATGAATTGGTTCAATCATCTCCCCCCGAGGTCAATTGAGTCCTTCGAAGAGTTGGCTTTGACATTTGTGAAGGAATACGCACAACTTCGGACAATCGAGGTGAAAGACGACCATCTTTTCTCTGTCAGAAAGAGAGCAAAAGACACTCTGCGACAATACATACGGAGATTTTGTGAGGAGAAATCTCGCATTATCGGCTGTAATGACTTTGTTGCGGCAATGGCATTCAAGCAAGGACTCCCTCGAGACAGCCAGCTTTACGGGGACTTCATCATGAGCAATGCGCGAAGTCTTTCCGAAATACTTTCGCTAGCAGAGCGACATGCAAGTTGGGAGGACGAGAAGCGCGCCGCTCATACTCATGGCCATGCTGGGACTAGCGAAAAGGCCTCCGATGAGGATGAACCCCATGGAAAGTCTGCAACTGGAAAGCTCAACAAGCGAAAGGCAGGGCAACACTCCCAAACGCCAGTTATGGGGAAGCCTAACTTGCAGCTATCTTTACCAGCCCATCAGATCCACAATGAAATTAAGAACAAGCCATGGTTTAAGAAGCCAGAGCCAGTCAAAGGCAATCAAGAGAATGCTGATAAAACCAAATTGACACGACCCATCCCAATCCCCCCGGGATTACCGTGGAATGTGACGTGCTCCCGTCTGACAAGAGGCGCCAGACAAGGGATAACCGATTGCCATTGCCCAAACGGGCTTCCAGAGTGCGTAAGGGTCGATGGAGGAGGTGTGCGATGCTCAAGTCTCTGCTGCAGTCGTATCCGGAATCAACCTGAAGGGCATTGAAAACCAAAGCTGTGAGTGGACGAAAATAAACAAGTCTGTTAAAAACATTTATAAGACATTTATGCCCCTCAGTAAAAATCATATGCATGCACCAAAAACCAATAATCCCATATTTATTTAGAAATAACCATTAGGGGCTTAGCCCGGAAACCAAAGCATAGTTTCAAATTCCAAAAGTCAATCCAAGAGTTATTTCATCAATTTAGTAATATTCATTTATTATTTTTCCATCTCCGGCATCCCCGATGCCTAGCGTCCTAGACGCTTGACGTTCCAGACGTCATATCTCACGGTATTAAGCAACGCGTGCTGCCCGGGGTCTCACCGGGTCCATATCTCTGACATCCCCGATGTCTGACGTCCATGACGTCTAGCAATCCTGCTCCTGGATCACTATACGGTCCGGTAGCTCCGTACAATGAGCCCTCGCAGGCAATGCACCGTGACTTCTCCAGTGTCCCCGACACTTGGAGGAGACCAGGATATAAATATCCTCATATCGAGATGGTTTTATGGAACACATTCAATTATTCATTTCCAACATATCACAAGGGCCCTGCCCCGAATTTCCATAAAACCGTCGTAAGTCCAAATAGTTGAATCAAATCCGAAATAGTTTATTCAATTCCATTTTAGGGTCCCCGACCCGAAATCACATATACAAGTCAACTGGGCTCCTGGCCCGATTCATAAGTTAACTGGGCCCCTGGCCCGATTTCATAATTCAATTGGGCCCCTGGCCCGATTCAACAAATTAACTGGGCCCCTGGCCCGATTTCACTTTATCAAATCCGTAACCGTTTCATGAAATCATATCCATCCATATTTATGGAAATCAGTGCAAATCCAGAAAACCTCGATTCACGTGCAAACACGTAAATCGCCTCGAAAAGCGTGAAAACATATAAATTCACTGATATCCAAAATAAATCATATAATCCCAATTATAACAATCATGAAACAGTTATGCATGCATCGAATTTATAAAACCAATGTCCACTCACAGACCGTTTAACCGAGCGCCTCGATACGCGTGCCATAGGCCCTCCCGGGCCACCTCACTATCACCGGGACTCCCAATCCTGTTCAAATCAATTTAGAGGATCACTAACCTCATCATTAACATCCTATTCAAGTCCCGTAATTTTCCCGAATTTTTAAGCATTTTTAAATTGGATCTAAAACCTTCGGACATCCCGAACAATATCGAGACGGTGTCCGATCGACACGAAACCAATCCCAAAATGTTCGTTACAATGTATAGGATAAAAGTCATGTTGACCTCACCTCGAGATTCGTGCCCACGCGCCGTCACGCGCCGCCGTGAGTGGCTGCGCGTGAAAGCCACGCGCCTGCTACAGTGCTCCTTCTTCACCCGAATGACTGGTAAACGGGTCTGATTACCCGCGATAGGATCCGTTTCAAACACCCTCAATTCGATATCAATTCCATCCGTTCTTGATCCTACAACAATCATCAATCCCCCAATTTCAGTTCTGTGTCCATGATTAGCATCAACCATCGATCAATCTTGTCGACAGCCCGTGATCACCCAAAACGGGTCGATCACCAGAGCTCCTCCAATCCTTAACCATAATCAAATTAACTTCACAGGAAGTTAATAAGGACTAATACGAACTAATTAGCATAATTAATTTAACTCGACAATACCTCAATCGTCACAACTCAAGCTCGAGTTTTCCGGCCGTCCACCATGTCCGTTCACGGCCCTAGGAGCTCCCAAGCTTGCCCCATTTGATCTGGTTCGACTCGTTGAAGTTCCAGGAAGCTCAAACACTCATCAATTAGGCTTGGGCTGGCCTGAAACTGGAAATTCGAATTTGAATTCCCCATAACCCAGTTTCGGGTTTTTGAGTATTCCTCCACCATTTCCACTCCATTTTTCCATCTCTCAATCTCAGTGAACTGCCCTCGACACACTCTTCATTCTTTTAATTCAATTTAGCCGTTAAAGGCGTCCAAAAGTGCCACACTGGCCACTGCGAAATGTCCCCTGCACTGACCCGAAAAACAAAAGAAAACCCAGGGTCCATGTTGTGCAATCGATTGCCAGCACCTCACATGTGCAATCACCCAACAAAGCTGCCCCAACAACAACCCATAATTGATAAACAATCAAGGGATCGATCGCACAAAGCATCCACTTACACGGCCAGTGCAATGGAACAGTGCCCCTGTGAAGAAAAATTACAATTCTGCCCTTGTGCAGAAAATTACCAAAATGCCCCTCACGCATCCTGACCCGTAACTCGGTCATACGGACTCCGATTGATGCGTGCCGCCTGTCATTGAATTCGTATCGACGAAACCTCCGTAACGGTCCTTGGCCCTCGGCCATCGGACATCCCGGTCAAAAAGTCAACATTTGCCCCTACATCGTCCAAATTACGAAAATGCCCCTGGACTTCCGTACATCATAACTTTCACCACGAACGTCGGAATCGAACGTGCCACCTGTCTATGAACTCATGACGTCCCGAACTACGTCACGGTCATCGGTCAAAGTCCATTTGACCATCCGAATTAAAAGTCAACGTTTTGCCCACGCCCAGGGGCAAAACGGTCATTTTGCACAATTCGTCCGAAATCGCCCAACTAATCCCAGATTAGTAAATCACAATTAAATATTATTAAATCCCGATATTCGGGACGGGTCGTTACAACCTTCCCTCCTTAAAGAATTTCGTCCTCGAAATTACCAACAATCTTATTCCACATCCACCTTGTGGAAAACAATTCGACCACACATCTGTGTACACTTGTACACCCACATACTGGGACAACACCAGCCTCGTTTGTACCCAGACATCCCATCACAGTCATACGTCACAATAGCAACAACACTCGACCACCTCGAGTGGAAATGATCACCTGATCCGCGATAAAATCGCCTAACCATTTAGCTGACTCCTTCAGCTAGATGGCTCCTTTCCATTGCCAATAAATCCTTACATTTGCTCCCGTTGGGAGTCACCAAATCTCATTTGTCAGTCCACGCTGACACCACCAGTCAAACTGTCATCACAAAACTTTACCACCCTAGTAAAGCCCCAACCATCTGTCAATCCGTGACAACACCACGTACTACATCACTCTCGATGTAGCGCAAGATCAACCACATGATCTCAATTTGCAGGGCAAGCCCAATCCTGCGACACAAAATAATCTCAATGTCCATAATCGCCGACTCCCTCAGCGAACCAAAACGCTGGGAAATCACGGTGTGATAAAATCACACAAGGCTACTCGTGGTTACTCAAACCACCAATTCACTCATCCTGAGTGTACGTATACCGTCAATTAATCCAATCAAGTGGTGCAACTGGAACACATTGAATACCAGCCTAGCAGTGAACACACATCTCAATACTAGGGTTCCACAAGTCAACCATGGCCAAGAGCACCTGCTCATAAAATCACTGAACCCGACAAGATCAATCTGCCCAGCGCACAGTATCCAATGTCCAGTCCACAATACAGCCAAACAAAAGATATCGGAACCAAGCCGATTACCAACACATTAGTTACACACCACTGGTACATCCCATGTACCGCCATTAGGCGCCACTCAGCCTAACCAGTATCAATCCTCGTATAACGTACCCTGTACGTACCTCAATCCATCAATCTGACTATAGCCACCCAGGTCATAGCCAAACACGTTCTAGTAATGGAGTACATTTGCCCAAACCAACATGAGACAAAACGAACTCCACCCGTCATCTAGTTCCAATTCCGAATCCGAATCCGCAATTTCGTAAGAAATCCCGAACCCGAACTCAACATCATATTTTTAACCCATTTCCAAATCCGAATCCGAAATCATTATTCCGTAAGCTAGCATTGGAATAATCATTCCGCACCCAAATCCAGTAATCCATTTTCGAGCTTCGCAATCGAATCCTGAATCGTCACCCAGAAATTCGATTCCAAAACCCAAAATCTCGTTTACGTCCATCAAGACGTAACATAACCGACCCTATCGGTTACCCGCTCAACACTCGATTGACTTCATAGGGAAGCCAATCCCAATATCCACACGTCAAAGGTTGACGAGATCCGACCACATCGGAAACGTACTCAACTGAGTAACAAGCCATATGGACGTCACTCCGAAAAGAAGTTCAGTCCCGTCACCTACGACTCACATACCAAGGTAAGAGTGATAAACTCTCCACCCATCTGGATCATCAAGATCACAATCCATATCCATCGCTACGTCACCCGACAAGCAACATTACAATCCTAGATCGTCACATCATCCAAAGTCGACAACATCGCAAATCAGATCCACCTAGGATCCACACATGCTCACATAGCTAACAGTCCATCCGAAAGCTGATCGTAGGGTCTTACACCCTCAATTGAATCCTTCGCCAAATTTCCCTTGGTGGAAAGATGACCTCGCATTTCACCACCAAATCCAAAATCATACACAACTGCTTGTGTCCAATGACCCAAGGCCAAACCTGGGTCCACCTACCAATGCACGCTCAACGTACTGGTAGCAACAATCATCGTCTGCCACGGCAGGAAAATATGAAGTCAACCCCAATGACTTCGGAATACCAATCACCGATGTGGAAACGAGCACTCCTCTCGTCTCCCAATCACAACTCTCCCCGAAACGGGAGTTCCAACCACGTTGGAAACAGACATGCTCCCAATGAGATGTCAAGCCCAACCACTGGACTGCCCATGTCCATACCTTACTTGGACCACCACGTGTCCAAGATCGATTCATTACTCGGACCTCACGTCCGTCAATAATCATGTATGCACACACCCCGATTCCGAACGGAATATCCACAACTCTGCCTGGATGTGCATACCATACTGCCTTCGTCTCACATCTCGACCTTAACAGGTTCAATCCTCAGGTTCCAAGTGATTCACAATCACAAAATACTACGAATGGTTTCCCCGACTTTTCCAATTTCAATAATTTCCTTGTACTTCCTGGGGATATAAGCAGTACACAAACTTACCAATCTCGGAGTTGACCACAACTCCCCAAGTCCACCAACTCGCATGATATAGGGAACATCGTCCCTAGATTCCCCAAGTTTCAATCATACCATTTGATCCATTCATCACCTGTCATCATATACCTGTTAGGACTTATCCCAACACATCACGACCTCCACTGGATCCCATCCAGTCCAAGACTCAACCACCACTGAGTCGCCGATACCAATCGTCTGTTCATCATGACAGAGTCACACCCCAACTGGTGGCTCATCGTCATCACAAATACTGTCACCAGCACCAGCGCTAGTACCAGCACCAACGCACCATCATCAACACTAGTATCAGCACACAGGCATCCATACCAGTATTGGCATAAAGGTATCACCATACCAACATCCATACATAGCACACGAACACCCATGCCAGCACACGAACATCCATGCTAGCACACAGTGTGCAAGGTTGTTACCCTGGATCTCCGTTCATTCCGAACGACGATCCCGTAACCCCACTCGTTCCCCACGACTATGGGTACCTCCAATTTTTTTTTTGCCATCGGCACATCAGGATAATGAACGTTCCCTGAACGTCCCCAAGTATTAAAACCACACTAAATATCCTCGATAGCCAGTTATCTCGACACAACTGTCGACCAACAGTCATCGTTGTCAAGATCCGCATCCACACATCACACTACTATTCGATCCAACACGGGATTCCATATTTTATCTCATAACCGCATCCGTGGATCGAATCCCATAATCCAGACTAGACTCACTACAGTCATCCACATGGTCATCCATGACCTCAGCCGCTCGTCGCAGCACAAGTTCTCACTTAAGGTTCACCTTTCGGTCCATCAACTACAAGTTAGGGTTCCAAAATCACACCCTAGGGTTCCACCGAACCCAACTGCCCTCCGCAGTAAAATCCACAACCTGACCGACCCCGCGGTCCTGACATCGTATAGACGTCCAATCCAATCCAATCGTCAACTCAACGTGGGTTCCATCGTAGGTTCCACCACGAAGGTCATCGGCTAACTCCGATGCACCAACCCCCGTACACTAGCCAACACTACTAGGGTCCAAAACTTAGACCAATACTCAACTGAGTTTCGCATTCCCAAACCATTATTCAATTGGGGTTCCCTGAACCCAGTTGTGCCCAGTGGCACAACAACCCATCATCACATGACCGGACCGACGGTCCCACATTACCAGTTAATCGTATACAACCCCACCTGGGTTGAATCGCAACCATGCACGGCGTATCGGGCCAAACACACCCAATTCACCATACAACCCAAAACTATCTATCAGGTTGACAACGGAACAGCAGCCCAAAGAGACATCACACCCTCGTCCTTCGCGCACAAAAGAGCAAAACCTGCTCTGATACCACTTGACACGACCCATCCCAATCCCCCCGGGATTACCATGGAATGTGACGTGCTCCCGTCTGACAAGAGGCGCCAGACAAGGGATAACCGATTGCCATTGCCCAAACGGGCTTCCAGAGTGCGTAAGGATCGATGGAGGAGGTGTGCGATGCTCAAGTCTCTGCTGCAGTCGTATCCGGAATCAACCTGAAGGGCATTGAAAACCAAAGCTGTGAGTGGACGAAAATAAACAAGTCTGTTAAAAACATTTATAAGACATTTATGCCCCTCAGTAAAAATCATATGCATGCACCAAAAACCAATAATCCCATATTTATTTAGAAATAACCATTAGGGGCTTAGCCCGGAAACCAAAGCATAGTTTCAAATTCCAAAAGTCAATCCAAGAGTTATTTCATCAATTTAGTAATATTCATTTATTATTTTTCCATCTCCGGCATCCCCGATGCCTAGCGTCCTAGACGCTTGACGTTCCAGACGTCATATCTCACGGTATTAAGCAACGCGTGCTGCCCGGGGTCTCACCGGGTCCATATCTCTGACATCCCCGATGTCTGACGTCCATGACGTCTAGCAATCCTGCTCCTGGATCACTATACGGTCCGGTAGCTCCGTACAATGAGCCCTCGCAGGCAATGCACCGTGACTTCTCCAGTGTCCCCGACACTTGGAGGAGACCAGGATATAAATATCCTCATATCGAGATGGTTTTATGGAACACATTCAATTATTCATTTCCAACATATCACAAGGGCCCTGCCCCGAATTTCCATAAAACCGTCGTAAGTCCAAATAGTTGAATCAAATCCGAAATAGTTTATTCAATTCCATTTTAGGGTCCCCGACCCGAAATCACATATACAAGTCAACTGGGCTCCTGGCCCGATTCATAAGTTAACTGGGCCCCTGGCCCGATTTCATAATTCAATTGGGCCCCTGGCCCGATTCAACAAATTAACTGGGCCCCTGGCCCGATTTCACTTTATCAAATCCGTAACCGTTTCATGAAATCATATCCATCCATATTTATGGAAATCAGTGCAAATCCAGAAAACCTCGATTCACGTGCAAACACGTAAATCGCCTCGAAAAGCGTGAAAACATATAAATTCACTGATATCCAAAATAAATCATATAATCCCAATTATAACAATCATGAAACAGTTATGCATGCATCGAATTTATAAAACCAATGTCCACTCACAGACCGTTTAACCGAGCGCCTCGATACGCGTGCCATAGGCCCTCCCGGGCCACCTCACTATCACCGGGACTCCCAATCCTGTTCAAATCAATTTAGAGGATCACTAACCTCATCATTAACATCCTATTCAAGTCCCGTAATTTTCCCGAATTTTTAAGCATTTTTAAATTGGATCTAAAACCTTCGGACATCCCGAACAATATCGAGACGGTGTCCGATCGACACGAAACCAATCCCAAAATGTTCGTTACAATGTATAGGATAAAAGTCATGTTGACCTCACCTCGAGATTCGTGCCCACGCGCCGTCACGCGCCGCCGTGAGTGGCTGCGCGTGAAAGCCACGCGCCTGCTACAGTGCTCCTTCTTCACCCGAATGACTGGTAAACGGGTCTGATTACCCGCGATAGGATCCGTTTCAAACACCCTCAATTCGATATCAATTCCATCCGTTCTTGATCCTACAACAATCATCAATCCCCCAATTTCAGTTCTGTGTCCATGATTAGCATCAACCATCGATCAATCTTGTCGACAGCCCGTGATCACCCAAAACGGGTCGATCACCAGAGCTCCTCCAATCCTTAACCATAATCAAATTAACTTCACAGGAAGTTAATAAGGACTAATACGAACTAATTAGCATAATTAATTTAACTCGACAATACCTCAATCGTCACAACTCAAGCTCGAGTTTTCCGGCCGTCCACCATGTCCGTTCACGGCCCTAGGAGCTCCCAAGCTTGCCCCATTTGATCTGGTTCGACTCGTTGAAGTTCCAGGAAGCTCAAACACTCATCAATTAGGCTTGGGCTGGCCTGAAACTGGAAATTCGAATTTGAATTCCCCATAACCCAGTTTCGGGTTTTTGAGTATTCCTCCACCATTTCCACTCCATTTTTCCATCTCTCAATCTCAGTGAACTGCCCTCGACACACTCTTCATTCTTTTAATTCAATTTAGCCGTTAAAGGCGTCCAAAAGTGCCACACTGGCCACTGCGAAATGTCCCCTGCACTGACCCGAAAAACAAAAGAAAACCCAGGGTCCATGTTGTGCAATCGATTGCCAGCACCTCACATGTGCAATCACCCAACAAAGCTGCCCCAACAACAACCCATAATTGATAAACAATCAAGGGATCGATCGCACAAAGCATCCACTTACACGGCCAGTGCAATGGAACAGTGCCCCTGTGAAGAAAAATTACAATTCTGCCCTTGTGCAGAAAATTACCAAAATGCCCCTCACGCATCCTGACCCGTAACTCGGTCATACGGACTCCGATTGATGCGTGCCGCCTGTCATTGAATTCGTATCGACGAAACCTCCGTAACGGTCCTTGGCCCTCGGCCATCGGACATCCCGGTCAAAAAGTCAACATTTGCCCCTACATCGTCCAAATTACGAAAATGCCCCTGGACTTCCGTACATCATAACTTTCACCACGAACGTCGGAATCGAACGTGCCACCTGTCTATGAACTCATGACGTCCCGAACTACGTCACGGTCATCGGTCAAAGTCCATTTGACCATCCGAATTAAAAGTCAACGTTTTGCCCACGCCCAGGGGCAAAACGGTCATTTTGCACAATTCGTCCGAAATCGCCCAACTAATCCCAGATTAGTAAATCACAATTAAATATTATTAAATCCCGATATTCGGGACGGGTCGTTACACAAATGGTGCGCCTATCATGAATGTTATGGGCACAATATCAGCACATGTATATCTTTCGAAAGATATCTCCAAAATCTCCTGAGGGAGGGGCATTGTACAGACTACATCAAAAACAAGACTGTAAATCACATGGAGAACAAAGAGTCAAATGAGCCAGCGTCAAAGGTGATCCGCATCAACTAGACGCAAGTCAACATTAGAAAGACATAAAACTCTATGGAGCTTTTCAATTTTGCTTTTCAAGTTGCCTTCTGAATTCAAGTATCAATGAAATGAGATTAACAAATTGATTTGTTCACCATGTACAATTTTCAAAGCTTATTCTCTCTAGTGTAAAAAGCCTTCATGATCGAAGCATCCAAGCCTTCGTCATCAAAGCATCTGAGTTTTCGCCTTGCGAAGCATCTAAGCCTTCGCCATGCGAAGCATCCAAGCCTTCGTATCGAAGCATTCAAGCCTTCGCCATGCGAAGCATCCAAGCCTTCGTCATCGAAGCATTCAAGCCTTCGCCCTGCGAAGCATCTAAGCCTTCGCCATGCGAAGCACCTAAGCCTTCGTTATCGAAGCATCCAAGCCTTCGCCCTGCGAAGCATCAAAGCCTTCTGAGTCCTGCAAATTTCTGTGCAGCAGGGAGAGCTCATCTCGAGTGGTATCTCGCTCATTTTCTATCAGCATCCTCTCTGCACGGCTCATCTCCAACTCGCCCATTTTGGCTTCCGATGTGAAATTGAGACCTCAAGTTATCTTAGTTATCGCAATCTCACATCAACAACATAACTTTCCATTTCTGCCTGCCCTTCGCATCAAGATGGCACATTCGTAGGGCCAGAACGGAAAGGTTAGGAAAGAAGTTGCTCGGTATGCTTATGGGTTAGGAAAGAAGTTGCTCGGCATGGTTTTTGCTCCCAAGAACCAGCAAGTCCTTGTTTATTGTCCTTCTTCTGAACAACGGTCTCCTTCAAGCACAGTGGAACGCACAACCACTCCTTGTTTGGGATGTCTGAAAGCTTCTCGCCATTCATGGAGAGAGTAGCCGGCCCATGTCCCGAAACTCTAGAAGAACATCTGTCGCCAAGTTCCACGAGAACGTCGCTTGAAAAGGAAATTTGATTGCGAGCCTTCCACTCCATGAAGTCTTCGGGTTTCTCAAAATCCATATCTTTCCCTCGGAATGGACTTAGGCCACGAAAACCGCCACGCTCCCACAGGACAAATTTGCTAGGTCTCTCGGCATCTTGACGCATGGCGAGCATGTATGTGGTACTAGCAAGAGTCACAGTAGGTGTGATCCTGCCTACCGATGCTCACTAGTCACGTCCGCAAGTGCACTCAGTCACCACCAAGTCCCCGTCGACTGTTCGGCCAAACTCCGTCCACGACGTGACATCGTGAGAGTATAAGGAACGATTTTACAAGATCAATTTGATAAATCCTTACCTCCAGCTAGTAGAACTCAAGCTCGATTTTTCGAGGATTTTGAAGCTTCTGTTCTTGCTCGATACGGCCTCAATCCTCCCCGTTTTTGATTTGGATCGGTTCGAATTAGTCCCAGGAGACTTAATCCAGCCTCAATTTTGATCCTCAAGACTCACGAATTCGAATTCGAATTTTTACCACAAATTTCCAAAATTTCGAAAATCTGCAAAACCAGCGACCCTCTGTCCTTTGTGTTTGTTTTGCTCCAATTCAGACTCTCTAATCTCTCATTCTCACAATCGAATTGCTCTGCTATTTAACAAAATCAAGGTTTGGACAAAATGATTGAGTTTTCCCCAATTAAGGGTTTAGGGTCCCTAAAATCCTTGATTTCCTCCATGTTGTCTAGACAAAGCAGCAAGAATCATTGGTAGGTAGCATGAGTCAGCTTCCACCGTTCGCTTGTCTCAAAAAGACCGTTTTGCCCTTCGCTTCCAAAATTACAAAAATGCCCCTCGCCTTCGTAGACACATAACCTTCGCATCCGATCTCCGATTTCGACATGCCACATGTCTATGGATTCGTATCAACTCGACCTACGTAACGGTCTCTGGCCCTCGTCCTTTGGACCCCCCGGTTCAAAAGACAACATTTTGCCCATGCTTGGGGGTAAAATGGTCATTTTGCATATTATGTCCGATTCACACCACTAAACCCAGAATAGTCATTCTAAAACTAAAAATGGACTTTTTACCTTTATAGCCAGGGGCAAAATCGTCAAATAAACACTGAATCGATTCTTGAACCCAACGGTAACTGGTAACCCGGTAATATAAGACTCCAAACAATGTACATCCCTCCGGATTCCCTGAATACCGAATCGATGTGGGGGCATTTGTGGAACCCAAAATCACCGGAAAAATGTGGAGCTGCCACGTGGCCCATAATTCTCAAAATGACCAAATTGCCCTTGGCAATAATACTTGTAAGCACAAGCACCAGACATGGCCCAAACCAGAATGACATGTGGAAGCCTCTCCACCCTCGATTTGTATAACACGTGTTAGCATGCAAATTGATGAGCATTTGTCCCACATCGAAACTATGGAAATTGAACATCTCACTCACCCTTATATAAGAGGTAAATTGATGAGCATTTGTCCCACATCGAAACTATGGAAATTGAACATTTCATTCACCCCTATAAATAGCAAGGCACATTTCATTTCCAAGTTAAGTTGATTCTTCGCTTCGAAGTATATCCTTTTCCTCTCTCAAAGCTAACTTAGGCATCGGAGTGTTCTTGGTCGAACAACCCCCCGGGTAAATCGATCGAGACAACGATAACTAATTGTTTGCTGTTTGCAGGAATTGTGAGAACTTTTCGCGGCGGGTTCGATTTCTGCTTCAACAATGAGTGAAGGAATATGAGAGGAATATGAGTGAAGATGAGAGGAAGAGAGGAAGATGAGAGGAAGGTGAGAGGAAGATGAGAGGAAGGTGAGAGAAGATGAGAGGAAGAGAGGAATATGAGTGAAGATGAGAGGAAGGTGAGAGAAGATGAGAAGAAGAGAGGAATATGAGAGGAAGAAAGAAAGCAAAAATTTGTGAATGGTCATTACAAAGTTACCATCCTTTTTATATATTATATTTTTGTAAACATATTTTTTAGTGTTTTATTTTGACTTAATTTGTGGGGAGTATTTTATTATCATCAATTTTCCTGAAAACTACGACTAACCCATAAGATCTATGGAAAATGGGGTTGTATTTACAGCTGTACCGCAATTAGTACTACAGCGTACAAGACATCACTGTCGAAAGAAGTTTTTGGTCTTGTAGCAAAGTTTGGAGAAGAAAAAGTTGAAAGAGTAATCCGATTGTGGGGCTACCGGTTACCGTTGTGAATGCAAAGGAAGCATCTTTGTCAACAGAGCATCAATAATTTCTTTGATCCATTTTCTTATATTTTTTCTTTTGCTGCTTTGGGAAGTTTAAGGCTCAGCTCCCTCTCTCTCCAACAACCGGTGTTAAGAGTTTGCAGGGCTGAAAAAGTAGGGAGGCTCCATCAGCCGCTCCAAGATCATTTTCTACATACTCTCTTTGTCCCTCTCTTGCAGGATGGGATTGAACCTGCGACCTTATCAACCAGTGACTGCACAAACACCATAAAGACAAAAAGGCCACTAGCAGTTGATAATGGCTTGCAGCTTTCATGGCTTAACAAGGAGCTCATCCCAGCAATTGGAATTGGAATCGAAATGAAGACACTCTCTCCTGGAACCAGTCTTGCTTCTGCAGAATCCTTGTCCATGCCTCTTGTCTGTCCTTTCTCTCTGTCTCTCTCAGTCATTCAATTATTTACATTCATTGTGTATGGCTTGTGAAGTGCTGTTTTGGTTTTAATGTGAAAGCAGTTCCAGGAAGTTGTTCTCTCAGCTGATATTGGATGTTCTGAATGCCAAAGGCGACTTGCTGATATGATGTCAAAGATGGGTGGTAAGTTTCCTATATCACCGCTTCATTCACATGCTAAAATTTGACTGGATCATCATAGAAAATAAAATTATAGACTGTACTTGTAAAATTGAGAATTCTCTTGTTTTTTTTGACTGGATCATCATAGAAAATAAAATTATAGACTGTACTTGTAAAATTGAGAATTCCCTTTCCAATCTTCTTCCTTTTTGATCAAATTAATAAGAAAAGGATAGTGATTTTCATACTCCGTATTTAGAATTATGGAAATCAGACATTGGACTTGCAAAATTGAGAATTCTCTTTTCAATCTTTTACCTTTTGATCAAAGCTGTGAACTTTTAGGCTGTAGAAGCCAAGCCTAGGTAACTTTGTTTGATGAGACTTTCTTTGCCAAGAAACAGCCAAAGAATACAAAAAATTAAGCTGCTATCTGCTTAGTAAATTATGCGTCTTTCATATTCCATAACAGTTGTCTATGGTTGTCTGCTAGTCAAGTTCCCCATCTGCATTTGCCTTTTTTACTGACACCTGTGATTATTTCACGTTCTTAGTCAATAGTGATGTACTTTTGGCAGTTGGGCTGTCTGGTTAATTTCTCAAATTTCATGACATACTTGGAGCAGATCTAGAGTCTGTCATGGTGAGTACGTCGGAGAAGAAGGTCACCCTCATCTGTAGAAATCCCAGAGCAGCCAAAGTACCAACCACTCCCAGCCGCCTCGTTCCTGCTGTATACATAAATCCTCTCAACAAATTTGCCTTGTTCAAACGGATCCTTCGTTCTTCCTGAAATCTGATTGATTCAAAGCGAGAGAAGTCCGCAATATGTGCAAAACAGCAAATCCATATCACAACTGCTCCTTATATGTTCCTTAGGAATGGATATTTGTTTTCCATTCTGATCATTATTCCAAGACATGTACATAATTACTTTGTGTTTCGACTTTATGGAATTGAATTTTCTTGAATACATATCTCTGAGTTGAAGAAAAGAGTTGCTTCCTAATGCTGCATACGCTTAGGCTTGCCATTATGGCAGGAAACTGGGCAAGGTTGATGATAAAGTTAAGGATCTATAACTATACAACAAAAGAAACAAAAAAAAAAAAAATCATCTTTCTTAACTTAAGCACAACAGATTCACGTATCCTCAGGTCCTGGAAATTCCGAATTCATGGCAGGAAAGGCAAGTTCTGTTTCTCTTGTTTCTTTGTCAATCTTTTCTAAGGTCTCAATAGTTTAGTTGTACTTTTCGAAAAATAAATTGCAGTATTGTTGCATGGTGATGAGGCTCAACATCGACTGCAATGGATGCTGCAGAAAAGTGAGGAGAATCCTTCTCAATATGAAAGGTAAGGTTTTTCATAAACGTCGTCGAGATCATGATCAAAATGTTAATAACTGTGCGTTGCAAAACTAATAATTTTCTGACTTTGATTTTGTGTTGAAGAAATAGAGACTCATTTGGTTGAGAAGCAGCAGTGCAGGGTGAGTGTATGTGGGAGATTTGTGGCAGCAGATGTGGCAATAAAACTGAGAAATAAAATGAAACGGAGAGTTGAAATTCTGGAAATTCATGAGTTTGAAGGCAGCAATGAACACATGGAGCCAAAGGCTATGATTTCTACTTGTAAATCTCACCAATTGTATTGTTAAGAGTAAATTTAGTTTTAACTTTTAACTAGCAGGTGAAATTTTAGAATGAATGTTTGGATTACAAGATATTCTATTATACATATTGAATACGAATGTCGAATTTGAAACCCTTTATATAACACTAATTGTCAATTAGCAACAATTATCTGGGCTAAAAAGAATTTTATTTTACTTTTATTGACCGCAAAGATTTACATTAACCACACACCATAATAATTAAACAAATAAATCTGATAACAGGATTAGACCTATTTCACATGAATAAAATACAAATGTTTAAGTGAGATATTGCTAAAAAAAAGTCAGATAATAATTGTTACTAAAAAATTATATTAAAATTCAAAGTGCAGAGGGCTGGAACTCAAGATTTATAAAAATCAAATGGTAAATATATTTAGTCATTATTTTTATCTAATTAAGTTTTTAAACTCAGACCAACATGTAATATCAATATCCTTTTTTTAACGAAAATAAAACCTAATTTTACATATTTCATTATAAAATAATATTCCAAGTAGATCATTAGGCCAAATTGACTAGTTATCATATTTTTAATATTTTTAATTTTAAAAATATTAATAAATGCAATTTGAATAAATTTCTTTTTTTTTCTTAGACGGAGAATAAAATTATTTATCATTTGATAGAAAGTTTTCAGCTGCTTAATATATGTGAAGGTCATGATGAGTCATGACGCTGCAGATCTATCCATATGTGATGTTCCCACACCAAGTTAATAGTCATAAAAAGCAAAAACCATTTTCTCTTCCTCGCCCTAGCTAGGATTATTCAGCCTATCGCAAAACCCCCAAATTCAGAAAACGACAAAAAAAAAAAACATACGCCCAACCCGTAACCCTAGATTTCCCGATGGCCAGCGACGCCCAAGACTCGCATCGCAAGCACCGCCGGGCCTCTTCCGACGACGACGAGGTCGAAAAGTTGTCCAAGCGCCACAAGCACCGCCACCACCATCGCCATCATCGTCATCGTCACGGCGGCAAAAAACTCGATGACGAAACCAAGGTCGCTCTTGACGATATCGAAGCTCCTCCGCCGCCTGTTGTTTTATATTCTTCCGGTGCCAATAGTTCACGGCCCAGTGAAGATGTTGAAGAAGGCGAAATTCTAGATGAGGACGGTGCCGCTGGTGGTTGCGCCGGCGTTTTGAAGAGCACTGTGGACTCTGATGCGGAGTCTGGTGAAATTGACGGTGTTGGAGTTGGTGATCAGTCTGATGCGCGAAATCTGGTGTGTTCTGATTACCCTGCATTTGTTCTAAGTTTTCATGAATTTGCCTCTACTTGCTATTTGGTTGCTGAAAATAATTTGAAAATTCAAATGTTCTAAAATTGCTGGCTTGTTTTCATGAAATCTGTTGATTGGTTTTCAAATTTATATGCGTTTTCTTTTCCTTATCATTTAAAAGAAATCTATCACGGGACAATATTGGAAAGGTACTTAATTGCTATTTCAGTGATCAAAATCGTTTATCCTTTTATCGACTGTGTGATGGAATTTGTTTGGTGAGAGCTTGTTCAATAGGCTGGGTCAAAGCCATTGTTTCATTCATATATAAGAACCTGCTCTAGCACAAACATGATCAATTGCAAAAGAAGTTTCCCTAGGCGTTTCAATCGATGAAGGCTGATGGCTTACTTTTAATTCGTAAGAGTTGGTTACATTGCATATTAACTAACTGTTATTACTTTTTTTGTTTTGTTTTTACCGGCTTGTTGTTAAGTACTGCAATTTGTGAATTTAATCTTTTTCCTTGGTGATGCTTGTTAGGGACTTGACACTGACAACTACATTGATAAAAATTCCAAAACTGTGGGAGAACTTCCCATTGATGATGACAGCCGAAGTCGTGCTAAGTCTCATGCAGCTGGTTTGCCTGTTAATTCTAGTCTTGACCCACAAGATGAGTTAGTTTACAAGGTTACCAATGGGGATCTGGATCACCGATTTCAAAAAGATGAGAAGATGCAGCACCGGGCATCGGAGTCGCCTTCAATAGGAAATGATGTACGAAAGAATGACTATGATAATGGAAAAGTGATTGATGATAGAAACAGTTTAGGTAATCGAAAAAAACCATCATCTGGAAGTAGTGGGGACAAGTATAAGTCCTTAGGGAGATCACCATCTCGTGATAGGTGTGGTGATGAATTACATGGCAGGACCAGATCCAGATCATATGATCGGGTGAGGGAGAGATCTCGTTCCCGCAGTATATTTGAAGAGGATTCCCTTTCTAAAAGGAGGCGTTATCATGAACAGGACACCTCAAAATATGCTGATGAACGCAAGGCTGCTTATGACTCTGATGATGAAGGAATGGTTCGGAGACATGACCGTAAGGAATTGTTGAAGGATGATGGAAGGGAACACCGCAATGGTTATAGCAGGTATTCTGGATTCGATCGTGGTCGAGAGAGAGGCAGTAGTAGGGAGAGGGATGTGGATCGGGTTCGTAAAATGGAGAAAGAACAAGAAAGGAACAGGGACAGGGATCGGAAAAGGGAGAAAGAAAGGGAACAAAGTGGTGAGAGGGATTTGGTGAGGGACAGGAAGAGGGGAATGGGACAAGATGATAGCAGGGAAAGGGTGGTTGATAGGGAGAGAAGGGAAGAGCGACATAGGAGCAGAGACACAGTGAACAGGGACAGGAGAAGGGAGGATGTTGATGAAAGGGTCAGAGAAAGGGTCAAGGATGATAGAGACAGAGATATGGAGAGGGATCGTGATCGGGACAGAATTAGGGACCGGAAATGGGACAGGCGAGATGATAGGGAGAGGGGTCGGGAGATGGCGAGGGAGAAATACGAAAACCTTGAAGACAGCTATGGAAATCGAGATAGGCTTAAAATTTCTGGTCGAACAAGGCATGATGAAAATGACAACAACCCAGTCAGAACAAGACAAACTGATTCGAAAAAGGCACAGAATTCAAATAATTATTCTATGGATGGGGGTGAAGACAACTTAGAAAGGTATTTCCTCATTTTAAACAGTTCTTCCCCTCTCCTCTTTGTTAGTGTACCTCTTGATGCGTATATTCCTTTTCTTTTTCTTTAGAGATGAAGGTGAACAAGAAGACAGTGAAGAGAGACCCACTATACAAAATGCTGAGCAGGAAGAGGAATATGTAAATAGAATCAAGGAAGAGAGTCGAAGAAGAAGTCAAGCAATCTTAGAAAAATTTAAGAGTCAGAAGTCAGAGCAAACAAATGAGTTGCCTTCACAACAACAAACTGAGTTACAGTTACAGCAACCAATTGAGCCTGAGCCTCTTTTGGAGGGTTTGGACAAAGGTACTCTGAAAATTATTTTTAATGGTATTGTAGTCTCTTTCTAAGTATACACTGTGCACCTTTTTGTTGCCTCTTATGTTTAATACTGTTTTTTTCTGTTTCACTATTATAATTACTGCTATGTTGAGGTTCTTATAATAATTTTGTTTACTTAATGAAATATGCTGTCCAGATAAAGATCCTGCAGATCAACTGGGCCAAGCAGCAGGTGCCACCAAATCTGGTGCAGAAACGGACGATGGCAGGAGTGATGGTGATGTGTCTGTTTCTACATTTTTTATTTCACCTCAGCAGAGTGGTGCTGCTAATGGTGTTGCTGCTTCTAGGACCACTTCTGGTGCTGCAGGGCTTGGAGAGGGTACTCCAAAGGTCGGTCCGCTCATTGTGAAATTTACTAACCACACTTCGTAATAATGTTCATTGATGAATGCTTGGATTCATATTTTGTTGAAACCCTATGTTTTGGTAGTTATATCCCCAATCTTGCGGCTTTTTGAATTTGACTGGTTTTCTGATATTTTTTTTTTCAACTTATGCAGAGTGAAAGATCTGATGGCATTTTCTGCGATGATATTTTCGGTGAGACCCCAGTTGGGGTTCGAAAATTGGTGAGTTTTATATTATGCAAGTTAGTTTCCCTTGGTATGCATATTTCGTTCTTGCTATTCCGGGTGTGCATATTATGGCATTTTAAAAGTTGAAGGCGAGTTCAGCTATTAGCGTTCTACTTCCTAAGTAACTTGCATTTATTTTTGCTGGTATTAATTTGGTTCAGTGTGCATAAGGCATTGTCTTGGAAAATAATGATTAAGCTTTGAACCTGGTTCATGTTACTTGTTTCTTTACATGTCAGATCTCCTACATATATGTCACTTTTGTTGTGTATTTGTATTCAAGATTAAATTGTCTTACTTGTAAATAAGAGTTTCTTATCACATGGGCAGCATCTGAGTGATGTTTATTTACCCTATTATGATATATTTTTTGGATTCTGTTTTCTTAGATGTATATTTTACCACCTCATTTTCAGTAGCATAAATTTGGATATTTTTTGTGTGTGAGAACGGTAGTGATTGCATACAGCCAGACTTAGATGTTGTGTTCTTTTGTCCGTGCAGGGAAAAGGAGACGGTGTGCGAATTGAAAGGAGTGGTCTTCATGACAACTGGGATGATGCGGAAGGGTACTATAGTGAGTATATGACCAATATTTATATTATTCTTGTAGTTTCTTTCTAGGAATTATGCTTCCTGTTTTTAGGCTTTTATTTCCCCTTCCAATGAGCTGTTATAGTTCCTTGCTTAACCATTTTCTTCTTATGGTGTTTTAAAATCCTGCATCTCCACATTGTTCAAATTGTTTTTGCTCTTGTTGGCGGATTTAATTTCTACGAGACTCCTCCTCCTTGTTTGTTTTCTCAATTGCACAGTTCTCTTTAAAATATAATCTTTTTGTTTGATTACCTAAGTTATATTTCTTTTAAGATTAGCTTTTTATTCTTGTACTGTATATTCATTATCTTTCTAATTTTTTGAGATGTTCGTTTGAAGGTCATCGGTTTGGTGAATTACTTGATGCCCGATATGAAATTACAGCTGCTCATGGGAAGGGTGTCTTTTCGACTGTAGTTCGTGCGAAGAACCTGAAAGTTGGTAATGGTGAACCTGAAGAGGTGGCAATCAAGATTATTCGTAGCAATGACACTATGTAAGTTGGCGTTGGTTCTTGTACCACTTGTCTTTATGATGGGTTTGGTTTTTCTGCATGATATTTGTTGGACTTGGCTTATTGCTGATTCTATGTGAATAGGTACAAAGCTGGTATGACAGAGTTGGCCATATTGAAGAAGTTAGTAGGTCAAGATCCAGATAATAAGCGCCACTGTGTTCGTTTTTTATCAAATTTCAAGTATCGAAATCATCTTTGTTTAGTTTTTGAATCTCTTCATATGAATCTCCGTGAGGTCTTAAAGAAGTTTGGGCGCAATATTGGTCTTAAGCTAACGGCCGTGAGAGCATATGCTAAGCAACTTTTCATTGCACTGAAGCATCTAAAAAATTGTGGTGTTCTTCATTGTGATATAAAACCGGACAACATGCTGGTAGGTTATTGGTTCATGTTTATTTTTATGCCATTACATTTATGTTTCTCATTATATTCCTATGGTGCAGGTAAATGAGGCAAAAAATGTGCTGAAGCTTTGTGATTTTGGTAATGCCATGTTTGCGGGAAAGAATGAAGTTACACCATATCTTGTCAGCCGCTTTTATCGTGCCCCTGAAATAAGTAATTTTTCTGTTATTTGCCAAGCTTTCATTATTTATTTCAAGTCAAAGGGCATTCAACTTTTTTTTTTTTGTATTTAATTTTAAGTATTTGCTTAATTAGTATCTTTCATTAGAAGTTTTGACCTGGTCTTTGATATGTCTCGATTGCAGTTCTTGGCTTGCCTTATGATCATCCATTGGATATCTGGTCTATTGGTTGCTGTTTGTATGAACTTTATACAGGAAAAGTTCTCTTTCCTGGTGCTACAAACAATGATATGCTAAGACTTCACATGGAATTGAAAGGCCCTTTCCCAAAGAAGATGCTTCGGAAGGCAAGTATTTGTTTTGACATTTTCCAGGATTATCTTTGTTGAAGTATAGACAGATGAATGCACAGCAAGAAATATTGATTCTTTTTATTGGTTCTTCTGCATGATTAGATGCAAATATACATTGATGCTTACTTACCCCTTGTATACTTTTTTTTTGGCTGAATGTCTCATTTTCTTCGGTTTTCTATTTACAGGGAGCATTTACCCATCAAAATTTTGATCAGGATTTGAACTTCCATGCTACAGAAGATGATCCTGTTACAAAGAAGGTGTGCATCTGTTCTTTGGCTTGTTTTCCTTTTTTCCCCCCCTAGCACCTTGAGTTGCCAAGTATTGAGTTGTGGTTTCTATCATGTTTATGAGGTTTAATTTCTGCTTTTTCAGACTATAAATCGGGTGATTCTCAATATAAAGCCAAAAGACATTGGATCAATTATTACAGGGTCTTCTGGTGAGGATCCAAAGATGTTAGCTGATTTTAAAGATCTTTTAGATAAAATGTTTATGTTGGATCCAGACAAGAGGTTGACAGTATCACAAGCTTTGAGCCATCCATTCATCACTGGCAAGTGAACCACCCTGTTGCTGATTTTCTGACTCGAGAATTCCTGTTCCGCTAGATATTTGTGTACATTTTGACCTAATTCATAACTAATCTTTGGACATTATATCTCTTCTCTGTGATGGCTCGAGAGCTTTTGACACAGTTTTGGCATGGTTGAAGTCAAAAGGGGTGATGTTTGTTCAGGAGTGCTCATTTCTGGCGGGTTTCAGTGGATTGTACTGTTTCTATTGTAAGACAACTAGCCAAAGGCGTCTTTTCCCCCTGTAATCATTTATGATTGGCCTATTGAAAATTAATTTACATCTATAATTTTCCTTCATGATCATAGTGTACTTTGAACATATGATTTCTGCAATTCAATCTGTGAAAACAACATATATATCCTCATGAGTGGTTTACAAAACATACTTGAACCATGGCTAATGTTGTGCTTTTTGCCTTTTTTCTTCAGCTTTCTTTACTTGCTATGTATTTTTGTGTTCTTTCTTGGTTGCTTGTATTGAAGTGCCCCCTCACATAATAATTGTGGTATTTAGAATTTATGTTACGATTGGGGGAAGGTTGTTCCTTCCTTTTCACATCCTTTCTGTGAGTTGTAACTTTGTAACTGCTTCATTTTTCATCATTTGGGTTCCAGAGATTCTAATTTAACCTTTCGTTCAGGACATGTGCCACTGCTTTGAGGCAACCCTCCAGTGCTTAGGTGCTTAAAAGGAACCCAGGAGAAGGTACCTTGGTTTCTTTAGTTGTGTGAGGGACTTTAAAGTAGTTGTCATTACTTTGCATGCAATGTCTTTCACTTGGTTGTGAATAAGCCTAAAAGATTTCTTAAATCTATTGAAATTGGATTTAACAGTCACTGCCATAGATGTAATCACCTTGTTGTATAGTTCTGTTTTTGCTTTCTTTTCTTTTTGGTGTCTGTTACTTTGTTTTTTTGTGAGAATCTGGGAGGTGTTAATTTATGTACTTACCATGGTTATCTGAAGAGTTCAAGTACCTGTATTTGCATCCTGAAATAAATTTTAGTTATTCTGAAACTTTGTTCATTTGATGAGGTATACAATAGCATGTTTGTTTTCCGTGGCGTCAAAATAAATGCATGTTATTGCATTTTTACATTTTTGTTATTTCAGTCTGTCTGCTTGAGAGCGTTGCATTATACTTTTATTTTTGTTCTTTTACCATTGAGTATATGCACATCCTAATGATATTGCATTGCATCTGGTCCATGGTCATTCTGGAGGTACTTGCGCAGGAAGCATACGGCTACCACTGGATCTAAAAGAAAATCTAAGTAAGTAATTTAGTTTCTGAATTAATTTCCTCCTTGTTTGTTGTATATTTCATTGAAGTGTGTTAAAATAATTTTTTATTTATTTTCTGTTTGTGTTTTAAGGGTATGGCCACCATGCTCCTGCACCATTGGTAAGTATTTAGATCATAATTTTTTTTTTGTGCCAAGTGTAGTTTTAATTTATTTTGTGTCGGGTTGCATTCTTATTTGTCTAACAATTTTGTTTCTTAGATTTTGTGTCTGTTGCCTGTAAGTAATGTTGTGTTATTGAGCTATCCATTGAGGTGCGTGTACCTTTGTGGAAGTAGGTGTAATCTTTTTGGTGTGTTTCATCAAATAGGAAAATTAAACCAAAAATAACTTGAAAGTGCTAGAACATTTTTATCATATTAGGACTAATAGTCTGAATTCTAATTTCTATACTGAAATTAAAGCATAGTTAAAACAATTTCTTTGAAACTAATGTGCTCTGACTCTCTGGATGCGGCTTACCCTTTTGGTTTCATAAAATTGAAGTCCTGCACTTCTGAACGGCCGTCTTGACTCTTTAGCTTGTATACTTATTGTATGGTATATGTTAGCTTATGATTATCTGGAAACTATCTTTTGATATAGTTACATGGAGTATATTTTGCTGGCAAGCCATTTTTCATATATTCAGTGTTTCCTTGTATGATGATGTTGGCTTGATATTTGATTGGGTTGGTTTGGTTCTATGGAATTGCATGTACAAATGATGCCTAGGAAAGTGTTTGAAAACCGAAAAGCATCCAATGATTCATTAAATGTCATTTGTTTAGAAATCAGAGCATATGGTCCAGAGTGGAAAATATTACTTGGGTGCCAACGGGATTGATTTAATTTCAGTGGTAGAACAGGTAGGATGGTCGTGGTGTTTCTAAGTCAACTACCTATTTGTATAGGAGAAAGATTGTAAATCTTGAGGGCAAGAGAAACGGGCATGGGCTTGCATTCACTTATCAAGAGCAATGACATTTTCTGATCGATTTCCTAGGGTAGATTAGCAAGTCTTAAGAAGACAGTCGTTGCGTTTGTTTAAACAGTGTGCCCTAGATACCGTCCTATCTATTTTTAGTGAATTTGGTATGTGTTGCCCAGAGTTTGCAGTTGTTACTTTGCAGTGGTGTTAGTTGTACCTAAGCCGATATGAGCTTGTGGAATCATTGATACTCTGTTATCAGAAACGGATGTATGGCTTCCTGGTGTAATTTGCTTTATTTTCTCTCCCTCATAATGATAAACTTTGAAGAGGATTCTGTAGCATATTGTAATTGAGGGCTGCATCTAGCCTTTTTGGTTTCCTTTGACCTCTCTTCTACCAAGTTATTGTTATTCTAGGCTCTTCTAGATTGGCATGTCCCTGCTTCAGAGAGTTTTTGTCAACGTCATCTTGTAATTTTGTGGCTATTGTAGTTTTCGACATTCCACCTTTGTGTTTATTTTGTAGGAAAATTTGTTCTTGGAATATCGAACTCTTACTGTACAAATGTATTGGGTTCTATCTGGGTCGATTTTTGTTCCGAAATGCCTGCTGTTTTACTGGGTTTCCGGTCATTGTTACTAAGATGTAAAAAGTTGGTAAATGGAAGAAAGTAGAATTTTGCTTGGGATCATGTGATCCCGTTGGTCTATTATCTTAATAATGTGTTGGCTTGCATTTGGTTGGGCACTAAAATATTGTTTCGTGCGGAGGTTGTTATGCAGTTATGGTGATTATTTATGTCTCAGAATAGTACTCGGCCTCTGCAGACTTTAAAAGGTTTATTATTCAGTAATGATGTGTTTGGATAAGGAAATTCACTATTCGGTAGTGGTAATGGCGTTCATGTAGGATTGAATGGAGGAATTATGATATGGTATAGGTTCATTGTCATATGGCATTATTCAGTTCGTGTCTTAATATATAAATAAATGTTCATAAGAATTACGCCCAAAAAATAGGAATGCTGAACCATGTTGTACATATATATTATAATAATAGGCGCATGGAATGCCCATGTGATTGTGATCGGTGTTTAATAATGTTTCGATTAGATGAGGAATTACCAAAAATTACCAATTGAAGATCTCTGAACAAAATTGGTTTTAGTTACAATATAATATTCTAATAAGAAGTTTTAATTTTTTCTTAAAAAATTTGGATTAGCATTTTGGTATTATAAGTTTCGTGTAGACTTTAGCGATTGATCTTACAAATTAAAAATGAATTATGCCTTTTGAACAATTTTTAGTTTTGTTGTATTGTGGGTTGATGGTAATAAATAGATTGAGATTTCGAAGTTTCTTAGATTAATTTTTTTTTCCCGATCTTGTAAAATCGAAAGATAGTCCTATAAACTTAAAATTCCAATATTGAACATTGAAATTTTAAGTCTAGGAACTATCTTTCAATATTACAAGACTGAAGAAAAAAATTTAAATTTTTCTTATTTTAAATTTGGTTTTTCCATGAGAAAGGTTTATATGAACTTTAGTATCATGAGAATGGGTGTCAAAGTTAATTTGTTTTAAATACTTTGTTAGAATTTTGAAATTGAAGATCATTTGAACCCTAGTGTTTATTAATAAGAATTGGAGAAAGAATTTCGAATTTTTTTCATCATGAGTTTGATTTTCTATGGTAATGTTGATGTGAATTTTATGATATCAAATTTTGGTTTTGAACTTTCATTTTTTTTTTTTTCAATATTTTCATGTTTTGAATTTGAAATTGTAAAGTTTATATGAATTTTAGCAGTTATTAGCAGAAGAAAGAATTTTGAATATTCTTTTTATTGAGTTTGGTTTTTTATGATAAGATTGATGTTAATTTTCACAATTTAAGATCGGAATTTGTAAGTTCATTTATTTTTTAAAATTTTTGAATTTAGATTTTGGATTTTGGAGTTATGAAGTTAATTTGAATTCTAGCTTTTAATATTATGAGCTGAAGTTTTTTATTTCCTTTTGGTAAAAACCAAGATATCGATATCTGAGCGAGTCGCGTAGGATCTTGATACAGGAGAGATCTTCCTAATATTGGCTATTCTATTCATAAGGTTCAAACTCGAGTTTTTTTTTTTTCTTCAATTTTCTCTTATTTTGAGTTTGGTTGTTCTAGGGTAATATGAATTCTCACAATATAACATTAGGGTTACAAAACTTAATTTTTTGTTAAAAAAAAAATTGAGGTTTGCATTTCGAATTAAAAGGTTTATATCAACTCTAGAGTTTGATATTATGGGTCGACAAAAGAATATTGAATTTTTCTTTTTTAAGTTTGGTTTTTTTATGTTAGGATTGGTGTGACATTGCATAATGAGTGTTTGGGGTTTTGAAGTACATATTTTTTCTTCGAAATCTCGAGTTTGAATTTTAAAATTTTAAGGTTCATATGAAGTCGCCCACTTACAAGTTGGAGAAATAATCTAAATTTTCTCTCGTTTGAATTGTTTTTTTTTTTAATGGTAAGGTTGATTTGAACTCTTAATATGAAATTGAGGTTTCAGAATTCAAATTTATTTTCGAAATTTTAAGTTTTGATTTTGCAATTATATGATTCATATGAATTTTAACATTTGATATTAGAGAAAAAACATTGAATTTTGTCATCTTCTCGTGGTTTTTCTAGTAAATTTATTGTGAATTCTAACAATATGGAAAAACAAGAGCAAAATGGCAAAACTTCATAATTCTTTATTCAATATGTAATATTAAATGTTACAGTGTATATGAATCCTATAACTTCAAAAGCTAAACTCGGAATTTTGAAAAAAACAAATAGAAAATGAACTTGGAAACCTCAATCTCATGTTGTTAGAGTTTACATAAATTTTAATATAAAAAAACTAAACTCAAAACAAAAAAAATAACCCATAATATCAAATGTTATAGTCTTCGTGACCTTATAATTCCAAAACTAAACTTTAAAATTCTGAAAAAATAAAATTGAATTTGAAACCCTAATCTCTTATTGCTCAACTTATATAAACATTGGTGTAGAAAAGCTAAACGCAAAATGGATTAATTGAATTTTTTCCTCTATAAGTAATATCAAACGTTAAAGTTTATATGATTCTTATAATCCAAAAATTCAAACTCGAAAGTCTGAAGAAATAAAATTGAACTTTTAAACCAAATTTTATGTTGGAAGAGTTGACATCATCAAACCATAGGAAAATTAAACTCAAAAGAGATAAACTCAAAATTCTTTCTCCAACTATTAATATTAAATTATAGAGCTCACATTAACCTTATAATCTCACAATCAAACTTCAAAAATTGAAAAAAATAATTAATAAAATCAAACTTTGAAACTAAGTTCTTATTGTTAGACTTCACATCAGCCTTTCTCCAATCAGTAATATGAAACGCTTAAGTTCATATGAACTTCATACTTTAAAAATCCAGACTCAGGTTTTCGAAGAAAAAAATTAAACTTCAAAACCACAATTTCATATTGTGGGAGTTCAAATAAATCTTATCATAGAAAAATCAAACTCAAAAAGAATAAAATTCAAAATTCTTTCTCCAATCCATAATATTAAATGCTAAAGTTTACATTAATCTTATAATTCCAAATTTAAACATCGAAATATTGAAAAAATAAAATTGAATTTTGAAACCATAATATTGTGTTGTGAGAGTTACCTCAACATTGCCCTAGAAAAACCACAATCAACATGGAAATAATTCAAAATTCTCTCCCTAATCCATAATATCACACTCGAGTTATAATTTTGAAGGGAAAATTATTGTCACTGCCCTTGAAATTTACACTAATTTTAGTTATCGCCCTAGAATTTGATTACTAGTACCAGACGTCCATGAACTTTATGCTAATTTTATTTATCATTTTTGAACTTATTATTAGTAATAGATATCCCTAAACTTTGCTTAAATATGCATTGACAATCTTTCCTTTAAAATCCATGACTATTTTTGTTAAAAATAAGGGCTGAATTTTCTTTTCATGTGTGTTTATACAATTCCCTTCATTCAAGTTAAATGAAACCTAAAGTTTACCCTTGTTTTGCCTATTAAACACACTTGAAAATATCATTTTTACTCTTATTTTAAAGAAAAATAGTTAAGAATTTTAACGTAAGGATTGTCAATGTACATTTAAGCATAGTTTAGTGACCTATGTTACTAATAATGAGTTTAGAGATGATAGATAAAATTAGTGTAAAATTCGGGAACATCTACTACTAATAATGAAGTTCATGGATCATCGATAAAATTAATGTAAAGTTCAAGGGTGGTGGCAACAATTTTTCCGAATGCTAAAATTCAAAATTGGAATTATAAAGCAAGAAAATTAAACTTTGAAATCTCAATTTTATATTATGATTAGAATTAATATCAATTTTATCATGGAAAACAAACTCAAAAGGGAGAAAATACAAAATTCTTTCTCCAACTTGTTATATCAAATGTTAGAGTTCATATTAACTTTATAATTTCAAAATCAAATACCAAAAATTTGGAAAAACAAATTAGACTCTAATCTCTTATCTCATATTGTGACAATTCACATGAACCTTATCATAAAATTCAAAATTATTTTCCCATTTTTAGTATCAATTGTTAGAGCTCGTATGAATATCATAATTCCAAAATCCTAACTCAAAATTTTGAAGGAAAGAAATTAAACTTTAAAACCCAAATTCTATATTTTGTGAGTTCGCATCAACCTCGTTATAGAAAAACCAAACCTAAATGGAAAATTTCATTCTTTAATTTACAATATCAAATGTGGTTCATATAAACCCCGTGATTCAAAATTCCAACTTGAAATGTTGGAAAAAAAAACATTTAAACTTCCAAACCCAAATCTTTTTTTGATAGTTCACATCAATCTTATTATGGAAAAACCAAACTCAAAACGGCTTAAAGTTCCAATTCATTTTCCAATCTTAAACATTCAAACGTTAGAGTTCATAAGCGTCGTAATTCCACAATCCAAACTTGAAATTTCGGAAAAAAAAAGTGTGACTTTTAAAACACTAATCTCATTTGCCTTCTCATAAACCATACTAAGACAAAACTAAAAATAATCATCACTTGACAGGATCCGCTCTGAAAATGTTTTGATAAGTGTACTTGATCTTACTCTCGTCTGAAATATATCCTGAAATACTGAGATTGCCCTCGAAACTAGTCAGACAAGGAATACTCAAACTAATCTTCTACTAATGCCTCCTTCTCACGTTCAGTTCTGGTCTTTGTGCAACGACCTGGATGGTAATCGAAAACATGAAAATTGTGAGGGGAGGGGTGGATAGAATGTTAAGCATGGACACTTGTTACTTTCACAAAATATCTCCCTTGTGAAATTACCAAAATGCCTCTAGTACAAAATTACCAAAATAACCCTAATCAATTTAGACCCGTAACAAATTCATCCAACTTTCGATACTGACATACAACCTATCTATGGATTCAGAATTCCGAGACTTACATAATGGTTCTCTCGAAAACTCCAAAAAGTATCCGGAGTAAAAAGTCAACATTTTACCTTTAAGGGGCAAAATCGTCAATACTTGTTTAAAATTTCCAAAATTACCTTTTCGAATTTTCGGACTGTTACATCACCAACTGCATATTTCCTACTTTACTAAAACTAGAGCCAAGTAGAGGTCTAGCTTATTTATTAAAACAATTTATCACATGGAGCTCAATTAAAGTTCAAAATCACGTGGATTTTGTATATAAACACACGAGGATTTGGTATAAAGATCAAGAGATCTCAAAAACATATCATGTGTTAGGAAGCATGCATTGTATTCTATTATGCTATGGATCTGATTAGAGATTGGCATAAATCTATTAAAATTAAATTAAATTAAAATTGTTCTTGTACTTTGTTAGATTTGATCAGATAGTTTGAAAATTCAAATCGCTATAACTGTTTGGTATTGGATTTTCATTTAGAAAATGAATAGAATCCAAACCAAACCATTAAGGTTTTTATATTTTATATTATTTATTAGTTAATATTGTTCACTTTAATTTGTTAGTGTAAGTGTTTATCATGGACCTTGCCTCGCTAAATCCTTAATCAATGGTTGTGCTACTTTTGAATTTATATTATATTTTAAATATGTTCCACTATATTTGAAGCTTAAAATGTTGACATTTGTATTTGTTGATCTATGAATGAAATTTTGATATTTATGAATGAAACCTTGAAGTGGATAAATGATAAATCAATGCGAATGTTTTGAACTTTTGAAATCATTATATTTTGGAGGAATTTTTTTTTTCTGAATTACATGAAATTTTTATGTGACTAAATGAATCCATCCAAACCAAATTGTTATTACTAATTAGGATTGAAGCGGTTTCAATTATATTTTTTAAAAAAATCCAAATTTTATGTAACAATTAAAATTTTAACGATTCGGATTTAATTTTGAATCATATTTGTATCGATTCAACCCATGCCAATCTTACTTGAAAATAACTGATGTTTTAATACCATAATTTGATAAAAAAAAATATTAACTTTTAGCTTAAAAATTAAAAAAGAATATTTTTTGGTTAATAAGAATTCAAGATATTTTTTGGAATCAGTTGCATATTTTTTTTTTTAAATTTTCAAGTAATAATTCGCGTATTTCCAGTCCATTGCTAAAAGTTCAACAAAAATGTGAAAAAAATGTATTGTAGTCCAATTCTCATTTAATTTTTTTTTGTTAGAATATATATTTTATTCAAATATCTCACGATCATACATAAATAAATACTCTTCATTATGAAGCTAATACTAAATATCAGGAATAATAGTACAATCTTATATTCTACATTCTCATCTTACTTTAAGCCTATACCGAATTTACATCATACATGCATTATATTTATTTATTTTCTTGACATTCATTTTATTTATTTGACATTCATTATATTTATTGAGTTAATATGTTTTAGCTTATAATAATAATAATAATAATAATAATAATAATAAAACCTATTGGGCTCAATAATTGGAAGTCATATTTTAAAGGGGATTTTGGTTATTTATTTAAGTATTTTTGTTAGTCTCTTAATTACGTGTTTAAGTGGTTTCTATAATTTTATAATGTTATTCTTCTAGACTTGTTGGCGGGGTGTTGACTTTTGTGATCAAGTAAAGCATCGCAGAAGAAATTTAGGATGTGAAATCATGGAACAGATACTTAAGAAGCTTCAACTCCACGGCCATTCTCCAAACAAGTCATCAAGTCCACACTCAACAGTGCCCAGCCACCCGTACACCTAATAACATTATCATATTTTTATATAACAATGATGGTATATACATTTAACATCAATCAATCTTTCTTTTCACGGGTGTTTTCTATAACAATATTGATGGATAATTATTATTAAAACATAAATAAAATTAATATTACTAAACCGGCAATAATATTGGTGGATTATAAAGCTAATTTCATTTGATCAAACGTTATTTCTATTTAGTTCAATGTGTGTGTCTCTGTGATTCTACGACGTAGTAAACAAAAACCACTTGACCTAAAAAATAAGTAAACAAAAACCAATAGAGGAAGCAAAATCACTTCCAAATTCAAGAACGGTTCCTTTATGTACCCTTGTGGACAAGTAGTAACTTCACGTTATGGGCCCACTAAAAATACTTAATCCTAATCGACCCATCAGAGGATCGGGAAGATTTGGGGAGAAGCGACTTGACAAATAGAAAATGGTGGCAACATAGTTCATATTTCCTACCTATTAATGATATTATTAAAAGCTCAATAAATATTCCTAATTAATTTTTTTTTTTCTTATTTACTTCTATGGATAGACTATCCATACAGCTAGACATTCCGGACCTCGTGTCGATTGGATCTAACGTGGCCGAAGTATGTAAGACAAGGTGGACCCTTCCATGGCCCTCTTCGCAGAAATTCTCAACCTAAGACTAAAACAGCCGCGTTTAATTAAAGAATTGAAACCACGTCCACGATTGTATGCATCTAGAGACTTAGCTCCTACGCACTAAGCCAAAAAGTCCAAGAAAGTACAAAACGCTTGAAAGCAACAAAGCACGTAAGCAACAAAGAGCGTCCTACTAGGCATTAAAAGTCGTACACTAACCAGGTCCTTCCTGCTTCCCTTTCTCTCATCTTCGTCATCTCCTAAAGGAGATCACCAACCGGGTCTTCCTTGTTGTGTTGTGCCCGTAATTATACACAACACAGGGGAAGAAGAGAGAAAAATAGATCGATATGAGAAGAAAACTCGATGCATTGTTCGGAAGAACGACTTACAAAACCTCAAAGTTCAAGCCACTTTTAATTCTTGCTCTGTCTCGCCTGTCGATCCTGAAAAAACAGAGACAGGTCAGGTGCTCTCAGGCCCGCTCTGATGTCGCCCAGCTCCTCCTACAGGGCCACCAGGAACGAGCCCTTATTCGCGTAAGCGAGTCGTGTGTCTTTATCTCATCAATCGTGAGCAAGATCAAGATCAAATCTTTGTTTCTGATGTTCTTATTTTTTTGGTTTTTTTTTGTTGTTCAGGTGGAGCATGTGATCAAGGAACAGAACATGTTGGATGTGCTTGTGATGATAGAGGGCTATTGCAACCTCGTGATTGAAAGGGTTCATCTCATTGAACAAGAAAAGTATGTTCTTATGCTCCACAGTTGTTTTTGGACTACCAAACTAAATATGATCAGATGTCATTAAGCATGCGGTTTTGTTTTGTGTTGTATTTATACATGATACAGAGAATGTCCTGATGAACTGAAGGAGGCCACTTCCGGTTTGCTTTACGCTGCTTCAAGATGCGGGGATTTTCCAGAGCTTCAAGAGATTCGAACAGCCCTCACCGCCCGCTTTGGGAAAGAATTTGCTGCTCGTGCCATTGAAGTGCGCAACAATTGTGGAGTCAGCGTTACGGTGTGTTTAGGAAGAACATATTATTACACTACTTTGTTTTTTTCAAATTCCAGATGCTAATGGTGGTATATTTTTTGTGTGGATGTTGCGTTTGCGTAGATGATGCAAAAGCTGTCAACTAGGATGCCAGTGTTGGAGATGAGAATGAAGGCGCTCAAAGAAATCGCCGCAGAAAATGACATTGTTCTGCAGCTGGAAGAAGCTTCATCAGTTCTCACTGAGGTATGTAATAAATTTAGAGCCAAAAAAAAAAAATCCATTTGCATTTCATCTTTGATAATAATTTTATGGTTTGTTGCGTGTGATCCTTAATGCAGGAAAAAGTGGATGTAAACAAGCAAAGCCCCTCGGCCAGTTCAAGCTCGCAGGCTTTTGCCGAGGATACCGGAAAAGATGAAAGGTTTTCGGGTTCACTTAAGGGAAGGAAGTACAAGGATGTAGCAGATGCTGCTCAAGCAGCTTTCGAGTCAGCAGCTTATGCGGCAGCAGCTGCAAGAGCAGCAGTGGAACTCTCTAGGTCTGATTCTCGCGATCCTGACGATCAAAATAGTCCCGGCAGTGGACAAGGGGACAGATTTCAGTCCTTCAAAACTGAATCTGAATCGCAGAATCAAGCTGAAGAGTTGAAGAGGTCAACATCTTCTTCAAGTTTGGATTCAGATGGGGATGTCATTGTGCAGGCTAAACCTTCAGGGACCGACACGGTTTTTTATGATAGTGAAAGTGACAAAGAACAAAGCACCATGGCCTCATCATCTTATAAGCAACTTCCTTCGAGGTTTCAATCTGGGGCTGTTGGAGGATCTGGAAGGCAAAGCCCACCGAGATTGAACATAGAGAAGGGACCCTTCTCCCTGAGGACCCGACAAGTGCGTGGCTACTGAGAAGCACCGGTCTTGTATGTTATATAGTAACCTTATGAGTTTTGTTAGTTTTGCTAATAAATTATGTCTAGAAATTTGATTGTTTCTTTTCTCATATCTTGTTGTTTCTGAAAATGTAAACTAATGCGATAAATTTTTGAAGCTTCAGTACTTTCTGTTTATTAAGAAATTGTGATTTGTTGGTTTAGCCATATAAATTGCTATATGCTTATCATTGATAAAAGTTTTGCTATATGGATAGCCTAAATTTAATCTCCAGAGCATGCAAAATATATACATTACATAATTTGAAGCATATTATCCTTTTTTAAGAAACTCATCTCTATATCTGTGGCTGAACGACTTTATCAGAAATTCATCAGGAAAACTCATTCTTTCTTAGGCCGCTTACATTCAGGGTTTTGCCGGTCAGTAGATGACCGATGCTTACCACGTTGTAGCATCTCAATGAATGACTGCAAGCTCACACCAACATCTTCATCATATTCCATCCCGAGCTCCTCCTGCAATGCAGAACAGACTATTTACAGCTATAGTATAGCTTAATCCATAAGCAAATAATGCAGAGGATCCAAACAGGCAAACCTTAAATTCCTTCACATCTTTAGGTGAGCTCTCAGTGATGGCATCCCACAGATCTTTGAACATCCTTTTTCGCTTTCTCCACTGAGTTGTTTTCTCCAACACCAGTTGCTCAACTGCCATGCGGTCTTCTGGCTTGACCAAGGTAACTCCTCCCCGCAATTTTTCCAATCTGCCCTCCATTTCATTAACCTAATACACAATTCGAAAATCCAAACTTCATCCATAGTCCATACCCTTTTTTCACAGACACGTCTTTTGACCTAGTGTAAGTTCAAACATATGTTACATTTCCAATTAGCTTACCTCCTTTGTCAGCTTGGCTTCTTTTTCCCTTATTTGTTCTAGGGTCAAATTTGACTGCAAAGCTTTAATTTCTACAAGATTCATCATGAAAATTCAAATTCATGAGGCAAATTCTCAAATTTGAATTCTTGAATGAAAGACAGTAAAGAATAGTATAAGTACCTCCTTCAACCTCGCCAATTGCTCTCTTTTGTTCAGCCAGCTCATCTTGCAGTTTTTCATTTTCTTGCTTCATCCGGCTAAGCTCCTCACTGTCTGGAATGTCGAATTAGTCTTGCCGAGCAAGGTAAATCTTCTGGTTGCCATACTCCTTGAAATAAATCTTCCCATTATCAGCAAGAGTATCTAGAGCCTTTTGTATGGCTGCCTTCTTGAGGTTGAATTTTTGTAAAGAATCCGTCACATTTTGAGAATTCAGCGGCCTATTTTTCTGGATCAAAACAAACAAACTTCACATCAGCATTACCTAGAGCACATAGTGTGCATAGTGTTTCTGTTTGTTTCCCCAGAAAATACCTATCAAAGATCTTACTTTTTCACCATAGTCAAACAGAGGTAGACACCATTACGTAAAAAGAGAAACGAATGAAAATTGGTTTGTGGAGTAAGCTTAGCTGAGCTCAATCGGGCTAAATTCGATTTTCTCACCTCCCAAACAGCTAAAATCGGAAGAGAAATTTTACATTTTATCACTCGAAAAAACACAATTCGATTTGGAGTAAAATATTAGATGCTAATCGGAGAAATGAGACCTAAACGCAGATGATTGATACGAAGAAACATGATCTTACCTCATTCAAGTATCTGAGAACGATCGCTGCAGCGCTCCACAAAACCAAAGCAACAAAGACGATTAGCGTTCAGCAAAGCCAGATCGAAAATCGAATAACTTAAATCAAACAAAAATTAAATTGAGTTGCGTTACCGTCGGTGGTCTCGGATTTGGGAGCCATCGATCGGAAACTGCACGGAAAAGGGCGCGAAGACGCTTCCCAAAGCTTTTCTGGCTCTCGTTTTGAAATGGAACAAAAAACATTTCCGAAAACTCGGAGGATGATACCAGGGGCTTCCTTCTTAGACACGGCGTCGTTCCACTTTATTCTGTATTTTGTTGGACAAATTTACCCCTACTTCAGAACTAAAATCACATAAACGACAATTCGTAAATTTGGCGTCGATAGGCAAGCCACGCAGTGCCGTTTCATTCTCAGAAGCCATGGCCATCATCATCTGTACATCTCAGCCTCTGCTTTCCACCAACCGCGCCATTTTTGCAGCCAAACCCTTCCTCCTCAGCTCTCAGTTGAAGACCCAATTTTTCAACCCAAGGCCATTTTTAGCAGCATTGGACCTCCAAACATGGCCTTCACAACAACTACCCATCACCCACAAAAGGGACTCGCAACTGAAGGCGCTTGTATGCCGAGCGGCTCGCAGGAAACCCACCACCACTATCCAACAGAAGAACGATAGCTATAGCTCAGAGCGGTTTTTGCAGATTATTCTGTGGGTTGCTGAGGCAGTCTACATCTTGTGGCTCTTTCTCCTTCCTTATGCTCCTGTGTGTGATTTTACCCTCAATTTACTTTGATTTTGTTATTACTTTTACAGTTGATTGGCTGATCATGTATTTTCCTGGAAAACAGGGTGATCCAGTGTGGGCTATAAGTTCTGATACTGTGAACTCATTAATTGGCCTGTCTTTGAATTTCTTCTTCATCTTGCCTTTTCTCAACTCTGGTAAGCTCAAGCTCAGCTGGGTGATTTGTAAAATACCCAATAGTATTAGTATTGTTCTTGATCATTTCTGAAGTTGACATTTTTGGCAGAGTAGTTGGTGTTGGTTTGATTGATGCCCCAGTTCTACACCCGGTAAGAAGTCATATCGAAGTAAATTTGGTATTTTTACTACAAGTTTAACAATGTGAGCATCTTTTTGACATGGGCGAAGGCCAAATGTTTGGTCTTTTTTGAATTAGATGTCTGAAGGGCTATTTAACTTTGTGATTGGGTGGACGTTGATGTTTGCTCCCTTGCTGTTCACTGATCTCAAAAGAGACAGATACAAAGGATCTCTGGACGTCTTATGGGGCTTTCAGATGTTTCTTACCAACAGTAAATTTCTTCCAAAATGTCATATTCGAGATTGAGTGTGAGGGGATTAGAAATTACTTATTTTTCATCAGTGTGATGTCTAATTGTTGTGTATGTGACGTGAACAGCTTTTTTAATACCTTACATGGCTATACGGCTGAATGAGGCTGGATTGGACGACTCTCCAAGCAATGCGAGCAAGCGTTCACAGCTCGGGTCTGTGATGACAGAGGGTGCTACCATTGTTGGACTTATTGGTGGAGGGATATGTTTGATATCTGCATTGTGGGCTGTTTATGGACGAATGGACGCTAATTATGGTAGCATTTCAGAGAGATGGGAGTTCTTGATGAGTTATCTAGGATCAGAGAGGCTGGCCTATGCATTCATTTGGGATATCTGTCTTTACACAGTCTTCCAGCCCTGGCTGATTGGAGACAATCTTAAAAATGTTGAGAACAGCAAGATAGGTGTTGTAAAGTATCTTAGGTTTGTGCCAGTGGTCGGCGTAGTTGCCTACCTTGTTTGTTTGAATCCTGATGAGAAACTGTAAATGTCCGACTGTAACTTTAATAGATTTGATCAAAAGCATCACGAGTCTTCAGAATCGCCAAAACATTGTACTGCCGCATGAACATAAAGCTTCCTGTATGCAGACACAAAGACATATACACACAGAGGACAATGGAACGAACTTTCCTCTCCATTGGCCCATTGGGTAAAAGCCAGTGGTCTTTGGAGCAATAATGCTAGAATGACCCAATTAAAATTATTGGAGGGATGCGTCAACATTAAAATGATACTGCTATGAATGATTATAAAAAATAAAAAATTATACTGCTATAATTGAAGTGTGAAGTAGACAGAACTGGGTTATGCCACTTGGCAAAGACAGTGCGCCCTCTCTTTCACCGTGTTCAGTTCTCATTCCAACAGGTTAGTTAATGTAGGTTAGATCATTTTCTTTTGTAAAAAAAAAAAGTTGGGTATGATAAACTAAAATCGAATAAGTGTACTAATGGAAAATGAAAAGTATTATTACCAACTAAGATTCCGAGGGTGGAATATGAAGGTTGCACCATTAATGAGAAGTGTCACTCTTTGGGGAGAGCATTTTTTTCTCTATTTTTTTTCCTTTTGTTTTGGTGGTGGCTGGTGTGAGCATTTGTGGTTATTAGTTAAAAACCTTTCATTTGCACTGGGTTTGGATTAGTTTCTGCTCATGCAGGCATGCCAGCAGCAATGATGAAATATGATGCAAAACTTTGTCTGCCATTAAATTTTTTTGTATGAAGTTTATGGAACTCTGTTTTTGTGTAGAAGAAGATTCACCAGGTGTAATCTGTCTGTAAAGATCATGGAAAAGTCTCTTTTGGGCAGGAGCTTCAAGGAAGAAGATCATGAAAGAACAGAAAGAAGAGTCGGGTGTTCTGTTCCGATGGGAAAAAAGATTGCCAAGTGTTGGAAAGATTCAGTAGACTTTGTAGGAAAAGCTTTGGAAATGGGCCGCTCTGATCCCAGGAAAGTCATCTTTGCAGTCAAAATGGGACGGGCATTGTCCATTGTTTCTCTGCTGATATTTTGGAAACACTCATTTCATGATATTGGTCAGTACTCAATCTGGGCTATCCTCACAGTAATCGTCATGTTCGAATTCAGCATAGGTATGTACGTTTGATGATCATTTCGTCTCCCTTTTAATTTTTGTTATGTAGCTGGTTTAAGCTTTGGTTTCATACTTTCATGCAGGAGGTACTTTTATCAAAGGATTCAATCGTGGGCTGGGAACTTTTTTTGCTGGAGTACTTGCCTTCTGCTTTTCTGAGCTTTCCTTGCTGGCTTCAAAGCTGGAAGAAGTTGTCATTCTTATAAGCATTTTCATCGTCGATTCGTATAATTAGTATTTGCATACTTAAACTGAATTCTTTTTTTCCATTGTTCTTATACTGCTATTTTCTGCGAATGTCTAGGGTTTTCGCCTCGCACTTGAAGTTGTACCCGACAATGAAGCCCTATGAGTATGGCTTTCGGGTTTTCGTCCTGACATATTGTATCCTCATGGTTGCTGGGAACAGAACAAGGGAATATAACGAGGCAGTTGTGACTCGATTGGTGCTTATTGCGGTCGGCGCTGCCGTTTGTTTAGTTGCTAACATATGCATATACCCCATTTGGTCAGGAAAAGATCTGCATAACTTGGTAGTGAAAAACTTCAAGGGAGTTGCTTCTTGTTTGGAAGGTACATTTGTTCATTGCTTGGTGAACCCATTTTCTTTCTATCGGTTTTGTGGCACATCTTTATTCTTCCGTTTTGTTGCATAAGCTGTGTCAATGGGTACCTGAAATGTGTTGAATATGAGAGGATCCCGTCGAAAATTCTTACCTATCAAGCTGCAGATGATCCGCTGTACAAGGGATATCGATCCACTGTAGAATCTACAAGCCAAGAAGAAACTTTGGTATGATTTAATAACAGAAGTGGAGGAGTTTGTAAGTTTTTAATGACTTTATTTTTTCCAATTTCAGTTGGGATTTGCAATATGGAAACCACCTCATGGCCGTTACAGGAGTTCAATTATCCTTGGATAAATTTTGACAAACTAAGGGGGGTGTATTCAATTTTGGTTTTTAAATGATTTTAGAGGGTTTTCAAATCCAGACGTATTCAATTAGGATTTTAATAGATTTTATTCAAATCAAGGTGTATTCAATCTATCTTTTAATAGATTGTTTTAAAATTCTTTAAAATTTAGGTGTATTCAATTAAGATTGTAAAATACAATTTACAAATATAGGTGTATTCAAAAGTTGGATGATTTCATATGATTTTTTAAATTGGTGGATTTTGATAGATTTGCTAATGAAAAATACACATATTACTCCACCATCAAAATCATCACACCTCACCTAATATTTCATTGGATTTGAAAAAAAAAAATTCTTCCTTCTCAAAACATTTTTACGTTGTCCCCCTTCCTCATCCTAACTAAAGCGGCACCACCACCACTCTCAGTAATAGAACCAGCACCAGCACCACTGTCATTTTTTTTTATGGAAACAGTTATTCAAAAGAGAAGACAACATAACAAGATATATTAATAACAGATGTTACATGAAACAAGACCAAATCCCCATCTGGAAATACAAAACCATAAAGAGCCAACTAATAATCCAAGTTTGACTTATAACAAGCTTACGCTTCATTCTTACCCCTCTTTATGTTCTTTCCTCCTTTTCCCTTGCTAATGAAAAATACACATATTATTCCACCATCAAAATCATCACACCTCACCTAATATTTCATTGGATTTGAAAAAAAAAAAATCTTCCTTCTCAAAACATTTTTACGTTGTCCCCCTTCCTCATCCTAACTAAAGCGGCACCACCACCACTCTCAGTAATAGAACCAGCACCAGCACCACTGTCATTTTTTTTATGGAAACAGTTATTCAAAAGAGAAGACAACATAACAAGATATATTAATAACAGATGTTACATGGAACAAGACCAAATCCCCATCTGGAAATACAAAACCATAAAGAGCCAACTAATAATCCAAGTTTGACTTATAACAAGCTTACGCTTCATTCTTACCCCTCTTTATGTTCTTTCCTCCTTTTCCCCTGCTAATGAAAAATACACATATTATTCCACCATCAAAATCATCACACCTCACCTAATATTTCATTGGATTTGAAAAGAAAAAAAAAATCTTCCTTCTCAAAATATTTTTACGTTGTCCCCCTTCCTCATCCTAACTAAAGCGGCACCACCACCACTCTCAGTAATAGAACCAGCACCACCACCACTGTCATTTTTTTTATGGAAACAGTTATTCAAAAGAAAAGACAACATAACAAGATATATTAATAACAGATGTTACATGGAATAAGGCCAAATCCCCATCTGGAAATACAAAACCATAAAGAGCCAACTAACAATCCAAGTTTGACTTATAACAAGCTCACGCTTCATTCGTACCTCTCTTTCTGTTCTTTCCTCCCTTTCCCTTGGTTTATTGGATTGAACATTCTATTTGCAGTTACTTTCCTAATTTTTTATAACTTTGACTGGTTACTTTAATGTATTTTGGTTTTTGTTTTTGTTCTTTTTTTTTTATGATAATTACGATGATAAACGTTTTATTAAGCTAATTTCGTTTGGAAGAGTGTGACTACGGTCTTATTTCATTGTTTTGATACGAAATTTTGTCTATTGAAAGAAGTCATGTCTGATACTTTGTAGTATGTGACTGTCATCACCGAATGGTAATGGGGAGAGGAGAATTGGGGAATGTGCACATCTGGTCCTGTTGGACATAGTTTATATTTATAAAATTCATAGAAACACTTCAAAATCTATATAAATTTATTACAAAATCTATTAAAATTTGAAATGATTTGAGTGAAATCATATAAAATAAGGTGAAATTATATAAAATCCATTATAATTCTAAATCATTTAAAATCTATTAAAACCCATTAAAATCTCAATCAAATACACCCCCCTAAGTGGTGCATTGAGGCACTGCTTTCATGGTCATGGCTCTACATGGATGCACTTTCCGAAATTCAGGTGATTCATTTTTATATATAAAAATTCAAAACCAGATCTTTCTTTTGAGTTTCCAAATGCAGTTTCCTTTACTGGCTTTGTAATTCTGTACGTGTAGGCTCCAGCTGAAAAAAGACAAGTCCTTCACAGCGAGCTTCAACAGGTTGGGGCAGAAGGTGCCAAAGTCTTGCGAGAACTTGCAAAGAAAGTAGAGAAGATGGAGAAACTAAGCCCCGGCGACATTCTCAAAGACGTGCATGAGGCAGCAGAGCAACTGCAGAAGAAGATAGACAAAAAATCGTACCTGCTGGTGAATTCAGAGAGCTGGGAAAGTGGAAGACGGCCTAAAGAACCAGGGGATGCGCCTGCTGATAATGTGCAGTTGGGTTTGAAGTCGTTGAGTGAACATGTGCTCGACTTGGGGTCAGTTACAACTGCACGCACGCTTTGTCCACCACATAGTGCTTCATCCGGAAACATGTTCTGGGATCGAGCATCTTGGCCGTTGCCAATCTCGTTTGGTGGCATCAGACGCGACGGAGACACCAAGGAAGCTAACCTCAGAACATATGAAATTGCAAGCGCCTTGTCGTTGGCCACATTCACATCTCTGCTGATCGAATTTGTTGCCCGGCTTCAGAATGTGGTTGATACATTCTATTGAATTTCAAAGATTGAATTGTATTGAATTGTGTTTCTCTCATATGATTATTACAATTGTACAACAATATATAGACTTAGGAAAGCTAATTAACAACTCCTTGAATTAAGGGAATTGATAACTACTTGAATTAAGGTAGTTGACAACAACTTCTTGAATTAAAGGTTCCAATAAAGGAATAACTCCTTAAATTAAGGGAGTTGACAACAACTTCTTGAATTAAGGGAGGTGACAACAACTTCTTGAATTAAGGGAGGTGACAACAACTCCTTGAATTAAGGGTTCCAATACGCCCCCTCAAGCTGGATCCAGGAGATTGATGGATCCAAGTTTGGACAGAAGTCGTTGAAACTGATGAGAAGCTAAGAGCTTTGTGAAAATGTCGGCCAATTGGTCGGAACTTCTTGTGTAGTGTGTCTGAATTACTTGCGACTGCACCTGTTCACGAATGTAATGGCAGTCAACCTCAATATGTTTCGTTCGCTCGTGAAACACGGGGTTGGATGCTATATGCATGGCGGCCTGGTTGTCACAGAATAGGGACATAGGAAGGGTTGCAGGAAACCCTAAATCACACAGAAGACCCTTGAGCCAGATCAACTCACACGCTGTTGAAGCCATTACACGGTACTCAGCTTCGGCACTGGATCTGGCGATGACAGTTTGCTTCTTACTTTTCCAGGTGACCAAGTTTCCACCAATAAAGGTGCAGTAACCACTTGTGGACTTTCGATCAATGACATTTCCTGCCCAATCTGCATCGCAATACCCCATGATGTGAGTGTGGTCGTTCTTCGTCATGAGAATGCCACGACCAACAGACCCTTTTAAGTAACGTAAGATCTTTTTTACAAGGTTCAGATGCTCGATGGTGGGAGAATGTATGAATTGACTGGCAATACTCACTGAATATGAGATGTCTGGTCTGGTGATCGTTAGGTAGATCAATTTACCAACAAGCCTCTGATAGGAGCTGATATCCGAGAGTGGAGTGCCTCCTAAGTCAAGTTTGAGCTTGCTATCGAGAGGAGTAAGGGCAGGCTTAGCATCACTCATATTAGCATCTTTGAGGAGGTCCATGACGTATTTCCGTTGATTAAGAAATAAACCCTTATGAGAAGATGCCATTTCGATCCCAAAAAAATACTTTAACACCCTTCAACCGACCACCTAAGCATAGGGCCCGCCAGGACAGGACGGACGCCGACCGATTACCCGATCGGCACCCCCACAAACGTGGCCCGCCGATCGGAACTTACCTGCAGACATGTCATTCGGCACCTGACAGGGTACAGACACCAACTGGCTGCGACAATCACCTAACCAACTCTGCCATACCCACTCCCTGACGGAGGCAGGTTGGGACTCCAACTGGCACCTTCTCCGGATGTCCAAGGCTTGTCAGGCAACTCTAAGCCACAAAGCGCAACCTGCTCCGAAATAGTAGTCCAACTACCGCAGTTATGGCTACTATAAATACCACTAAACCCTTTCACAAAGGTAAGCTCTGAGACCTTATTCAGAGCATTGTATTTACTTGCCCTTCGGCACACAGATACTAACTTAAGCATCGGAGCCCCTTTGGCCGACACCATACCGGTGTCAAGTCTTTGCAGGATCCCTGCCGAGCAGTTACGCCCCCAGCGGGCCCAAGACACCACACGGCTGGTCCTAGATCCCCCAGCGTGACAGGACCCATCCCAATCCCCCTGGGATTACCGTGGAATGTGCCCTACTCCCGTCCAACAAGGGGTGTCAGACAAGGGATAACCAAGAGCCACTACCCAAACGGGGCATCCAGAGTGCGCAAGGACCGATGGAGGAGGTGTGCAATGTCCCAGTCTCTGCTGCAATCGCATCCGTAATCAACCTGAAGGGCATTAAAACCAAAAGCTGTGAGTGGACAAAAACCAATAAGTTCATCAAATACATTTATAAGACATTTATGCCCTCCAATAAAAACGTATGCATGCCACGAAAACCAGTAACCAAAACGTTTGCTCAACCGAGCCATTAGGGCCTTAGCCCAAAAACCGTTAACCAAAAACCAAGTGTGGGAACTCAGCCCAAAACAGTGGAATACCACAACCATACATAAACAACCATGTGGGCCACCGCCCAAAGCCATAAATATAAATCCATAAATCCAAAGCCATTTAGGGTCCCCGACCCGACATACCATTTCATAACCAATAATCCATTTTTACCACATAACACATATCCAACCAAAAAGCCATTTCATAGATTCATTAATCCATATTTTACCATTACCATCACCAGCATCCCAGATGCTTAGCGTCCCAGACGCTAGACGTCCCTGACGTCATATCTCACGGTTTCATAAGCTACGCGTGCTGCCCGGGGTCTCTCCGGGTCCATATATCTGACATCCCTGATGTCTGACGTCCCTGACGTCAATCATAGCAATCCTGCTCCTGAGTCATCATACGGTCCGGTTGCTCCGTGTAATGACCCCTCGCAGGCAATGCACCGTGACTTCCCCAGTGTCCCAGACATCTGGAGGAGACCATCATATATTCTTGTATCCAGATGGTATATGGAAAACAGTTTTATTAAATCCTTTTATCACATCATTACAATGGGCCCTGCCCGAAATTTCCATAAAACCATGTAATTCCATTTAGGGTCCCTGACCCAAAATCACAATTATTAAACATAGGGTCCCTGACCCGAAATCACATTTATTAAACATAGGGTCCCTGACCCGAAATCACATTTATAATCCAACTGGGCCTCATGCCCGATTTTATGAACCACTGGGCCCACGGCCCGATTTGTAAACCAACTGGGTCCGCAGCCCGACTTATATACCCACTGGGCCCACGACCCGAATTCGTAAATCAACTGGGCCCCTGGCCCGATAACATAACTCAAATGGGTCTCAGCCCGATTTCATATCAACTGGGCCCCTGGCCCGATTTCATAAAGTAATTGGGCCCCCGGCCCGATACGCACCCAAATGGACTCCAAATCCGAAATTTCCAAAACAAGTGGGCTTCAAGCCCGAGTTCATATTTCCAATTTCAAAACCATTTCATCATATTATATCCCAGTCATAAATATGAAAAATCCATGTAAAACCGAAACCTCGATTTACGTGCAAGCACGTAAATCGCCTCGGAATACGTGAAACCGTACAATTTACCAACAACCAAATCAACATCATACAATCACAACCATAAACCATATTAAACATTTAAGCATGCATAGAATTTATAAAACCAAAGTCCACTCACAGACCGTTTTAACGGTATGCCTCGATACGCGTGCCACCGGCCCTCCTGGGCCACACCACTATCACCGGGACTCCCAATCCTGTCCAAATCACATTAGAGGGTCACTAACCTCATCATTAACATCCTATCAAAGTCCCGTAATTTTCCCAAATTTTTACTTATTTTTAAACTTAATTTAAAACCTTCGGACATCCCGAACAACATCGAGACGGTGTCCGATCGACACGAATCCAATTCCAAAATGTCCGTTACATTAAACAGGACAGAAGTCATGTTGACCTCACCTCGAGATTCGTGCCCACGCGTCGTCACTCTCTGCCGTGAGTGGCTGCGCGTGAAACCCACGCGCCTGCTACAGTGTCACCAACCCAACCCGTTTGTCTGGTAAACGGGTCCTTTAACCCGCGACACAACCCGGTTCAATGTCCATCAATTCAGCCTTAATTCCTTCAATTAATCATTCAGTTAGTTTCTTTCTTAGTTCAATTACAGGTCTGTAACATCAATTACACGATCACTTACCCAAATTCCATCGATTCCACGATGAACACGAAGAACACTCCGGTCACTGTTCAATCATGGGATTCCTTCAATGGCTGCAGGTTTCCTCCAATTGATGCATCCAGAAGCATCAATGGACCATGATGAACAATTCCCCCACATCAATTTCGTCGTTTGATCACTAAATGATCACGACTCAAGCTCGAACACCGTCCACTGTGCAACCATGGAGCTTCATCGATCTCAACCGGTTTCCTTCAATTGATGAACCCAGAAGCATCGTGGGATCATGAGAAGTAGTTTCCCCACCTCAATTCCGTCAATCGAAGCCTCCAACTCCACGACTCAAGGTCGAATTTCCTCCTCTGTCACCAAGTGTGATCAGAGCCAAAACAGCACCAATTCCCTTCGTTCCTTCGACGATTCTGATCGTGGAATTCCCAGAAAGCTGAAGGTAATCTCCAATTCGATCCTCACGGCCTAATTCTTCCATTTCGAATTTTCCCCCCAATTTTCCCAAAATCCAAAATCCCAAATTCAGTACTCTCTCAATCCCTCGTGTTTCCCCTGGTATCCCAATCGATTAGTCTCTCATTTTTTCTCTCAAGAACGGCAGAGAGAGGGAGCCAATTCTCCCAGTTCTCCCACACTGATTTTGCTCACGGTTTGCAGTACACAGAGAAGAAAATGGAGGATTAAGGGTGATTAATTAAGGGAAATGGTGGATTAGTGATGATGATGTAGTAATGATGATGTTTGGAGGGAAACAAGGAGCTGGAAACAAGGGATGGGTGACACTTGTCACTCATCCGGATGTGCACAGTCAACGGTCACTATTCATTATTATATTATTATTTTAATCGGAGCCTCGGTTCGTTAGTTCGTTTCCTTGACCATAACGTCGTCGTCGAATCTCCAATTTCGGCATGCCGCCTGTCATTGGATTCGTATCGACGATACCTACGTAACGGTCCTTGGCCCTCGTCCATCGGACCTCCTGGTCAAAAAGTCAACATTTGACCCCAATTACTCGAAATTACCAAAATACCCCTCAACTTCCGAACATCATAACTTTCTCTACGAATGTCGGAATCGAACGTGCCACCTGTCTATGAACTCGTGATGTCCCAAACTACGTCACGGTCATCGGTCAAAGTCCGTTTGATCGCCCGATCAAAAGTCAACATTTTGCCCACGACCAGGGGCAAAACAGTCATTTTGCACATTTTGTTCGATTCCGCCCTACTAATCACCGATCAACCTCACTAATCGAGATTAGTCACTAATCTAATCTCGGAATTCGGGACGGGTCGTTACACAGCGGGTCTCATCAAGTTGGTCATTTCAGGATCAAACAATTGGCGCCGTCTGTGGGAAACGACTGTCCGTCCCACTAACTCACATACCTTCGCTCAACCCTCTGCCGACGCACAATGTCTGCCGAACGGGACGACGGTGAGCTCTATAACACCCCCCAAGGGGATCGTAGCCGAGCCCGAGCTAGTCTGCCTTCCGAGGATATGCTCGAGATGCTGAGAACCCTCAGGTCGAAGGTTTCCGAACTCAGGAAAAGCAATGCTGCCATCGAGAGTAGGAACCACATGTGGGGGGGGAGCAGCATGGAAGCACCCTGGCCATCCTGCAATCCACACGCAAGGAACTGGAGGAACAGCGGGAGGCAACCAAGCGGGCCCTGGCCGCTGCATCTCGTCGCCAGGAGTTTGACGCTTGCCGAGTCGAAATTGGTGACAATTGCCGACCGGAGACGTCCGATCGCCTTCTCTTCCACCAGACCGACCTGCCCGGTTCCTCTGGAACGCAGATCTACCGCGACGCCCGCGAACTACTTGACAAGAGACAAACGCAGGTCCAGGCGAACCGTCTGACCAACCCCACTCATGACCCACGCATCCAGGCGCAACCACATTTGCCATTACTGTCCCAGGGCACCCGATCGCGGTCTGGATCGGCACGCCGACCGGCGCAACATCCATGGCCCTCCACCCAGCTGCCAGGCAGTCCCTTGCCGACCGGAGGACACCAGCCCGAGGACAATGACAGCTCGACCACAGCCTTATCTGGGCGGCAGCCATCACGACCAGGGAGGCCTAGGGCGGCGGCGGTACGAACCATCCGCCAATCAAGAACCGGCCTACCGACGACCGGCCGATAGGGTCGAGTCAACCCAACCAATCGGATGAGGTGGTCCAGGAACTCCTCCAAAGCGTCCGGGAATTGGAGGCTAACAGACCAAAGGCCGGTACACTACCCAGGCCCCAGACAAACATCGGTCCCTTCACAGACCGTATCATGCAGTACCGTCACGAGACGGAGGTCAAACCCCTAAAGATTGCCCTATATGATGGACAGGGAGACCCATACACCCATATCAACAATTACAACTCCGCGCTCGCCTTCAGAAATCTCTCTGACGAAGCGCAGTGCCTGATTTTCAGCTCCACCCTCATTGGGGCCGCGCTCAACTGGTTCTATCGTCTGGAACCGCAGTCGATCGACTCGTTTGACCGCCTACATACGGTCTTTCTGGACCAGTTCATGATCCAGACGGATCGATTGCTCACAACCGAGGACTTGGGAACCCTCCGACAGGGAGATAGCGAACCCCTGCGCCAATACGCCGCTCGATTCAGTTTGGAATACTCCAAGTGCCATGAGACGGATGACAAGGCTGCCTACCGGGCTTTCCGCAATGGGCTGCGGGAGTCCACCTTCAAGTACCATGCCTTCACCCAGGGTTGGGATGATTACAATGAACTCATGAGGCAAGCGACAATACACGCCAAGGCGGAGCACTTCAACTCTCCCCAGGTGGCGCCCCGACCTGACATGAACAGCGCACACCCTCCACCTCTATGCAGCCGGCAGGAACAGTCGCCTCAACCGGTCAATAACACGCGGACGGATCACCATTCTGACTCACACTCCAGTAAGTGGAAGGGGACGTACATCAATGATCATAGGGGGAGAGACAAGTACCACAACAAGGGGCGGGGACCGAGCCACCACCAGCCAGGAAAACCCCACACGGGGCCCACACCAAAGTACGAAACTTATTCCATCTTGAAAACCTCCCTCGAGAATGTGTTGATGAACATCGAGGGCACCATACCCAAGCCGCGAGCGCGACCATCGAGCCCCCGTCCGGCATCCAATCCAACCTCTATTGCCAGTACCACAAGTTCAATGGTCATACCATCGACGAGTGTGTGGCATTCCGCGACATCGTAGAGGCACTCGTACAGGAAGGGAAGATCAATCAGTTCCTCCAACATGGGCGCCCCGCGCAGGGTCTGCCACAGATCAACACCATCAGTGGGGGCCCTACCATTTCTTCCTCTTACACCTCCAATCGCGCAAGGAAGAGCTTCCTACGATCTACGACGTCCAACCACCAGATCTTCAGCATCGATAGTGGACGTGCTGTCAAGGTCGCGCGGGTAGGGTGGACGCCTATCACCTTCACTGAGGAAGAAGAACGGGGGGTCATTTTTCCCCACGATGATCCATTGATCATTCGAGCTCAAATAGCCAATTTCGATGTCGGGCGGATCTTGGTGGACACTGGCAGCTCCGTGAACGTCCTTTTCATGGACACTTTCAACCAGTTGGGCATCAACCCCGCAAGCCTCACCCACGCTGGTTCTCCGTTATTCAGCTTCTCGGGCGATTCTGTTATGCCCCTTGGCACCATCTCCCTGCCTATCTCCCTGGAAAGTGCACCCAAGATCGCGACGGCCATCACCACTTTCCTTGTGGTCGATTGTCCCACGGCCTATAACGTCATTTTGGGAAGGGGACTTCTCAACCAGCTCAGTGCCGTTATCTCTACTCGATCCCTCCTCATGAAGTTTCCTACCATCATGGGCACTGGTTAAGTCCGCGATAATCAATAATCCACCCTCTCGTGCTATCAAACCGCCTTGACGAAGCTCAACCCATGCGACAAACGAGAAACCATGGCCGTCGCTGAGGCTGCTTAAGAGGCCGACCCCGTCGACTCTAAGCTCCTCGAGCAAATACGAGCAGGTCCCCCCGAGGACCCGCGCAACCTCTCCGCCGTCTAACAACCACAACCCGTGGAGGACACAAAACTGATCACCCTTTGCCCGCAACACCCCGAGCGGCAAGTAAAAATTGGAAGCGCAATCACCCCGGAAATCAGGACACAACTCATCCAGTTTCTCCAGGATAACAGCGAGGTCTTCGCTTAGTTCTACTCTGACATGCCCAGCATATCCACTGATGTCATCTGGCACGGGCTTAACATCAATCCCTCCTTCAAACCAGTCACACAGAAGTGGCGGGCGTACGATGCCGAGCGACAGCTCGCCATGTAGGAAGAGATCATCTGGCTCAGCACCATCCATTTTGTACGCAAGGCCATTTACGCCACCTGGGTCGCGAACGTCGTACTCGTCAAAAAACCTTCCGGATCCTGGCGGATGTGCATCGATTTCACAGATCTCAACAAGGCCTGTCCGAAGGATAACTTCCCTCTCCCAAAGATCGACATCTTGGTCGATGCCACGGCTAGCCACGAGCTCCTCAACATCATGGACGCGTATTCCGGCTACAACCAAATCCGGATGCACCCCGACGACCAAATCCACACCAGTTTTCACACCAATTTGGGGGTCTACAGCTACAACGTCATGCCCTTCGGACTCAAGAATGCCGGTGCCACCTATCAACTGCTCGTCAATTTCATGTTCGCAGAGCAGATTGGAAAGACCATGAAGGTGTACGTGGATGATATGCTTGTAAAAAGTAAGACGACCAACGAACATGTGCCAAATCTCCACAAGATGTTCCAGGTGCTAAAACAGTACAAAATGCGGCTCAACCCAGCCAAATGCGTTTTCGGCGTCCGTTTCGAAAAATTCCTCGGCTACATGATCAGTCAACAGGGAATCGAGGCTAACCCCGAGAAAATTAGGGCCATCCTGGACATGAAGCCCACGCGCACACTCAAGGAAGTCCAAACCCTTACTAGCAGGATCGCCGCCCTCACCTGGTTCATCTCTCGGACAACTGACAAGTGTTTACCATTTTTTAAGGTCATGAAGACCCGGGGCAGGCACATCAACTGGGATGAGACATGCGACGCCGCATTCGAAGAACTCAAGACTTACATGAGCACCGCACCCCTACTCACCCGACCTACCACTGGTGAAAGACTCACCGTCTACCTTTCCGTCTCAACATCCGATGTTAGCTCTGTCCTCGTCGCTAGTCGGGACGGTGCTGAATTCCCAGTATACCATGTCAGCAAAGCATTCCAGGACGTAGAGACCCGGTATAACGACCTAGAAAAGTTGGCCTTCGCCCTCATCGTGACGGCCCGGCGCCTCCGCCCACACTTCCAAGCACAGCCCGTCTTAGTCCTCACTAACAAACCTCTTCGCCAGGTGCTCCAAAAGCCAGACATTTTTGGGTGACTAGTCAAATGGGCAGTTGAGTTTAGTGAATTCGAGATCACTTTCGCCCCTCGACCGGCAGAAAAGGGGCAGGTCGTCGCTGACTTCCTCTCCGAATTCACTTACAACACAACACAACACATGCCCGAAACTCTTGATCCCAACACTGCGTCACCCGCCGTGTCCGTCAGCAGACCATCATCCCCGTCCACCTTGGACCCTGCCAAGCCCATTTGGACTCTTTATGTGGACGGGTCCTCTTGTCATACTGGCTCTGGCGCTGGCCTCGTACTCAGCACACCCACCCAGGAGCAGCTCGAGTACGCGCTTCGTTTTGGTTTCCAGGCTTCCAACAACGAAGCCGAATACGAGGCCCTCCTTGCTGGCCTCTGGTTGGCCGCCGACCTACAGGCACACCAGCTGCGGATCTACAGCGACTCCCAGCTTATCGTGCGCCAAATCAATAGCCTTTATGATGCTAAGGACGCCTCCATGACCTAATACTTGGCCAAAGCTCGACTCCCACTTCGCCACTTTCACGGTTACGAAATCACTCAGATACCGCGGTCGGAGAACAGCCACGCAGATGCCCTAGCCCGTTTGGCCTCTTCCATCAATGACAGGGTAGGCCGCCGCGTCCCTGTTGAGTTTCTAGCATCTCCAAGCACAAACGAGTAACCAGTCCTGCTCACGACACAAGATGCCTCTTGGATGGATCCCATCATACTATACCTTACCACGGCCGAACTCCCGCCCAACCGTAATGAAGTTCGACGCATCCAACGCCAGTCCGAACGATACACTATGACACATGGCCATTTATATCGACGAGGATTCGACACCCCACTCCTGAAATGCCTCCCTACTGACCGGGGCATTGCGGTCCTCCGGGAAATTCACCAGGGGATATGCGGCAATCATTCCGGACCCAGGTCCCTTGCGCATAAGGCTTTTCGGCAAGGCTACTATTGGCCCACAATGCGCACCGACTCTATGGCCATCACTCAACAGTGCGTCCCATGCCAACGATGCGCTCCTATACCTCATTCTCCTGCTGAGCGCCTCACTCCCATGCTCAGCCCTGGCCCTTCTCCCAATGGGGCTTAGACCTGATCGGTCCCATGCCACGAGGAAAAGGCGGCGTCGAACACGAGGTCATTGCGGTGGACTACTTCACTAAGTGGGCCGAGGCCAAGCCCCTCAAGACAATCACGGCCGCCCAGATCGAGAGCTTTGTCTACCAGAATATCATCTGTCGTTTTGGTATCCCACACACGATCGTAACAGACAATGGCACTCAGTTCGATTCTACTCGTTTCCGACACTTCTGTGGTGTTTATGGTATCAAGCTTTGCTTCGCTTCGGTTGAACATCCCCAGGCTAACGGACAGGTCGAAGCCGTGAACAAGCTTATCAAGCACAACCTCAAGGCTCGACTACATGACACCCCAAAAGGCCAGTGGTCCGACCTCCTGTCTGACGTTCTATGGTCCTATCAGACATCCTACCAGACATCGACTAAGGAAACACCATTCGCCATGACTTTCGGGATAGAAGCTGTCATACCAGTAGAAATCGGGGAAACATCCTATCGGGTGATGTCCTATGATCCCCAAGAGAATGCGGAACTCCTGACGTAAAACCTCAACTTCATCGAGGAAAGCCGCGAACAGGCCAATCTCCCCAATATGGCACACAAACAGAGAATCACTCGTTACTACAACTCTCGGGTTCAAGCACACAGTTTCCAGATCGGCGACTGAGTCCTCCGCAAAGTCAGATTGGCCACTAAGGAACGCGCCGATGGGACACTCGGGCCCACGTGGGAGGCCCCCTACCTCATTACTCGCATTTGTCGCCCCGGCACTTACGAGCTCCAGACTTCGGATGACCGTTCCCTTACACACCCTTGGCATGCGGATCACCTCAAGTTGTTCTACAGTTAAAAGTGCTTTACCAATGTATTCTATTTTACAATTTTTTGTAATCGATTTGGCTATCCCCAGTCGATTATGCCTTTCCGGCTAAGAGTTCTTTCATTTATCTCAATGTCAGTTTTTGTCCTCATGTTGGGTAGCTTATTAGCCCTTGCCGATCGGCATCTACCTGCCTTGCCGACAGGGAGACACTTCCAACTTGGGTTGTCAAGTTCTGTTAGCCGTCCATCTTAAGCTTTGTTCTTAGTCAAGTTCTGTTGTCCGTTAGTTAGATACATGCTAGCCTAAACCCTGTGGGTCGGCACGCCTAAACAATTTTCCCAAAACCCAAACAATGGCGAACAAACGCCAAAGTACCCGCATGTCGGCAGCCATCATTCCAAAAAAAAAAAAACAACAAAATAATAATAACACAGTTGGCAACATAAGTACTCGCCCGTTGGCAGGTGTCATTCACACGATATATATTAATGGACATCTGTATAAACTGAATTTCCATTCGTCATTTCATTACTCCTAAAAAATGAGTACATGTTACACGGGGCAATCCCCGGATTACCAAAAAAAACAAACAAAAAAGACAGGGGACTGATAACAGCAACACCATCCCGATCAGGCCACCACATCCACATCTTCCTCCTCCCCTCGGTCTTTACCGGATGACGAGGCGACGGCATCCTTCACCCCAATAGTCGGCATCTTGCCTTCACATTCCGGTGCACTTGGCAGCGGTACGGCATCAGGGTTTTGACCCTCTAGGGTAAAGGTTTTGGTCAGGGCCGGGGGTTCATCCAGCCATGGGAAATTGAGGGTGACACCTGGATTGAAGTACAACACCCGATGTACGCAATCATCCTCCACTTCGGCCAGCGCCAAGTCGAGGTGATTGGCATACACCGGGTCAGCCATAAAATCTTCCAGGGTCTTCTGCCGATCTGCAGAAAGCAGGCCGCGTAGCCTGTCCACTTCCCCTCGTAACTCACCCATGGTCCTCTCTTGCTCGTTCAGCTTCAGGGAGAACGCGTGCGCCATCTCTTCCCGTTCCGCAATTCCCCTCTCGGCCGCCTCAGCCCTGGCCTTCTGCCGCTGGAGCTCCCTTTCCAGCTCCGCCACCCGCCTCCGAGCGGCATGCCCCTCTTTCTCCCAGGCACGCAGCCGCTCCTCCCGCTGCCGAGCGGCGCTCTGCTCTGCCTCTATCCTCTACATATGCCGAGCGGCCTTCTGCAGAGCCACGTATGTTTGCCCAAAACACTGCCGAGACAAAAACACTTGTCAATATGTTAAATAGAAAACTCAACCAGTTAAACAGAAAACTCAACGCGGACGGTCGTTCTTACGTGGGCTTGCTCGGCTAGCACAGCAGCGAACCGGCCCAGATGCGAGCAGGTGCCGATCTCCTCTATTTCCGCTGGCGTCACCTGCGACCCCAACACAAAGGCATTGGCAACTGGCGCCAATGACTTGTGCACGTGGTGCGTGACCGGCAGCCAGCCCTCACCGGCCTTGGAAGACCGCACGACCTCGCCCGTCTCCAAGGACTCGGCAAACACGGAAGCAATGCTGAGGTCGTTAGCTGGCACCCGCTCCTTTGTCGGCGGCGGCATTTCCGTCTTGGCCTCCTTGGCCTTTTCCCTCGGCACCTCTGGGGCCTTTAGGCCCACCACCCTCTTCCGCCGGCGCTCGGCACTCTCATTTTTCGACATGCCTGCCGCCGGGGGAGACTGCCGTTGCCGAGCCTCCATGAGCTTCCTCCGATGCTCTCGGGCTTGCTCCAGCCACCCGATTACGGACCGCTTCATGCCGACGAGCGGGCTCTTCACCTCGCCCCTGCCTTGCTTCGGGCCCCGCCGACTTCTGGAGGCTGTCAGGTCGGCTACCCGCATCTGGCCCCCTTTGACTTCAAGGCCACGGTCTTCTGCCTACGTGCCGGTTGGGGGGTCACTTCTGGTTCCTTGCCCTTGCCGTTTGCCGCGGGAGCATGCTTCGCCACTGCTTCACTCATTTTCTTTTGAGCGGCTTGCTCAACTTGGGGATGCACTGCAAATCAAACTGTTAGTGACTCGGTACCCCTAAACAACATTACTTGAACCAATACTACTTACCAGGCGGAGAGATCAGACCCACGACAACTAGGTTGGCCGGTAGCTTCAGGACGCAGCGGCTCCGCTCTAGGTCGGATAGCTTCTCCCCGACCAGGTTACACGCCTCCCAGTCTTCCGCTGCCACCGTTGCCTTCGACGGACCTGCAAAACACACCAAACACCATCAGACCTCGTCTCGGCAGCCCCAGCTATCATACGATGGCCAACAGCCGAACGGAAGGCAGACAACTTCCTGACTGGAAATGGCTGGGAATCCTCACTCGGACTGCGCTCACATTCCCCTCCCATGGCCCTGACTGTAACGACCCGTCCCAAATTCCAGGATTAGATTAGTGACTAATCATGATTAGTGAGGCTAATCCGTGATTAGTTGGGCGAAATCGGACGAACGATGCAAAATGACCATTTTGCCCCTGGTGGTGGCAAAACGTTGACTTTTCAATCGGCCGGTCAAATGGACTTTGACCGATGAACATGACGTAGTTCGTGACGTCACGAATTCATAGACAGGTGGCACGTTCAATTCCGACGTTCGAGGAGGAAGTTATGACGTTCGGAAGTTTAGGGGCATTTTGGTAATTTTGGATAAAAGGAGTCAAATGTTGACTTTTTGACCGGGAGGTCCAATGGCCGAGGGCCAAAGACCGTTACGTAGATAAGGACGATACGAATCCGTAGACAGGCGGCACGTTGAATTTGGACGTTCGACGACGAAGTTACGGTTCACGAAAATTTCGGGATACTATTCCCGGCGACACGTTCTACGAGACAAAAAGTAAGTTTTGTCTTTTGTGGGCCCAGTTACTTTTCAGCAACCAATGGATGAGTGACACTTGTCACCCATCCACTAGCCAACCTCACCCATTCATGCACCAAAACCCATCCCCGTGCATCGTCCATTTTCTTTGTTCCCAAACACAAACCCGATCCCATTTCTCACCCAAAAATCCAAACCCTTGACCTGTGAGCATAACTGAGAGGGCAGAGAGATGGAGAGGACCGGCTGGACGTGGTGGCTGGCCAGGCAGAGCCGCCGTGGGCGGCGGAGGAGAAAACCCGAACGAGGTAATCGGTTTCGCCCGTTTAATCCATTTTCGATTTCTAGTTGTTATGGGTCGATTTGGACGATTGGTTTGAGTTAAATAGGTTTCTAGGGAGTTTCTAGAGAGGTTTTGGGGGTGGTTGGACTTCGGGGAAGCCCTGGGAGGTTTCGGGAAAATTGAACCGTAAGGTTCAACATTGAACTGGTCGGATTTCGAAGATTTTAGGTAGTTTTATTAATTGGGTTAGATAGGAAATGAAGAAATAGGAATTTAGGAATTGGAATGGAAGCAAACGGACCGAAAATGAGGGAGGAGGAGACCTGGACTGGTTACGTTGGTCCAAGTTGCAGGAAAAACCGGACCGGACCGGTTCGGACCGGTCTGACCGATGTAGGGGATGACAGGTGACGTCGTCCTGCTGACGTCATCATGTCAGGGATGATGTCAGCATTGTCAGATCTGACATGTCAGAAAATAGGCCAATAGGAGTGCGACACGTGTCACATGTCAGTGCACAGTCAGCACTGACATGTCAGTGACGTGGCCCAATCAGGGGCTGACACGTGTCACTAACGTGGACCAGTGCCGTGATGACATGTGGCACATGTCAGACTGCCACATGGCACTGACAACACAGTGACGTGGACCAATGAGAGCATGACACGTGGCACCTGTCAGAGTCTAACATGTCAGACCTGACAGCGGTCAGCTGACGTCAGCGATGACGTCAGCAGGTACTGTAGCTGGCGCGTGAAGCCTACGCGCAGCCACTTCAGGCGGCGCGTGAGGGCGCGTGGCAGGGAATCTGGGGAAGGTTCCAACATACGAAATCTTCTATTCGATGTAATGAACATTTTGGGACTGGTTTCGTGTCGATCGGACACCGTCTCGATATGTTTCAGGGCATCGGAAGGTTTAGGTTCGGGATTAAAAATAGTTAAAAATATGGAAAATTTACGGGGCTTTAGTGGGAGGTTAATTAAGTAGTTAGTAACCTTCTATTACAATTTGGACAGGTTTGGGAGTCCCGGTGATGGTGATCGGCTCGGGGAGCCGTATGACACGCAAATCGAGGCGGCAGCTCGGACGGTCTGTGAGTGGACCTTGTTTTCTAAATTGGTGCATGCATAAATGTTTATTATATGTTTTATTACTTGTTTGATGATGCCATGGGTGCATTTGTATGTGGTTACGTATAAGTACGTATTTCGAGATTTCAGCCTTATACGGTGCTTATACGGGTCTGTATTTCTTTATTGGTTTTAATGAAAAGGTTTTGGATTTCTAAAAGGATAAACTCGGGTATGAGACCCATTTGGTTTGGTCTCGGGCATATGACACTATTTACGACCTTCGGGTCTAAATCGTGGTCGCGACGGGTGTTATGTGCACGGCGATCGACGATACGACGCTCGCCTCTGGATTGGGATGTGTTCCTTCCGGAGAGGTCACGATGCACGATTCGTGGTCGAGCAGCCTGGGGAGGCTCGACTTCGGAGTGCTGACAGCTCAGGATATCGATCGGTGATGAGTGCACCATGATCTTGTGGTGGTCGCGTCGGTTGCTACGTTCACGGCGACATACCAGGATTGAGGGCGGTCCTGGATGGATGGTTGCACACATCACTATGATCGGAGTCGTGACTGACCCATAGATATCGGGCACGGTGCCCAGTTGAGTCATATGTTCGGGCACGAGACCTAGTTGTTTTACACTGATGATTTCGGGTCAGGGACCCTAGATGGATTTCCAAGTTCATGACGGTTTACAGGAACCGGCATGAACTCTGGAAAGGTCATTGTGGTTCATGACGGTTTGTGGGAACCGGCATGAACCTTTGTCAGGTCATTCTGGTTCTTGACGGTTTATGGGGACCGGCATGAACCCTGGTTATGTTATTACGGTACATGACGGTTTATGGGAACCGGCATGTTACCTCGATTATGTTATTACGGTACATGACGGTTTATGGGAACCGGCATGTTACCTGATTATGGATATTATGGATCATGACGGTTCATGGGGGAATCGGACATGAATGTTTATGTTATGTATATATATGTCCATCTACCTTCCTTTACATGTTCTACTATCTCCTCCGGGGAGGGTAGTTGGCCTGGGTGGACCCCGGAGTAGTCACGGAGCACCGACTGAGTGAAGTCACCCCCCAGTTGGGTTCCTTACTCTCAGGAAGGCTATGGTTACTATTACCTCGAGTAGGATCAGTGGTCTGCGGACATTGACCTTGACTTTGAGAAGACTCGAATTGAGACCCGGGTAGCACGCGCGTAGCTTTGGATACCGTGACAGGATTGGTTGTGTGACTTATATGTATATATATGATATATGATATATGATATGTGGTGTGCACAGGATTTGAGCAGTGGCTCGTATACTTGGTTTCTTTATGGTTTGGGGCCGAGTCCCTTATGGATTTGGACAGTGGCCCGTATTGTAATGACCCGTCCCGAATATCGGGAGTGAATATTAATTAATTATGAATTAGAATGACTAATCGGGGATTAGTTGAGTGAAATCGGACGAAACGTGCAAAATGACCGTTTTGCCCCTAGCGTGGGCAAAATGTTGACTTTTAGTTCGGGCGGTCAAATGGACTTTGACCGATGACTGTGACGTAGTTCGGGACGTCACGAGTTCATAGACAGGTGACACGTTCAATTCCGACATACGTAGAGAAAGTTATGATGTTCGAAAGTTGAGGGGTATTTTGGTAATTTGGCATATTAGGGGCCAAATGTTGACTTTTTGATCGGGAGGTCCGATGGACGAGGGCCAAGGACCGTTACGTAGGTCTCGTCGATGCGAATCCAACGACAGGCGGCATGCCGAAATCGGAGATTCGACGACGAAGTTATGGTCACGGAATCGAGCCCGATTAACCGAACGAACCGGGAATAAAATAATATTTTAATAATGAACAGTACCCGGTGACTGAACACACTTGGATGAGTGACACTTGTCACTCATCCCTTAAATTGAGGCCTAAAACCAGGATCCTTGTTTTGGGGAGAATATAATTATTGTGTTTTTGTGATGATTAATTAATTAAAAATCCATTAAACCTCCATTTTCTCTCCTGTGATTTCTTAACCCGTGCACCACCAAAATTCAAAATCCTTCCACCCTTAATCTCCTCCCTATCCACTAAACTTATGAACGGAAATTGGAGAGAATTCAGAGACTAATTGAGTGAGGAAAACACGAGGGATTGAGGGTAACTATCGAACTGGAATTTCGGATTTTGAGTTTTGGGAGGGAAAATCGAATTGGACGAATTGAGCTGTGATGATCGAATTGGAGATTGGAAATAGCTTCCTGAGGTTGAGACGAGTTGTTTCAAATCAAAAACGAGAGGAATTCATGCCCAATTGGCTCTGAACGGGTTTGGTAACAGTGAGAGATATCGAGTTTGTGTCGTGATCTTGGAGCGGTCAAACGACGAAATTGAGGTGGGGAAACAATTCCTCATGGTCCATTGATGCTTATGGGTACATCAATTGGGAGGAATCAGTGGCCAAGGTGGAAACTCCATGGTTGCACAGTGCACGGATGTTCGAGTTTGAGTCGTAAAGATTGAGCAATGGTTTGACGCAATTGAGTTGGGGGAAAGGTTTACCTGAGATCAATGAAGCTTCTTGATGAATCAATTTGGGGAAATCGTGTGGAATTGAGGGAGTTCGAATGATGAACAGTGGCCGGAGGTCCTTCGATTGTTCATCCTTGATCGTGAGGATTTAGGTAATGTTTCAAGTAATTGATGATACAGAACCCTAATTGAACTTATAACGAAACTAATTGAATGTTCAATTGAAGGAATTAATGTCGAATTGACAGGATTGGAACCGGGTCTGATCGCGGGCTAAAGGACCCGTTTATCAGACAAACGGGTTAGGCTGGTGACACTGTAGCTAGCGCGTGGGTTTCACGCGCAGCCACTCACGGCGGCGCGTGAGGGCGCGTCCAGCCTAGTCTCAAGGTGAGGTCAACATGACTTTTGATCCTCTCAGTGTAACGAACATTTTGACGTTGATTTCGGTGAAATCGGATATTGTTTCGATAATGTTCCGCGTATCCGAAGTTTTGTTTTACGAGTTAAATACGTATTTAAATTCCGGAAAAATTGGGGAAAATTATATGATGTATTTTGAGATGTTAGTAACCCTCTATAATGATTTTGGACAGGAGTTGTGATTTCCAGAATTTACGGAAAAACGTGCAGCTCGGAAACGAACCGTTTTGAACGGTGTGTGTGAGTGGACTTTTGGTTTTCTAACTGTGATGCATGCATATATGGTTTAAAATGCTTATTTATATGATTTTCTATGATTTGACATGATTGATGCTTTGATTCGGTGATTTCTCGATTTTCTCGGTTTTATGATTATTATATTATTATATTCTGGCACGATTTTCGAGAAATCATGAAATTGGTTAAAAATGATATTGTGGGCGTGAGAACCCAAGTAAATAATGATTTTGACTCGGATTTGGAGTTACATGTGAATTTGATGATTTTTGGTATTCTCGTGATTTTGTGATTATTTTAATCAGTCTTTCGGGCACGTTTTACGAGGAACGTGCAAATGATGTTTTGGGCTAAGCCCGGATTGAAAATGATGTTTTGACTCGGGTTATGAGTCAGGAAGTTGAAAATGATATTTGGACTCGGATTATGAGTCAGTGATTGATTTCATGGATTTACGTGATCGTGGCAACTCGGGTTTACAGTTGCACAGATTTACGTGATATTGATATTTTGGACTTGAGACCCAATGGAATTGTGATTTTGGTTGGAATTGTATTTCCATGTGATGACATGATGATATTGATGATTTTCGGATTTATAAAGTAAATCGGGACTTGGGGCTGAGACCCTGTATTGATATATGATTTGGTTTTTAATGCAACTGTTTTTCACTGGTTTTTGTGATGGTGATATGTTGCGGATATTTAGGGCTTTCGGGAGAAAATATGTTTTTCCCCGGAGTGCACCCTGGAGATAACGCTCGCCTTCGGGATGGAAGTGTTTACCCCGAAGAGGTCACGTAGCACGATCTTTGTCTTGCAGCCCAGGGGAGGCTTGACTCAGATCAGATGTGCTGGATTATATGGATCGGTAAGTGATATGTTCACGAGATCCGGATCGTCGGCTGGTGAGGTTTTTCCCAGCGACGGATTGCTGACTGATGATGTGTTCACAGCAGCGGATGCTCGGATTTTGAGCGGTCCTTGAGCCTATTGATATGCACGCGTTGCAGGGATAAACGTGACTCTAAACAACAGGATATGGAAATAAGTCCCGTGGATTATGGAAAATGATTTTGAGGAAACTGTGGTTTAACGGTTAAAATGATTTAAAGAAATTGTGAACTTTTTGAGATGTTAAACTGATTTGGTGAACATGAGTTTTTGTGGACCATGAGAAAATATGTTTTGATTTTATCGGTCCACTGTTCATACTTGAATGATTTCATACTATTACTCATGTTTTACGATATGCATGCAAGTTTGTGAAAACTGGAGGGTAAAAATGTATTTTGATAAATGTTTTTATAAGAGGTCATTTTTGTCCACTCACACCTTTTCTGTTTTGTTAACCCTTCAGGTCGTGGCGCGTTGATCGAGGCTATTCTAGAGGTGGAGGTATGTGCGGGCACAGGCGCAAAAATTCCCTTGTCTGGCAGGTATTGAAGGGTAGTTTCGGACTTTCAGTTAACTTGTCAGACGGGAGCAGGACCGGGTACGGTTTTTGACGTCCAGTTGGGACGGGTCCTGTCAAATTGGTATCAGAGCACTAGGTTGCTGATGTTGTTGCCATGCCATACCTCCGGAACGTGAGCCTCGTGCGCGACCTGGTAGTGAGATGGGTATATTAGGGTATTTGAGACCTTGTGATTAATCTCGGAATGTAATTGACTTTGGTTTGTGGGTCAGATATTAAATTGTGTAACTACGGCTTACTAATTGTCGAATCGGTATTCTTGTGGGTCCCAGGATTTGTTGGATCCTGAGGCTTGGAAGGTAGCACAATTGGGTAGGTTGGACCCAGGATGAGAATATTCTCAGTAAATTCCTTGTGCGGAATATGAGTTCCCAACGTCTAGAGTGTGTTGGGGTATTCCTAGGTTTGGAATGTGGTATTGATGTGGTTCACCGGCGGTAATTTTCTGGGTGACCGGGTATGCCAGGGATGGCGTGGATGAATGAGTCAAGAATTCGGTTAGGACTCGAGATGAGTCATGGTAATATCTTAAGTTTCAGGAGTTGTCGGGTTTTGAGGGACCCTAGGTAGTAATCGCGGAACCTAAGGTGGGATGTTTGGTTCGGAAATGTGTGCTGGCGGGTGGTTTGACTCTTAATGACTTTTCGAAGTCGAGACCGAGTGACGATTGTGTCAGGTCTAGTCATGTCAGCTTTAGTGGTGGAACTGCAATCCACAGTCGGGGTTGGTACTTGTCGAAGGAATCCCAGAGTGGGGATACAGGGTAGTCGTACGAGTACTTGATTCCATTGGATGTGGAGTCTCGATAGTGATGTCTGGTGGTTGGGTCTGCACAAGTCTGTGGCAGGCACTAATACCGAGAGTGGTTGTTGAGAATCGGGGGGACGTCAGGGGACGTTTCTTTTTCTCACATGAGTTGTCAGGGTGACTGTACCCAGAGTTGTTAGGTGCGAAGGAGGTAGAGTTTCTCCTATTCGAGCAGAGGTACGGGGTCGTCGCTTGTTATGAGCGGAGATCCAGGGTTGTCAGTTTTGCACACGGTGTGCTCATACTGATATTGTTGTCTGTGTACTGGTGTGGGTGCCGGTGTGGTGCTGACGATGAGTCACGAGTCTGGTTGTGACATCATCGAGTTGGGTATGTGTCAGTAACCAGTCCAAAGGGGACACGTGGTTGGTGTCCGAGTCCGATGGTTCCAACATGGTTGGACCTACGGAATCATGAGAGGTTGTGTTTGAAGAGGATTGCGGGTTTTCCGCATAGGGATTAGGTATTCTGAAGTCATCAGGGGTGACTTCTTATTTTCTGCTTGGTGGCAGATAATGATGGGTTACATGGCATGGGGAGTGCAGTGAGTTTTGTTTGCATCCACGTAGGATGATTATTGGTGTCATTGTTTTGGATCATCCTTGGTTTTCCCTAGGTGGGATGGCAAGGATAGATGCGAGGTAATCAGTAAGGGTGTAAGACCCTGTGGTACCTAGTTGTTGACTGTGTGGATCCTAGGTGGATCGGGTTTGTGATGTCGTGGACGTTGGGCATTGAGACGATCTAGGATGGTGATGTTCACGGTCGGCTGACGTCGTAATGGATCTGGGTTGAGATTTCGATGATCCAGATTGGGTGAGAGTTTATCACTCTTACGTCGGTATGTGAGTCATAAATGACGGGACTGAACTTCTTTTCAAAGTGGAGCCCCTTATGGTATGTTACTCGAGCGAGTAGGTTTTCGACGGGGTCGAATTTGGTCAGCCTTAGAGTTGTGACGGATGGGATTGGCTTCCTTATGAAGTCCATCGGATGTAATGTGTTACTCGCTTGAACTGGTAACCGATAGGTTCGGTTTTGGTGTGTCCGAGTGGACGTGAACCAGATTTCGGGTTTTGGAATCGAATTTCTGGGTGACGATTCAGGATTCGATTCAGGAACTTGAAAGTGGAATACTGGATTTGGGTGCGGAATGATTATTCCAAATGCTAGCTTACGGAATAATGATTTCGGATTCGGATTTGGACATGAATTAAAAACTGTGATGTATGGATTTGGATTCGGGATTTCTTACGAAATTGCGGATTCGGATTTGGTATTGAAACTAGCTGATTGGTGGAGTTTCGATTTGTCTCTTGCTGGTTTGGGCAAATGGACTCCATTATTGGAACGTGTTTGGCTATGACCTAGGTGGTTGTAGTCTGGTCAAGGGATAGATGTACGTACCTTGTACGTGGTTTGGGGGTACGATATTTTGCAGACTTGTGGTGGCCGGGGTTGATGTGAATCCCGGGAGAACTCGGTGTTTTTCCCTGTGGACACGTTGATGTGTCATTTTGAGTGTTGTCATTTGGCGAGGTGTTTTGGGTAGCATGGGACAAGGATTGTCGATGTTAGCAAAACCCTCAGGCTTTTTACCTTTGCCTTACCTGGTTTGGGATCGACCATATAGGTCTATGGGTCGAGTACTGGGGTCCAGCTGTAGGATCTTGCTTGGTGTACGATGTACGGTATCGTATGGACGAGGGTACTTGATACCTAGTGACGGTACATGGGATGTACCAGTGTTGTGTCGATAAACGTGTTGGTGTTTGGCTTAGTTCCAATACCATTGGTTGTGGTTGTGAACGTGAACTGGACATTGAACACGATGCACTGGGCAGAGTGATTCTGACGATTACAGTGATTGTTTGAGCAGGTGCTCTTAGCCACGGTTGGCAAGTATAACTCTAGTGTTGAGTTGTGTGATTACTGCTAGGCTTGTGTTCAACTTGTTCCAGATACACCGTCTGATTGAGTGTGATGACGGTATGCGTATACTCAGGATGAGTGAATTGATGGTTGGTGTAACCGTAAGTTGCTTTGCGGCGAGATGTTACCTTGTCGTGACCTTACCAGCATCTGGGATCGCTGAGGGGGTGACAATTGTGGTAACTGCTGTAGGTATTTGTCGCAGGATTGAGTTTGCCCTGCGAGGGGAGATCATGTTGATGATCATATGCTACATTGACGGACGTTGTAGTATGATGTGTTGTCACTGATTTATTACTGATTGGCGCTTTACTAGGGTGGTAAAGCTTGGTAGTGACAGTTTGGCTTGTGGTGTCGGCTTGGACTGACTAGTGAGTTTTGGTGACTCTCTATGAGAGCGAAGGTCAGGGCACATTAGTGAGTATGGGGGGCTGTCAAGCTGAAGGAGTCAGCTTAACGGTGACATTGCCAATTTCTGGTAATCAATTTCATTCGAGGTGGTCGAGTGTAGTCAGTACGACGTGCATCTGTGATGTGACGTCTGAGTGCAGACGAGTTCTGTGTTGGCTAGTGGGTGTACAGGTGTACACGTGTTGTGTGGCCATTTGTTCTCCACGAGGTAGTTGTGGAATACGAGTAGTTGGAATTTCGGGGACGAAATTCTTTAAGGAGGGAAGGTTGTAATGACCCGTCCCGAATATCGGGAGTGAATATTAATTAATTATGAATTAGAATGACTAATCGGGGATTAGTTGAGTGAAATCGGACGAAACGTGCAAAATGACCGTTTTGCCCCTAGCGTGGGCAAAATGTTGACTTTTAGTTCGGGCGGTCAAATGGACTTTGACCGATGACTGTGACGTAGTTCGGGACGTCACGAGTTCATAGACAGGTGACACGTTCAATTCCGACATACGTAGAGAAAGTTATGATGTTCGGAAGTTGAGGGGTATTTTGGTAATTTGGCATATTAGGGGCCAAATGTTGACTTTTTGATCGGGAGGTCCGATGGACGAGGGCCAAGGACCGTTACGTAGGTCTCGTCGATGCGAATCCAACGACAGGCGGCATGCCGAAATCGGAGATTCAACGACGAAGTTATGGTCACGGAATCGAGCCCGATTAACCGAACGAACCGGGAATAAAATAATATTTTAATAATGAACAGTACCCGGTGACTGAACACACTTGGATGAGTGACACTTGTCACTCATCCCTTAAATTGAGGCCTAAAACCAGGATCCTTGTTTTGGGGAGAATATAATTATTGTGTTTTTGTGATGATTAATTAATTAAAAATCCATTAAACCTCCATTTTCTCTCCTGTGATTTCTTAACCCGTGCACCACCAAAATTCAAAATCCTTCCACCCTTAATCTCCTCCCTATCCACTAAACTTATGAACGGAAATTGGAGAGAATTCAGAGACTAATTGAGTGAGGAAAACACGAGGGATTGAGGGTAACTATCGAACTGGAATTTCGGATTTTGAGTTTTGGGAGGGAAAATCGAATTGGACGAATTGAGCTGTGATGATCGAATTGGAGATTGGAAATAGCTTCCTGAGGTTGAGACGAGTTGTTTCAAATCAAAAACGAGAGGAATTCATGCCCAATTGGCTCTGAACGGGTTTGGTAACAGTGAGAGATATCGAGTTTGTGTCGTGATCTTGGAGCGGTCAAACGACGAAATTGAGGTGGGGAAACAATTCCTCATGGTCCATTGATGCTTCTGGGTACATCAATTGGGAGGAATCAGTGGCCAAGGTGGAAACTCCATGGTTGCACAGTGCACGGATGTTCGAGTTTGAGTCGTAAAGATTGAGCAATGGTTTGACGCAATTGAGTTGGGGGAAAGGTTTACCTGAGATCAATGAAGCTTCTTGATGAATCAATTTGGGGAAATCGTGTGGAATTGAGGGAGTTCGAATGATGAACAGTGGCCAGAGGTCCTTCGATTGTTCATCCTTGATCGTGAGGATTTAGGTAATGTTTCAAGTAATTGATGATACAGAACCCTAATTGAACTTATAACGAAACTAATTGAATGTTCAATTGAAGGAATTAATGTCGAATTGACAGGATTGGAACCGGGTCTGATCGCGGGCTAAAGGACCCGTTTATCAGACAAACGGGTTAGGCTGGTGACACTGTAGCTGGCGCGTGGGTTTCACGCGCAGCCACTCACGGCGGCGCGTGAGGGCGCGTCCAGCCTAGTCTCAAGGTGAGGTCAACATGACTTTTGATCCTCTCAGTGTAACGAACATTTTGACGTTGATTTCGGTGAAATCGGATATTGTTTCGATAATGTTCCGCGTATCCGAAGTTTTGTTTTACGAGTTAAATACGTATTTAAATTCCGGAAAAATTGGGGAAAATTATATGATGTATTTTGAGATGTTAGTAACCCTCTATAATGATTTTGGACAGGAGTTGTGATTTCCAGAATTTACGGAAAAACGTGCAGCTCGGAAACGAACCGTTTTGAACGGTGTGTGTGAGTGGACTTTTGGTTTTCTAACTGTGATGCATGCATATATGGTTTAAAATGCTTATTTATATGATTTTCTATGATTTGACATGATTGATGCTTTGATTCGGTGATTTCTCGATTTTCTCGGTTTTATGATTATTATATTATTATATTCTGGCACGATTTTCGAGAAATCATGAAATTGGTTAAAAATGATATTGTGGGCGTGAGAACCTAAGTAAATAATGATTTTGACTCGGATTTGGAGTTACATGTGAATTTGATGATTTTTGGTATTCTCGTGATTTTGTGATTATTTTAATCAGTCTTTCGGGCACGTTTTACGAGGAACGTGCAAATGATGTTTTGGGCTAAGCCCGGATTGAAAATGATGTTTTGACTCGGGTTATGAGTCAGGAAGTTGAAAATGATATTTGGACTCGGATTATGAGTCAGTGATTGATTTCATGGATTTACGTGATCGTGGCAACTCGGGTTTACAGTTGCACGGATTTACGTGATATTGATATTTTGGACTTGAGACCCAATGGAATTGTGATTTTGGTTGGAATTGTATTTCCATGTGATGACATGATGATATTGATGATTTTCGGATTTATAAAGTAAATCGGGACTTGGGGCTGAGACCCTGTATTGATATATGATTTGGTTTTTAATGCAACTGTTTTTCACTGGTTTTTGTGATGGTGATATGTTGCGGATATTTAGGGCTTTCGGGAGAAAATATGTTTTTCCCCGGAGTGCACCCTGGAGATAACGCTCGCCTTCGGGATGGAAGTGTTTACCCCGAAGAGGTCACGTAGCACGATCTTTGTCTTGCAGCCCAGGGGAGGCTTGACTCAGATCAGATGTGCTGGATTATATGGATCGGTAAGTGATATGTTCACGAGATCCGGATCGTCGGCTGGTGAGGTTTTTCCCAGTGACGGATTGCTGACTGATGATGTGTTCACAGCAGCGGATGCTCGGATTTTGAGCGGTCCTTGAGCCTATTGATATGCACGCGTTGCAGGGATAAACGTGACTCTAAACAACAGGATATGGAAATAAGTCCCGTGGATTATGGAAAATGATTTTGAGGAAACTGTGGTTTAACGGTTAAAATGATTTAAAGAAATTGTGAACTTTTTGAGATGTTAAACTGATTTGGTGAACATGAGTTTTTGTGGACCATGAGAAAATATGTTTTGATTTTATCGGTCCACTGTTCATACTTGAATGATTTCATACTATTACTCATGTTTTACGATATGCATGCAAGTTTGTAAAAACTGGAGGGTAAGAATGTATTTTGGTAAATGTTTTTATAAGAGGTTATTTTTGTCCACTCACACCTTTTCTGTTTTGTTAACCCTTCAGGTCGTGGCGCGTTGATCGAGGCTATTCTAGAGGTGGAGGTATGTGCGGGCACAGGCGCAAAAATTCCCTTGTCTGGCAGGTATTGAAGGGTAGTTTCGGACTTTCAGTTAACTTGTCAGACGGGAGCAGGACCGGGTACGGTTTTTGACGTCCAGTTGGGACGGGTCCTGTCACGTATGGTCGTTTTCATTGTGGTCCTTTCGACCTTGGTTTATATCTGTTTTGGGCTTAGTCCCACATATGGTTTGTTTTTGGATAAATGATTTTCGAATGCATGCATGCTTTTTAGTGGAGGGTACAAATGTCTTATGAAATGTTTTTATAAACTTTTGTTTTGTCCACTCACAGTTTTTAATGTTTTGACTACCCTTCAGGTTGACATCGGATGTGGACTGTAGCAGAGACCGAGATATCACATGCCTCCTCCGGATTCTGGCGTACTCTGATAGGCAGGGGGGCAAAGGTCCGAAGTATCCCTTGTCTGACAGTTCGTGTCAGACGGGAGCAGGGTTATCCCGCACTAATCCCGGGGGGATTGGGATGGGTCCTGTCACTGACACCCAACAAAATCGGTGCCTCCAGCTCTTCTGCGATGTCGGCACGTCATTGATAAACGCACCCTGGGCAGTCTTGTGTAGGCAATCCATCTGGTACCACCCCGACCCGTAGGTCTGCCTCTTAAAACGATACAGCGCGCACAACTGCCCCCACGTCGACTCCAGCAGTCCCACCAATCGGAATGCCGTGTACAGGCTGACCACGATGATCCAGCCGTTCGCATTCAGCTGGCCCATGGCTAAGTTGGCCCTCGCCATGATGTCTTGAAGCCAGGGGTGCAACGGAAGCCTCACTCCGTGCTCAAAACAGTCGACGTAAAATAGCGTTGACCCCTCCGGGGCTCACTTGGCCTACCACTACCGGGCGGTAGGGTCATCAATATATCCTCCGGGACGTTGTATAGCTCCCGAAACCTCTCCAAGTCGGTCTGCCGGACGGTGTTCGCCTTGTAATCCATGGCATACTCCGTCTTCACCACACCGTCGGCATCCAGCTCCATCGGTGAGCTTGTTTCCATCCCGCTCTCTTCGTCGTCCGAATCGACCACGATGACTGGCGGGGATTGGGGCGGTGATCGTCTCTCGGCAGGTTGCTTGACCCCAGATGTGTTGCAATCCCCCTGTCTCCGCACCTCCTTCCTCGGCAACCTGAGAGCCCTATCTAGGCTATCACCGATGCTGGACGTCGAGGAACTCTCGGATGTGGACCCACTAGTGGACGTTGACCCACTACGCTCGCTCGGCACATCGCTTGCCGAGCGAGAGGGTGTTTCCCCGCCAAAAGTTTGAGGGGACCTAACCCCAGATTCACTAGTTGACTCTGACTCTGACATCTACAAAATTACCAAAAACAAAGAAGCCACGACTAAGCACCTACGCAACGGAACACATACTTAGATGAGGTGTCGTTCGGCAAAAATTATACCTGTTACTTAGTGTCTCGGCGAAATTGGTTTCACGTACGTCTCCTTTCCTCTCGGCAGGTTCCAATTCGCTCGGCACTTGAGTTTATCCCACAAATGCACTGAGTAAAAAGTGAAAAACTCAAAAGCTTACACCCCTTTTTATAGGCCCCTGGCACGCATCGAGATGCGCGCTTCCGATCTGACGGTCACCAGGCCGATACGGCCACCTTTCCGATATGGATATGTCCTTGTACTGTATGCACATCTGTATCGTACATTCCCACCTACGTACGTACATCCTCCTCTACATCACCAATCTACATCACTACAGCATGTCGACCAGCGTCTCTCGCCATCTCCGTCGACGGCATGCTTCCTCTCTCCGTTGGCAATCACACTCTGTGACCGACGTATCCCCGTCATCCCCCTCGGCCCCCTCTCCACGATCGTCCGGTCATCCTGGTATGCAGATTGCGGGACTCGGCAACTGGGACTCCATTCATATCGGACATGCGGTGCACCTCCTCGATCCATGACTTGGGGGGCTACTAGGGGACAGGGCGCACCGCCCTGGTCGGTCGACAGGTATCGGCCGTCATCACAAATCCTCGACCGAGGAAATCCACCTCAGTCAAAGACTTAGGGGACTTATGTTGATACCATATCGACCAACCACCTAAGCACAGGGCCCGCCAGGACAGGACGGACGCCGGCCGATTACCCGATCAACACCCCCACAAACGTGGCCCGCCGATCGGCACTTACCTGCAGACCTGTCATTCGGCACCTGACAGGGTACAGACATCAGCTGGCTGCGACAGTCACCTAACCAACTCTGCCATACCCACTCCCTGACGGAGGCAGGTTGGGACTCCAGCTGGCACCTCTTCCAAATGTCCAGGGCTTGTCAGGAAACTCTCAGCCACAAAGCGCAACCTGCTCCGAAATAGTAGCCCAACTACCGCAGTTATGGATACTATAAATACCGCGAAACCCTTTCACAAAGGTAAGCTTTGAGACCCTATTCAGAGCATTGTATTTACTTGCCCTTCAGCACACAAATACTAACTTAAGTATCGGAGCCCCTTTGGCCGACACCACACCGGTGTCAAGTCTTTGCAACATCCCTGCTGAGCAGTTATGCCCCCAGCGAGCCCAAGACACCACACGACTAGTCCTAGATCCCCCAGCGGGTCTCATCAAGTTGGTCATTTCAGGATCAAACACACCCCAAGGTCTTTAATCGCAAATCTTTGTTGAAGTGACTGTTTGAGTTTGGAGATCTCTGCAGCATTATCACCTGTAATTATTAAGTCATCCACACATATCAACACAACTAATTTCCCTCCAGCTCCAGTACGAACGAATAATGATGAATCAGCACCACTCCTTTTGAAACCAACACTAGAAGAACTGAACTTAGTTTAGCATACCAAGCACGAGGCGATTGCTTCAGTCCATAAATTGACTTATGTAACTTACACACCAAATCAGGGTCTTGGCTTTGAGGATGTCCAGGGGGCAAGCACATGTAGATTTCTTCTTCAAGATCACAATGTAGAAATGCGTTCTTCACGTCCATTTGGTACAAGGACCAACCCTTATTGACAGTAACATACAATAAAACTCTAACTGAGTTCATTTTTGCAACATGAGCAAATGTTTCTTTGTAGTCCACCTCAAATGTTTGAGTGAATCCGCGAGCCACTAGCCTGGCTTGATGCCTCTCAATTGAACCATCTGAATTAAACTTGATCTTATAGATCCATTTGCAACCCACTGCCATTTTTCCTTTTGGAAGTTTGGTGATGCTCCAGGTGTTGTGTTGGTCTAGAGCTTTGAGTTCATCTTGCATTGCTTTTTGCCACACAACATGGTTATTATCCTCATGGAAGTTTTGGGGCTCACTGTAACTAGAGATGATGTTAAGGAAGGCAGCATGAGATGGAGTCACCTTTTGATACGACACATAATTTGATATTGGATGCCTCGGTTTATATGTTTCAAAATCTTGAAACCTTGTGGGAGGCTGCCTATCACGTTGAGGATTGCGTCGAGGTTTTGGGAGAGTTGGCTCACTCTCGTTCAAATTATCAGCCACACTTTGAAGGTTTTCTTGGTTGCCGCTGTCATCATCATGCATAGAACCATCAGGATGAGTGCCTTCATGGTTATCTTCATTAATAGAAGCATCAGTGTTGGCAGGATTGAGCTCTCGTTGTTGCGGACCCTCGGGTTTAATTCTTGGTAATGGGAACAAGTCCAAGATGCCATCCCCTTGATATGCGAATTCACTTGTCTTGCCAAAAAAAGGGTTAGTCTCATGAAATCGAACATCTTTGGACACAATCAATCTCCTTAGTTGGGGATTATAACACTTATATCCCTTTTGAGTAGATGAGTAACCAAGGAAGATGCATTTAGTAGCTCTAGGATATAATTTATCTCGGTGATAAGATTGAACATGAACAAAACAGATGCAACCAAACACTTTAAGATGTGAGAGATCAATTTTCATTCCTTTCATGACCTCTAGGGGAGACTTGAATTCCAAGACTCGGCTAGGTAACCTATTGATGATATAAGCAGCTGTCATAACACCTTGGGACCAAAATCTCTTTGATACATTCATTTGCAGCATTAATGCTCTTATTTTCTCAAGTAGGTCACAGTTTTTACGTTCGGCTACCCCATTTTTTTGAGGGGTTCCAACACAACTTGTTTGATGCATGATGCCATGAGTGCTCAAATATTGTTTCATGATATGAGACATGTATTCAGTGCCATTGTCAGATCGTAAGGTTTGAATTTGAGATGAGAAATGGTTTTTAACAAGTTTATGGAAATCCTTAAACACTTCTATCATTTCATTCTTAGACTTTAAGAGATACAACCATGTGACTCGAGAGAAATCATCCACAAAAATCACAAAATACTTGTAGCCATCAAAAGATTCACTAGTTGGTCCCTATACATCTGAATGAACTAGTTCAAAACACTTGCTAGTCCTAGACAAAGAAGAGTTAAAAGGTAATCTAGTGGCTTTAGACAAGTGGCATGTTTCACAAAAAATAGCATCCTTACCTAATTTTGGAAATAAAGATGACAAAATGGGTGAGGAAGGGTGAGCCAAACGTTGATGCCACAATTGATTATCTTGAATGGGGTTGAACTTGGCTTGACACCCTCTGGGATTGCTCTTTCACATGTAATAGAGACCATCTAAATAAAACCCTTCACCAATCGTCTTCTTGGTGACACAATCCTGAAAGATCACTTTGTGAGGAGAAAAAATGGCTATGCAATTCAAGGTATTTGTGATCCTTCCCACAAATAGAAGTTGAAATGGAAAGGAAGGAGCATACAAAGCTATTGATTCAATTTCATCAGACATCAACTTTATCTTTTCTTTTCCTAAAACCTTTACATGCTCTCCATTTGCAATTGAAACTTGAGAAGGCTTTGCCAATTTTTCAAATTTTTGAGATTTAGACACATGGTTGGTCATATGATATGTGGCACCTGAATCTACAACCTAAAAATCATGCAACATATTTAATTTAAGAGCAGTTTTAAAGGCATTCATGATACCTTGCATATCCTCTTGGGGTTCAGGTTTCGTGTCTGCCAAGAAACGTGCAAACTTGCCGAGAAATTCTGTGGAGGTCCCTTCTTCCATACTATCTGCACGGTCAATTCCAGCCTCTCCTTTCTTGCCTTGTAGGTACGACATAAACTCAATCATGAGTTCTGTTGGGTTTGCTGTGAAGTTCTTGAATGCATCTGTCCTATTGGAGATGGAGGTAGATGCATGATTTGCTCGATGTGAAGCATGGTTCACCTTTTGTACGCCCTTGTTATCCTTCATGAAGTTAGGCTTTAACTCTGGATGTAAAATCCAGCATGTGTCTTTAACATGACCTATATTGTTGCAGTGTTGACACTTCAAGTGCGGATGCTTTCCTTTGTACTTTCTCTCGTTGGTCATATATGTCCTAGCCTCAGGTACGATAGTCATTGTACTCAGGTTCATGATTTTCCTCCTTACTTCTTCACGTTGAATCGTTGCACACACACTGGTGAAGGAAGGAAGTTCAATGTTCATGAGTATGTGACATCGTAGATCTTCATATGTTGAGTTAAGGATGGACAAGAGTTGAAATATCTTGTCTTCTTCTGCTCCCTTTCGTAGCAGTGCTGCATCAGTTGTATGAGGACGATAAATTTCCAACTCATTCCACATGTTTTTCATGCTTCCTAGGAGTTGCACAAACGGCTTTCCATTTTGTTGTAGATCGGAGATGTCCTTCTTTAATTGGAAAACCAGGGCAACATTATTCTGGTTGACATACATTTCCTTGACCGCTTCCCATAGCTGGTACGAGGATTCTGAGTAGCTGAATATTTCAGCTAACTTTCGTTCCATGGAATTCAAAAGCCATGACATAACTAGCTGATCCTTGCTAAGCCAAGATTCATAGTTTGGTGAGGAAGCATCAGGTACTTTGATGCTTCCATTTATGAACCCTAACTTGGACCTGCCACCCAGCGCCAAAGACACAGCTCTTGACCACGACAAGTAATTAAACTCATTCAGTACGACTGAGCTTAACCTTTGATTTGGGTTGACGTCCACCTCATGCACATTCACGGAGGAAAGCTCCCGGGAACTTTCAGCTTCTGATGCTAAAGGATTATCTTCAGACATTTTGGAGAGTGAATACTTTCGGATAGCAGTATAGCAGAAGCAGGTTACTTTCCCTACTCTGATACCATATTGAATTTCAAAGGTTGAATTGTATTGAATTGTGTTTCTCTCATATGATTATTACAATTGTACAACAATATATAGGCTTAGGGAAGCTAATTGACAACTCCTTGAATTAAGGGAATTGATAACAACTCCTTGAATTAAGGGAGTTGACAACAACTCTTTGAATTAAGGGAGTTGACAACAACTCCTTAAATTAAGGGTTCCAATAAAGGAACAACTCCTTAAATTAAGGGTTCCAATAAAGGAACAACTCCTTAAATTAAGGGAGTTGACAAGAACTCCTTGAATTAAGGGAGGTGACAACAACTCCTTGAATTAAAGGTTTCAATAACTCCTTGAATTAAGGGTTCCAATGACTCCTTGAATTAAGGGTTCCAATACATTCCAAGAACTCCGTGAAAAAACAGACTTTAACTCGCCTGTTCTGAATACACTGGCTCCCAAGAAATCTGGGACTTGGACTTCGCAATGGCAGATTGGGTGTTTTAGGCACGATTTTTGAACTAGGGAGGCTGACTGTGCTTGGTTGACCTACTGAAAGTCCGGTGAAATTCAAATGTGTTTAAGCTTTAACCTAATTTCAAATATAACAATGGGGAATGGTATTGTAGTGAATTGGATTGATTACTAATAAGATAATGTACAAAATCCAATCCTCTAAATGTATCATTTTTCAAGTTCAATTTATGTGAGTCAATTATCAATGTAAATCTGAGCTTGTGGACAGCATTTCCCTATCATTTCAAAACATTCAGAGTTTCATCAGATCATGCATGTCCAACACTAAGCTATGAGCCTACAGATCATCGTGCCACGACCTGAAGAGTTTCATCAGCATCTCCCCCTCCTTCTCACTCTCTTGTGAAGTGAGATCATTTACCAGTCACGTTTATGGTAGAGAAGATGGGTGAGATCAAGAATCTTCTAGTCCAACTAATTGGTTTAATCTAACTATATTTGATTCAAATTAAATCCTCAGTTTAATTTACATTATTCTAAATTCAGATAATATTCATTTAGTTTACATTATTTCAAATTCAGACAATATTCGTACGTAATAATGTAATTAAATTATAATGTGATTAGATTTGAAGTCTCGAACTCGAACTCAAACTGAAACTGGAAGCCGCACTCTAAATAGAGTGTTAAGTAGATCGAGTGATTATTGAATTGATGTAAGTGATCATGTAGTGGTTGCAATGTTGCATTAAACACCAACTCGTATCTGGTACAGGAGCCACCGAACTTGAGGGACACCTCATCATGGGTCCCAACCACCATTATGTGATGATCGATCTTGGCCCGTCCATGACCACAATTTTGACATGTCAGAAAGAAAAAGGAAAATTGACAATTCTATAACAAATTATTTAAGGGCCCCTTTCCCCCATATGCTATCATAAAATGTAGGAATTTTACGAACGAAATGCATGCTTCCAATTCCATCCTTCTCATTTTATGGTTCCGAAATTACCCTCCAAGACTTGCCAAACAAGGGATAACTGCACCTGTGCCCACTCATACCTCCACCTCTCGAATAGTCTCGATCATCGCGCCACGACCTGGAGGGTCAATAAAACAGAAAAGGTGTGAGTGGACAAAATAAACTTTTATAAATACATTTACCAAAATACATTCTTACCCTCCAGTTTCACAAACATGCATGCATATCATAAAACATGAGTAATAGTGTGAAATCAATCAAGTATGAATAGTGGACCGATAAAGTCAAAACATATTTCTAAATTCCCATGGTCCATATTTTCCCTGAAACTCATGTTCATCAAATCAATTCATGATATAAAGTATTTGGAGAATATCAATAGATCACAAATCTCAATAAAACCACGACACTTATTTCCATATCCAATCTCATTAGTCACGTTATCCCTGCCACGCGTGCAAATCAAATAAGCTCAAGGACCGCTCAAATTCGAGCATGTCGCTGTGAACACATCACCAGCCGACATTCCAGATCGTCGTGAACACATCACTGACCGATCTCCACATAGTCCAGCACATTTGATCTGAGTCGAGCCTCCCTCGGCTGCACGACAACAGATCGTGCTACGTGACCTCTCCGGGCGAACACATCCCATCCCGGAGACGAGCGTTATCTCCAGGGTGCACTCCGGGGAAAACGCATTCCCAACTGGAAGCCCTAAATATCTGCAACACAGGGTGCACTTCGGGGAAAACATATTTCCATCTGAAAGCCCTAAATATCCGCAACACATCACCATCATGAAAACCAGTGAAAATAGTTGTGTTTAAAACTCAAATCATTATCAACACAGGGTCTCAGCCCCAAAATATAGTTTCCTCAAATCCGTAAAACCAATGTCCCGATTTATTCCATAAATCCGAAAACCATCAATACCATCATGTAATCACATGGAAATACAAATCCAATCAAAATCACAATTTCATTGGGTCTCAAGCCCAAAATCTCAATTTCACGTAATTCCGTGCAACCGTAAATCGAGTTGCCATTTTCACGTAAATCCATAAAATATATCCGAAAAACATTACGTAAATCCATCAAATCAATCCCTGACTCATAATCCGAGTTAAAACATCATTTTCAACCCCAGGCCTACGCCCAAAACATCAATTTCATAATTTCTCGAAAATGGTGCCAAAAATAATATAATAATCCAGAAAATCGAGAAATCACTGGATTAAAATATCAATCATGTCAAATTATGTCAAATCATATAATAAAGCATTTAAAACATATATGCATGCATCACGGTTAGAAAACAAAGTCCACTCACAGACTATCCTAGCTGCCGCCTTGATATGCGTGCCATAAGCCTCCCGGGCTAATTCGACGACATCTCTGGATCATCCTGACCTGTCCAAATCATACCCAAAGGTTACTACTAACCTATACAAGTCCATATTAAAAACCCTAAACTTTCCCGGAAAAGTCAACGTGTCCCGTACACATTTCCCGAGGTGAAAAACCTCGATTTGACCAACTTAACGATCTCTGATCGACCCGAAACCACCGCCATTGGATCCGGATCTTTGAAACCTTTAAAAGGCCCTGGTCCCACCTAAAAATACGCTCCCACGCGCGGGTCAAAGTTATAGTCAAACGTTGACCAAAAAGTCAACACTGACGTCATCATGAATAGTAAGCCAACGGTCAAAAAGTCAACAGGTCAAAGTCAACGAGTCAACTCGGCGGCGACTCGCCGGAATTTCTCGCCGGAAAACTCCATTGATGGCCCAAACTTCAAATTTCGATATCTCACTCATTTCTCAACCAAATTCGACGTTCTACCTATGTAAATCTATCTACTCGAGCTAAGGATTCCAAAAATAAACTCAGAAATTTCAGAAAGTACATGTTCTGAGTGTTATAGCCGTTCAAAGTTTCGGCCAGAATTCCGGTCATCATTCCGGCCACCTCTGACGTCTAAATTCGTCCCAAATTGAACCTACAAGCTTAAGGGAGCACAAGGAACATAACCCTAGGCTTCGAATTGATCAACAACCATTAAAACAAAGTCCACCTATTTGAACTAAAAATAAGATTTTCGGTTTTACCTTCGAAACTCTAGCCACCGTGCACGGCTGTCCTTGTCGTGGCCACCATTTGGTTCGTCTCAATGTCCTCTCCAACTTTCATTCACGGGTCACAAGTAAAGGATGAAGATTGAAGGCTGTTTGTGCAGTTGTTTTTGTGTGTTTGTTTAGGGAGAAAAATGAAGGTGATGCACGGGTGGGAAGATAGAGAAAATGAGGTGTGTGAGTTAATTAATTAATTAAATGGAGCAATGGACGTAGATCCACAATTTGGGGAAAAATTAACCATGGGATGAGTGACACTTGTCGCTCATCCAAGGGTCCATAATCATTGATCACATTTCAATATTTTATTATTATTTCAATTGAATTCTCAAGACGTAAATTTAACCAATTTTACTCCCGTGACCATAACTTTCTCTTCGAAATCGCTCAACTAATCATTCATTAGTCACTAATATAATCCCGGAATTCAGGACGGGTCGTTACACTTACACCCTCACAAGCACACTCATTGACATCGTCGTGTCTTTTTACTACTTTGCCAACACCTTTGATATGGTTTCCAACAGATGTTCATCCTTTTGATGACCTCTCGACCTCGAACGCCAGCTCATGACCTAGTTTAGAGATAGTTTACTTCACGTACTTATAATTCAATCTACAACGCAAACATTTAAAATATGTTCTAAGTATTTGCATCTCCCTTCTCTCCCTTTATGGTTGGTCTCTTCAAGTCTCGACTTCGATAACTAGGATATACCAACCAATGAGTTCTACGACTACTTAATCTATAAGATCATCTCCGTGTCCAGGTTCAATATTTGACTGGTTTGACTTGGAGATGGTGATATGACTAATTATCCCATCTAACCCTGAATTACACGTCACTAACATGAACACGTCGGCATTGAATTTGAACTAGGCGCAAAAAAAATAATTTAAAGTCCTCGCAAAAGATATAGAAAAGAACAATGCAAGTAAAAAGCATGCTTGCTCCACTTTCACTTTATTCAAACAATGGTTCATGGGCCGCAATTCAGAACTAATTTCTAACCATGTCTAGTAGCAGTTTCTACTAGTGGTACGCCTATTTGAAGGCAGCTAGAAGACCAAGTCAGCTGGACCAACCCATTTACGACAGGGCGGCAACATCATGACTCAAGATTTCCAGCTTTCCCCTCATTCGCCCTAGTTATCTATATTGCACCTTGTTGACACCATATCTGACCAGACCCACTGAGCCGTATACTTAAAGCCCAGACTTCGTTGAAAGGCCCAAAACTACCGTACTCACACAAGCCCTAACACGGGCCCAATGCGGGATGCCACGTGGAAGTCTATCCACCATCAATCTACGTAACATGTGTCAGCACGTAAATCGAGGAGCATTTGCCCTACATCGAAACTTTGGGAATTGAATATCCCACCTACCCATACATAAGGGGTACACATTTCCCAATAAAGGTAACTAAAATTTACTATTCACAATTACTCTACCAAACTTACTGTTTACTATTTCCTTTTACAAACAAAGTAACTGACTTGACCGTCGGAGAACCTTAAGCCGGCACCACACCGGTGCCCGTACTAACGGAGAACCCACGTTCCTTTTAAGTTGACAGGTTACGAGGAAGGACACGCGTCATTCGGTGATTGGGCAACGAGTAATCGACAGTTGGAACATTTAACGCTTCAACACACCTCATGCATTGATTTACAACAAAGAGATCCCCATTACCTCAAACACTTGCGTATCTGCTCTTTCGAAAGCAAGTTATTGAGTGGCAACCCCGGATTTCGCTACGACAATATTTTTTATACGAACAATAACCCTATTAGTGTAATCTCCCTCCTCCAATATTGTTATATAAAAAACAAAAATAAAAAATCAACACTGAAACTTTCTAAGGTCAAACTAAAGGGTCCAAAATTAATTGGAGGTTAGTGGGTTAAATCTTCAAATGGTGAGTTTCTTTTTTTCAAAGTTTTTTTTTTATCAAATTTATAGGAATCTGAGATTTATTGAAAGTATTTTGTGACAAAAAAAAACCGCCCAAGTGGGACTTATTTTTTTTTTTTTAAAAAAAAAAACTAGCTTATGTTCAAGTAGCCTTGAGTTAGTAAACTTGTTCCCCACTAACCTTCTTTAGTGATTGATTGTATTTAAATAAATTATCGACGGGTGTGTAGGTCAAGATTCAAGATTATGGGTTGTTTACTTGTTTTTTTCTTTTTCTTTTTCTTTTTCTCATTTTATAAGTGGAATGTTATATATATTCGTTAATGATAGAATTTTCTTAGATGGTCTCCACCTTTATCAGTTATTTTTGTTAGGAAAAATTTTATTTTACACCCTTAAGTTTGGGGGTTTTTCTCAAAATGGTACACAAGGTTTCAATTTTATCATTTTACTCTATATAATTTTGATATAATATCTGTTTACTCTCTCTGCCAATTCCATTATTAAATCAATAGTTAAGTGATGATGTTGTATGATTAATGTCTATTTTTATTAGGGGCATTTTTTGTATTAACAAAAAAATAAAAAAAAACACAGCCATCAAAACAATTTTTTTTTTACATTTTTGGTAAATAGACCAAATGTTTTCATATTAGTATATATTAAAGGTAAATATAAAACTGGTTATATTTGCAGTTAAATTTTTTATTTTTCTTATGATACATATATATATAATTTTATTATTAAAATGAAATATACACAATAAAATCAACACTCAATTCATAATATTTATAAAGGAAAAAAAATTAACACTCAATATGCACAATATTAAACATTCAAATAGCAATATTCAAGGTTTGAGCCAACTCAACAATTCCCCTCCATGTACGGTTTGCAAGAAGCAGCCATCCATAATTTTTAGTGTCGGAATCGAGAATCGAGAATTGAGAATTGATCAAGAAGAAGATTTTTTGCTCTTCAATCAAGTAGATTTTCCGAGTTCTAAAAATCTACTTTATTTTATTATTATTCAAACCCTAGAAACATGATTTTTAGGATTAATTGATTATATGATTTGAGAATTGAAAATTGACGAACTTGCAAACTTACACATGATACTTCCAAGATGATAATGATAATGACCATATCATGGCATGACTTCTAATTAAATTCTTGATCTTGAGAATTCATATTTGTTTGATACATAAAATTTTTAGTATTTTTTTATGATAAATACTGTACCTTTCATTTGGAAATACGATGTTGACTATATTTGTTTGATAATTTGGTTATGATGATGATAATGGAAATTGATGATGATGGCCATGGAAATTGATTGATGATGGATGCGATGTAGCACAAGTATGCTGCGGCATAATTTTGAGTGTTTTCATAATTGTGGTAACCGCAATGTTTGACTAAAACAATTATGAAAACACTAAAAATTTTGGATGGCCGCTTCTTGGAGACTGTATATAGAGGGGAATTGTTAAGTTGACTCAAACCTTGAATGTGCAATATTGTGTAGATTGGGTGTTAGATTTTTTTTTTAATAAAGATTATGAATTGAGTGTTGATTATGGTGTGTATATTTCATTTTAATAATATATATATATATATATGTATCATAAGCAAAAAAAAATTTTTGTTGCAAATATGACCAATTGTATATTTACCTTTAGTATATACTAATATGAAAATATTTGATCTATTTACCAAAAATGCCAAAAAAAATTGTTTTATTGGCTATTATTTTTAATTTTTATTAATACCAAAAATGCCATTAATAAAAATAGATATTAACAATGTCACATTATCACTTAACTATTAATTTAATAGTAGAATTGATCGAAAGAGTAAATTAATGTTATATCAAAACCATGTGGAGTAAAATGATAAAATTGAAACCTTGTGTACCATTTTGAGAAGGTACCCCAAATCTTAGGGTGTAACTCATGTTTATCTCAAGTAACTCACCATCATCACTTTCTAGTTAATTATTGGTTGATTTCTTGAGAAGTTGAACTCTCGATCTATGGAACTCAAAATATACGCGAGTTTACTGTAACCACTAAGCTATGACAAACTGTGTAGTAAAATCTCAGAAGATTTCTAGTTTGATTTTAATAGGAATTGAATATGATATGTGAAAAACACATACATACAAAAATTCACCTAATCACTAAATTAGCTGAAAGCCAATAATATTTAAGTCTCATTAATGAGTGAGATGGAACGATAAATTCACATTTATATTGATTTCAATATATAAATTAAAAAAGATATATGTTGTTAGCCGAAATCCATTTTATTTTAGTTAGTTTTTTTTATTATTTTGATATTTAGTTAACCTTTTTGTTTAGGAAGTTATGGAGTGCACGGGCAAAGTGGCTCCATGTCCATCTCTTGAAAAAAGCCTTTTCAAAGATCTCACAGAACTTTCATGATTCATCGTCATCTCTGGCCAAGACCTGTGAGATTTGGAAAAAGGAGAGGATATGCTATTTTCGATTTTTTTTTTAAAATACATATAAATATGGATAAATTACGAATTATCTTTTGATAAAAATTGTAGTTTATTTAAAAGTTAGGGTTGTCAAGTGAATCTAGCATTGACTTATAGAGAATTAGTTTGAAATTTGAATCCTGATGACATATTGTATAGAAAATTTCTAAAATTTTCCCTACCCTGTAATAAAAAAGAGAGTTAAGGAGGATGCAGGGGATGTGTTTAGGTAAAGATGGTGATGGAAGAGTTTATAACTTATAATTTACAGTTTAATTTTTTGATTTTAGACTCCTAAATTATAAGAGAATAATATAATTTTTTTAATATCTGAGGGTTAAATGTAACAAATACATACAACAATTAATGATTATAAACTGGGGAAAAGTAAGAGAAGGACTAAAATTTTGAAACCTTAGGGTTCTAAAGTTTTCAATAATTTTGCATGGGTGAGGAGTCTCTGCCCTATAAGAGCATGTCTAATGAGAGGTTTGTGGCTAGAGTTAGGGCTAGGCATGATATGACCTATAGCCTCTGAGTTTGTTAATCTAACGAAAGTAAGTTTGGATTGAACAAGGCTTGCCCTGGGGCTATTCTTACCTCCCACTATGTCGGAGTTGGGCAGTTGGCCCACTAAGTAAAGAGCAGCCCAACATCTACTTTCTCCAAAACAGACCATATTGAAACATGATAAAACATACCGTATTGAAACACCAAAATTCCAAGCAGATGCAGTCTCAATTCAACGAAAAATTTATTCATCATGCAGTAACATGGATGAACACACCATATTGAAACACCAAAATTCAACGACAGCAATTGAACAATTTCAGAAGAAAAACTAAAAATTTGACAGCAAAATTCACATTACAAATGGATAAATTTGGGCAAATTTGGGCAAAATTCACTCTCACCTTTGCAAACCCATTGCCCTTCGATTCAAGCCTTGACAACTCCATTCTCCATCTCCTTCCCTCTTCGATTCAAGCCCTCGCAACTCCAATCGACGACCTCAGGGTGAAGTAGCAGCACCAGTCAATCGACGGTGTCAGGAAGAAGAACCACATCCAGTTAACGGTCTTAGGTCGGCAATTTCACCGCTTCTGGAACCTCTTGATGGCTCTCGAACGATCGAACCTCTCGACGGCCTCATCTCGACCTTTCTTTCTCTTCCTCACGGTCTCTCCCCTTCTTGACCTCTCTTTCTGGCCCTCTCGACCTCTCTCTCTCTCTCTCTCTCTCAACAGATCAATTTCAGAGGGAAAAAATAACGAGTTGAAAAAGCCTTCTCGAGAATTTTGTTATTAATATATATTTTTCGTCTTTATTATTATTATTATTATTATTATTATTATTATTGTGATCATTTTCAAGTCTAATTTGTTGTTGTTGTTGTTATTATTATTATTATTATTATTATTATTATTATCAACGTGTAACTTAGAATATGCTATCGAAATATGCAATTACATCAAGTTCTTAATACTTCTCTTAAACATTTAGCTATGAAACGTTTGTTAAAAAATGAATCAAGATCGAGAGGAAGATTAAGAATGTAGGCGTCAAATAAACATACTTATCGTTGGTGCTGTGGTAGAATATCAAAGTTCATTTTTCAATTTATCCACCCAACCAGATTCACAATTTGGTCGCGAAGTTAAGAATCGATATAGGCATGTACATGCCCCTTTGCTCAATAAGAAATTATTAATAAGACCCCTGAAAACATAAAAATCCCCACCACCCCATGTGATAAAACTCCTAACATAAGCAGTTGTCAAAAAATTATTAGGTAATATTGGATCACCACATTAGTCTATGATATTTCCATTTAAATTTTTTACGTGTATATTATTTCACATGTAGATTTAATTTTCTCTTTATATTTTGAAATAAATTGAAAAATCAATAAAAAAAAACATTAAAAAAATAAGAATTTGGGGAGGGGAAAGAGAACGATGGGTGAGGGGAATGGAGGCAAGGGGGATGAGATGACATAAGGGAGAAGACAACGACCGAGGTGGAAATGAGGAAAAGAACGCTGTGGAAGGGCAACGAAGAAAGGAGAATGAGAACTACAGCCACACATCCACGACTACATATCAATGTCCAATAAGTTCCACATCAATATTGAAATGACCACAATAATGAAAAGAGCAAATTACAGTTTATTACCCTATAGTTTACACTCAGTTATAGAATTATACTTAATGTTTCAAAATTTTCAATTTACACCATCAGTTATGTAAAATAACACAAATTTGTCCCTCCGTTAGTTTCTCATCCATAATTTTGTTAACTTATGAAGTGGTATTTGTTTGGATCCACTCTAATTTTATTTCAAATTGTAATAACTAACTTACCCTTCTAAATATTTCCTCCTTCTTTCCCACAACCAAACATCCCGCTTCCTTCTATTTTCCAGCCACCCAACGCAGCCACAACCAAATAGCTCGCTCTTCTTCTTCTTCTTCCTCCCAAACCAAACCAATTTTCAAGCTCCATCTAAATTGTGAATTCTCAATGTATTTTTTCAGGCTCAATGACCAGTCCCCCGCTCACTCATTCTCTCTCTTCGTTTCTCTCGGTCCCTGCTCTCTGTCAATTTCTAATTTTCTCGGTCCTCATTTCTCTTCTATGTTCTCTCACTCTCAATCCCTCTGTATGTCCTTCAATTCCTCTATCTTTTTATTTTACTGCGAATTCTCCCAAATTCCCAATTGCTATATTTTTCTTCTCCCAAATTAGTACTAGTGCATATTGATTTTTTTTCCCAAACCTAGATTCAGTTTTTTTACTTCTTCTTTGAACCCAGACACTTCAATTACTTTTCTCACATTGCATCGCTCAATTTCCTGCGTTTTATCAGCAACCAAACAAATGAAAGAAATCTACCCATCTCAAAATATTACCTCAAGCTTTCTAAGATTGGATTCGTTTATGGGGCCATCTCTGGAGCTATACTTGGCAGTCTCAGACTCGTCATCGACAACAACGTTGGCCTCCGACTGCAGAGAAGGCTTGTGACGGAATCGAACACCGGTCTTTGAGGCCTTAAACGAAACACCCATGCTGGGGTTTTATTCAATACCTCAGAATTCGAATTACAAGTCGGTATTGGGATTGAGAAGCATTTGGATCATGGGAAATTATTGGGAAAAAAGGAAAAAAAGAAATTGAATTGATAAGAAAGAAGAAAAGCATAAACCATAATAAGAATTTTGTCCATCTGTTTCAGTTAGTTTTGATTGACGAGAGAGAGAGAGAGAGAGAGAGAGAGAGAGAGAAAATTACAGAAAATAGACAGAAAAAAAAAGACACGCGGGGAGCTGGGAAGCTTGTTGTACAAAGTGTTTTTTTTTATATGGTGTTCTCTGATTTGATTCTTTGTAGAGCAAATTCCCTGATTTGTTTTTTTTTTTTTCCTTGAGTAAGTTTTTTTCTCCTTCTCCTTCCCAAACTCAGATTCGGTTTTTTTACTCCTTTTTCTTTGAACCCAGACACTTTGAACCCACAGAGAAGACAAGTTAACAAAATTATAATGAGAAAACTAACAAATGCCACGTCACAAAATACAAAGTGGCTGGGTTTGGGAAGAAAAAGAAAAAGAAGAAGAAGAAGAAGAAGAAAAATTGATGGGGGGTCCAATCCGTGTTCTAAGTAATTGGGGTGGCTGTGCTGGGTGGCTGGAAAATAGAAGGAAACAGGTTGTTTGGTTGTGGGCGGGAGGGAGAAAATATTTATAAGGATAATTTAGTCATTACAATCTGAAATCAAATTAAAATGGGTCCAAATAAATGCCACGTCACGAGTTAACAGAATTATGGATGAGAAATTAACGGAAGGACAAGTTTTTATTATTTTACATAATTAAGGATGTAAATTGCAAAATTTGAAACGTTAAGTATAACTCTGTAATTAAATGTAAACTATAGAATAATAAAGTATAATTTGCTCTAAATAAAATCAGGGAGGACATGAGCTATGGTTATAGAGAGGCAAAGGTCAACATGACCATGTCATTGGATCAATATCATGCAGGCCTGATTCTTACATATGAGAATCAAATTTTCTTGACCTACTGTGAAATAACTTACAAATATAAGATTCAATCTTCAATTTGAAAGAACACATATAACAATTTTATATAAAAATTTCAAAAAATAGTAAAGCTCTAACGAATATGAATGATAGAAAAAATTTATACTAATGTTCGATTCCATTTTTGTTATGTCCTCCAAATGATTTATAGCAGCTTTAAATTTTATTTTCGTTATGACTAATTGACTGCATAACTTAATTAAATTTTAAAATATAATATGGATCAATATAAAATAAACATATTGGGATATTCCAGTAGGATCGACTGCCCAACATTTTACACTCCTACCGGCCAGTCCTGGTCTCGATTTGATCTGTCTTCCGCGGATTATTCTGTCAGTTTCTCCACGTATACCCATCGCTCAAAGTCACACCACCCATTCAACCACCTCTTAAGCTCAAATCTTTTTCGGCTTTCAACTTAGCCCAATACCGTCAGACGCCACCTTCTTATACAAGGGTAGGCGAAAGCCTTCCATCTTTATATTGTTATACATGGCGATGATTATCTCCACTTTCATGGTAGTGCGCTAATGTCTCTTCTTTTCTCATATACTCCATTACGCCTACCATTTCCCTCATCTTCTTGTTATCCTTTCTCTGAAACTCTGAGTTGTGTTTTCTAGAGTCTCGTCTTCTAATTTCAAATCCCTGTGGGGCGGAGAAAATGGCAGCCAGAGTCGGATCCTTCAGGCACAGCTTCGCCGAGAGAAGCAAGGAGAGGCTGCTATCGAGAAAAGGGTACTCGGACTTTGGCTTCATCGGCTCTGAAACCGATGATGAAAATGTCAAATGTGGATGCTTTCGAGCAATGTCAGATGGATTTATCAACTTCGTCAATAATTTTCAGGACGCTTTTGTTAAAATGTATCAAATGGGTCGTTCGGATCCTCGAAAAGTTATGTTTGGCATCAAAATGGGGATGTCGCTGGCGATTGTATCGCTGCTCATATTTTTCAAAGAACCCCTTAAAGATGCGAGCCAGTATTCTATCTGGGCAATCCTCACAGTCGTAGTTGTGTTTGAATTCAGCGTAGGTATTAATTACTTTTTATCAATTTTCAATCTTCAAGTTGACCCCTTTTTTCTTTTCACTCTTCTTTCTTAATTTTTAGTGTGCTTACTTGAAATTTTTGTTGCCATTTTGATGTTAAAGGTGCAACCTTGAACAAGGGTTTTAATCGTGGTTTGGGGACGTTATCGGCTGGAGGCCTGGCTTTGGGTATTGCAGAGTTATCTGCAATGGCAGGAAAGTTTCAAGAGGTTGTCATCGTAATCAGTGTTTTCATAGCAGGTATAATATATATATTAGGAGAGCAAGTTTGAAATTTTATTTTTTTTGGTGTTTAGTATTTAGTATTTACTATTTAGCACCTTCCTGAAGACATCTGCCATTGACTGTTGGATTTTGTGGTGGTTAGGATTTTCTGCTAGTTATGCCAAGCTTTATCCGCCAATGAAGCCTTATGAATACGGATTTCGGGTATTCTTGTTGACATATTGTATCGTCTTGGTGTCTGGGAGTTCAACATTCTTCCAAACAGCATTTTATCGATTAATGCTTATTGCAGTAGGTGCTTCCATATGTTTGTTTATAAATACACTTGTATACCCTATCTGGTCCGGGGAGGATCTCCATAAGCTGGTGGTGAAAAATTTCAGAGGTGTTGCTAATTCCTTGGAAGGTTGGTTCATCAATCGTCTCCCGGAGATATCTGCCTTAAACAACTTTATTTATACACAATTGCAGAGACATGATCGATGTTGATGACGGTGTGAATATTTGTTTTGTTACAGGTTGTGTTAATGGCTATCTTCAATGTCAGGAATATGAGAGAGTTCCTTCAAAAATTCTCACATACCAAGCTTCTGATGATCCCTTATACAGCGGCTATAGATCGGCTGTGCAATCTTCAAGTGAAGAGGAAACTCTGGTATGCTGATATTACAATTCTGCTTTTAGTCCTCTAAATTTGGACTGAATAAAGTCAGGAACTTTTAGTATGACTTAATCAAGCTTGATTCTGTTTTTGCAGTTAGGCTTCGCAGTATGGGAGCCACCACATGGACCTTATAGGTCTTTCAGTTATCCTTGGAGACACTATGTCGAAGTCAGTGGTTCATTAAGGCATTGTGCTTTCATGGTCATGGCAATGCACGGATGCATACTCTCAGAAATACAGGTAAATATATTCCTTCCCCTTCTACCGTGGCTTTGATGAATGTACATAGCAGAAGAAAAAATGTAGATAGCAGCATTAATTATGAATCTCCATATTGTTCTGCTGAAGATAACATGAGCTTATGATGAGTATTGGAACCTTTAATTGAGTATCAACGGTGTGAAATGCCTGCAGAAGTTCGCTATATTGAAGTCAATTAAGATTCCAAGACTTTTTTCTTCTTAATTCTGTGTTTTAAGGTTACCAGTTCTTTTTCTTATTAATGCCAATTATGATCCATAGATTATAATACTGTTGCTGTGGCCTATCCATTTTCATCATCTGGTTTCGTGAATCTGTTTCTGTAGGCACCGCCAGAAAAGAGAACAGTGTTTGCTGCTGAGCTGCAGAGAGTTGGTAATGAAGGTGCTAAGGTATTACGTGAATTAGGAAGCAAAGTAGAAAAGATGGAAAAGCTAAGTCCCAAAGACATACTTTTTGAAGTGCATGAAGCAGCGGAACAGTTGCAGATGAAGATAGACGAAAAATCATACCTTCTTGTCAACTCAGAAAGCTGGGGACCTGAAGTACGTCCCAAGGAATATGAAGATCCTGCGAATTTTGTCGATAGAGAGCAAGAAAATAAGCAGGTGGTGATTGACAATCTCAGTGAATATCTCGATGCACAAAATACATGTGGGGGTGCTGATCCTTCCGCACAATGGAGATCTTCAGAAAGCTTGTTAAGAAAGCCATTTTCATGGCCGCGCCTGTCCTTCAATGCACACTTAGTGCAGCAGGAGCTAGAAGATTCAAAAGTTTATGAAAGCGCCAGCTCCTTATCTCTGGCAACGTTTGCGTCACTTCTGATTGAGTTTGTGGCCAGGCTTCAGAATCTTGTCAATGAATTTAAAGAGCTTAGTGAGAAGGCAAAGTTCAAGGATCCAGTGGATCCATTGGAAGCCAAAGAGGAGGCAGTTGGATTTTGGACCAGATTGTTAAGGAGGTTGAGGTTGAAGAATTAAAAGTGTGTTGTTTGGTTGGCTTGATATTTATTGTTTTGTTTCAAGGATTTGGAGTTCATCACCGGCAGCTGTGACAAGTTGACAAAGTGATTTCTATTTGGTTAGCTCTATGTTTAGAGATTCTATTGGCAGAGCTGGTGTATAAATGCAGTATGAGGTTTCTATTTTGATTTTAGCCAATTTGATGTTAGCCTGGCAGGGAGGGCCCCTGGTTAAATTAGGTTCATCAAAAAATTCGTTAATATGAACAAATATTGGGGAAGAACATAAATTTTCATGTGAAATCCCCCTCTGAAGCATAAAAATGTATATGCCTTATATACTCTTTGCCATAAAAAAGGTTCCTCTAGGGGCATTTGTTACATTTCATTTGTGTATATTTTGGTCTATTATGAGAAAGGTTTTACTTTAAATGCCCAAGAATTGAATGTAGTTTGCGTGACTCTCCAATTTGAAATGATTAAAACTAACCTGATTATAATCACAACTTGTTCCACTCGGTCCTTTTTTTTAGTCTCTTCCATCCAAGGAACGTATGCATTCATGAGGTAAAATTACAGTTTATGTGAATTACATAATTAATAGTTTACTTATTGGGTAATTTGACCGAATTTTTTTTTTTTGGGGGCAATTAAGTGACTTAATTTTCTTTTCTTATATATTTTATTTTTATTGAATATTAGACTAATTAAGTGACTAAATTCCCATACGAATAGAATAGCATTTTCAAAAGGGAAAAAAAAATGGGTACATCATTACAAATGGTAAGGACGGAAGGAGCAGCAATGAATTGATATTGGGTCGGGTTATAGAGCTCGAGAAAGGTAACCAAAAGGCCCACTGATAGTGTATACACATGGGCCTAAGAAACGGAATAAATCATTATACGATAGTCTCGTCTCGTCTTCTTTCTCAATCTCTCTCTCTCTCTCTCTCTCTCTCTCCGCTCTAAGAGATTGTCTAATAAGAGGTAGCCGGCGGGAAGGGCACTGAGATCGGTAAGACCGATTCGGCTTCTAATTTTTATCGATTTCCTCTTAGTAAATGTAAATGTTTTCTTAGAAATTTTGATTAATTAATTTGGCTAACTTGATTTTTGGCGTCTGTTTGATTGCTGAGAAAACTAAGGAAAGTAAGAAATTAAAAAACAAATTCTGAATTGTATATCGTGTGTTCATCTTCCCCGGAAATGAAGAGTAATTTAACTGAACCAATGTGTTACTCTATCGCATACTCGTTTGATACTTTTTCATTTGTAATTTTTCTTGGCTTCAAATAAGTTCGCAGCCGTTGGTTCATTTGAAACTTTAGGAGCTAGAGCAGAGCTTTCGGTTTTGGAATCCGAAAATTCATCTTCATCTCTTTCATTTTCTGTAAAACATTTGTCGTATTTTCTGGATGTGAATCCTAGGGTTTGGTTTAGATCTTCCAGTGTTGATTTGATGCTTTTCTCAATCAAGTTCCACTGAATAGCTTACAAATCATAGGAATTTAAGCACAAAACATGTAGAGATTGTGTTGATAATTTTAAGACTATGCATTCTTGATTGTTTCGCATGTCCTGTGCATCCCGGGGGCAATATAGACCGTTTTATGTACAAACTTTGCTTAGTTAAGATAATAATAATAATAATTTATGCCATAATTGTTATTACTTTTTGTACACTTGCGCATTCTGAATTAGTAATTGGTATCTACATTGTCGGGCCTCAATATATATCATTTACTTGTACTACTTATGATAATTTGTTTTGGTGTTTGAAGGTTTTAAAAAGATTTGAATAATGTCTATGGTTGATGAACCGCTATACCCAATAGCCGTCCTCATAGATGAGCTGAAAAATGATGACATCCAGCTACGGTTGAACTCAATCCGCAGGCTATCGACAATTGCCCGTGCTCTTGGAGAAGAGCGAACCCGTAAGGAGTTAATCCCCTTTTTAAGCGAAAACAATGATGACGACGATGAGGTACTTCTTGCAATGGCAGAAGAGTTGGGGGTCTTCATTCCATACGTTGGGGGAGTGGAGCATGCACATGTTTTGCTCCCACCCTTGGAGACTCTTTGCACTGTTGAGGAAACCTGTGTGAGGGACAAGGCTGTGGAGTCATTATGCAGGATTGGTTCTCAGATGAGGGAGGGTGATTTAGTCAATTGGTTTATTCCTCTTGTGAAGGTTAGATAGCTCACTTCCCTCTGTGTTTAAATTTCGTCTATTGTTTTTTGTTTAAACATTGGATGGGATCAATGTTGACTTATTCCCGTCCTAACCTTTATTTTTCTTGCCGTCATCACTTATTTCTGGACAGAAATTCCTTGTATGTCTTGAAAATTTAGATAATTATATGATTAGTGTTTCACACATACATCATATAGGGATCTTTTACTGGATGTGTAAATATGTAATTAGAAATGAATAGCAGTAATCAACTTCTTTTTGTCATGGAAAGGGGGTAAAGTGTAGTGTTGGAGTATAAAATAAGTTAGTTACTGAATACATTATGGTTATAGACTTTGCATGTTCTTGTCTTTTAAGGAACTTGACATTTTTTCAGTTAACTTAAAGTTGTATGGGTTACAAGTTTATGACAACATTGATTTATCGCTGTCAACCACACATCCAGGTTCATTTTATTACGATCTTCTCTAGACTCATTTCACTTTCTTTCACTTTAAGTAAATTCCTTGGTCAATATATTGTATTCTGTCTCTGCAGAGGTTGGCAGCTGGTGAATGGTTTACAGCTCGAGTCTCTGCATGTGGGCTTTTTCATATTGCCTACCCTAGTGCATCAGAGGCATTGAAGACGGAACTTCGGTCAATTTATAGTCAGTTGTGTCAAGATGACATGCCTATGGTTAGGAGGTCTGCTGCAACAAACCTGGGAAAATTTGCAGCTACTGTCGAACCTGCTCATCTGAAGACTGACATCATGTCTGTATTTGAGGATCTTACACAAGATGGTAATTGAATGTTTACCTTGTTTTCTCCCCAGCTATATTTCCTCACTCTTTCTATTTGGTTAGACTCTTTTTCTTTATTTTAAGCAGTTGGGTGTCATATTTCTGATTTCACGTTCTCATTTTTGCAAAGTTCTCACAATTAGATTTCATTTTAGATCAAGATTCTGTTCGTCTCTTAGCCGTTGAAGGCTGTGCTGCTCTTGGAAAGTTGTTGGAGCCCCAAGATTGTGTTGCACATATCCTCTCTGTTATTGTTAATTTCTCTCAGGTAAACCTTTTATTAATAGTGTTGAAATTTACATTCAATTTTAAGTATTTGTGCAGGCTCAGATCTATTTTCTACTGTTATATAGCAAGCATGATGTCAAGTATATATTTTTCTTTTTTTTTCGTAAAAGGCTAAAAGGATATGTTTACAATACTAAGGAAGGTGTATGGAAGCTGTTGCATTGACACTTTTGAGTACCACTTATAGTTTCTGCATCCAAAAAGATATCCTTGAATTTTGTGCGTCATGACATTTTTCTCTCTTCTTTCTGAGTAGGACAAGTCATGGCGTGTGCGATACATGGTTGCAAATCAATTATATGAGCTTTGTGAAGCTGTGGGGCCTGAGCCTACAAGGTATTCATTGTCATACTACAGCCATGTGGTAAAATAGAGTGGAATTAGCTTCTTCCTTTTTGCAAAGATTTTTATTTCTATATAGAATATATCTCTTGACCAGAGTTTTTCAAGCTTATTTATTTTTTGCTGAGCTGTCATGGCGGAGTTATAATTTTAAGATATTTTCTTTCTTTTGAGATATTTGATTTATGGTTACTGTTTCTGAAGGACGGACCTGGTTCCTGCATATGTGCGGTTGCTTCGAGATAATGAGGCTGAAGTGCGCATAGCAGCTGCTGGAAAAGTTACAAAGTTTTGTCGGATTTTAAGTCCAGAACTTGCAATTCAACATATTCTTCCATGTGTGAAGGTGCACATGCTTTGATGGAATTTTATTTCCTTTCTTGGTGATTTTAGTTGTTAATGACAACTTTTAATTAATTTATTATTAGCTATTTCAACACTTCCCAATGGCCTTTGCAGGAGCTGTCATCAGATTCTTCCCAACATGTCAGGTCTGCGTTGGCTTCAGTTATAATGGGAATGGCTCTTGTATTAGGAAAGGTGAGAATGCCTATAGTGTTCAGTATGGTTATTATTGTCCTGAGAGGAGCTCGTAATTGGACATCACAGGCACTTATTTTGGGATAGGGTATTGGGTGGTCTTGTTAGTTGGAAAAAATTGGTTTTGACATATCAGTGAAGTTGAGCTGATATGAGGGTGTATATGACTTTTACATGAATGATTTGATTGGATAATGGTGGAGGCCGTGGAGCTGAATATCTGTTACATATTCTATATAAAACATTGTGAAATTGGAAAAATAAATAAATAGATACGTGTATCCTGTCCTTACCCCAAAAAAATTACTAATGGTACCAATCTAGTGGGTTTTACTTTTAGGGTTGCAATATAAATTCTGATTTACATTGTTGCAAAATGACTCTGAAGTCTGCATGCCATTGTGGCTTGCTTCTGTTTACATTTTCTCTTGTTATGGCACATATATTTGTCTGCAAATTTCCCCTGAGATAGGTTGTAAATGTTTCCCACTTATCTGTTAATGCTTTATCTGGTTTCTGTTTAAATGAGATAGCTGGATGGTTGTAGCCTCAATTGCATAACTGATATTTCAATCCTGTGATAGTGTTGTCTGTGATATTTTCATTGCATTGCTTGCATACATCCAATTCTCAGAGTTAATGCAATGCAGGATGCTACAATTGAGCAGCTCCTTCCCATTTTTCTTTCGCTTCTGAAGGATGAATTTCCGGATGTGCGCCTTAATATCATTAGCAAGCTCGATCAAGTGAATCAGGTGAGTCCATAGCTTAGATGGTAAATATTCAAATTTCCCCTATGTTACGTGCATCAAAACACAACAGTTAGAGCTTAGTTTTGGGCTTTTCTGGTTGTTCCCTATTTAAAGACAGATGGTCAGACCTTTTGAAGGGAATGCTGAAGCACTTCATTCTTGCAGGTTATTGGAATTGACTTGCTATCCCAATCCTTATTACCAGCCATAGTTGAGCTTGCAGAGGATAGACATTGGAGGGTTCGGCTTGCTATAATAGAGTACATTCCTTTATTGGCCAGTCAGCTTGGTGTAGGGTTCTTTGATGATAAGCTTGGTGCCCTTTGCATGCAGTGGTTACAGGATAAGGTCAGGTGTATTCCTACCTTTCAAATACATGTTACTTGATGAGAAGTGTAGAGGGGAGTAAAGTTGTTTGTTTTTTTCCCTTCATGCTAACTTCTATATCAAGTCTTGTGATCTTTTCAACTCCCTCCCCACCAGCACATACCAGCCCCCCCTAAACACTTAAAAAGGCAGATAAGAAACGGAGGATCCACTTGTATATACTAAGCATCAGTAATTCAGATCTAGTTTCGATACATGTTTCTGTGTTCTTTCATGTTAAGTGTCTTTTGCAAGCTTTCCATTTGCTTATCATTGGAATGTATTGCAGGTTTACTCAATTCGTGATGCCGCTGCTAACAATTTGAAGCGCCTTGCAGAAGAGTTTGGTCCAGAATGGGCAATGCAGCATATTGTTCCACAGGTTTGTTTCATTACTTACCCATTCAATTGTCACATGCTATGCCATAAGAGATCAGGATTTATTTTTGTGTATTGCAGAAAAGAACTTTGTGAATGTTTTGTCTTGGCTTTACTGACTTAACCTTCTTGTGAATGAGAATATAGCCTTTAATTTATAGGCGTAGAATGGATCTGCGTAGGAATATTGTCTTCAACTGTTATTTTCATCGCATTATTCTGGATTTATTTTGGATGTTTAAGTGGGTACTACTAGCTAGTAATCTGTTTAGTTTTGTACAAGACAGCTTCTTTTTTCTTATTTGTTGGTGGCATACCACAACGTCAAGTTTGCAGCCTTTGTGGTTCCTTTATTCTTCAATCGTTATGTACCTTCTGTTTGTACTTCACTCTCGCTTTATGTCATATGGGTAGGTTCTGGAGATGATTGACAATCCACACTATTTGTATCGAATGACAATTCTGCGTGCAATCTGTCTCCTTGCCCCGGTTATGGGTTCAGAAATTACATGTTCTAAACTACTTCCAGTGGTTGTCAATGCGTCAAAAGACAGGTACATATTTTTATGAACCTTGTGTACCAAATAGGAAGAAAATGGCGTAGTGTAGGTATTATGTTCACTGGCCTGAATTCTTTTGTTTTGCTTCAGGGTTCCCAACATCAAGTTCAATGTGGCAAAAGTGCTGCAGTCCCTTATCCCCATTGTCGATCAGTCCGTAAGTATCTACCTTAATCTTCGGCATTTTATTATTGAATACTCTCTCTAATTTGTTATACCTACGTTATTTGATTTGAATCAGGTGGTGGAGAAGACCATTCGTCCCTCTTTGGTTGAGCTCAGCGAGGACCCAGATGTTGATGTCCGATTTTTTGCTAACCAAGCACTTCAGGCAATTGATCATGTGATGATGTCAAGTTAGCCAGGATTCTTTACACTGCAGGTGCTAGTTGCTGCTCATGTTTAAGATGAAGGCATCATTTCTGCATATCAGAGTAGGTGCATGGTATTTGCTGGAGCGTCCGAGTACGTGTGCTGATACTATTTTTTTTTTTGTGCCTAACATGTGGGACCCGTTTCGGCTTCCCAAGATTATGTATTTCCGAAGATTATGTATTTCCGCCGTGTATGGGAAAAAAATGTGTAATGTTTAGCTTTGAGATTTTCTTCCCAATTTGTTGACTGTTCATCAGTAGGAAGATATTGTCTTAGAATTGAAGAACTATTTGATTTTGTTGGTGAGCATATTCATATATATTTTTGAAATATAATATTTGTTGGTAATGGTAAATTTTTCAAAACCAGATTAGATGCTTGCAAATCCGCATGCGTAACTGATAAACACGTTACAGTAGTGAATTATAGTTGGGTTCAATTTGTAGAAAAAAATGAAGTGAACCGAACCATACCAAATCAAGCTGCCCAACATTACAAATGGTAAATGGGAACGGATTATCATTGTTCTTTTCCTTTATCTTTTTCTTTTTCCGTACCGCTTAGTTTGTTTTATTCATTGAATTATTCAATTTGGCGGATCTCAGAGAAAATAAAATGGAGTGAATGATTCTGTTTTAATTTACTCAAATCTAACATCTTAAGAAAATAAAAGATCAGAAAATATGAGTGACACTCACTTCCCGAGTTCCCGAATAGAACAAATGAAGAGCCCGCTGGCGTTTAATGAAACATCTTTGGAAGCATTAATTTGGCGGTTAGATGAGAAAATGTGGGTGTGAAATTCATTTCCGGAGTTATAAATCGACAATTCACAGTGATTCTGATTTGACGAAACATCTTTAAAAGCATTATGGCTACCCACGTGAAAATGTAGGTTGGTTTTGGTGGGTTCTTCCTACTTTTAAAAATGGTGGAGGCCAAATTGTGGACATGAGGCACCCACCAAACCAGTTGTCCTCTCTTGTGCTGCTCTAAGCCACCTCCAATCCATGATGTAGATATCCGATGATGTAAATGGAATATTTATCATTTCAATTATGAACACTTAGCTTTCATAGAGAGTCGTAGACATAAAAGTTGGTCGGTAAAATAAGTTGGTAGGTAAAATAATTAAGTAGATCGAAATCATTCTTAATACTATATTTTTCTTACATCGAAATCATCCATTATCATACTTTGGAGGTGAAAGAATTTGTTCGACCGGTCCCTAGCTATTACCTGCTGCTGCTGTTTACACCCGAAAAAAATCCCCTTTCGACCTAAGACATCGGCTCACGGAATTAAAAGTCCAAAGACACACAAACCCAGCTCAACAAGCTCGAATGTGGAGAGGAAGTAAGTTTGGGCAGTGCTAACAAAAAAAAGAAAGAAACAGGAGGCAAGGGAGAGTGTTCCAACATGATAAACGACAAAGTGGAACCCACTGGGAAACCCTAATCTGCAAGCATCAAGCTCCTTCACTGCCTATAAATAGAGAGCAACTCAGCTTCTCAAAGGACAATTAATCAACCAATCAACCTCAACAAATTGATCTCCATCAATTTCTGAACTTATGAACACCATTAAACAAGGTTTCATGGTTTAAAAACAGCTCGCCCTTGTGGCAAAAACTGCTTTTTCGAATTAGGAAATTAGGATGCAACTTCTCTTCTCATACTTTTGAGGCATATATGCACTTACCTGACTGTCTTTCCGATCAAACAACGTCATAACGAGAGGCTTCTCATCCCTGCACAGATCTTCTTTCTAACCGCTCAAGTGTCACAAGGGTTGTCATCTTCCTGACTAACCAGTTCTTGGACTTTCGGCTGAGGTTCGCGGAAGTTCAACCTTCTTTCTGACCACTCAGTGTCATAAGGGTTGATATTATCGATTACCGGCTTATGGACAGTCATTCCGACTACCGGCTCACAAATAGTCCTTGTCCACCGATCACACAGATAGCCATCCCGACTACCGATATACAGACAATCATCCCGACCACCGGATCACGGACAGTCATTCCAACTATCGATTCATAGACAGTCATCCTGACCACCAGCTCATGGACAGTCATTCCGACTATCGGTTCATGGACAGTTTCCGGCCATCGTCTTATGGATAGCCATCCCGACTACCGACGTACGGAAGGTCATCGAGGAACTCAAGCCTATTTTTTCGATGTCTCGTCGTCTCATTTGAGTGCTCTGCCATTTCATGGCATGATTTCCAATTGATATTCATCCCAGTTAAAGATTTCCCGAATTTCCTGCTCCTTACGGGCTTGAAATGTTAAGGAAATAATCTACTATCTTCTGCACTTGTAATTTCAGTTATTATTCAATTCTAGTACTTTTACATTCATGTACTTGTACTTCCATTTCCATTTCAATACAGCCATATTTTCTTAAATAGCGATTGGTGCTCGGAATATACCATCCAAGTGTAGTTCGCGACTCACCAAGTCGGGACACCATCTCTGTGCATTGGTCCGAATACTTTGATCCCGACTTGAGGGAACCTATGACCATCTCCCACTTAAGTGTTGAAATAACGACGTAGCTAGATTTGAATATCATGGCGGAATAACTTCTAATTTGGGCATTGCTGAAAAAAAAAATATTTTAAATCCTTGAAAAGGTATAGAAAAGAACAGTGTAGGGATTTTTTGTTCGCTCACCTCATAATCGCATTGATCAGAAGGAAAATTTTCGGGCCGAAAGTGGAACTCAATTATACTACCCAGTAGCATTTTCTTTACTTCTGCATTTAAGTTGAAAGACCCATTTGCTTCCTAGTCCACCCATTTAGGGAACAACCGTGGTTGTAGGCCCGTCACACTCAGCCCATCCAGCATCTCCATATGCATCGAAGCAAAAGAGATCCTACGAACGGTCCACCTCCCTCGCTTTGCAGAAAAATTTTCCGCGCGGAAGTCTAGCTAGGGTTGCCCTTAGTCAAGAAATGGATAAAGGGGAACTTGCCCAGCTCTTCAAAGATATCCTAACTCTAATCAGTTCACAGATCAAAGTTTCCAATCGCTAGGTTCAGGAGCTTTCTAGCCTCGACACGGCTTCAAAGAACACCAATGTTCCACCACTCTTTGAGATCCCGAGACCCGACAAAGGGAAGGGCCAGTTGGAATCAGAGGCATCAGTTTGTCAACCTTTGTTTTAGATCCCAACCTTCCTAGAGAAAATAGGCATTGAGATCCCAGAGTCAAGTAGAATTCGATAGGAATTTCCATTCTTTGATCATGGTTTGATTTCTAGGAACCATCCACCTAATGGCCGGGGAGAAATCAACCCCGCGTGGAACCAGCCACCCAATGGTCAGGGAGTAATCAGACACACGTTCCCACCAAAGACCAGAAACGTATTTAACAGCTGGAGGAGATCTGACCCTGACGAAGGAGGATCAGATGAAGAGTTCCTCAATGATAGAAGACCATCTCGAGCTATAGAGCACCAGACCCTTATGAATGAGATATGGCGCCTGATAACTAGTCAACCAACACCTAATCGGAGAATTAGCGTCCCGAGGAATTCTACAGAATTAACGTAGTTCGGGACGTCACGAGTCCGTAGACAGGTGGCACGCCCGATTCCGACATCCGAAGAGGAAGTTATGATGTTCGGAAGGTTGAGGGCACTTTCGTAATTTAGTTAAAATAGGGGCAATTGTTGACTTTTTAAACGACAAGGATTTCACACGCAAACCAAGGACCATTAGGTAGATCTCGTCGTCCTGAGTACAACGACAGGCGGCATGCCTTCATCGGAAGTAGGACGAGTGAGATACGGGTCTAGAACGACGAAGGGCATAATCGTAATTTGGACTCACAAGGGGTATTTTGGTCTTTTTGGTGCCTTGGGAATTGTGCAATCAGATTGGGACAAGTGTGCAGTGTGTAATTGGATATTTTTGAGTTGGGACCATAGGGCTTGGACACGTGGAATGTGTCTAGTGGGTTCTAGGGTGCACGGTGTGATTTTAATTTGGGTCGTGTTACTTGAGTCATGCAATTGAGAGAAACAGAGACTGAGCAGAGAGGAGAAATCGATCGAATTTCAGGGAGGAGTGAGTCCTTGTGAGTGTATGAGTGTGATCAGAGGAAGGCTGAGAGTGTGCGATCGTGTTTGTGAGGATTGGGAGTGATTGTGTGTGTGAGGTGGGTAGCAGACCAGAGAAACAGAGAGGGAGTTTGGTGGTGGTGTTTCTGTGCTTTGAGCAATTGTGGCTGCTGGTGGTGTTCAGAGAACGAAGGAGGACCTGAGGAGTCGAGTGTACCCCAGGGAACACGGCGGCAGGCACGGCGGAGGCTAGAACGACGGTAAGGTTTCCTATTCCTCTGTTTTTCTGTTTTGTTTCAAACGTTAAGTCGTGGAGTTTGAGGTCGAGTCGAAGTGTTCTGTAGGTTCTCTTAGGCTCAGTAGGTCTCTAGGAACCCGTAGAACTCGAAGTCGTGTCGGGGGGATGCACGGTTGGCCAGGAGCAGAAACATAGTTTTGGGTGGTTGCTGGTTCGAGCTTGGGAAGATGGGTTTGAGGTCGTGATGTCTAGTTTTTAGGATTGGAATTAGTTGCTAGGATGAGGACGAAGCTGTTGGTGGAAAAAGGAACGGAAGTGGTTGAGGGACGGCGGAGAACCAGTCACGCCGGTTCAGACCGGTCGACGACCTGAGGAAGACGATGAACAGTAACCCTGTGCAGGCGCGTGAGGCCCATGCGCAACCCTTTTGGGCGGCGCGTGAGGGCGCGTGGGGAGTTTTCCAGGGAAGTGTTCAACATGGTTTTTGGTCTAATCGTTGTAACGAATCTGTTGGGACAAGTTTTAGGACATTCGGATAACGTCTCGAATTAGTTTTAAGTGCTCGAAGGTTTAGGTTTCCGTTTAGTTATGTTTAAAAATCCGGAAAAATGAGGGAGATTAGGGTAAGCTAAGTTGAAGAGTTTGTGACCCGTTTTGGTGACTCTGAACAGGTTGGGAATTGCCTGAGACGGCCGAGGATCGCACGAGACGCGATTGATGCGCACGAAAGTTGTGAGTGGACTGTTTGTTTTCTAACCGAACATGCATAACTGTTTTTACTTATCTTGTTTGGATTTCTGCACGTTGTTTTATTTCGTACTACTGTTGTTTTAAGTTGGTTATGCATGCATGTTTTCAAAACGGAGGGTGTAACCCTGGTTTGTTTCTGAAACTGTTTTTGAAACTATTATTTATTTTTAGTCCACTCACATTTTTAATGTTTTTAACACCCTCCAGGTCGTGGTGCGAGCGTTGGGGGCTACCGTTGAGGCAGAAGTCGAGGTATAAAGTCATCCGTTGTGCGCTTAGCTTACAGTAGGGCTTGTTTGTTTTCGTACTGTTACTATACTCTGTAAACGATATAACTTTTCTCCCTGGTCTGGCAATGTAAATTGTGGGTTTGTGTAAGGTTCTTTTGGTCTTTTACTTGTGTTTGTCAGACGGGAATAGGGTTCACCTCGGTTATCGGGGTGATAATTGGGGAGGATCTTGTCAATTGGTATCAGAGCATAGGTTTATGGTTTGTGTCTGTTGCGAGGTTGTGTTTAGGACGTTTTACTGACTTTATGCCTCTTTCAGCGTACGATTGACCATGCCTCCGAGACGTGAGCCCCCTCCACGACCTGAAGACGAAGCGGCGAGAGGGACGGAGAGTGCTACGATTGAGCTAGCCCAGCGGCTCGGGGCTACGACATTTAGTGGTGGGGCAGACCCTGAGGAAGCCCACAGGTGGATTACGAGACTTGAGCGGATTTTCTCAGTGATGCGATGCCCACCGGAGAACCGAGTGTTACTAGCTACCTTTTTACTGGACGGTGCGGTGTACGAGTGGTGGTACACCCTCGAGTTGTCAGGTTAGGACGCCCACACAGTGACCTGGGAGACGTTTAGAGAGCGGTTTCTGGATCAGTACTACCCCCGCTCTTTCCGCGATGCCAATGAGGCTGAGTTTCTGCAGCTCTAACAGGAGAGCATGACTGTGGCTGAGTATGAACAGAAATTTCAGATGTTGTCTCGCTTTGCTCCTGCGTTTGTGGCTACAGAAGCCGAGAAGTGCCGTAGGTTTGAGTTGGGCTTGCAGGGTGAGATTTGAGCCATAGTGACGGCTGGATCGTTTGCAACCCTCCGAGAGTTGTCAGATGCTGTAGTCAAGGTGGAAGCTAGTTTTCCGGTACGACGCCGAGAGCATCCTTTGTCCGGAACTTTAAGCCAGAGGACCCCGAAGAGGGGCGATTACGGTGGAGCTTCATCCTCGGGCGATGACCGTTTTGGCAGACCTGGTAGTTTTCAGAGTTCAGGGATTCGTGGGCACCGAGCACAGCCGACTTCGCAAGCTAGTGCGACATCTGTTGCGTCCACAGGGAGATCGAGTAGAGGACCCACTCAGGATGTTTCTAGTGTCATCTGTTTCTACTGTGGAGAGCGAGGCCACTACCGAAGGGAGTGTCCGTCCTTACTACTGGGGGGAGGTGCATGCCGAGGTACAGCGGAGCCAGGACGGAGCACGGCCTCAGTATCGGGGACAGCAGGCACCAGAGGAGGTGGTGGTGCCACTAGTGGTTCGAGGGGACGTGGCTGAACTTCAGGACCCAGGCCCGAGTGTTTGCGATGACTCAGCAGGAGGCTCAGTCAGCACCCGGTGCAGTGACAGGTACCTTTACTATCCTTGGTCGTGTTGTACACTTTTTTTTGTTGGATCCCGGGGTAGAGTTTAGGATTTTCCCTAAGTGACTTGGAGTGACGAGGTTGAGGACTACGGTGAGTTCCGATGAAGGACGACGGGAGGAATTAGAAAGGAGTGACTATAACTGATCGATATGAGGTTATTGAAAGAAAACCCACAATCTAGGAGTGCCTTTAAGACTTTGTTGATTTATTCCGACAGGGTGGTCGGAGCAGTTGAGGGAAGTGAAGGTGATGTAGCGAGTCGGTGGGTAGGATTCCCTTCTTGGGCGAGTCAAACAGGATTGGTTTGCTTTGGGATTAGAGTTTGAGTTGGGTAGTATAGGATTTCCTACCGACCAAGAGACCGGGAGTTTGGGAAGGATTTGAGTTGGTTCCCAGAAGGTGTAGGTGGATGTACGTGAGGATGTACTCTATGAACTCTGTTTGGGTACTCTATGAACTCTGTTTGGGTACTCTACATGAGGTATTCTACAATACCTTTGTTTCTTTCAGTTTGTAGAGTTTCCCTTACGTACACCATGAAGTTTTAGTTGGTAGTACTGGGCGAAGGTACATTTGACTTGAGGGAGTGTTAGAAGTGTTGAACTAGTAACAGGAGTGCTGTGGCGTACCCAAGGCGGAGATGACAGGTTGGGAACTGTCAGGAGCAGTAGTTGTTTGGCAGGAGTTGACCACCGGGTAGGAGACCCAAGTGTGGGGTACGAGCTGTGGAATTTCGGGACGAAATTCTTTTAAGGAGGGTAGATTGTAATGAACAATCCCAAGAGTCAGGATTAGCGAAGTGTTTAGTGACAGATTAGCAAGTTAATCGGTGTTTAGTTGGTTACTTTTGTACTTCAGGCGTAGAATGACGATTTTACCCCTAGTTTGGGCAAATTGTTGACTTTTAGTTTGGGTGGTCAATTGGGTATTCACCGATGACCGTGACGTAGTTCGGGACGTCACAAGTCCGTAGACAGGTGGCACGCCCGATTCCGACATCCGAAGAGGAAGTTATGATGTTCAGAAGGTTGAGGGCACTTTCGTAATTTGGTTAAAATAGGGGCAATTGTTGAAATTTTAAACGACAAGGATTTCACACACAAACCAAGGACCATTAGGTAGATCTCGTCGTCCTGAGTATAACGAAAGGCGGCATGCCTTCATCGGAAGTAGGACGAGTGAGATACGGGTCTAGAACGGCGAAGGGCATAATTGTAATTTGGACTCACAAGGGGTATTTTGGTCTTTTTGGTGCCTTGGGAATTGTGCAATCAAATTGGGACAAGTGTACTGTGTGTAATTGGATATTTTTGAGTTGGGACCATAGGGCTTGGACACGTGGAATGTGTCTAGTGGGTTCTAGGGTGCACGGTGTGATTTTAATTTGGGCCGTGTTACTTGAGTCGTGTAATTGAGAGAAACAGAGACTGAGAAGAGAGGAGAAATCGATCGAATTGCAGGGAGGTGTGAGTCCTTTAGAGCGTGTGAGTGTGATCAGAGGAAGGCTGAGAGTGTGTGATCGTGTTTGTAAGGATTGGGAATGACTGTGTGTGTGTGAGGTGGTTAGCAGACCAGAGAAACAGAGAGGGAGTTTGGTGGTGGTGTTGCCGTGCTTTGAGCAATTGTAGCTGCTGGTGGTGTTCAGAGAACGGAGGAGGACTTGAGGAGTCGAGTGGACCCCAGGGAACTCGGCGGCAGGCACGGCGGAGGCTAGAACGACGGTAAGGTTTCCTATTCCTCTATTTTTCCGTTTTGTTTCAAACGTTAAGTCGTGGAGTTTGAGGTCGAGTCGAAGTGTTCTGTAGGTTCTCTTAGGCTCAGTAGGTCTCTACGAACCCGTAGAACTCAAAACCGTATCGGGGGGATGCACGGTTGGCCGGGAGCAGAAATAGAGTTTTGGGTGGTTGCTGGTTCGAGCTTGGGAAGATGGGTTTGAGGCCGTGATGTCTAGTTTTTAGGATTAGAATTAGTTGCTAGGATGAGGACGAAGTTGTTGGTGGAAAAAGGAATGGAAGTGGTTGAGGGACGGCGGAGAATCGGTCACGCTGGTTCAAACCGGTTGACGGCCTGAGGAAGACGATGAACAGTAACCCTGTGCAGGTGCATGAGGCCCACGCGCAGCCCTTTTGGGCGGCGTGTGAGGGCGCGTGGGGAGGTTTTCGGGGAAGTGTTCAACATGGTTTTTGGTCTAATCGTTGTAACGAATCTGTTGGGACAAGTTTCGGGACATTCGGATAACGTCTCAGATTAGTTTTAAGTGTTCGAAGGTTTAGGTTTCCGTTTAGTTACGTTTAAAAATCCGGAAAAATGAGGGAAATTAGGGTAAGCTAAGTTGAAGAGTTTGTGACCCGTTTTGGTGACTCTGGACAGGTTGGGAATTATCTGAGACGACCGAGGATCGCACGAGACGACCGAGGATCGCACGGAACGCGATTGACGCGCACGGAAGTTGTGAGTGGACTGTTTTTTTTCTAACCGAGCATGCATAACTGTTTTTACTTATCTTGTCTATGTCCCGACTATGCCTTTATGCTTTTGATATATGGATTTATGTCTATGCTTGATATGCTTGCTTTACTTGATTTCACGCTTTTCAATAAGAGTGATTGGATTTGCACGTACTTCGAGAATATGATTTTTGTGATGCTTTTTAGTATGATTTCTGATGGATAAGTGTAACGACCCATCCCGGAATTCGGGATTGGATTAGTAACTAATCATGATTAATGGGGGTTAATCGGTGATTAGTCGGGTGGAATCGGACGAACGTGGCAAAATGACCGTTTTGCCCCTGGTTGTGGGTAAAATGTTGAATTTTAATTCGGGCGGTCAAATGGACGTTGACCAATGACCGTGCCGTAGTTTGAGATGTCACGAGTTCATAGACAGGTGGCACGTTCGATTCCGACATTCGGGGTGAAAGTTATGACGTTCGGAAGCCCGAGGGCATTTACGTATATTGGACGAAATGGGGGAAATATTGACTTTTTGACCGGGAGGTCCGATAGCCGAGGACCAAGGACCATTAGGATGGTCTCGATGCCCTGAGTTCGTAGACAGGCGACACGCATCAATCGGAGTTCGGATGACCGAGTTACGGGTCTAGATGCGTGAGGGGCATTTTGGTAATCTGTCAAGCAAGGGCAAAATGGTAATTTAGTTGCTGCATTTTGTAACAGCCGTGAGTGGGTTGTGGAATTGTTCAAAACAAATGGGAGGCAAGTGTACATGGGATTGGAATTTGAAACTAGTGGACAATTTTGAATTGAAAAAGGGAATTGTTTAATGGTTTTGAGTTAGTGGACATCATTGTTAATGTTTTGAGTTCCTTGTGGGGAGCAAAGAACATGGGCATGGATTTGTTTATGGAACATAATGCATGGGCTTTGTGTGAGGGATTTGTTTATGCAATTGGGAGTGGAGACCTTGCACGGGTATGGCTTTGTTTATGAAGAAAAATGGTTGGGCTGAGTGAAATGAATTGTTAATCGTGAGTGCCTTGGGGTCAGTTGAGATAGTGGGAACTTAATTAAGTAAGAGTGTTGTGTGTACTGTGAAGGGAGAGTGCACGGGTGAGTTTTAAATTGCTTGGTGTGGTGGGAAGTGAAAAACAGAGACAGTGGAGGCTTGTGCTCAGTGTGAGATTATGTGATGGTGGGGAACCTTAATACAATATGATGTAGTGTGCGTGGATTTGGAGGCATTGAAGCTTGGTTTGGGGAAGAAACAAAGCACGGGAAGGATTTTAAAATTTGGTCTGGGTCTGTTTTGCGGAAACAGAGACTCAGTGAGATTTCCCACGGGTGTTGGGTCACAATTCGGTTAACTGAGAGTGATGGGAGTGAGAGAGATTCATTTGGTGTGACTGAGAGCTGAGGAAATGAGAGGAAATTTGTGAGGGAATGTTCAAACAACCCGAAACTGGTTTTTGATAAATTCAAATTCAAATTTCAGTTTTAGGCCAGCCCAAGCCGATTTGAGGCTGGAAAAAACTCTTCTGGGACCTCACTTGGTCGATCCAAATCGTGGGATCGAAGCGTGATGCTCTGGGAAGCCAAGGACGGACACGACAGGTTCAGAAAAATTTGAAGTTTGAGTCGTGGAAGTTGAGGGGTTTGAGGACGTAATTAAGATCGAAGATATGTTCCTAGGGACTGTATGAAGCTCCTGGTGTGATTAATTGAAGAATAACATCGGAAATCATGGGACATTGTCGACTGAACAGGGTCGATTGTTCTTCGGGAAAACCAGACTCGAATTGATGGTTTGAGGTAAGTGTTGTTGGACTTTACATTTCAGACCTGTAATTAGACTTGAATCGAAGATAAATAAATGTTCAATCGAAGTAATCGAGGCTGAATTGATAGGAATTGAACCGGGTTGTCACGCGGGTTCCAGGACCCGTTTGCAGAGGAAACGGGCGATGAAGACGAACTGTTCACGGTTACTGTAGCTGGCCTGTGGCTATCACGCGCAGCCACTCACGGTGGCGCGTGACGGCGCGTGGGCACGAATCCCGAGGTACGGTCAACACGACTTTTATCCTATACGTTATAACAAACATTTTAGCGTTGGTTTCGAATTTTTCGGACACCGTTTCAATGTTGTATTCTGAGGGTCCGAAGGTTTAGGTTACGTTTTTAATTAACGAATAATTCCCGGAAAATTATGAGGAATTGGTATGTTGTTATTTGAGACCTTAATGATCCTGGAATATGTTTTCGGACAGGATTCGAGTTGCCTGGAAAATGCCGGAAATTACGGGAATGCGTACGGCGCGAAACCGAGCCTTAAGAACTGTGTGAGTGGACGTTGCTTTCAAAATTTAATGCATGCATAAATATTTCCATGATTTTTATGATTATGATTATAAGTTGTGATTGATTTCGATTCCCGTATTTATACGTATTTTGCTATACATACAAAATTACACATATTTCGAGACTATGGTCACTCTTATGCTTGATGATGGTTTAACGAAAGAATTTGCATAATTTGTGCGTATAATTTTTTATGAATGTTGTTTATGATTGTGAGTGTGACTCACGGTGTTGACACGGTTTTCGAGATTTCTACGGATTTGCACGTGTTACGGGATTTTGAGTATGTTTGACTGGACCGTGATTTTGGTGTTTAAGATTGTGGTTTTGATGTTTCGATAATGAGATTTGAGAAATGAAGTGATTTCAAGGAATTAAAATGGATTTTGAAAAAGGCGATTTAGGGCTCGATGCTCGGGGCATAAAAGTAACTTTGATTAACGAGATTTCAGTTTTCGGAAATTTAAAGTGGATTCTTGGTTTGGGTTCGGGATGATGCTTCCGGATGCCGGCTTACGGAATCATTATTACGAATTCGAATTCGGGAATGAAAAAGGATTTAATAAAGTGATTTGGTATGATTGTACATGCCCCGTGTGTAATGATGATTTGAATATGATTTGTGAAGTAAGATTTGGGGATTTGAATGTGGAAATTCGGACCATAAGTCCTGTTGTGAAAATTGTGATTTTGGGATGGATCCCGCGTTGTTGTGATTGTTAAATGTTTTGGGGTTTAAAGACCCGTTGAAAACTATTTTGGGTTTAAAGACCCGGTGCTATTGCTGGAGCACGTTTTGAGTTTAAAGACTCGGTTAATTGATGAGGGGGGAGGGCCCTTAAGGAGTTTAAAGACTCGTGAGTTTAAAGACTCAGTTATTGTGATACCCCCGAGGCCTATTGATTATGTTTGAGTTTAAAGACTCGTTGAAATCCCGGGAAGACCTGATTATGCACATGGTTTTGAGTTTAAAGACTCGAGCGCACTTGATATCCAGCAAAATGTTTGATTTGTGATTTATTGTGGTTTTGATGTTTCGGGTGTGTGGGGCTGTGGCCCGGTTTATGTGATTGTTGGTTTGAATCATGTTGAGTATCTGGTTTGATTCGTGGTTTTGGGCTGAGGCCCTGTGTTTACGTTTGCGGGCTAAGACCCGAGGATCAAGAAATGGAAAATGTTTTTGATTTTCATATACGGATCTCTTATGTTGAAAATGTAACGGTTTGCGAAATAATTTTTGTATGCATGCATTGTTTTTACTTGGAGGGTAAAAACGTCTTTTCGTAACTGTTTTTATAAACGAAGTTATTTTGTCCACTCACACCTTTTGGTTTTTATTGACCCTCCAGGTCGTAGCGCATTGGTCGAGGCTGGTTGAGAGGCGGAGGCATGAGTAAGTACGTGTGGCTATCCCTGGTTTGGCAAGTACCGAGGGTAATTTGGGAATTTCAGTCGTCTTGCTAGACGGGAGCAGGACCGGGCACGGTTATCAATGCCCCTTTCGGGGGCGGTCTTGTCAATAAGTATGTTTATACACATTCTGTTTTATTAAGATTTGTGGATTGATTTGAGGTTAGAAATGAAAGTTGGGAGGAATTTCCCTCTTTATCAAACGAAGTATCGGTTTTTGAAGATTTCCGACTTGACTTTGGTTTTCGAATTTTGATGGATTTTCTCATATATGAAAAATGGTTTTGAGTTTAAAGACTCGGAAAACCCATTGGATCTGGTTTTGAGTTTAAAGACTCGGATTGATTTATGGGGGGAGGGCCCTGGAATGATGGTTTTGAGTTTAAAGACTCGGTATGGCTTTGAGTTCAAAGACTCGGTAATAATGATACCCCCCGAGGCCTGTGATTGTGTTTTGAGTTTAAAGACTCGTTGATATCTCGGGAAGGCCTGGTTATTGCACATTGTGTTTTGAGTTTAAAGACTCGGGCGCACTTAAGATCCAGTAAATGTGTATGATCGATATTTTTCACTGGTTTTCGAATGTTTTGGGCTGTGACCCGAATAACTTGGTTTCTATGGCTTTAAGGCCGAGTGCCTGAACTTTGGTTTTGATTTCTGATGATTTCTGCACGTTGTTTTATTTCGTACTACTGTTGTTTTAAGTTACTTGGTTATGCATGCATGTTTTCAAAACGGAGGGTGTAACCCTGGTTTGTTTCTGAAACTGTTTTTGAAACTATTATTTATTTTTAGTCCACTCACATTTTTAATGTTTTTAACACCCTCCAGATCGTGGTGCGAGCGTTGGGGGCTACCGTTGAGGCAGAAGTCGAGGCATAAAGTCATCCGTTGCGCGCTTAGCTTACAGTAGGGCTTGTTTTTTTTTTTTTCCGTACTGTTACTATGCTCTATAAACTATATAACTTATCTCCCTGGTCTGGCAATGTAAATTGTGGGTTTGTGTAAGGTTCTTTTGGTCTTTTACTTGTGTTTGTCAGACGGGAACAGGGTTCACCTCGGTTATCAGGGTGATAATCGGGGAGGGTCCTGTCAGTAGGCCTGTTGAGTTTAAAGACTCGGGAGTTTAAAGAATCGGCTTATATTGAGGCCTGGATTGAGTTTAAAGACTCGGGAGTTTAAAGACTCGGATAGATCCAGCAGGTTTGATCGGATAATGATATTTGTATCGTATACTTTACTGCTAATGTTTTATAATGTTTTCATACTGTGTTTATGTTGCTGCGATTCCATGATGAAAATGATATGATTTATAAATGTTTTCAGTTAGTGGGTTATGCATGCATGTTTTCAAAACGGAGGGCCAAACCCTGGTTTGTTGATTAAATTGTTTTTGAAACTTTTATTCTTTTGGTCCACTCACACCTTCTGGTTTTTAATTGCCCTCCATGACAGGACCCCGTCCCAACTGGACGTCAAAAACCATGCCCGGTCCTGCTCCCGTCTGACAAGTCAACCAAAGGCCCGAAACTACCCTTCAGTGCTTGCCAGACAAGGGATGTTTGCACTGATTTCTGCTGCTACCTCTGCCTCACGATTAGTCCCAAACGTCGTACCACGGCCTGGAGGGTCACAAAACAGAAAATGTGTGAGTGGACAAAAATGACCTCTTATAAAAACATTTGCCAAAATACATTCTTACCCTCCAGTTTTCACAAACTTGCATGCATATTGTAAAACATGAGTAATAGTGTGAAATCATTCAAGTATGAACAGTGGACCGATAAAATCAAAACATATTTTCCCATGGTCTGTAAAACTCATGTTCACCAAATCAGTTCATGTTATAAAACATCAAATCCCGGCTCTCAGGCTAAAACAAGTGAAAACATAATCACCTGGCCACAAAGACCAAAAACCCGTACTCAATACCAGTACGTCATCACAAACAACATCAATCAGCACTAATCACAAGTGCACATTCAATCAATCAATCCGCACTACTCACAAGTGCACAAACTATCACAATCACATCTGCAGTACTCACAAGTGCACAATCAAATCATCAACTGCACTACTCACAAGTGCGGCACTACGCGTAGGCCAATATCCAGCCACTCTCTCGGGATCAGACACCTCTGGGCTCAACCCTCGGGCTCAGTCACATCTGGGCGAACACATCCCCAGGCTCAGACCCATCCGAGTGGTACATCCAGGCTCAGTCACATCCGAGAAGCTGACTACCATAGGATCAACTCCCGATCCTACAATCACATCCCCCAAGCTCCGGTCGTCTGGGTAATCCCCCCACGCTCCGACCGTCTAGGCATTTCACAATCACAATGAAAACCATCTCGGGAATTACATCCCAAAACATTGCAATAAAATCTTGTCTTCATACAAAGTCAAGATCATTCCCGACTGGGTCTCAAGCCCCAAAATACCATTTACACATAAACCTTTAAAATCACCTTTTAAAACAATAAAATAATCTAAAAATCATCGTTGACTCACCAACTAAGTCAAAATATCATTTTAGAAATCATTTAGACTCCGGGCCTAGCCCAAAATATCATTTGCACGTTCCTCGTAAAACGTGTCTGAAAGACTGATTAAAATAATCATAAAATCACAAGAAATCATTGACTTCATCAAATTCACAAGTGACTCCAAATCCGAGTAAAAATCACTATTCACTTGGGTTCTCACGCCCAAAATATCATTTTCACGCAAATCCATGCGTTCGTAACCTCAGTTGCCATTTTCACGTAAATCCATGAAATCGACCATTGACTCATTCCCGACTCACAACATCATTTTTCAATCCATGATTCATAATCCGAGTCCAAACATTATTTTCAATCAAATTCAATACCGGACTCATAACCCGAGTCCAAACATCACTTTTAAGCAAATTCATAATTTCTCGAAAATTGTGCCAAAAAATAATATAATAATCCATAAAATCGAGAAATCACTGGATTGAAACATCAATCATGCCAAAGCATATAATAAGGCATTTTAAATCATATATGCATGCATCACGGTTAGAAAACAAAGTCCACTCACACACACCGTCCAAAACGGTCCGTTTCCGAGCTGCACGTTTTTCCGTAAATTCTGGAAATCACAACTCCTGTCCAAAATCATTATAGAGGGTTACTAACATCTCAAAATACTTCATATAATTTTCCCCAATTTTTCTGGAATTTAAATACGTATTTTAAACGTAAAACAAAACTTCGGATACGCGGAACATTGACGAAATGATATCCGATTTCCTCGAAACCAGCGTCAAAATGTTCGTTACACTGAGAGAATTCAAAGTCATGTTGACCTCACCTTGAAACTAGGCCGTACGCGCCCTCAAGCGCCGCCGTGAGTGGCTGCTCGTGAAACCCACGCGCCAGCTATAGTAGTCGTCGTCCTCGCCCGTTTGTCTGTAAAACGGATCCTGCAACCCGCGAGACAACCCGGTTCAATTCCTATCAATTCGACACTGTTTCCTTCAATTGAACATTCAGTCAGCTTCGATTCAAGTCTAATTAGAGTTCTGAAACATCAATTACACGAAACCTTACCTTAATCCTTCAAATCAAAGATGAGCATTCGAAGAACACCCGAATACTATTCATCTTCGAAAGTCGTCAATGTCAAACGATTTTCTTAAATTGATTCATCGAGAAGCTTCAATGGACTAAGTTAAAATCTTTCCCCAACTCAATTACATCAATCCAAGCCTCAAATCCCACGACTCAAGCTCGAACCGTGCTCACTGTTACCAGACCCGTTTAATGTCAATTGGGCCTTAATTCCCTCGTTCTTTCAATGTAACTGATCGTGGCAATCCCAGAAGACTCAAATTGAACTCCATTTTGATCAACAAGGCTCAAAGCTTCCAATTCAAATTTTCCCTCCCAAAATCCAAATTTTCGATTCTCAGTCTCCTTCTCTCTCTCAATCCCTCGTGTTTCCCAGTTCAATTCAATCTCACCATTCACTCAGGTTCACACTCACGAGCTCAGTAATGGAAGAGAAACTAAGGTTGGATGGAAGCTGAGTTTTGGTTGTACACGGTTAAGAAAACACAAAGGAGCTTAATGGAGATTTAATTGATTAAAGGTAATTAGAAAAATAATAAAACAGCATGATTATGTTTACCCCAAAACATGGAGCTGAAATTAGGCCATAAATCAAGGGATGGGTGACACTTGTCACTCATCCAGATGTGTTCAATCATCGGGTACTGTTCATAATAAAATAATATTTTAATCGAAATCCCGGTTCGTTCGGTTAATCGAGTTTGTTTCCGTGACCATAACTTCGTCGTCGAATCTCCGATTTCGGCATGCCGCCTGTCGTTGGATTCGTATCAACGAGACATACATAACGGTTCTTGGTTCTCGTCCATTGGACTTCCCGGGTCAAAAGTCAACATTTGGCCCCTTTTTAGCCAAATTGCCAAAATACCCCTCAACTTCCGAACGCCATAACTTTTTCCTCGAACGTCGGAATCGAACGTGCCACCTGTCTATGAACTCGTGACGTCCCGAACTACGTCACAATCATCGATCAAAGTCCGTTTGACCGCCCGATCTAAATGTCAACTCTTTGCCCACGCTAGGGGCAAAACGGTTATTTTGCACAATTCGTCCGATTTCACTCAACTAATCCCAGATTAGTCATTCTAAACCATAATTAATTAATATTCAATCCCGATATTCGGGACGGGTCGTTACACTCCAGGTCGTGGAGCTAGCGCGGGGGTTAACGTTGAGGTAGTGTCGGAGGCATAGAGCACTATAGCGTACTCTAGAGTTGACCCAGAGTGTTTTCAGCTTTCCGTTGTGCGTGTAGTTTCTTTACTTTATCTTGTTTATACTATGCTCTGTATAACGGTTGACTCGTTGGATTTTTAAATTCTCCCTTGTCTGGCAATGAAATTTGTGGGTTTTCGTTAGGTTGTTTCGGTCTTTGGTGTTGGGTTGTAATTAAAAGCAGTTATGCATGCTCAGTTATAAGGAAGGAGTCCACTCACTGTTCCTGAGCACGTCACTCGCGTCCCGTACGTCCCGTATGTTCCTCGATCTCCTCGGGGATTCCCGATCCTGTCACAAGTCACCAAAACTCATCACTAACACGTCAACGAAGGTTCTCCTAATTTTCCCCAATTTTCCCGAATCTTAAACGTAACGAAACGGAACCCTAAACCTTCGATCCTGTAGAACTAACCCGAAACAACGTCCGATCACCCCGAAACTTGTCCCAAAAGATTCATTACAACGATTAGACCAAAAACTATGTTGGAAGCTTCCCCAGAACAGCCACCACGCGCCCTCACGCACCGCCCAAAGTGGCTGCGCGTGGGCTTCACGTGCCTGCACACAGAGCACTGTTCATCGTCTTCTTCGATGGTCAGACCGGTTCTCCTTCATCCTTCATCCATTTCTTCTCCTTTCAAATCCCTTAGCTTCGTCCTACTCTAAGAAACTACTTCCCCTACTCAAAACACGACATCATGACCTCTAACCTGTCCCCCAAACTTGAACCAGAAACCACCCGAAAACCCCTGTTTCGGTTCCCGGCCACCAGGGCTTCCCCCCGTCACGGCTTCACAACTAGACGATTCCTAGGGACCTACTGAGTCGACTAGAACCTACCAAACACCTCGACTCAGCCCCAAACCTCACGACTAAACGTTTGAAACAAAACGGCAAAACAGAGCAACCAAAAGGAATTGAGGAATTACCTGCGTCCCGGCCGCCACCGTGAGCTCCGCCGTGCCTACTCAACTCCCCTCAGGTCTCTCGACACCACCACGGGTTCAATTTCGACGGCTGATCAATGGAAGTGCACAGCCGTGCGCGGTGGTCCTCGATTCTGTTTTCTGAGAAACTCACACTTCACACACACAGATTTCCTCACACTAGTTCCACCCAGAACCACTCACCAGCTTTCACTTAGTCTCTACTCACTCACTCGGTCACCAAAACACACAAACACACACTGCAATCGATCAATTCTCTTCTCTGCCCAGTCTCTGTTTCTCCCTCTCAAGCACGACTCACACACACACAACTAATTTAATTTGCCCGTGAAAATGTGTAGAACCCACTACACACACCCCACGTGTCCACAATCCCATGGTCCCATCTCAAAATATCCAATTAGCACTGTACACTTGTCCTTATCAGAATTGCACAATTCCCAATGTGCCAAAAAGACCAAATGCCCCTTGTAAGTCCAAATTACCATTTTGCCCTTCGCCGTTCTAGACCCGTAACTCACTCGTCCTACGTCCGATGAAAGCATGTCGCCTGTCGTTGAACTTAGGACGATGAGATCTACCTAACGGTCCTCGGTCTACGTGTAAAAATCTTGTCGTACAAAAAGTCAACTTTTCTCCCTTCGTTTAACCAAATTACGAAAATGCCCTCAACCTTCCGAACATCATAACTTCTTCCTCGGATGTCGGAATCGGGTGTGCCACCTGTCAACGGACTCGTGACATCCCAAACTACGTCACAGTCATCGGTCAATACCCAAGTGACCGCCCGAACTAAAAGTCAAAAATTTGCCCAAACTAGGGGCAAAATCGTCATTCTACTCCCAAAGTCTAAAAGTAGCCAACTAACCACCTATTAACTCAGCTAATCCGTCACTAATCACTTCGCTAATCCCGACTCCCGGGACGGGTCGTTACATTGGGTGGGAGCCTTTGCCAAATGAACACTTTGAGCGCTTTCCTACTCCTGCAGTACTCTATGGTAATTATCCAAAAGACTTGAAACAAGTGCAGTAGCAGAGTTGAACAAGGACAGAGTACCATGAACAAGGGCAGAGTTGATAACTACCTCCCAAAAACAACGAATCACCTGTCAAGTAGGTTGGAGGGAAACAACAGTAGAATTCGAAGTTGAAGCTGCGAAGGATGGATAGACAAGCAATACGACTTCCTGTTCCAAGGCTTGGATTGCTGGAGGGTCCTGGACCTGAATCAAGGACTAAAGTTCAGAAACAGGAAACTCGAAAAAAGATAATACATGAAGAGAATACATGTTTAGTGAGGGGAGGGACCTCATGACTTGTGCTACCAACACCGTGTTTAGAAGTGACCACGAGGGGAGTATGAGGACTGGCACGTATCTCTTCCAAGATGGTTACTGGTTCCACCCCTTCTTCAACTGGTGACAGGGGGTAAGTGGATTGTCCCTTCCTGATCTCTATCCGAGGAAGATGGCCGCGGTTGTTCAGAGGGTACATCCGCAGACAAATTCTGATCAGGGGCACTCCAGGACTCTAATGGCATTACTCTCAGAAGAGTAGCATCCACATTCACCTCAGCCTCAGCTGCCACACCCAAAACCAATGAAGAACATGCGTCTGCCAAGGTAAATGCAGTTGACTTAGGCTATGTCAAGGAGGGATCTGACAAGACCCATCCCGATTATCCCTCGATAGTCGTGATGAATCCTGCTCCCGTCTGACAATAACTAAAAATTTCCGAAAGTAACCAAACTTATATACATACAACACACAACAAATCCCGAACACATTGTCAGACAAGGGATAGTTAAGTTTTACAGACCAATGACGTCACAAGTTTGACTAGTCAAGGACAATACAGAGCATAGGTACCATTACAGATAGGGGTCAAATTCCTACTCTGTAGAATGTCTGAGTGCGCAACGGTCTATTTATTCTTTTGCCTCGCTTGCCTCGTTTTTAGCCCTCGTACCTGTACACTGGCCTGGAGGGTGCATAAAACAATAAAGGTGTGAGTGGACAAAAATGACCTCTTATAAAAACATTTGCCAAAATACATTTCTTACCCTCCAGTTTTCACAAACATGCATGCATATCATAAAACATGAGTAATAATAGGAAATCAATTAAAGTGGATCAATCAAAACAATTTCCACAAAATCACGGGACTTATATCCATATCTTGTTGCTTAGAGTCACGTTTTATCCCTGCAACGCGTGCATATCAATAGGCTCAAGGACCGCTCAAAATCCGAGCATCCGCCGCTGTGAACACATCACAAGCCGGCAATCCAGATCTAGTGAACACATCACTTACCGATCCATATAATCCAGCACATCTGATCTGAGTCAAGCCTCCCCTGGGCTGCAAGACAAAGATCGTGCTACGTGACCTCTTCGGGGTAAACACTTCCATCCCGAAGGCGAGCGTTATCTCCAGGGTGCACTCCGGGAAAAAATATATTTTCTCCCGAAAGCCCTAAATATCCGCAACATATCACCATCACTAAAACCAGTGAAAAACAGTTGCATTGAAAACCAAATCATATATCAATACAGGGTCTCAGCCCCAAGTTAACCAAAGTCCCGATTTACTTTATAAATCCGAAATCATCAATATCATCATATAATCACATGGAAAATGCAAATCCAATCAGAAACACAATTCCATTGGGTCCCAACCCCAAAATATCAATTTCACGTAAATCCGTGCAACCGTAAACCCGAGTTGCCACGAACACGTAAATCCATAAAAGCAATCATTGACTCATAATCCGAGTCCAAATATCATTTTCAATCCAGGCCTAGCCCAAAACATCATTTGCACGTTCCTCGTAAAACGTGCCCGAAAGACTGATTAAAATAATCACAAAAATCACAAAAATACCAAAAATCATCAAATTCACATGTAACTCCAAATCCGAGTCAAAATCATTATTTACTTGGGTTCTCACGCCCACAATATCATTTTTAACCAATTTCATGATTTCTCGAAAAGCGTGCCAGAATATAATAATATAATAATCATAAAACCGAGAAAATCGAGAAATCACCGAATCAAAGCATCAATCATGTCAAATCATAGAAAATCATATAAATAAGCATTTTAAACCATATATGCATGCATCACAGTTAGAAAACCAAAAGTCCACTCACACACACCGTCCCGATTGTTCAGCCTCGAGCTGTTCGTTTTCCTCCGAAGTCCCGGGAATATTCCAGCCTGTCAAACAAAGTGATTTAAGGTTACTAGGCTATCATATAATCCTTAAACAGGAATCCCCTAATTGTCGGAATTTTATAATATTATTTTAATATAAATTTAAACGTGTCGGGTACTCGGAACTACACTGAAACCATATCCGATTGACCCGAAACCAACGCGGATAGGTTCGTATCATCGAGAACATCAAGTTTCATGTTGAACACTTTGCCGGAATCCTCCCCACGCGCCGTCACGCGCCGCCGCAAGCGGCTGCGCGTGAAAGCCACGCGCCTAGCACAGTACAGCTACAGTGCATCGTTCTCGCCCGTTTGTCTGATAAACGGGTTGAAATACCCGCGATAGGATCCGATGCAATCTCAGTCAATTCGACCTCAAATCGATCCGTTCTTTCAACTGATCTCATCTACTCTAACTTCATTTTAGTTCTGTGAATTCAATTACCTCAGGTAAGGTCCAAATCTTCACGACTCACGATCGAAATTCGACGGGTCTCCTATTCAGGTTTCACGATTCCGTGCCTGATTTTTCAATTAATTCATATGGTTAGCTTCGTGAGAGTATAATGAACAATTTTCCATGATCAATTTCGAATGAGCTTACCTCTAAGTATCTGAACTCAAGGTCGATTTTTGGCAGCCATGGCAGCGTCTGTTCTTCCTCAATTCGACACGAATTCTTCTCGTTTTTGTTGCAAAGCTTTTAGTTTTGATCCTAGCAACTTAATGGAATCCTCAATTGCTCCTCTCCTGGCTCCCAAATTCGAATTCGATTTTCGCCCAATTTCAAGGATTTTCGAACTGGTTGTACCCGTCACCTCTCAGTCTCTCGAGCTCAATTTCTCTCAATTCGGTTTCTCAATTACACAAATCATAATGAGGCTGAGACAAATGGGTGTTATCTGATGTTAATTTGGCATGATTAGGACAAACCCCAATTTAGGGAATTATGTCTAAAGCCATATGATTATGTTCTCCCTTAAGACCCGATTCCTTGTTTCCTGGGGTGAGAATCAGACAAAAGACAAGTCTGATTAAGGCCAAAAGTCCATTTTGCCCCTGGTTGGACAAATTACCATTTTGCCCCTAGCCTTCCGTGACCCGTAACGTTCGTAACCGAACTCCGTTTTCGACGTGCCGCTTGTCGTTGTACGCCGGGAATCGAGACCTACATAACGGTCTTCGAATCGTGTGAAAATTAGTTAGCAAACAAAAAGTCAACATTTTCCCCCTTTTCGCCCAAATTACGAAAATGCCCTTGGGCTTCCGAACGTCATAACTTTTTCCCAGATTGTCGGAATTGGGCGTGCCACCTGTCTATGGACTCGTGACGTCCCAAACTACGTCACGGTCATCGGTCAACATCCGTTTGATTCACCAATCAAAAAGTCAACAATTTGACCATACTATTCACAAGGGTAAAAACATCATTTATTCATTATGTTACAAAATTACATTTTCTCAATTTCCGGGGCGTTACAACCTTCCCCCCTTAAGAATTTTCGTCCCCGAAATTTCAATGAAACAAATACGGGTACTGGTCTCGCATCTGTGTCTCAGGTTCCCACGTAGCTTCTTCCACGTTCTGATTCCTCTAAAGAACCTTCACTAAGGGAATCGTCTTTCGTCGGAGCACTTTGTCCTTTCGGTCCAAGATCTGTACAGGCTGTTCTTCAAAACTTAGGTCTTCTCTGAGTTCAACAGGCTGTTCCTCCAACACATGGGACTCATCATACACATATTTCCGTAGCATTGACACATGGAAAACATTATGGACCCTCGAAAGCTCAGAAGGTAATGCTAATCTGTAGGCAACTCGACCAATTCTCTCAACAATCTCATAAGGTCCAATGAAACGGGGGCTCAGTTTCCCGCGTCTGCCGAATCGCACTTTACCTTTCCAAGGAGATAACTTCAAGAATACCCAATCTCCAACTGCAAATTCCAAATCTCTGACTCGGTGGTCTGCGTAACTCTTTTGTCTGTCTTGGGCTGTCTTGAGTCTGTCTCGGATGAGTTTAACCTTTTCCGTTGTTAAGTCTATCAATTCAGATTTAGACAATTTCCTTTCGCCCACCTCCGTCCAACACAAGGGGGTTCTGCACTGTCGTCCATATAAGGCTTCATAAGGAGCCATCCCGATACTTGCTTGGTAACTATTGTTGTAGGCGAATTCCATCAATGGTAGATGTGACACCCAAGTACCCTGGAATTGCAAGACACATGCTCTCATCATGTCCTCCAAGGTCTGAATAGTCCGTTCTGATTGCCCGTCGGTCTGAGGGTGGAATGCCGTGCTAAAATGCAATCTCGTCCCGAAAGCTTCCTGTAAGCTTTGCCAGAATCTGGATGTAAATCGGGGATCTCGATCAGATACAATAGAGACAGGAGTACCATGGAGTCGAATAATCTCGTCAATGAAGAGTCTGGCATACTGCGTCAACCGAAAGTCTTCCCTTACAGGTAGGAAATGAGCTGATTTGGTAAGCCTATCCACAATTACCCAGACTCCATCGTGTCCTTTAGGCGTTCTGGGTAGTTTAAACACAAAATCCATGGTTATATGATCCCATTTCCATTCCGGGATCGGTAGTGGTTGCAGTGCTCCATAGGGTCTTTGCCTTTCAGCCTTTACTTGTTGACATACCAAGCACTTACTCACAAACTCTGCAATCTCCCGTTTCATACCCGGCCACCAATAATGCTCTCGTAACGTACGGTACATTTTCGTCCCACCTGGATGCATTGCATACGCCGAACTATGGGCCTCGTCCAGAATCTCTTTCTTTAATGTTACATTTTCGGGCACACACAACCGTCCGTCCTTTACTAGGGCTCCATCCCTTCTAATTGCAACATCTTGTCGTTCCCCCGCATCAGCTTCAATTCGAAGGACACACAAGATAGGGTCTTCCAGTTGGGCTTCAATAACTCGATCAATCAGAATTGGTCGCACCTGGAAACTAGCTAGTAAGCCACCTTGGTTATCCAGTCCCAAAGCAACTCCAGTCCTACGTAGTTCCACCAACAAGGGTAAATGTACCATTCGTAGATGTGCCACAGTGTGAGCTGATTTCCGACTCAGTGCATCCGCTACCACATTAGCTTTTCCAGGATGGTACTCAATCGTGCAGTCGTAATCCTTAATTAGCTCCAACCATCGTCTCTGTCTCAAATTCAATTCCTTCTGTGTGAAAAAGTACTTCAAACTCTTATGATCCGTGAAAAGTCTACATGTCTCCCCATACAAGTAATGTCTCCAAATCTTCAGGGCATGTACCACCGCAGCTAATTCCAAATCATGGGTGGGATAGTTACGTTCATGCGGTTTCAGTTGTCGAGAGGCATATGCGATTACCTTTCCATGTTGCATTAACACACACCCTAATCCTTGTAAGGATGCATCACTGTACACTTCAAACTCCCCACTATCATCCGGAAGGGTTAAGATAGGAGCGGAGGTCAACCTTTTCTTCAATTCTTGGAAACTTTGCTCACAGTCTTCGCCCCAAACAAACTTGATTCCTTTCCTGGTTAGGCGGGTCATCGGAGCAGCAATCGCAGAGAAGCCTTCCACAAAACGTCTGTAATAACCGGCCAATCCCAAAAAGCTCCTTACTTCGGTTACTGTCTTTGGCTGCTCCCAGTTTTCTACCGCTTCTATCTTCTGGGGATCAACACGAATCCCATCCACGGAAATCACATGTCCCAGAAAACCAACACTCGTTAACCAAAATTGGCACTTACTCAGTTTGGCAAAGAGCTGGTTCCTCCTTAGCGTATCAAGCACAATCCTCAAATGTTCCTCATGCGCCCTCTTACTGCTTGAATACACTAGAATGTCATCAATGAACACAATAACAAATCGGTCAAGGTACTTCCGGAATACTCGGTTCATCAAATCCATGAATGCCGCAGGTGCATTAGTCAATCCAAATGGCATCACCAGAAATTCATAATGACCATATCGAGTTTGAAAAGCTGTTTTTGGAATGTCCTCCTCTCGAATCCTTAACTGGTGGTAACCAGAACGCAGATCAATCTTCGAAAAATACTTGGCTCCCCTTAATTGATCAAACAGATCATCAATCCGAGGCAAAGGATACTTATTCTTTATCGTGACTTTATTAAGTTGCCTGTAATCCATACAGAGTCTCAAACTTCCTTCCTTCTTTTTCACAAACAATACTGGGGCTCCCCATGGTGATACACTCGGTCGAATGAATCCCACATCCACAAGATCTTGCAACTGTACCTTCAATTCCCTTAACTCAGCTGGTGCCATCCGATAAGGTGTCAAGGATATAGGTCGTGTACCAGGAATTAGTTCGATAGTGAACTCAATCTCTCGAGAAGGGGGTAATCCTGGTAAATCCTCAGGAAATACATCTGGGAAGTCACACAATACTGGGATATCCTCGGCCTTGATTGGTGCATCCCGCACATCGACAACATAAGCTAGATAACCCTGACAGCCCTTCCTCAGAAATCTATCTGCCGAGAGGGCTGATATGACTCTAGGGGTTATCATCCTCCGATCTCCCTGAAATATCACCTCAGGTAATCCAGGGCTCCGAAGTATCACCCTCTTATCGAAACACTCGATAGAGGCATGATGGGTTGTCAGCCAATCCATCCCAAGGATAACATCAAAGTCACACAAGTCTAAGAGTATCAAATCAACCACTAGATGCACGTCCCCTATCACAATAGGGTATCCTTGTATCACTTGGTTTACTACATACAACTCTCCAGCCGGTGTACCGACTCCCATCTCACATCCGATCGCAGAAATTTCTCTATCTGCCAACAGTGCATACTCCCGAGAAACAAAAGAGTGGGTAGCTCTCGGATCTATTAAAGTACGTGCATGATGACCGAAAATAGTAAGCATACCTATCACCACCTCCGGGGCTGCTCGGGCCTCCTATTGAGTCACTGCATAGACTCGAGCCTGTGGTCCCGAAGTCCGACCACGCCCTCGTGATCCACCAGATCCACCCCGAGTTCTGCCACCTCCTCTCCCACTTGTAGCATTTGAAGCCGAAGTCGTACTAGGGCCCCGCTCAGTAGAGCCCCATCCAGTGCAGCTACTACCAACCAATCGTGGACAGTCTCGTTTGAAGTGACCCGGCTCCCTACAGTAAAAGCAGACAAGAACATTGCCTCGGTCATTACTCTGTCGGTCAGTAGATCCCACTGATGCCTCTCTGAACTGTGCAGTCGCTGATGGTCGATACCCAAATGTCTGTGTTCCCCTACCTCCATAACTCGGACGAGCGCCACGCGAAGATCCAGAGCCATAATTACCTCGCTTGGAGGACCTCTGGTTCGCAGATCCCTGGTACTGACGGTCCCGGCGTCGACCAGAGCCCGAAAACTGCTGTGGCACTGGCAAGGTCGCCTCAACTCGTGCAGCTGCATCAGACAACTCTCGCAGGGTGGCATAAGTTCCCACAGTCACAGCTCCTCGGATGTCATTCCTCAGTCCTTGCTCGAACCTTCGGCACTTGTCCTCCTCGTTAGATACATAAAGAGGAGCAAAACTGGACAGGTTCAGGAATTTCTGTTCATAGTCTGCCACTGACATGTCCCCCTGATGTAGTTGTAGGAATTCAACCTCCCTGGCATTACGAAAGGAGCGAGGATAGAACTGATCCAGGAAACGATGACGGAAGTCCTCCCAACTCAGGGTACGGGCATCCATCCCTGTCAGTTGCAATCCGCGCCACCAACGGTAAGCTTGGCTGCTCAGCATAAATGTGGCCAGTGGAACCATATCTCCTGGTGGACATTGCATAATCTCGAAGATCCGCTCAAATTGAGTGATCCACTCAAAAGCCTCTTCTGGATCAGTCAGGCCAGTGAATGCAATGGCCCCTAAACGTTGAGCTCTCTCAATGTCCGGACCTCCAAAATCATCGCCAGACTGGGTACGGGGCTCGCGTCTCGGAGGCATAATGTGATGTTCTGTAAGAGAAACATATCAGTATCACAATTCGTGTATACTAACGTGTAAGACTCAGACCGTGACCTAATGCTCTGATACCAATTTGACAAGACCCATCCCGATTATCCCTCGATAGTCGTGATGAATCCTGCTCCCGTCTGACAATAACTAAAAATTTCCGAAAGTAACCAAACTTATATACATACAACACACAACAAATCCCGAACACATTGTCAGACAAGGGATAGTTAAGTTTTACAGACCAATGACGTCACAAGTTTGACTAGTCAAGGACAATACAGAGCATAGGTACCATTACAGATAGGGGTCAAATTCCTACTCTGTAGAATGTCTGAGTGCGCAACGGTCTATTTATTCTTTTGCCTCGCTTGCCTCGTTTTTAGCCCTCGTACCTGTACACTGGCCTGGAGGGTGCATAAAACAATAAAGGTGTGAGTGGACAAAAATGACCTCTTATAAAAACATTTGCCAAAATACATTTATTACCCTCCAGTTTTCACAAACATGCATGCATATCATAAAACATGAGTAATAATAGGAAATCAATTAAAGTGGATCAATCAAAACAATTTCCACAAAATCACGGGACTTATATCCATATCTTGTTGCTTAGAGTCACTTTTTATCCCTGCAACGCGTGCATATCAATAGGCTCAAGGACCGCTCAAAATCCGAGCATCCGCCGCTGTGAACACATCACAAGCCGGCAATCCAGATCTAGTGAACACATCACTTACCGATCCATATAATCCAGCACATCTGATCTGAGTCAAGCCTCCCCTGGGCTGCAAGACAAAGATCGTGCTACGTGACCTCTTCGGGGTAAACACTTCCATCCCGAAGGCGAGCGTTATCTCCAGGGTGCACTCCGGGGAAAAACATATTTTCTCCCGAAAGCCCTAAATATCCGCAACATATCACCATCACTAAAACCAGTGAAAAACAGTTGCATTGAAAACCAAATCATATATCAATACAGGGTCTCAGCCCCAAGTTAACCAAAGTCCCGATTTACTTTATAAATCCGAAATCATCAATATCATCATATAATCACATGGAAAATGCAAATCCAATCAGAAACACAATTCCATTGGGTCCCAACCCCAAAATATCAATTTCACGTAAATCCGTGCAACCGTAAACCCGAGTTGCCACGAACACGTAAATCCATAAAAGCAATCATTGACTCATAATCCGAGTCCAAATATCATTTTCAATCCGGGCCTAGCCCAAAACATCATTTGCATGTTCCTCGTAAAACGTGCCCGAAAGACTGATTAAAATAATCACAAAAATCACGAAAATACCAAAAATCATCAAATTCACATGTAACTCCAAATCCGAGTCAAAATCATTATTTACTTGGGTTCTCACGCCCACAATATCATTTTTAACCAATTTCATGATTTCTCGAAAAGCGTGCCAGAATATAATAATATAATAATCATAAAACCGAGAAAATCGAGAAATCACCGAATCAAAGCATCAATCATGTCAAATCATAGAAAATCATATAAATAAGCATTTTAAACCATATATGCATGCATCACAGTTAGAAAACCAAAAGTCCACTCACACACACCGTCCCGATTGTTCAGCCTCGAGCTGTTCGTTTTCCTCCGAAGTCCCGGGAATATTCCAGCCTGTCAAACAAAGTGATTTAAGGTTACTAGGCTATCATATAATCCTTAAACAGGAATCCCCTAATTGTCGGAATTTTATAATATTATTTTAATATAAATTTAAACGTGTCGGGTACTCGGAACTACACTGAAACCATATCCGATTGACCCGAAACCAACGCGGATAGGTTCGTATCATCGAGAACATCAAGTTTCATGTTGAACACTTTGCCGGAATCCTCCCCACGCGCCGTCACGCGCCGCCGCAAGCGGCTGCGCGTGAAAGCCACGCGCCTAGCACAGTACAGCTACAGTGCATCGTTCTCGCCCGTTTGTCTGATAAACGGGTTGAAATACCCGCGATAGGATCCGATGCAATCTCAGTCAATTCGACCTCAAATCGATCCGTTCTTTCAACTGATCTCATCTACTCTAACTTCATTTTAGTTCTGTGAATTCAATTACATCAGGTAAGGTCCAAATCTTCACGACTCACGATCGAAATTCGACGGGTCTCCTATTCAGGTTTCACGATTCCGTGCCTGATTTTTCAATTAATTCATATGGTTAGCTTCGTGAGAGTATAATGAACAATTTTCCATGATCAATTTCGAATGAGCTTACCTCTAAGTATCTGAACTCAAGGTCGATTTTTGGCAGCCATGGCAGCGTCTGTTCTTCCTCAATTCGACACGAATTCTTCTCGTTTTTGTTGCAAAGCTTTTAGTTTTGATCCTAGCAACATAATGGAATCCTCAATTGCTCCTCTCCTGGCTCCCAAATCCGAATTCGATTTTCGCCCAATTTCAAGGATTTTCGAACTGGTTGTACCCGTCACCTCTCAGTCTCTCGAGCTCAATTTCTCTCAATTCGGTTTCTCAATTACACAAATCATAATGAGGCTGAGACAAATGGGTGTTATCTGATGTTAATTTGGCATGATTAGGACAAACCCCAATTTAGGGAATTATGTCTAAAGCCATATGATTATGTTCTCCCTTAAGACCCGATTCCTTGTTTCCTGGGGTGAGAATCAGACAAAAGACAAGTCTGATTAAGGCCAAAAGTCCATTTTGCCCCTGGTTGGACAAATTACCATTTTGCCCCTAGCCTTCCGTGACCCGTAACGTTCGTAACCGAACTCCGTTTTCGAAGTGCCGCCTGTCGTTGTACTCCGGGCATCGAGACCTACCTAACGGTCTTCGAATCGTGTGAAAATTAGTTGGCAAACAAAAAGTCAACATTTTCCCCCTTTTCGCCCAAATTACGAAAATGCCCTTGGGCTTCCGAACGTCATAACTTTTTCCCAGATTGTCGGAATTGGGCGTGCCACCTGTCTATGGACTCGTGACGTCCCAAACTACGTCACGGTCATCGGTCAACATCCGTTTGATTCACCAATCAAAAAGTCAACAATTTGACCATACTATTCACAAGGGTAAAAACGTCATTTATTCATTATGTTACAAAATTACATTTTTCAATTTCCGGGGCGTTACAGGATCCCTATAGATGACAAGCTGCAAATCAGTAGAAGGAGCAGGGGTTGGAATATTGGTCACTGCGGTTGAGTCCACTTCTGTCTCCAGAGGTTCCTAGGAACCAATCAGGACTGAAGGCTCTAAAACTACGTCATCTGACGATGAAGGCTCAAACGGTGGTGTAGCTTCTCTTTCAGGCCCAGGAACATCAGTCATATCCGTAGAAAGAGTACATGCTTAACCTATAACTTCAGAAGTGGTGACAGAAGCAAAAGAACATGCAGTCAAAGAAGCTTGAAGATGGCCCTGACGCTTTGGAACTTTTCTGGTCTGTAAGAAGTCTGCCAGGACTTGATCATCATAAAAATCCCCCTCCTCAGCTATGTACCACCTCCGTTTTATCCTTGTGCTGATGGAACTAGTCAGAATCACTGAAACATGAGTTGGTATAGGCCTGACCGAGGAAGTGCCTGTCTCCTTGCCTTTGCAGGAGAGCTTCGGTGAAAGATTCATGGCATCTATGACAAAATAGAAGGATCAAAAGAAGAAACACGAGGTCTAATGTGATGCTTGCACATGTTAGAAGAAAAATCTTACCAGGAGAAGTCAGGACCGCAAGTGTTGTCTTTACCTCTATGGTGCCAACGAGTTTTTTCAGAATTAGGTCCTCATTCGCAGGGTCGATGAGAAGCAAGGGATTGTCCACCCCTTCTACTAGAAGATCAACATCATCAACACCCACTGCAGCATACAAGGTACATATGAAAATAGATAACATATATGGTTTAATGCTACAAAAAGAAAGTGACATACCGACATGGGGAACAACATTCTGCTGATGAACAGCCTCATTCAGAGACGCACTAAGAAAAACATCTGTAGAGGTCTTGAAAGAACGAAATTTCCACATGGAGACCTATTCTACTACGACCTCATAGGTCTTGTCAAAATATGCTGCCTATCAGGACAAGAAGGCCTGAGTGCAGGTATAGACTGGCTTGATGCCAAGAGGATACTGAATTTTCTTAGCAAAGAAAGACTGACGGATTTTCAAAGAATCATCATTGGAGAAATTCTGGAACTGGTAAGATGTGCCTACGTTCATTCCTCTGATGTGGAGAATGTGAATAGCTTGTCAGAATCCAAGCTGACGTGCACATAAGTTAGGCTGATAAACCTCAAAACCCGCATGCGTTTTGGGATTATGGTTTCCACCCTTTCGCTGGTCCTTTGACAGCACACAACTGTAGAAGTCCCTAAGCACCAAAGTCTTACGACTGGGATTACTGATGTCCAGGTAACCTTTAGTGACAGGACCCGCCCCGATCCCACAGGGACCACAGGGGACGTGCCCTGCTCCCGTCTGACACCCAATAATTCATACCAATCTTAACCTCAAAACATCAAATGCATAAATAACCAAATTAAAGTCATACATCAAATCCGAATTAAACAGATGTCAGACAAGGGATGAAATCCAAAATTACAAGTTGCGAGCACGACTCTAAAATAAAACCTGCGGGCAAACCACCCAACAGGGGTCCAGGTACGCAGAAGTAGATCTATGCCTCAGCCTCAGTTTCCTCCTCTACCTCAGTATCACGACCTGGAGGGGTTACCAAAAACAATAAGGGTGAGTGGACCGAAACTCAAGTTTATAAAACCATTTGATAAGTAAAACATATAATTTACCCCTCCGTTTTCCAAACATGCATGCATCATTATTTAAAATCACAAACCATATAATATGCACCATAAGGCATGTAATAAAACCATAAGTATAATTTTAGTTGCTGCACTATACACTCCAATCCCGACATCACCTGATGTTTGACGTTCTTGACGCCTAATAAGGTCACAATAATAAGGCTACGCGTGCCACTCGGGTCTCAATTTCCGAGTTAAATCCCCGAATCCCGTTCGGGTACAGCATCACCTGATGCAGCATCACCTGATGCAGCATCACCTGATGCAGCATCACCTGATGCTTAGCGTCATAGACGCTGGACGTACTAGACGTCCGTGACCTCTCCGGGGTACCTCGCCGGAGGAGACAATATAATATGAAAGGATCTATACAGTGCAGTACCAAATACATTTAATTGATATCCACATGCAAAACATATATATACATAGATAAAATCCGAACCAATCATTAAGTTTCATCAGATGGGTCTCAAGCCCAAATACCGTGAAACGTGCCATAACCATATTTTCCATATCATCAAAACCATTATTGTTTTCGCATGTGAATAAGTATAATAAACCAGAAAACATTTATGCACGCAAGGGTTTAAGAAAATGGCCCACTCACTGTACGATCCCTCGGTGAACCTGCGCGTACGAACTTGTACCGGGAGTATCGTACAATTCCTGTCAGTCCAAATCACATGTAAGGGTTACTACAAGTCTAAAATGTTTAACCACAAAGTCCGAAATAGAAACCGGCTCGGGGAATCCGTCGACACGTTCCCCGAGGCAACCGGCCCTAAACTGACCCATCAAAAACTATCTCAGATCAACATGGTTACTTCACAAAAAATGTTCAGAATGATGAGAGGGATAAAAGTCATGTTGATCGTGATCGGAGATAAGCCCCAACGCGCCCTCACGCGCCGCCCAAAGTGGCTGCGCGTGAAAGTCACGCGCTTGACACTGTAGCTACAGTGTCAGCACCTTCACCCGTTTGTCTGTAATTCGGGCCTGCCACCCGCGGCTTGACCTGGTTAATTACCCATCAATTCCTACTCAATTTCAATCCAATTTGATCCTAACATGTTAATTAAACATTCAATTTAAGTTCTGGGTTATTAATTTGCCAAATCGAATTCTCAAACGACCCTTCGACCCGTGATCAACCAAACGGGTCAATCACTAGAACTCACTGGTTTCAAACCCATTGTCCAATTAACTCCACAGGAAGTATAATAGGATCAAAACGAACCAAAATGAACCATCAATTTTGTCTGAAAGTACCTGAAGGTCGTCGTCCCAAGCTCTGCGATTTCCCTGAAAACAGCAGTCACCGTCCCAGCTCACCCGTGGCTGATTGCCTTAAATTTTGATATGGTTGTGTTCTAAACACTCCCAGAAAGCTTACTCTGCGATTAGATTGGCCCAACACACCGTAGAAATCAAAAACCCGATTTCCCTCCAAAAATTCCTGAAATGGTTTCTCTCTGGTTCCACTCTTATTTTCAGTCCTTCCAATACCAGAGTGAAGCTCACACACTATATAATCAGTTTTAATTAATTTCAAGCCGTCCCAGAGGCTCGTGGGTGTCCAATTGTCCACTGAAAAATGTCCCCCGAAAAGCTTCGAACTTGAATTAATAATAGGGTCGTGCACGGTGGATGCAACAGACCACGATCTAAAGCATCAGCCACTCCCAACTTTCCAGCACACAATTGCACAACCAATTGCACGATTGAACCATCGCACATGGTGGTGCCGCCCATGTCCCCCGCGGCCTGCTACAGTAACCAGGGCAAAAAGACCAAAATGCCCCTGGTTCAATAATTACCAAAATACCCCTCACTTCCTAGACCTGTAACTCAGCCATACGAAGTCCGATTTTGGCGTCCCGCCTGTCTACGGACTCAGGACGTCGAGACCTACCTATCGGTCCTTGAGTCGCGTGAAAATTAATTGTCAAACGAAAAGTCAACATTTTCGCCCGTGAAGTCCAACTTACGGTAATGCCCCTGAACTTCCGATAGTCATAACTTTTTCCCTGATCGTCTGAATTGGACGTGCCACCTGTCAATGAACTCGTGGCGTCCCGAACTACGTCACGGTCATAGGTCAAAGTCCATTCAATCCACCAATCAAAAAGTCAACAATTTGGCCATACCATTCACAAGGGTAAGAACGTCAATTGACACATTAAATTGCAATATTAAAATCCTCGAATGTCCGGGGTGTTACATTTAGTATCAAACACTAGGTAATAACGCTTCACGCTAGCTCCCTAGTGCTCTTCTGGACGTTACCTCAACCCCTAAAAGAACATCAAGTAGTCCTGAGCAGAGTAGGGCACTGAAGGTTGAAGCATAAGCTGGTTCCTCATGACGACTCTCTCAGAAAAGTTGGGCACTCTACGGTGAAGTTGAGGAAATGACCAATTCAATCACACTTGAACCATCTACATCGGTCTATTCAGCGGCTGATTCGACTCTGGACAGCAGACAATGGTATGCAAGAGATTGTAGATTTGGGCAAGGATGGCAGGCCCTAATGATATATTCTTGTGGGAAGTCAGAGCCTCAGTCAACGGAACTCATTCTTGCTTTATGCCCTTAGAGGCATTTGGGAAGACAAACCAGTCTAACCAGAAGTGGAAGAACTGGACTTTCTAGTGATCGGATCCCAGATAATTACCTATTATCCCTAAATTCCTAAATTCATATTCAGGTTTAAGATATTTATTTGAATCATAAGGACATAAGGCGCCATGGAAGAAGGATAAAGTGGTAATATTGTGAGGAATAACTCTAATATTAGCGGGATTCCCCACGATGGAAAGTATGGATCAGTAAACAAGCCAGTAATATCAGCAATTTGGCCTGAGGGATTTAGAACGAAAAGAATGGCCAGGTTGACCAGGGTAGGACCAAACCCGAAATCAAACATGTTGGTACTATCATTCCAAAAACAAATTGCAGCACTAAGTAAGTTCTTATCCAAGGCAGTATGCAAGTCAGACAAACTCACCAGATGCAGCACGCCATCAAGCTAGAATTTTCTGAAGTATAACTCTTTCATCCTTGCGAGCCACAACAAAAATTGGCCAGAAATCTTCGATTTGTTGCCGGAAGGAAACATGTGAACCCATCCCGAGTGAACTTCACTCCAAGGAAACGAAGGTTGCTGGTAGATTGGCGAAGACTGAAACCCTGACAGGTGGTCATACAACGAATCAGCTTCCTCGGGTACCTGACCATGCGAGCACGGTCCTAACACATAATGGTGGTTAGAACATGCTGGTAGTATGGGCTCGCAGGCGATGTGGTGCGTCGCTTCACATGTGTGGAGAACATCATGGGAAAGCAAGAAACAATTTTCAAAAATTTCCCTAGATATCCAGGGCGTCTTTGGAGAAGGCACATCGCCTACATCAGTAGAGGAGGAAGAATCAACGAGGGCTTTTGCCTTCTGGGCTTTCTTGGGTGCCATGTATCTCAGTAGGGTTTCGCAAGCAGGAAGGTTTTGCAGAAAATCAGAAAAGAAATGTAGTGACTTGTTCGAAGAGGGGAAGTGCAAATGAATTAAATTGCCAAAAAAACCCGAGTTAGGCATGACACGAACGAGGAGAAGGGCAAAGATGTGATCGTGTGAATTTGAAATGCTTTATGAATTTAAAATGCTTTATAACTAAAGCATTTCAAATTTAGGGGGCAATGTTTACACCCAAAAAGCCCCCTCTGGGCCCAAGACATCAGCTCACAAAATTAAAAGCCTAAAGACAAATAAGCACAACCCAGTGAGCTCTAACGTGGAAAGGAAGTAAGCTTGGCCCGTGCTGACAGAGAAAACGAAGAAAAAAGAGGTAAGAGGGAGTATTCCAAAAGGATAAACGCCAAATCGGGACCACTGAGAAACTCTATCTGCAAATGGCTAGCTCATTCACCGCCTATAAATAGAGATCAACTCCGCTTCTCAAAGGGCAACCAATCAACCAAACAACCAATCAAACTCATCAAATTGATCTCCATATATTTATGAACCTATGAACATCTTTAACCAAGGTTTCATGGTTTAAAAACAACCCGTCTTTGTGGCAAAAACTGCTCTTTCGAATTAGGAAATCAGGATGTAGCTTCCCTTCTCACCCTTCAAGGAATTTACACACTTGCCTAACCGTCTTTCTGACCAAACAATGTCATAATGATGGGTTTCTCATCCCTGCATAGACCTTTTTTCTAATCGCTCAAGTGTCATAAGGGTTTCCCTCTTCCCGACTGACCAGTTCTTGGATTTTCGATTGAGGTTCGCCGAAGATCAACCTTCTTTCTGACCACTCAGTGTCATAAGGGTTGATACCGGCTCATAGACAATCATTCTGAATACCAGCTCACGGACAGTCTTTGGTCACCGATCACAAAGATAGCCATCTCGAAAATACGGATAATCATCCCTACCATCGGCTCACAGACAATCATTCTGAATATCGGTTCACAGAAAGTCATTCCGACCACCTGCTCACAGATAGTCATTTCGACTACCGGTTCACAGGCAATCTCCAGCCACCGTCTTATGAATAGCTATCCTGACTACCGACATACTGAAGGTCATGGAGGAACTCAAACCTCACTTTTCGACGTCTCGCCGTTGCATTTGAGTGCGCTGCCATCTCATGGCATGATTTCCAACTGATACTCATCTCAGTTGAAGATTTCCTAAATTTCTTGAATTCCCTGCTCCCTACGGGCTTGAAATTTTAAAGAAATAATTTACTATTTTCTGCACTTGTAATTTTAGTTGTTATTCAATTCCAGTATTTTTACATTCTTGTACTTGTATTTCCATTTCCATTTCAATACAACCAGATTTTTCTTAAGTAGCGATTCGTGCTTGGAATATACCATCCAAGTGTGGTTCGCAACTCACCATGTCGAGACACCATCTCTGTGCATTGGTTCGAATACTTTGATCCTTGCTTGAGGGAACCTGAGACCATCTTCCACTTAACTGCTGAAAGAACGTCACCAGATTTGAATATCATGGCGGAATAACTTCTGATTGGTATCGCAGGAAAGAAAATATTGTAAGTCCTTTAAAAAGACATAGAAAAGAACAGCGCGGAGATTTCTTGTCCACTGCCTCACAATCGCATTGATCAGAAGGAAAGTTTTCGGGCTGAAAGCAGAACCCAATTATACTGTCCAGTAGCAGTTTCTCTACTGGTGATCCGCCTGCACCTGAGTTGAAATGCCCATTTGCTTCCTGATCCGCCCATCTAGGGATCGGCCGTAGCTTAAAGCCCGTCACGCTCAGTCCATCCAACATCTCCAAATGCATTGAAACAAAAGAGATCCCACGAACGGTCCCCCTCCCTCGCTCCGCAAAAAAAAAAAATGTTTTGCGCGAACATTCAGCTAGGGTTGCCTCGGGGTGTCTCGACTCCTAAAACGAGAAAAAGATTTCCGGGTTTAACAGCTGCATAACAATTAACAAAGAAGAGCTAGGGAAAGAACAGAAAATCATGAAAATAACCATACAGTTACTACGCAGTTACGTCCATACGTACATGCTTTGCACGGTACTAACACCATATATTAAAGAGAGGAAGGCGACAGGTTGGAGACGAGACGTAACCATTAAAATGGGGGTTGAAGCATTGCCAAGAGTACGACCGATGGTTCGCACCTGGTACACTATTGCCTATTGGTACGTGCATGCCCATCCAACCACCCCGCCAATAATAATTGTTCCAATTTGACTCTTCGCCATTAGCCACCCAAGATACCTAAATTAAAGTTAATTGCCCTATAAGTACACCCGACGATACCATTACCAACACTCAAAATACTATTGTCCAACTCTAGCCAACTCTTCCTATTCGAGACACATATGGAAGTAGAGGAAATGCGAAATGATCCAATGTCATCCAAAATTCAGGTGACTTGATTCGTCATTAATTATCATCTTCGTCGTTAATTGATATATATACATCTCTAAATCATGTGATTTCATTAAATATTTGCAGTTATACATTGATTTAATCATATCATGTAGTAACATCATTTCAATTTTCTTTGATCCACAGTTAATCATGTGGAATACTCATTTGAGCAAGAAGATACGATCAATTTTGGCGGACGAAGGATATCCTCCACCATCCTTCGAAGAAACCTCAACCACGAACCTTCACGTGGGGCGGGCGAGGAATATGTTTGGCCTTCGTCACGACTCAAGACTCCAGCTGCAAATGCCATGACTGTAAGATTGAGAAAATGCATCACAACGTGTTGCATGCATATTTATAATTTCTTTGACTACTGCGTATAGGTTTGGATGACAAATCATGTAGAATGGTCACCGTGCTAAGGCTTGGACTAGGAGAGCTGTAGGCCTTTCCCATTCAAACTGATTTCTTTAATAATTATTTGTTTAGCTCTATTTTAAGCTTAAAAAAATAAAAATTATATATAGAATTGCTTTCCAAAGAAAATAAGTGATGAATTCTTATTGATTGTATAATCCTTCCATTGAAGAGAGTTTGCTTATACTATCAGTAATGAAAATATAATAGAAGATTTTGACGCTCTTAAAACTTGAAAGGTTTAATTTAAAATTAGAAAGTGATAATTTGTATTTGCATTGCATTTTTAATTGTAGTTTTTTTTTTTGTTAATTCTTTCTATCAAGTTTTTATTTATATATGGAAATTGAGGGGTAAAGTTCATTACCTGATCTCACTAACTAGGTATATATTTTTATAATTATTAATAAAATTCATTTATACCGTTGAGTTTATTCTATATTTAAAATGTAAGTTTAGCCCATCTAAATTTCGAATTCAATAATCATCAGACATATATAGTTTACACTCATACGACTTGATAAAATATATATGGGCACGCGTTTATTATTTGGAATAATTGTATATAAGTATAAGCTTGTAACCATGAGTACGTTTGAGCAAAACAATACATGATATATTTTAAATTTGTTAACCAACATGTACTGTTAAGTAGGGGTGGGCATAAACCCATTAAAAAATTAAAACTTTTAGCTGATTCGATTCAAATCGTTATTGGCCAGCAGTTTGATTTTGACCGGATAAAAATGAAATGGTTGAGAATCCAAACCGCTCAATCAGTTAGTATCGGTTCGATTTCGAATTTTTATTTTGAAAATCCATTGAAATCCAAACCGAATCGTTAAAGAATATATAAAGCATGCATAGAATCGTGGTAGCATTTTTCTGAGTGAACTAAAGATGTGCTAAGTTGTAAATCTCAAAGGAATGCAGTGATAATTACGTAGAAAATACATACAATATATTTCCTTTTTTATGTGAATGGAAATGCATATAGCTATTGTTGGTGCGTGTGAATGTATCTCTAATTTCATGAAGGTCCAGATTACCAGTTCTGCACTAATTATTTGCAACCACATAGGCTTGGAATATATATACTGGAATAACTGAGGGAAGGAAATTTGGAATATGGCTGCTGTGAGCTCTTTAGTTCTTGTAGAACACGAACAAATTATAGATGTAATTTAATTGTAGGTGGATGAGTTAATTTAGTGTGATTATGCATGTCGGTGCAGCCATTATTACTCGTGCTAAAGGTAGCTGGGAGTTAGACAGTACTGGCGATTAGCGTAGATTGCTTTTACTTTTTCACACATACGTACGTGCTAATTTTTTTTTATCATACATAAATCATCCGTGTCGATTACTAATTAACTGTTTAATTTGAAAATATTTCATTGCTAATTTTATAAAATTCAAATCGTTCCAACGGTTAAAATTTTAGCGATTTAAATTAAGATATTATCAATAATCGTATCAAACTGCATTATGCCTACTCTACTTTAAGCGTTGAATGTTGAGCATGAATTTTTGTCATAATCCTCGATCTCTCACAACATGAAGGTGTCTCTAAAAAAGAATGATATTTTTAACCACTAAATTGTATTAATCGCAAGATGTACAAGAGTACTCTTAGTACAATACCCAGAAAACCGTGGAGACGCATGGGACGACACACTTAAGAACTAAACTGAATATTGTCGCTTTATTTGGTATGCAAAATTCAAAGTAACTTTTTCAGGAAGGGTAAATTTAGAATTCAAAGTAATCATGTTTAAGGATTTCATTTATTTTATTTTATTTTATTTAGGGCTGGTTTGATAGGAAAAATTAGATTGAATTGAATAATTCAAAAAAATTTAGGTATTTGAAAAGTAAAATTATAGAAGTGAAAAATATTTTGAGTTAGAGTAGATTAAACATTAAAAATACAAAATATATCTGATATAATTGATCTCTCACAATTAATATCGTTAATTTATATTCTCAAAATACATTAAATTTTAATAATTATTCAATCCAATTCGACCAGCTCTACTCACCAGACCAACCCCCATATATATTGTTGAAGCAGAAATCGAACCCGCCGCGAAAAGTTCTCACAATTCCTGCAAACAGCAAACAATTAGCTATCGTTATCTCGATCGATTTACCCGGGGGGTTGTTCGACCAAGAACACTCCGATGCCTAAGTTAGCTTTGAGAGAGGAAAAGGATATACTTCGAAGCGAAGAATCAACTTAACTTGGAAATGAAATGTGCCTTGCTATTTATAGGGGTGAATGAAATGTTCGATTTCCATAGTTTCGATGTGGGACAAATGCTCATCAATTTACCTCTTATATAGGGGTGAGTGAGATGTTCAATTTCCATAGTTTCGATGTGGGACAAATGCTCATCAATTTACCTCTTATATAGGGGTGAGTGAGATGTTCAATTTCCATAGTTTCGATGTGGGACAAATGCTCATCAATTTGCATGCTAACACGTGTTATACAAATCGAGGGTGGAGAGACTTCCACATGTCATTCTGGTTTGGGCCATGTCCGGTGCTTGTGCTTACAAGTATTATTGCCAAGGGCAATTTGGTCATTTTGAGAATTATGGGCCACGTGGCAGCTCCACATTTTTCCGGTGATTTTGGGTTCCACAAATGCCCCCACATCGATTCGGTATTCAGGGAATCCGGAGGGATGTACATTGTTTGGAGTCTTATATTACCGGGTTACCAGTTACCGTTGGGTTCAAGAATCGATTCAGTGTTTATTTGACGATTTTGCCCCTGGTTATAAAGGTAAAAAGTCCATTTTTAGTTTTAGAATGACTATTCTGGGTTTAGTGGTGTGAATCGGACATAATGTGCAAAATGACCATTTTACCCCCAAGCATGGGCAAAATGTTGTCTTTTGAACCGGGGGGTCCAAAGGACGAGGGCCAGAGACCGTTACGTAGGTCGAGTTGATACGAATCCATAGACAGGTGGCATGCCGAAATCGGAGATCGGATGCGAAGGTTATGTGTCTACGAAGGCGAGGGGCATTTTCGTAATTTTGGAAGCGAAGGGCAAAACGGTCTTTTTGAGACAAGCGAACGGTGGACGCTGACTCATGCTACCTACCAATGATTCTTGTTGCTTTGTCTAGACAACATGGAGGAAATCAAGGATTTTAGGGACCCTAAACCCTTAATTAGGGAAAACTCAATCATTTTGTCCAAACCTTGATTTTGTTAAATAGCAGAGCAATTCGATTGTGAGAATGAGAGATTAGAGAGTCTGAATTGGAGCAAAACAAACACAAAGGACAGAGGGTCGCTGGTTTTGCAGATTTTCGAAATTTTGGAAATTTGTGGTAAAAATTCGAATTCGAATTCGTGAGTCTTGAGGATCAAAATTGAGGCTGGATTAAGTCTCCTGGGACTAATTCGAACCGATCCAAATAAAAAACGGGGAGGATTGAGGCCGTATCGAGCAAGAACAGAAGCTTCAAAATCCTCGAAAAATCGAGCTTGAGTTCTACTAGCTGGAGGTAAGGATTTATCAAATTGATCTTGTAAAATCGTTCCTTATACTCTCACGATGTCACGTCGTGGACGGAGTTTGGCTGAACAGTCGACGGGGACTTGGTGGTGACTGAGTGCACTTGCGGACGTGACTAGTGAGCATCGGTAGGCAGGATCACACCTACTGTGACTCTTGCTAGTACCACATACATGCTCGTCATGCGTCAAGATGCCGAGAGACCTAGCAAATTTGTCCTGTGGGAGCGTGGCGGTTTTCGTGGCCTAAGTCCATTCCGAGGGAAAGATATGGATTTTGAGAAGCCTGAAGACCTCATGGAGTGGAAGGCTTGCAATCAAAATTCCTTTTCAAGCGATGTTCTCGTGGAACTTGGCGACAGATGTTCTTCTAGAGTTTCGGGACATGAGCCGGCTACTCTCTCCATGAATGGCGAGAAGCTTTCAGACATCCCAAACAAGGAGTGGTTGTGCGTTCCACTGTGCTTGAAGGAGACCGTTGTTCAGAAGAAGGACAATAAACAAGGACTTACTGGTTCTTGGGAGAAAAAACCATGCCGAGCAACTTCTTTCCTAACCCATAAGCATACCGAGCAACTTCTTTCCTAACCTTTCCGTTCTGGCCCTACGAATGTGCCATCTTGATGCGAAGGGCAGGCAGAAATGGAAAGTTATGTTGTTGATGTGAGATTGCGATAACTAAGATAACTTGAGGTCTCAATTTCACATCGGAAGCCAAAATGGGCGAGTTGGAGATGAGCCGTGCAGAGAGGATGCTGATAGAAAATGAGCGAGATATCACTCGAGATGAGCTCTCCCTGCTGCACAGAAATTTGCAGGACTCAGAAGGCTTTGATGCTTCGATGACGAAGGCTTGAATGCTTCGCAGGGCGAAGGCTTGGATGCTTCGATAACGAAGGCTTAGGTGCTTCGCATGGCGAAGGCTTAGATGCTTCGCAGGGCGAAGGCTTGAATGCTTCGATGACGAAGGCTTGGATGCTTCGCATGGCGAAGGCTTAGATGCTTCGCAAGGCGAAAACTCAGATGCTTTGATGACGAAGGCTTGGATGCTTCGATCATGAAGGCTTTTTACACTAGAGAGAATAAGCTTTGAAAATTGTACATGGTGAACAAATCAATTTGTTAATCTCATTTCATTGATACTTGAATTCAGAAGGCAACTTGAAAAGCAAAATTGAAAAGCTCCATAGAGTTTTATGTCTTTCTAATGTTGACTTGCGTCTAGTTGATGCGGATCACCTTTGACGCTGGCTCGTTTGACTCTTTGTTCTCCATGTGATTTACAGTCTTGTTTTTGATGTAGTCTGTACAATGCCCCTCCCTCAGGAGATTTCGGAGATATCTTTCGAAAGATATACATGTGCTGATATTGTGCCCATAACATTCATGATAGGCGCACCATTTGGTTTTATCAGCATTCTCTTGATTGCCTTTGACTGGCTCTGGCCTCTTAAACCATGGCTTGTTCTTAATTTCATTGTGGATCTGATGGGCTGGTAAAGATAGCTGCAAGTTAGGCTTCCCCATAACTGGCGTTTGGGAGTGTTGCCCTGCCTTTCGCTTGTTGAGCTTTCCAGTTGCAGACTTTCCATGGGGTTCATCCTCATCGGAGGCCTTTTCGCTAGTCCCAGCATGGCCATGAGTATGAGCGGCGCGCTTCTCGTCCTCCCAACTTGCATGTCGCTCTGCTAGCGAAAGTATTTCGGAAAGACTTCGCGCATTGCTCATGACGATGTCCCCGTAAAGCTGGCTGTCTCGAGGGAGTCCTTGCTTGAATGCCATTGCCGCAACAAAGTCATTACAGCCGATAATGCGAGATTTCTCCTCACAAAATCTCCGTATGTATTGTCGCAGAGTGTCTTTTGCTCTCTTTCGGACAGAGAAAAGATGTTCGTCTTTCACCTCGATTGTCCGAAGTTGTGCGTATTCCTTCACAAATGTCAAAGCCAACTCTTCGAAGGACTCAATCGACCTCGGGGGGAGATGATTGAACCAAATCATGGCTTGGCCTTGAAGGGAAGCTTGAAAAACTTTGCACATGAGCGCATCGTTAGACCTGTGGGGGATCATGACTCCTCGAAAATGATCTATGTGTTTTACTGGGTCGGAGGATCCTTTGAATGGAGTGAAGTTTGGTGTTGCGAACCTCTGGGGGAATGGCTCCTCCTCAATATCCCTTATGAAGGGCGTAGAGAGCTGTATTTGGCGACGTAGATCGTCTTCTAGATCGCCACCTTGTTGAGCACGAAGGTGCATGTCCAGCATTTTTTGAACATCATTAGCCCGCAATGCTCCTTGCTGAGCCGATGAGTCCTCTTTTGCTAATTGTTGAGAAACTCCTTGAGCTTCTCCCCTTTTACTGTCGTGGGCAGATCGTTTTGGGTTTTTGTTTTGAGCTCGAAGTTGCCCCCTGCCCCCACGTGAGTGCTGTGAATGCTCTGCCCATGAAGTTGCCTCAGTCTGACCTCCTAGCCGTTCACGTACTAACGGCTTTAGGCGTTGTGGGATTTTTGCTTGATGAGCGTGACTTTCTTCTCCAGAGTTTCCCAGCGAAGTATCTTGTGACATTGTTTGGCAGCGGGCCTGCTCTTTCCTAGGTCGTCCCTGGGCATTCTCTTGTCGGCCACGTGACGTGGATCGTCCGTCCCGCTCCTGGATTGGTCTCCCTGCTAGGAGTTGCTGCAAGAGCTCTGACTGAAGTTGAATTTGTTTGCTTAACCCTTCAACTTGCTGCGCCAAATTGTCTTGGGGAGGTTGGTGACGACTTCTCCCTGAGATGTCATGACATCCGTCCAGAAAGTCCTTTAGGACCATGTTTGTTGTGGGTCGATCATGTCGTGATGCATTTCCCATCAACCTCTCATTCGCTTGTTTTAAAGTCGAAGTTCCTTCCCCTAGCGCGGGTACTTGGTTAGCTGGAGAGGGGAATGCTCCAAAACTGAAGGTTGGCCTCCCTTCGAGTGTCTCAAGGGGCGCTTCCATAGACACGCGCCTGAGTTGAGCTGGGCGCTTCTCCGGAGTTTCTATGTGAGCTTCATTCCTCGTCTGAGCTGTTGAGGCAGAAATACCTTCTCCGGCTGACTGAGCGGATCGACGAGCCTTAGCCATGCCGATTCGAAGAATTTTGAATTTGGAAAGCTGTTGATGGGTAATTTGAACAACGTTCAGAATCTTCGAACAATGTCGATGAACGACGAACGAAGAGAGATGAACGATGAACAATGTTCAAAATCTTCGAACAATGTCAATGAACGACGAACGAAGAAAGATGAACGATGAACGAATTCTTGATGAGTGATGAACAACGTTCAAAATCTTCGAACAATGTCGATAAACGACGAACGAAGAAAGATGAACGATGAACAAATTCTTGATGAGTGATGAACAACGTTCAAAATCTTCGAACAATGTCGATAAACGACGAACGAAGAAAGATGAACGATGAACAAATTCTTGATGAGTGATGAACAACGTTCAAAATCTTCGAACAATGTCGATGAACGACGAACGAAGAAAGATGAACGATGAACAAATGAGAGAGCTTCTTCTGAGTATAACTCAATAGCTCTCAATGAAAGCACCAATTGTTGAAGCAGAAATCGAACCCGCCGCGAAAAGTTCTCACAATTCCTGCAAACAGCAAACAATTAGCTATCGTTGTCTCGATCGATTTACCCGGGGGGTTGTTCGACTAAGAACACTCCGATGCCTAAGTTAGCTTTGAGAGAGAAAAAGGATATACTTCGAAGCGAAGAATCAACTTAACTTGGAAATGAAATGTGCCTTGCTATTTATAGGGGTGAATGAAATGTTCGATTTCCATAGTTTCGATGTGGGACAAATGCTCATCCATTTACCTTTTATATAGGGGTGAGTGAGATGTTCAATTTCCATAGTTTCGATGTGGGACAAATGCTCATCAATTTACCTCTTATATAGGGGTGAGTGAGATGTTCAATTTCCATAGTTTCGATGTGGGACAAATGCTCATCAATTTGCATGCTAACACGTGTTATACAAATCGAGGGTGGAGAGACTTCCACATGTCATTCTGGTTTGGGCCATGTCCGGTGCTTGTGCTTACAAGTATTATTGCCAAGGGCAATTTGGTCATTTTGAGAATTATGGGCCACGTGGCAGCTCCACATTTTTCCGGTGATTTTGGGTTCCACATATATATATATATATATATATATATATACACATGATTGAAGGAACTAACTAATTACTATTAACAAAGGCTTTGATCTGAGTTACCATCTCCTCTGATCGAATTTTAGAGAGCTTCGATTTATCTAGCACCTGAAATGCATGGCCAACACCTTTGTACACCACATATTCCACTTTCATCTTACTCTTATTCCATGTCAATGCTTCACAAAACTCCAAGTTTCTATCTTTCAATATGTCCATCTCTGAAATGCAAACCATGGTCGGCCAGACAGCCCCTAACCTACTAGCACCGCCACTGCTACTCATAGGGTTGCACCATGGATGGTCACGGTTTGTCCCCGCCGGCAGCGCCAATCGCCAATAGGCATCGGAAGCCGCCAAGCTCAATACAGTCGGGCGAGGATGTTTCACCATGTGAGACTTCTCAGAACTCGTCCTTGCCTCGCCACCAAAAAATGGTTGTAGCAAAATTGTGCCCTTAATAACTAAAGGTTCAATTAAGCTTGTAATAATCTGTTCACTGTATGGAACGTCAGAAATAGTATCAGAAAGTTTTGTCCCCACATTGTGGACTATATTTGCACCCGCACTATCCCCCACTAAGAAAATTTTGGAAAAGTCACATTTCCTTGACCACCATTTGTTGTTGGCCCTGTGCTTATTTAGAGCCCGTTGTTTTAGCCACATGAGGGACTTGAATCCATCTTCATAGGCTGCCGGAAGAGGGTGCTCGGGGACTAATCGATAATTTACCGACATGATCAAGCAACTGGCTTTGGATGCTAGGTTAGCTAAGAACTCATGGTAACAGCTCCAAGCGGCTGAGCCGACACAAAACCCACCTCCGTGAAAGTAGACTAGCAAAGGCAGCTTCTGGTTGTAGTTTTGGCCGTGGCATTTGGGAACATAGAAGCGTGACCAAATGTTTGTGAACTCGTCAATCACCACGTCCCGACATGTCACGCCTAGTTGAGAAGGGACTGTCGTTGTGACACATGGCACAATCTGCGATCTCTCTACGTACCCATCTTTGTACACTTTGATTAGCCCTTCAATTTCCTCGATCACAGCACCATGGTTAGGGTCGAGGACTTTGTTGAGTTTTGGCTTGAGATTTGGATCTAAGGTGAGAGCAGCCATTGATTTCCTTGGGTGTGCTTTAGGTTTTTATAGGAACGTTTGTGACTTTGGAGTTCCTTAAATAGAAGATGAAATGATAAGGCGAGGGAGAGGCAAGGTAAAGTACATGAACCTACCTGGCTACCTTGTCCTGCCAAGTTGGAAATTGGGTTAATGCCACGTGCCTTCTCGTGGATCAAGGGTAGCCGAGGGCCCTGGAAATGGGACTTTTGTGATTGTGAATGCAACTCCTTTTACTAAACCAGTTTGGTAAGAAGGCAATAATATTGTAAGAGTAATTGAGCACACTCTCTTGCAATATAGAGAGAGCCATTAGGGGGTAAGTGTGTACTTGGTCTACTCCATCGTATAATTAAGAAATTGAGAAGAACATTATACATCTTAAATATCGATCTCATTTTTTTTTATAAAAATAAAACTCAAAATTCCAATTATAAAAGAAGTGGTAGTTGACTATGGATGAGGAAACAGGTTATAAAATATGTGTACAAGATTGTTGACAATCTTAGAGACAGTGCAAATGCAACAGAGCACTAGGAGGGACATTCGTGATGGTGTCAAAGCACTAGGCAGACACAAATAGAGGGACAACTAACCCTATTACCCTAACTTTTTGTACATTGACTCACAATGCCATCATTTCGCGGAACTCATGGGGGATGCACATCGATCCACTCACTGCAAAAGCTTCAACAATGAGAATGAATGAAGATAGCTTTTTGGGCTCTGTTGTATAGAAAAGTTGGAGTTGAAAAATAATCTCCAGAAGTTCATCATCATCCCCTGTTTTTCAGGATGTCCATGGAACATGCTCACTATCCGATCGACACCATTGTCAAAGACTTTGTATGCCAATGTGCCAAATAATTCATTCGATTCATGAACTCTTTCTATTTCTCCACAACAATCTAAGAATTAAAAATGAAAAAAGTTAGATTTATTATCTAATTTTAATGCCTCGTTGATAATAATGAGTGAATTTCATTGGGAAAAAAATCGAGTCAAAATCAAAATACATACTTGATCTTAACATATAAAAGCAGCATATGATTATTCATGCATACTTAATACCATATGAAACACTTGGAACCTATGTTGATATTATCAACGAGCTTCCAAATATGTAGGCAGAATATTATACAATTTCCAACAAAATCGCCATTCTTATTTAAATATAAAATAAATTAATAAAGTAATGATAGGAAGTCTTATGTTCCATCTACATGAGAAATGAGTATATGACCGAGCAATCTTGCTTTGTATGTTGCTCGTTAGACCTCCAAGTACAAAATATAAGATACCATTATTGCTTTCACGAATTCTTCTATCGAACTTGCATAAAAAATTACTCGTCCTGCAAGTGAGTTAGCCTGACGAAATTAAATTAAGGACTTATTTGCTCATCTCTGATAATAGTTCATTTATGCTGATGACAGTTAATTTATGACATTGGCCGGGTAGCTAGCGCGCCATCTCACCGTGCAGTTTCGGAGGCGATGGCATTGCAGCGAGCCGTTTTCGCCTTTCGAGGTTGCCATGCCAACCTATGGACATGTCGAACCCTTGGTTCTGAAGATGTCGATACTCTTGGCACAAAGCACATTCCTCACAGCAAAAATGGACGCAGCAATCTGCGCAGGGCCTCTCCACCAACAAATATTGACCTCTCAATTTGGACCGGTAGAAGCACGAATACAAGCACGAGCAACCCATAAAGCACATCATCATACTGTAAAGAGTCCCACTCACCCCACAAGCTGCAAAATTGCATACCCACAATACGCTGGAGATCAGTTCTCGTAATGATAATAATATATATTGGAAAAATTATATTTAGGAGTCAACTGGATCCAAATCTATTTCCTCCAATGTCGTTGTAAATTACATTATAAGACTGATCAAATTATAACTCTTAATGAAAACCTACTAGTTTGTATTAGTAGACCCTCCAATTTCCTTTTAAAATTACCCGTTAAAAAGGGATTGTTTCATGTAATTAAGAAATATAACTAATTTATGAACTTACAAGTTGATCCTCCGTCTACAATTTCTGCAATGCGACCGAATGTCACACATGGACACCAACAAGTCATGCAACCTACAAAATTAATAACCACGAACTAATTAAAAAGCATTCGCTAATATAGATGTAAATAGCATAGATATTATAGTTAAGATGTAAGAATTAATGGTAATTATTAAGATATTAGCCATCTATATCAATACTTACAACTTGTAACATCGTCACAACAATTGCAGAGCCCAGTGGACCAAGGCACCGGGGAATGAAAGGCACTGGCGCTGATTGGATCGATGGGAATGCCGGTGGCTGTGAGAGGTGGCGCTGATGGGGCCGGTCTGGCCGGAGGGACTGACTCCGTCTGTAACTCAGCCATGCCTATCCCACCAAATACAAATGTGTTTCGTGTGTCTTTTTTGTCTGAATTTATATCTATATATTTGGTCACTCTTTATCAAAAAGACGTGTACGGAGTTTCATAATCTAACCAACGTGTCTCTTTGCAAGAGTGCGGTTAAATTTCAGCAGTTAATGCGTATGTGAATGCCATATTAACTGATTAAGGTTTACTAATTATCATACTTCTTGTTGGTAATTATTATCTACTAGATTCGGGTGAGGCCTGATTTATAGAGCGAGCAAGCAACATATTATTAATGAATTAAGATAAAAGCTAGACTCTTTGGATCTGTTTGTATTGTGGGTTTTAGTTAAATTTGTGCAACTTTATTTTGGGCTTTTATTTCTTCTTTGGGCTTGTTTGTTGTTAGATTGGTTTTTTAATATAGCTTCTATTACTTGACTTATTTTTTGATGAATATTATCCCTTATTCAAAAAAAAAAATGAATAAATCATTATTACATTTTTAATAATTTTTACTTTTATTTAAAACCTTTAATGCTTGTATATTAAACAAAATAAGACATTATTTCAAACTTTTTTTTATTCAAAAGTCTCTAAACAGAATTTGTAAGTAATAAATTCCAAATCTACCCTTTTTATATAATAAGGAAGATGAGTGAATTATTTATAATTCCTTTAAAAAAAATAAAAATAAAATTGTATTTTTTTGTCCTTTTAGCCCCATGTGCTCCTTAGTGTTTAATTTCTTTTGTCCTCTTGGCCCTTTATTATATTATGCATATAATAAATATTATATATGTATCGTATATATATCGTATATGGTTATGATTAAATTTTTTCTATAAAATAAAAATTAAAGTGTCAGGACCCACCCCGGTTTCACCCCGAAAACCGAGGTAAATCCTGCTCCCGTCTGACACCCCGACACAACACCAAGGTAACTACTAAACAACACCGTCAGACGCAGGAGACAAATAAGTACAACACCCCGAAGTCAAGTTTTACAGAGCATAGTACTGAATACAACAGAAAGAAAACTGGTAACTAGATACACGCACACGGAAAACTTTACAACACTCCGGGATCGCTCTCGTGACTTCTATGCCTCAGACGCTGCCTCGACGCCGAAACCCCGCGTTAGCTCCACGACCTGGAGGGCAAGTTAAAAACAGAAGGTATGAGTGGACCATAAATAATAAAATCATTTCCGAAAACCATTTCATAATAAAACCATGGTTTTAGCCCTCCGTTTTGAAACCACATGCATGACCCAGTTACTAAAACAGTTATAAATCACATAAACCTCATCATAAAAACAGAAACACTATAAAAACAGTTACAGAAATCATACCATCAACGTCTTAAAATATAAGTATCAGAAACATAAGTACCAAGCCATAACCAACCGATCAAACCTGCTGGATCTATCCGAGTCTTTAAACTCCCGAGTCTTTAAACTCAATCCAGGCCTCATATCCGAGTCTTTAAACTCAACAGGCCTACGGGGGAAATATCAATATATCCGAGTCTTTAAACTCCCGAGTCTTTAAACTCAATCCGGGTCTTTAAACCCAATCCGGGCCCGTCCCCCGTCAATCAATATCCGGGTCTTTAAACCCAATATCCAGATCCAGCAAATCCAATCTAAAACCGTTTGAAAACCTTTTCTAAATCCATATCCAAACCCGAATCCGAAATCACTGGTCTGATGCCCTTCCGGCATCCCGAACCGTCATTCCGAACCCAAATCCGGAAATCCACTTTTCCGACTTTAAAACCAAATTCCGCTTTCCGAAATCCGATTCTAAAACCGAAAACATTGATCATCGAAATCATGTTCCAAAATCCCTTTATAATCATTGGAAACCATTTATCATTGAAATTCCAAAACCATAGCATCATAATCAGAAATCCACATTTCCTCGTAAAACGTGCCAAATACATTATTTCTCGAAAACCATGCAATTATGCAAAACCAACATAGCATATTCAACATTCATGAAAGCACATGTAAAAACAATTATAGAAAAACAGTTATGCATGCTCAGTTATAGAGAAGGGGTCCACTCACAGTACCGAGCCCTCAATCGCGTCTCGAACGTCCCGTACGTTCCTCAGCTTCCTCGGGCAACCCCGATCTTGTTAACAACCACCAAAGTACGTTACGAACACATCTATGCAAGTCTACCTAATTTTCCCCAAAAATCCCCGGGTCCTAAACGAAACGAACTTAAACCCTAAATCTTCACCCTCGCAAAACTAACCTCAATCAACGTCCGAACAACCCGAAACCAGTTCCAATAGACTCGTCACAACACCTAGACTAAAACCCATGTTGATCATTTTCCCAACCGCCGCCGCACGCGCCCCCACACGCCGCCCAAAGTGGCTGCGCGTGGCCCTCACGCGCCAGCTACAGTGTCACCAGCAACCTCTGGTCGACCCGGTTCGAAACAGTCCCTGCAATTCGAACCGGCGTGACCGGTTCTCTGCCGTGCCTGCACCAAAACTGCTCCTTTCTTCACCATCTGCTTCGTCCCGTCCTAAGGAACTCATCCCCCTCACTCTAACACCTCGACTCATCCTACAACTCGTCGACTCAAGCTCGAACAAAACTCGAACCAGCCCCCTGTTTCACGATCCCTTCAACCCGGTCACCCCCCGTCACGGTGACTGTCTTAAACTCTTCCTAGAACCTCACTGAGTCTTACCCAACTCACCAAAACAGTCAACTCACGTCCAAAAGCCACGACTCAACGTTTGAAGCAAAACGGAAAAACAGAGCACACCGGTACTCTCCGTCGTTCTAGCCTCCGCCGTGCACTTCCCCGTCACGGCTGCACAACCTGAGGATACCTGGGACCCTACTGAGTCCCCCAGCCCTCACTGGACTCCTTGATTCAACCCCAAAAGCTACAACTAGACGTCTGAACCTAAACGGTAAAACAGAGCACAGAGAGGAAAACAAAGAAATTACATGTGTCCTGTTCTCCACCGTGAGCTCCGCCGTGTCCACTGGGTTCCTAAGGCTCCACTCTTGTCTCTAAACACCACCAGCAGCGTCGATTGATCGACCACGGCAGCACCACCACCCAAAACTCCTCACTGCTCTCTGTTTTCCCCCTTGGTTTTCCCGTGAGCTCACACTTAGCACACACACTAAGTCCTCACCTCCCAACCTACTCACTGTCTCCCTCTCAAGCTCTGATCACTCACTCCCTCACCAGAACACACCAACACTCCTGACCACCGTCCAATTTCCCTCAACTCTCTCCCTCTGTTTCTGTCTGGTTCCAAGAACAAACACGAACACTATGCCCAAATAATTGGGACCGTGTTCCCTAGAACCAACCAGAACCCCTACACGTGTTGACAGGACCCGCCCCGATCCCCCTGGGACCACCCGGGACTTGCCCTGCTCCCGTCTGACACCCGACATTAAAAATACCAAAAATACCCTTATTGAAGATAAAATGCATAAAGAAAATCCATAGTTAAGTCATACATAGCACACCACACAAATACTCAAATACAAATAGTGTCAGACAAGGGATGGTTCCCGAATACAGTTTATTGAGCACGACTCTAGACACACTACGTGCCAACCTACCCAGCAGTAGGGTTCAGGTACGCAACGTAAACCTATGCCTCTTCCTCCTCGGGATCCTCCTCCTCCTCCTCGGGATCCTCCTCCTCGATAGCACTACCTGGAGGGGTAGTAAAACAACAAAGGTGAGTGGGCCGAAACTCAAGGTTTACAAAGTAGTTTACCATTTCGATAACATATAGCTTTTCCCTTCCGTTTTCCGAAAAGACATGCATAGTATCATAAACCACAAAACCATATAGTCATAAGCAGAATAATATCAACATAATATAATCTTAGTCACTGCACTATACATCCCAACCCTGACATCCCAGATGCCTGGCGTCCCAGACGCCCAATAAGGTCACAGTCTCAAGGCTACGCGTGCCACCCGGGGTCTCAATCCCGAGTCCAAATCCCGAACCTAGTCCGAGCATGGCATTCTAGATGCCTGACGTCCCAGACGCCCCATAGTAGCAATCCTGCTCCTGAGTCACTCTACGGTCCGGTCCCTCCGTAGAATGACTCCTCACAGGCAATGCGCCGTGACCACTCCGGTGTACCTACATCCGGATGAGATAGAATCCTAAGGTAGATCCATACAGTGCAGTACCACAGATAATATCGAGATCCATTATATATGTATATGACTCCAAACCATTCATAAACAACCAGACGGGTCTCATGCCCAAACATCGTAATACGTGCCATAAATCATACACAAGATAAACAGATACTTTTACTCAAATCACATATATATATAGTAGAAAGTAAAACAGTTATGCATGCCGAAGTTTAGTGAAATCAAAGGCCCACTCACAGTACAATCCCGCTGCAATCCCGAGCGTAAAGCCCCGTCCAAGGGTTAAAGTACAATTCCTGTCATGCCCAAAACATACGTAAAGGTCACTTTAAGTCCCTACTAAACAACTACGAAACCCTAGACTGAAACCGGCCCGGGAAAGCCGTCCGAACACGCTTCCCAAGGCGTCAAACCCTAATTTGACCAACTTAACGATCTCCGATCGACACGAAACCACCGCCATTGGATCCGTATCATCGAAACCTTGAAAATGGCACTGGTCCCACACAAAATACTGTTCACACGCGCCCCCCACGCGCCGGTCAACCCTCTGGTCAACAGTGCTACAGTGATGCTGACGTCAGCATGACGTCAGCACTGACAGTGTCAGAGGACACGTGTCAACAGCCCATTGGTCCCTGGTCTGACAATATTCTGACATGATGACATCATCATGACGTCACTGCTGACGTCAGCATGATGACGTCATCAGCTACAGTAACCGGGTCTGCGAATCGGGTCACCGCAGACCCACGGTTCGACCCGATCACAGATCGTGATTCCGACCACCAAAATCGATGGGATTTGTTCCTATGAACTCGTCTGAACATGTTCTATGGCTCTGTGTAATCAAAACAGATTTTTAAGTTCGAGAAATCACCTGAAAAACGACGGGGAATTGGCTGCCGGTTCTGGTTCGTCTTCTCCGGCGAGCCGTCACGCTTCCAGCCACAAACTCTGGTCCAAAACGCTCGTCTAGTCCCCTAGGTTAAGTCTCAAAAACAACCAAACAAGTTTAACGTTAAAAACGGACGGTTCGAGGCAGGGAAGGAAAATCGGCCTTCTCGGGTTTGTAGGCTTACCGCCGCCGTGTCGCCGCCGTGGGCTGCCCAGTCCAGTCCTACGCCGTCCAGAGGTCACAACGGTCCTAACCCTAGGTTGGTTCGAGCCCAGACGTCACGGTTTGGATGGTTGGATGGTTTTGGGCTGCACGGGTTCCTCTCGGGTTTGTGGGTTTTCCGGGTTGCTCCGCCGTCCGTGGTGGTGGCGATGGCCGTCTGGAGGTGGCTGAGAGGTAGGCTGGTGTGTGGGTTGAGGCTGAGGGATGGTGTGATCGCTGGTGTGTTTGTGCAGAGAATGAGAGGTTGCACGGTTTGAAGGAAGAAATGAAAATGAATAAGTGAGTCTCTGATGCTTTTAAAAACAGAATAGAGAATAGAAACCAACGGCTAGGATTTAATCTGACCTAAGGATGAAGGGTGAGGATTTAAGGAAATTACACTAATTAATTAATCACATGGCAGACCAAGATCCAGATTGTTGGGGATGATGTGGATGAGGTAGATGAGTGACATGTGTCACTCATCAAGGGTCCAGATTGATTGGGTTAAAGTGAATCAGATTCTAATATTTTATTATTATTTTATGTTCCGAGTCTCGGTTAGTTCGGTTACGTTCTTGACCATAACTTTTTCGTCGTAAGTCCGATTTCAGCGTGTCGCCTGTCTACGGATTCGTATCGACGAGACCTACGTAACGGTCATTGGCCCTCGTCCGTTGGACTTCCCGGGTCAAAGTCAACATTTGGCCCCCAAATGGCCAAATTACCAAAATGCCCCTCGACTTCCGAACGTCACAACTTCTTCCTCGAACGTCGGAATCGAACGTGCCACCTGCCTATGAACTCGTGACGTCCTAAACTACGTCACGGTCACGTGTCAAAGTCCTAAATACTTCCCGAGGTAAAAGTCAACTTTTCCCCCCTCAGGGGCAAAACGGTCATTTTACAATAAAATAATAATTACGAAAGTTCGGGTCGTTACACGTGTCACCATCCTCCATCTTCCTCTCACAAGTGTCTCAATCTCAGCCCTCCATTTGTCCATCTCTGTTGCACAAATCCCAAATGCAAAGACCAAAATGCCCTTCATTTTCAGCCAAAATTACGATCTTGCCACTTCCTTTCTAGACCCGTAACTCACACATCGTAAGTCCGATGAATACGTGCCGCCTGTCATCGAACTCAGGACGATGAGATCTAGCTAACCATCCTAGGTTACCGTGTCAAAACCCGATCGTACGAAAAGTCAACTTTTCCCCCTACTTAGCCAAATTCCGGTTATGCCCTCAACCTTCCGAACATCATAACTTCCTCCTCGGATGTCGGAATCGGGCGTGCCACCTGTCTACGGATTCGTGACGTCCTAAATTACGTCCTGATCACCGGTCAATATCCAATTGACCACCCGAACTAAAAGTCAACTTTTTACCCGAACTAGGGGCAAAATCGTCATTCTAAGCTAACGACCTTATCGGGACCAACTAACCCCCGATTAAACTCACTAATCTCACCTTAATCACTGTCTTAGCCCTAATTTCTGGGACGGGTCGTTACATAAAGTCCGTATTGTCTGGGGTTCAACGGAAGGGTATATAATTTTTTTTTCTCTTTTTTTTGGGGAGGGGGTGTTCAGATAGTGGTGGAAAATGGCACAATGTAGGGTTTAATTCTTGAATTTTAGCACCCTAAATTATACGAAATTAACCAAATTATTTAATATCTTTAAAGGCATTTTTGAAGAATTATTGCTTTTAATTATCTTATTTTAAGTTAGATTAGATGCTCATATTACTTTTAAAATAAGCAAGTGATATATATATAGGAGTAATGTTTTCATAATCCTCAATATAATATTATAATAAAAAAAATAAAAATAAAAAGTAATGTAACGACCCCTCCCAAATTCCTAGATTAGATTAGTGACTAATCACGATCAGTGAGGCTAATCCGTGATTAGTAGGGTGAAATCGGACGAACGATGCGAAATGACCATTTTGCCCCTAATCGTGGCAAAACGTTGACTTTTTATTCGGGCGGTCAAATGGACTTTGACTAATGACCGTGACGTAATTCGTGACGTCACGAGTTTATAGACAGGTGGTACGTTCAATTCCGACGTTCGAGGAAGAAGTTATGACGTGCGGAAGTTTAGGGGCATTTTGGTAATTTTGGTTAAAAGGGTAAAAAGTTGACTTTTTGACCAAGAGGTCCAATGGCCGAGGGCCGAGGACCGTTACGTAGATAAGGACGATACGAATCCGTAGACAGGCGGCACGTCGAATTCGGACGTTCGACGGCGAAGTTACGGTTCACGGAAGTTCAAGTGCACTATTGCACGAATTACGAAACGAGTTAACTTTTGGACTTTAGTGGGGCCCAGATATTTAATGGAGGCCCAATGGATGAGTGAAAAGTGTCACCCATCCACAGGCCACCCATATACATTCATGCATCGATCATTTCCTTCCTTGTTTTCAAAACCACCCGATCCCACTCATACACCCACCATTTCTCCATCTTTGTGCAACCCAAAACCCATCCCACCTTAACCCATGACCAGCCGTGAGGACCAGGGAGATTGAAGGAGCTGAGGTGGCCGGCCTGGAGGCCTGAACCGCCGTCCACGGCGGCGAGAGGAGGAGAAACCCGAAGGTAGCTCGGTTTGTCCATTTTTCCATTTAATTTCGATTCTTGCATTATGGTTGCTTTTGGGTGCCTAGGAAGTGATTATTAGGTTGCTAGGGACTTAATATGAAGGTTTCTAATGGGGTTGTATGGCTGTGAAGCCATGGGAGAATTTTAGGACGTTTGAACCGTATGGTTCATGGAATTTTGATGTTTTTAGGTTGTTTTGATGATTGGAAATGATAGGGAATGAAGAAATAGGAATTATAGGATTAATTAGGGTTGAAATCGGACCAAAATAGAAGGAGAAAACCTCTGAAAAATTCTCGCCGGTTCGGAACAGTACTGCTACAGTAACCGGTCCAAAAACCAGAAGAAAAAAAACCGGTTTTGAGGGGTAGGTGATGATGAACATTATTTTCGACCTTCTAGGGGCTCGTGAGGACGTGTGGTCCATAATTTGGGAAAGTGTTCAACACGGGAAATCTTCTATTCGATGTAACGAAGATTTTGGGACTGGTCTCGTGTCAATCGGACATCGTCTCGATATGTTTCGAGATGTCAGAAGGTTTAGGGTCAGTTTAAAAATAGTTAAACGTTCGGGAAAATTACGGGGCTTTGATAGGAGGTTAATTAAGTAGTTAGTAATCTTATATTAAAATTTGGACAGGTTTGGGAGTCCCGGTGATAGCGATCGGCTCGGGAGAGCCTATGGCACACAAATCGAGGCGGCAGCTCGGACGGTCTGTGAGTGGACCTTGTTTTCTAAATTGGTGCATGCATAAATGTTTATTATATGTTTTAAATACTTGTTTGTGATGTCATGAGTGCATTTGGATGTGTGGTTACGTATATGCACGTATTTCGAGGTTTCGGCCCTATACGGTGCCTATACAGGGCTGTATGTCTTTATTGGTCTAAATGAAATGGTTTTGGATTTCCAAATGGATTATGAATATGATTTTATTATGTTGATTTGGATGCTTGTGATTTATATGGTTTCACGTATTTCGAGGCGATTTACGTGCTTGCACGTAAATCGAGATTTTCTGGTTTTACTCTGATTTTCCATTCTTATGGTTTTGGAAATAGTTTAATGAAATGGTTTGGGATTTGAAAAGGTAAACTCGGGTTCGAGACCCATTTGCTTTACGGAATCGGGCCGGAGGCCCAGTTGGTTTACGATTCGGACCGGAGGTCCAGTTTCTATGTGGATTCGGGCCTAGCGCCCAATTATGTGTTACCAATGGTTTTTATAGTTCATGACGGTTTATGGTTACCGGCATGAATCCTTAAAATGGATTTACGGGTCATGACGGTTTATGGGAACCGGCATGAACCCATAAAAGGATTTTATGGTTCATGACGGCTTTATGGGGGTCGGACATGAATTCTTGAAAGATTTAAATAATGATTTCAAAAGGTTTTTCATATTCCATCCTTTATATATGATTGTCTCCTCCGGGGAGGGTCGTTGGCCTGGGTGGACCCCGGAGTAGTCACCAAGCACTGACTGAGTGGAGTCGCCCCCCAGTTGGGTTCCTTACTCTCAGGATGGGCATGGTTCGTTACCTCCAGGGAGGGTCATTGATCTACGGATCTTGACCTGGGTGGACCCTGGAGAGACTTGGGTTTGAGACCCCGGTTAGCACACGTGTAGCTTTATTTTACCGTGACAAGTTCTGGATATGAAATATAATGGATAAACATGATTTCAATTGGTTTCGGAAATTGTGTTTATAATGATAAATGGATTTGGACTGAGGTCCCACGTATGTTTACTATGTTCTGGGTTTTTTTTAAATGGTTTTGGGCAGAAGCCCGTGTGACTTGGATTTACGGAACTTGGGGCTGTGAACCTATTTATGGTTGTTTAAACATATGTGTTGGAATAAATGGTTTTACTATGCATGCATGCTTTTTAGTGAAGGGTACAGATGCCTTCTATGGAAATGTTTTTATAAACTTTGGTTTTGTCCACTCACAGCTTTTAATGTTTTGACTGCCCTTCAGGTTGACATCGGATGTGGACTGTAGCAGAGACCGAGATATCACATACCTCATCCAGATCCTGGCGTACTCTGATAGCCCTGGAGGGAAAATGTCGAAAATATCCCTTGTCTGGCACTTCGTGTCAGACGGGAGCAGGGTCATCCCGCACTAATCCCGGGGGGATTGGGATGGGTCCTGTCAGCGTGGTATCAGAGCTCGGATAGTTCGTCGGATACCCAGGATGCTCTGATACTGTGAACGTGGTATCAGAGCATAGGATTGCTCGTAGGATGCTTATCAGAGCATGGTTGCTCGTGTTACTCTGAATTCCATAGCGTATTTTGTGCATTACTCCTTACGTAGGTCAAGGATGTGATATCTCAATAGGCTACAGTTCGTGATCAACCTGATAGTTAGGGTGCCGGTACGATAGTTAGTAGGATTGGAATGCCTTGGTTCGGCACTAGATGACGGGGTTGCCATAGTTCTGTCGTGGTTGACAGTGTAGGACCCTACGGAAGGGTGAACGTATTCGTACATTAGATTGGATTGTGAGATGGTTAGTTGGGATCATCTTTACGATGTCGTAGGATCGGTTCCGACGACTGGTTAGGAATTGTGACCATCGGATGGTCGGAATTTGGTTGGGCTAGATGGATTTACTGCGGTTGGCAGTTAGCAGTCAGATTCGGGGAATCCTAGTTGGATTGTCGGCAGGATTGGATTGACGTCTTTACGATGTCGGGACCGCGGAGTCGGTCAGATTGTTGATTTCACTGCTTTTCGCAGTTGAGTTCAGGGGAACTCTAGGTGTGATCGTGGAACCCTACCTTGGTGGGTATGGTTCAGAAATGTGAGTTGACGAGTGGTTTGACTTTGACGACTATTCAGATTTGAGGCCGTTAGTCGGTCGAGTCATGCCAGCTTAGTGATGGGACTGCACTTCGCAGTCGGGTTGTACTAATCGATTAGACCTAGTTGGTCATCGTACTACCGTAGTTGCAATGGATAGTTGGTGCAACTAAGGTCATGGATGACCTGGTAGACGACATCGGTTGAGTCGAGTTATGACTGGTTAGTGTTTGGTTGGACAAGTTATCAAGGTTGGTACTTGTTGATGGAATCCCGAAGTGGGGATATAGAGTAGTTGGTACGAGCGGTTGATTCCGTTGGATGCGGAGTCTAGATCTTGATGTTTGGTGTTTAGGTCTGTACGAGTCTGTGGCAGGCACTACTACCGAGGATGGTTGTAGTTACGGTTGTTGGGAATCGGTGACGTTCAGGGAGCGTTTCCTTTTCTCGTATGAGTTTTCGGGGTGGCTATACCCAGAATTGTTGGGTACGAGGGAGGCAGAGTTTCTCCTATTCGAGTAGAAGTACGGGATCGTCGTTCGATATGAGCGGAGATCCAAGGTTGTCAGATTTGCACCCTGTGTGCCGATTCTGATACTGATACTGGTGTTAGTGTGCTGCTACTAGTGTGGATGCCTGTGTGCTGATACTAGTGCAGGTGGTAATGCGTTGGTGGTGGTGCTGGTGATTGTGATGACGGTGAGTCACGAGTCGGGATGTGATTCCGTCCAATAGGCATAAGTTTGGTATCTGTGGTTCCAGAGTGGATCTCAGATAGAGTTAAATTGGTTAGGGGACACGTGGTTGATGTCCGGGTATGTTGTTTCCAATCTTGTTGGAATTTCGGAATCGCGAGAGGTTGCGATTGAGGTGACGAGTGGAATGCGGGTTTTCCGCATTGGTAATGGATATTTTGAAGTCATTTTGGGTGACTTCTCAAGTTCTGCCGTGGTAGATGACGGTAGATGATGGTAGATGTGGTAGACGATGGTTGTTATCACCAGTACGTTGATCGTATATTGGTTGGTGGACCGGGATTTGTCTTGGGTCATCAAGTGGAGTTGAGTATATCGAAGTTAGGTGACTGAGATTCTCACTTTCTGCTTGGTGGCAGACGATGTGGGTTTACGGGGCGTGGTGAGTGCAGCGAGTTTTGTTTGCATTCACGTAGGATGAATTTTGTTGTCATTATCTTGGATCATTCTTGCTTTTTCCTGGGTGGAATGATAAGGATTGATACGAGATAATCAGTGAGAACCCATAGTCTCGGCGTGTCTCGTCGTTGACTAATCTGTTTAGATGTGGGAAATGGTTGAGGACTTTGGACGTCGTGACGATCGGGGATCGTGACGTCTATGGTCGTTTGACGTAGTGTTGAATCTGGATTGTGATCTTGAGGATCCAGATAGGTGGAGAGTTTATCGCTCTTACTTGGATGTTTGAGTGGAGCATGTTGGGACTGAACTTCTTTTCGAAGTGAATCCCGTGTGGTATATTACTCAGGTGAGTAGTTTTTCGATGTGGTCGGATATGGTCAGTCTTAGAGCTATGTCGATATTGGGATTAGCTTCCCTATAAAGTCAATCGATGGTAATGTGGTAATCGGTGGAGCAGGTATCCGATAGGTTCGGATATGGTGCGTCTCGGTAGACGAGAACGAGATTTCAGGTTTTGGAATCAGATTTCTGGATGACGATTCAGGATTTGATTTTGGAACTTGAAAGAAGATTTCTGTATTTGGGTTTTGGAATCGGATTCTGGGTGACGATTCAGGATTTGATTCTGGAGCTTGACTATGGATTTTCTTTTATGGATTGGGGTTCGGAATGGTTATTCCAAATGCTAGTTACGGAATAATGATTTCGGATTCAGATTTGAACATGGTATTGGATATGATTTCTGGGTTTGAATTCGGGATTTCTTACAAAATTGCGAATTTGGATTTGGAAATGGATAATAGGTCGGAGTTTTTGATTTTTCTAGTGCTGGATTGGATAGATGGACTTATTGGATAGATGGACTCCATAATAGAAACGTGATTGGCTATGACCTAGGTGGTTGTAAGCTAATTGATGGGTAGATGTACGTACCTTGTGCGTTATTCGAGGTACGATACTGGGTGTACTTGTCGTGTCAGGTGACGGTATATAGGTTATACCGGTAGTATGTTGGTAAGCGTGTTGGTAGACGGATTGGTTCTGATACCATTGGATTAGTCGAGGTCGTGAACTAGACATTGGATACTGTGCAGTGGGTCATGGTATTTCTGATGGGTCTAGTTACACACAGATTGAGTGAAATGATTTGTGGGTGAGTGTTTACCCATGGTTGAGTAAGTTGGTGGTTAGTGTAACCACGAGTGAGTATAGTGTCAGTTTTCGATTGACGACTGTCAAGTGGTGACGGTTTGTCGGAGGTGTCAGCGTGGATCGGTTAGCGAGATTTGGTGACTCCCTGTGGGAGCGGATAGCAGGATAGGTTGGTGATTGAGCAAGGAAACCGTTGAGTTGGTTGTGTCAACGAAATGGTAGATTTGACTAGTGTTGTCAATTTGGAGCGTACGACTTCTGCTATTCGACGTGGTCGAATGTAGACGATGCGACGTGAGCGTTAGTGGTACGTCTGGTTGCGGACGAGTACGTACTATTTTGTTTAATGGATGTACTAGTGTACACGTGTTTTGCGGTCGATTCTACTTTCCACGAGGAGGATGTGGAATCAGAAAAGTTGGAGTTTCAAGAGCGAAACTAAATTAAGGAGGGAAGAACGGTTAGAATTAGGTCGGCTGGAATTTTGAGGACGAAATTAATTAAGGAGGGAAGGTTGTAACGACCCATCCCAAATTCCTAGATTAGATTAGTGACTAATCACGATTAGTGAGGCTAATCCGTGATTAGTATGGAGAAATCGGACGAACGATGCGAAATGACCGTTTTGCCCTTGATCGTGGCAAAACGTTGACTTTTTATTCGGGCGGTCAAATGGACTTTGACCGATGACCGTGACGTAATTCGTGACGTCACGAGTTCATAGACAGGTGGTACGTTCAATTCCGACGTTCGAGGAAGAAGTTATGACGTGCGGAAGTTTAGGGGCATTTTGGTAATTTTGGTTAAAAGGGTCAAAAGTTGGCTTTTTGACCAAGAGGTCCAATGGCCGAGGGCCGAGGACCGTTACGTAGATAAGGACGATACGAATCCGTAGACAGGCGGCACGTCGAATTCGGACGTTCGACGGCGAAGTTACAGTTCACGGAAGTTCAAGTGCACTATTGCACGAATTACGAAACGAGTTAACTTTTGGACTTTAGTGGGGCCCAGATATTTAATGGAGGCCCAATGGATGAGTGACAAGTGTCACCCATCCACAGGCCACCCATATATATTCATGCATCGATCATTTCCTTCCTTGTTTTCAAAACCACCCGATCCCACACATACACCCACCATTTCTCCATCTTTGTGCAACCCAAAACCCATCCCACTTTAACCCATGACCAGCCGTGAGGACCAGGGAGACTGAGGGAGCTGAGGTGGCCGGCCTGGAGACCTGAACCACCGTCCACGGCGGCGAGAGGAGGAGAAACCCGAAGGTAGCTCGGTTTGTCCATTTTTCCATTTAATTTCGATTCTTGCATTATGGTTGCTTTTGGGTGCCTAGGAAGTGATTATTAGGTTGCTTGGGACTTAATAGGAAGGTTTCTAATGGGGTTGGACGGCTGTGAAGCCATGGGAGAATTTTAGGACGTTTGAACCGTATGGTTCATGGAATTTTGAAGTTTTTAGGTTGTTTTGATGATTGGAAATGATAGGGAATGAAGAAATAGGAATTATAGGATTAATTAGAGTTGAAATCGGACCAAAATAGAAGGAGAAAACCTCTGAAAAATTCTAGCCGATTCGGAACAGTACTGCTACAGTAACCAATCCAAAAACCAGAAGGAAAAAAAAAAGGGTTTTCAGGGGTAGGTGATGATGAACAGTATTTTCGACCTTCTAGGGGCTCGTGAGGACGCGTGGTCCACAATTTGGGAAAGTGTTCAACATGGGAAATCTTCTATTCGATATAACGAAGATTTTGGGACTGGTCTCGTGTCAATCGGACATCGTCTCGATATGTTTCGAGGTGTCAGAATGTTTAGGGTCGGTTTAAAAATAGTTAAAAGTTCGGGAAAATTACGGGGCTTTGATAGGAGGTTAATTAAGTAGTTAGTAACCTTATATTAAAATTTGGACAGGTTTGGGAGTCCCGGTGATAGCGATCGGCTCGGGAGAGCCTATGGCACGCAAATCGAGGCGGCAGCTCGGACGGTCTGTGAGTGGACCTTGTTTTCTAAATTGGTGCATGCATAAATGTTTATTATATGTTTTAAATACTTGTTTGTGATGCCATGAGTGCATTTGGATGTGTGGTTATGTATAGGCACGTATTTCGAGGTTTCGGCCTTATACGGTGCCTATACAAGGTTGTATGTCTTTACTGGTCTAAATGAAATGGTTTTGGATTTCCAAATGGATTATGAATATGATTTTATGATGTTGATTTGGATGCTTGTGATTTATATGGTTTCACGTATTTCGAGGCGATTTACGTGCTTGCACGTAAATCGAGATTTTCTGGTTTTACTCTGATTTTCCATTCTTATGGTTTTGGAAATAGTTTAATGAAATGGTTTTGGATTTGAAAAGGTAAACTCGGGTTCGAGACCCATTTGCTTTACAGAATCGGGCTGGAGGCCCAGTTGGTTTACGATTCGGACCGGAGGTCCAGTTTCTATGTGGATTCGGGCCTAGCGCCCAATTATGTGTTACCAATGGTTTTTATAGTTCATGATGGTTTTGGGAACCAAAATGAATCCTTAAAATGGATTTACGGGTCATGACGGTTTATGGGAACCGGCATGAACCCATAAAAGGTTTTTATGGTTCATGACGGCTTATGGGGGCCGGGCATGAATTTTTGAAAGATTTAAATAATGATTTCAAAAGGTTTTTCATATTCCATCCTTTATATATGATTGTCTCCTCCAGGGAGGGTCGTTGGCCTGGGTGGACCCCAGAGTAGTCACGGAGCACCGACTGAGTGGAGTCGCCCCCCATTTGGGTTCCTTACTCTCAGGATGGGCATGGTTTGTTACCTCCAGGGAGGGTCATTGATCTATGGACATTGACCTGGGTGGACCCTGGAGAGACTTGGGTTTGAGACCCCGGTTAGCACACGTGTAGCTTTATTTTACCGTGATAAGTTCTGGATATGAAATATAATGGATAAACATGATTTCAATTGGTTTCGAAAATTGTGTTTATAATGATAAATGGATTTGGACTGAGGTCCCACGTATGTTTACTATGTTCTGGGTTTTTTTTTAAATGGTTTTGGGCAGGAGCCCGTGTGACTTGGATTTACGGAACTTGGGGCTGTGACCCTATTTATGGTTGTTTAAACATATGTGTTGGAATAAATGGTTTTACTATGCATGCATGCTTTTTAGTGAAGGGTACAAATGTCTTCTATGGAAATGTTTTTATAAACTTTGGTTTTGTCCACTCACAGCTTTTAATGTTTTGACTGCCCTTCAGGTTGACATCGGATGTGGACTGTAGCAGAGACCGAGATATCACATACCTCCTCCGGATCCTGGCATACTCTGATAGCCCGGGAGGGCAAATGTCGAAAATATCCCTTGTCTGACACTTCGTGTCAGACGGGAGCAGGGTCATCCCGCACTAATCCCGGGGGGATTGGGATGGGTCCTGTCAAGTAATGTCGAAATCATGGTTTATTTTGATGACATTAGTTGTCCAATTTGATGACATTAGTTGTCCAATTTTATTGTTGCTAGACTAATTTACAATTTGATGACATTAGTTGTAATTTATATAAAAATTATGGTTTATTTTTAATTGTATAATATTTTGACTAGTCAAAGGACATTTGAATTTAATTTTTCTATATGCAAGTTTTTGAATAAATTTATATGTTAGTAAAGACCTATAATTTAATTGTCCAAAAAAAATTGGTGCCGACGCCAACTAAGACTTGGTGGCCGTCATGGAGGGTGCTAATGACAGGACCCATCCCAATCCCCCCGGGATTACCGTGGAATGTGCCCTGCTCCCGTCCAACAAGAGGTGTCAGACAAGGGATAACCAAGAGTCACTGCCCATACGGGGCTTCCAGAGTGCGCAAGGATCGATGGAGGAGGCGTGCAATGTCCCAGTCTCTGCTGCAGTCGCATCCGTAATCAACCTGAAGGCATTAAAACCAATAAAAGTTGTGAGTGGACGAAAATCATTAAGTTTAGTAAACACAGTTATAAGACATTTATGCCCTCCAATAAAAACATATGCATGCCACGAAAACCAGTAACCAAAACGTTTGTTCAACCAAGCCATTTGGGCCTTAGCCCAAAAACCGTTAACTTAAAACCAAGTGTGGGAACTCAACCCAAAACTGTGGAATACCACTACTAGACATATTAAAACCATGTGGGCCACCGCCCAAAGCCATAAACATAAATCCATAAATCCAAAACCATTTAGGGTCCCCGACCCGAAATACCATTTCATAACCAATAATCCATTTTTACCACATAACACAAATCCAACCGAAAAGCCATTTCATAGATTCATTAATCCATATTTACCATTACCATCACCAGCATCCCAGATGCTTAGCGTCCCAGACGCTTGACGTCCCAGACGTCATATCTCACGGTATAATAAGCGACGCGTGCTGCCCGGGGTCTCTCCGGGTCAATATCTTTGACATCACAGATGTCTGACGTCCTAGACGTCAATCATAGCAATCCTGCTCCTGAGTCATTATACGGTCTGGTAACTCCGTACGATGACCCCTCGCAGGCAATGCACCGTGACTTCCCCAGTGTCCCAGACACCTGGAGAAGACCATCATATATCCTCGTATCCAGATGGTATATGAAAACAGTTTTATTAAATCATTTCACAATATTACAATCGGCCCTTGCCCGAAATCTCCATAAACATCACAATTCCATTTAGGGTCCTTGACCCGAAATCACATTTATTAAACATAGGGTCCTAGACCCGAAATCACAATTATAACCCAATTGGGCCTCATGCCCGATTTTGTAACCACTGGGCCCACGACCTGATTTTATAAACCACTGGGCCCACGGCCCTTATTCGTAAATCAACTGGGCCCCTAGTCCGATAATATCACTCAAATGGGTCTTAGCCCGTTTTCATAAACAACTGGGCCCCTGGCCCGATTTCATAAAGCAATTGGGCCCCTGGCCCGATTACGTAACTCAATTGGACTCCAAGTCCGATGTAACACCCCGGAAATTCGAGGATTTTAATATTGTAATTTAATATGTGAATTGACGTTTTTACCCTTATGAATGGTATGGCCAAATTGTTGACTTTTTGATTGGTGGGTCAAATGGACTTTGACCAATGACCGTGACGTAGTTCGGGACGTCACGAGTTCATAGACAGGTGGCACGTCCAATTCGGACGATCAGGGAAAAAGTTATGACTATCGGAAGTTCAGGGGCATTACCGTAAGTTGGACTTCACGGGCAAAAATGTTGACTTTTCATTTGACAATTAATTTTCACGCGAATCAAGGACCGATAGGTAGGTCTCGACGTCCTGAGTCCGTAGACAGGCGGCACGCCAAAATCGGACTTCGTATGGCTGAGTTACGGGTCTAGAAAGTGAAGGGCAGTTTGGTAATTATTTGAACCAGGGGCATTTTGGTCTTTTTGCCCTGGTTACTGTAGCAAACCGCGGGGGACATGGGCGGCACCACCATGTGCGGTGGCTCTGAGTGTGATTTGTTTACTGGTGAGTGTGGGTTGGAAAGTATTGATTGTTTAAACCTTTTTGAAGCATCAAACGTGGTCTGATTCTTCCAGCTACACGATCAAATTGATTAATCGAAATTCGAAGCTTTCGGGGGACAAATTTCAGTGGACAAATTGGGCACCCACGAGCTTCTGGGATGGCTTGAAATTGTTTAAAACTGATTAGGACATGTGTGAGCATCACTCTGATGCAGAGATAACTGAGAACGAGTGAGGAAAACCAGAGAAGCCATTTCTGGAAAAATTGGAGGGAAAATCGGGTTTTGATTTCTGGTGACTGTTGGACCAAACCAAGGCCTGGTTTAGTCTTCTGGGAGTGTTTGGAACTCAACCGCATCGAAATCGAAGGCCATCAGCCACGGCTGAGCTGGGACGGTGACTGCTGTTTTCAGGGAAATCGCAGAGCTTGGGACGACGACCTTCAGGTACTTTCAGACACAATTGATTGTTCATTTTGGTTCGTTTTGATCCTATTATACTTCCTGTGAAGTTAATTGGACAATGGGTTTGAAACCAGTGAGTCCTGGTGATTGACCCGTTTGGTTGATCACGGGTCGAAGGGCCATTTAAGGATTGGATTTGGATATTTAATAACTCAGAACTTAAATGAGATGTTTAAATAACATGTTAGGATCAAATTGGATTGAAATCGAGTAGGAATTGATGAGTAATCAACCGGGTCAAGCCGCGGGTGGCAGGCCCGAATTACAGACAAACGGGTGAAGGTGCTGACACTGTAGCTACAATGTCAGGCGCGTGACTTTCACGCGCAGCCACTTTGGGCGGCGCGTGAGGGCGCATTGGGGCTTATCTCCGATCACGATCAATATGAATTTTATTCCTCTCATTATTCTGAACATTTTTGGTGAATTAACCATGTTGATCTGAGATAGTTTTGATGGGTCAGTTTAGGGCCAGTTGCCTCGGGAAACATGTTGGACGGCTTCCCCGAACCGGCTTCTGTTTCGAAATTTCTTTTGATTAAATATTAAGGACTTGTAGTGACCCTTACGTGTGAATTGAACTGACATGAATTGTACGATAATCTCGATACAGGTCCGTACGCGCAGATTCGCAGCAGAATCGTACAGTGAGTGGGCCGTTTTCATTAAACCCTTGCATGCTTAAATGTTTTCTGATTTACTTATATGTTCACAAGCTGGAATCGATAAATGGTTTTGATGATATTGAAATTTCGGTTATGGTACGTTTCACGGTATTTAGGCATGAGACCCGTCTGATGAAACGTAACGATCGGTTCAGATTTTACGTATGTATACATATATGCTTTGCATTTGGATATCAATAAAATGTATTTGGTACTGCACTGTATAGATCCTTCCATATTATATTGTCTCCTCCGGATGAGGTACCCCGGAGAGGTCACGGACGTCTAGAACGTCCAGCGTCTACGACGCTAAACATCGGGGATGCTGTAACCGAACAGGGTTCGGGGATTGAACTCGGAATTGAGACCCGAGGGGCACGCGTAGCCTTGTGATTGTGACCTTATTGGACGTCAGGGACGTCAGACGTCAGGGATGTCGGGATTGGAGTGTATAGTGCAGTGGATAAAATTATGGTTATGGTTTTATTACATGCCTTATGATTCATATTATATTATTTAGGATTTTAAATGATGTTGCATGCAT